>OX465429.1:20072847-21272847 GCA_950005045.1 Agrotis exclamationis | reverse complement strand
CGAACGTTTTACCGAACAGTCGTAAATAACTTCTGCTAAATCAGTACCTATCAAATGTAACTGGACTGACAACCCAACAACTGCTGAAGCGTTTTCACAATTTATTAACAGTACACTGAACGATATCCGATACAATATTACTATGGAATCGTCCGTGAGGGGTGCAACCAGACGTTATATTCTATTTATATTTAAGTATATACGAGAGCAGCGGTAGCATAGTGGTATCGTCTCCGACTTACGAGTCGTGGGTTCAAATTCGAACCCAGCCAGGCATATTTGTATAATTTACGTCATCACCACTTGTCTCAAAACGGTAAAGGAAAACATCGTGAGGAAACCGGCATGTCCTAGAACTAAAAATTCGTAAACATGTGATATTTCCGACAGGCCTGTTGGTCTAGTGGTTAGTGACCCTGACTGCTATGCTGGAGGTCGTGGGTTCGATTCCCACCCAGGACAAATGTTTGTGTGATGAGCACGATCATTTGTTCTGTGTCTGGGTGTAATTTATCTATAATATTTATGTATTTAGAAATATATAAGTATGTTTATCAGTTGTCTAGTGCCCATAACACAAGCTCTGCTTAGCTTGGGACTAGATGGCGTTGTGTGAAAGTTGTGGAATATTTATTTATTTATTTATCTACCAACACGCACTGGGTCCGCGTGGATTATGGCCCACTCCCTCTCACAGAGTGCTGATAAACATTTTTTATTTGATTTTATTTTTATTTGGAAAGTTACAGACTAATAACCAGTGACAAGATTAAAAACTAAATTGCAAATTACAATAACTCAAATATAGTCTAAATTATCATATTTGTATAACAATAATATAGTGTTATAAGTGTAATTAAACAAATAATACAAACGGCCCAAATGCAGCAAATGATTTCGTTAAATCAGCTTTCTCATGTGCTTGCATTGGTGCATGCTTGAATTGAGCATTCACTTGTAATGAGCATTCTTGTGAATGTTACATTACAGAAAAACAAATGAGAGCGTTTTAACGAGCATTGTAATTTGTAATAACGATCGTTCTGATGGAGAGCTTTTTGTCGAGCCAATTTTGAAGACTGATAATATTCATGAAGAAAAATGTTTTACCACCATCGTAACTACTAAAATGTTCTTCTGTTCGTTGTTCAGTTTGACAAAATTAAAAACGGCGAATGCTCGATGTTATGTTACAAATGAATGCTCAAGTGTATCAGAATTGAAAAAACCGGCCAATTGCGAGTTTGACTCGCCCATGAAGGGTTCCGTAGTAGCAAGCATAGATTAGGGATATAATTATATTGAGATTAGTAAGTAATATACGCCAACAACAAAAATTACTTTGTTTTTCATAGTGTTTGTATGAATGGCAAAGTTATATTTGCGGTTTTTGAAAATGTACTATATGTCAAAAACTGCTAACTGTATCTCATCCAAACCAATTTTCGCTGGAAGTTTTTGTTGAGGTCTACATAAAAAAAAAGTGGCTGTGACATACGGACAGACAGACAGACAGACATGACGAATCTATAAGGGTTCCGTTTTTGCCATTTGGCTACGGAACCCTAAAAACGATGCTCTCTCGAGATATGTACTGATTTCAATAGAAATGTTGTTGTGACAGAAATTCGTAGAACCTAAAATCAGTAAAAGGCACGTTTTTAAAGTTCCGTAGCCCTATTATTATGACTTCGCTGTCCGTCTGTCTGTCTATCTTCATGTCTTTTCGTCTATCACCAGGTTATGTCACATGAACCATAGTTAGGATAGTAGAATTTTTACAGATAATTTATTTCTGTTGCCGCTATAACAAATATACAGTACTAAAAACGGAACAAAATAAATATTTAAGTTTTCCGATACAATGAACATTTTTTTTTTGCTTGAAATTAATAACCGCAACAGGCACCTGCTTGAAATATTCACAGAAAATTTAATTATAATTTTCACTTTATAAATAATTAAATTGACAAGCTATAATTTTCGTAAACTATAAGGTATAATCATAATACTTTTTGTCCATATAGCCAGTTTTAGTGTTTTCTCTTGAACTTGAACTTTAACAGCCTTACTACAAAAACTAAAACATCTGTTGAACACTTGTCTAAAAAACGTGTGACTGCAAAACGGACCTTATTTCAACGACATAATCTGAATTTTTTTAGAAAAGTGTTCAACAAACGTTTAAAAGTTTTTTTGGTACGACAGTAAACATTCAAACAAAAATTTAAGGGTTCCCATACAACAAACGTGATGTTTTTGTTTAGTTTTTAAAGATAGTCGACTCGCAGTTAAGTATCGACTACGCCTTATCAAACTGTAATACAGACGTAGGCATCATAATGTGCTGATTAAGGAATTAAATTATTAGGAATCTACAGGGCAAAATCCTTCTACGTACTCTGGCCAGATTTCATATTATTCTAAAGCATCACTATAGCCAATTTTTAAATTTATGAGAACTTTATCTGTAATGCGAATATTTTACAAGTATCTAACATTACAGGAGACCTGTTTAGAATAAATTTAAGGGCTGAAACTCAAAATTTTGGTATAAAACATTGAGATGAAGTTATATGGAGATGCCCCGATGTTCTATACATACATTTTGCTTATACAAATATGAGTCAAACATGAGACAGAGAGTGAAATATTGGTTTGTCTCTTTCTTTCTAATGCAGTAATCACATTTGACAAAAGAGACAACAATATTTCGGTTGTTGCTCAAAATGGAATATTTTGTTGGGATATTTCCCACAGTTACAGAAACGTGCCCATTTCGCCATTTTATGGGCCGAGTTTCGTGGTAGTTCTGCTGTCAAATAGTTGTTTACTTTTTGTTGAATTTAGATTTTTGAGTAAATTACGGAGTGTTTTCTTTTAAAAGTGCGTGTCACCATTAACAAACAGTAATTCAACATGCCTGGATGTTTCATTGTGTCTTCTCATGCCAGAAAAAAGAAAAATCAGCCTGAATTGACTTTGTACAGGTTAGTAACAGGTTTTCATGCAAAACTACATGAAATAGAACAATTTCGGTAAAGAAATCGCTATGTGACCTTGTTTTCATGGTTAGAGTATTAATATTTGGGTTTATTTCCGTCCTACAGACAATATTTTTCATTTCTTATTTTCGTTCGTTTGTTTACAATAATAATAGTGTTGTACCGTTGCTGTAATAGTTCCCGATACTAGTCCTTCGTTACACTGAAACTGTTACCAAATGATATATTGATACAAAAATACTAATCATTTACAGGTTTCCCAAAAATGAAAGATTGAAGAAAAAGTGGTTGGACTCTATCGATGTGGAAAATATTAGTCCACGAAGTAAAGACTGGCTTATATGTTCACTTCACTTTGAATAAAAATGTTTTAACAGAACACTTGATGTTATTAGAACAAGATTATGAACGATCCACGTGCTCCTGATTATTTAAAAACTCAATTTAAAGTGTTGGGCAGTTCTCATAGTTGTAACCTTCGAGCTTCCAAAAAACTACTTCTCCAAATTCCTTCACACCGCACCGGTTTTATGTCTAATTCTTTCGCTATAGCAACTATAAGACTCTGGAACGCGCCACCCTTTAGCATTAAAAAAGCTGAAAGCGATTTCATTTAAAAAAAAATGCGTAACCTCTATTTAAGTCACAATAAATAGCTCTCTTCTTTTTCTTTTCAAGTCTAGTCATAATAGTTATTATTAAGTTATATGTATATATATATATATATTTTCATTTATTATATTATATTGTTTAGTTTATTTTATCAGTATTATATGTATTAGTATCTATATTAATTTATATATGTGTTTGATTTTTTTTTGTACCCTACCACAATATTCTCTTATTTAACCCAAAGGTTGACTGGTAGAGAATGCCTTGTGGCATTAAGTCCGCCCTTGTACCACTTTATGTACATGAAGTTTAAATAAATAAATAAAGGAACCGTCTACCGTAATAGAGGCACCATTGCAGTTGACCCATCAATGTGTGGGAACAAATTAACGCTAACACATAAATATATAATATTTAATTACAAGCGATAACGCAAATGTGAAAACATTATTTTTACTTAACTACATGGATTATAATTCAATCGTGGTATCTATTCGTAATACTATTTTGTAATCCTAAAAGTACTAGGGATACTGGTATCGATACTCGTTACACTAACACAATGTTTCTTGATTGGCACAACCCTAGCATTGGCCGCCATTTTATGGGACCAGCGAACTTGTAGGCATACACGTTTTTGGTGTAGGTATTTCCAGTCCATAGGATTATAATGTCTATGGTATAAAATCATCCAATCACAGTGCCCAACCTGACATGCAGATGTCATGTTGGTAACACTGCACGTCAATGAAGCAATGAATTATGTATGTATGAGTTACGGCTACTACCGTGAACCCTGACTTTCTTGACTATTTAAGGCTTATATTAGGTCGTCAGATCATGAAATCAGCATGTAAGTTTAAAAAGGCCAATTTTGACAAATCTTTGAGTAAATTTTTATCTTTTTTTTTGTTTTTAAGTTAAATCAATGAAATAATAAAACACTATTTTCACACTTTACTTCCGTTGAGACAGAGCATTATTGATTGGCAAAATTAAAAAAAAAACATCAAAGCATTTATTTGAAGTAGGCCAATTACAGGCACATCTTAATTGTCAAAAGTAAAAAAAAAAATTAAGAAAAAGCAGTTCAAAATTATAGTTATGGTGCTACAGTCCCAGTCACAATACATAATAACTGTGAAAGTACCGTAGGTGCTCATTCCAATGCGTACCAATAATAATAAAAACAAAAGTAAAGTACGTGACATATTAAGTTATAATACCTAATTAATATTTTGTGAGGGTAAGTAATAATCCCGAAATCAGTATTCTACATCATAATACAGTTTGAATTAGGTATATTTTCCCGGGACACCGGGACAGAATCGAAAATATTGAATGGGTATTGTGACGCACAGGAAAATTCCAGTAATAAAATATATGAGAATTTACACTGGGTGAATTTTTGCAACTGGGCGTGGATTGCTATATTCAAAACTATGAGGAATATCGGAAAATACTGAAAGGAGTCAATTTATTAAAAATCAGGTATTACCATAAGTTTGCCGCGTATCATTACTTCCCAGAATTTGATACTTATAAGACATAGGTACTATCGAATAGAGATATAATTCAGAATGTGACACACAAACAAGTAAAAACTGTATTAAAAAATTAATACAGTTTTTACTTGTTTCTGACATCACAAGCCCCATTTTGATGCAATATAAATATCTTTGTAAATAGGCATTGATAAACAAAAGCAAAAAAATACGTATCCATTATTTTTGAAGTGAAAACTTCTTTAATAGCGGCGTTGTACACTTTTTTGTCATGGATAAAAATTGTTAAACTCGCGTCGCTCAGGATTCAAATATTTGAATCACTTGCTACGCTCGTGATTCAATCATTTGAATCCTTCGCTTACTCATATAAAATATGGCCCTCGGTTTAAATCCGCTCTTTATTCACTTGTTGCATAATATACCTACTATTTTACTTCTGTTATGATATATTTCAACTCAAGACCATCATGTCCAATATAAAATAAGACCAAGAATCTAATTTATAATATTCGATTTTAATACCTAAACATCGGGAATCTAAATCATATAATTCTACAGAAATGAACAAACATCTCTCATGAATCTAATTTATATTTTGTATCGGCTGGAACATTTCTAAAGAAAAACCGATATTAATTTGACAAAACCATGTTTAATTTTCTGTAAACAGTTTTCAATCAAAACGTATAAAAGGGTTTCAGGAGTGGCAGAGGAGAGGAGGAGGAGAGGAGGAGGAGAGGTAGAGCGTTGTATTTTCTTTGGCTGTTGGTACCTTTCAAAATGGTACTTCTTCCAATGGCGAGTTGATTGATCAGTAGTTAAACTAACAATTTGTTTAAATCGCATATTTTTTAACAATCGTTTAAAAATTTATGGGATTAAAAAAACTGTTAGTTCAGATTATGATCGAACAAAACGGTCTAAAAGCTTTTTACTCTCCGTATTTTTCGTCAATAAAATTATGGTTAGTAGTTAGCTATACATTTTAAGTCTTAAAAACCAGAATTTGAAAAGCCAAAGTTATTATTATCTTATATATCTGAGGCTATCATGCGCAAAAGGGCGGCCTCCTTGATGCGTAGGATACGTGGGAGTCCCAACAGCATCCTAAGCGTTATTGCTGAAAGACCGGACTGCCCTTTCCTGGCGCACTGGTCCCGTAGGCATGCCTGCTGGCCCGGTGCACGGTGCAGAGGGAAAGTTTATGAATTAAACTTTTTTGATTAATTTATTTTGTTTAAGGTTACTAACATAGTTGTAAGTTTTTCTGTTACTAACTCATTATGGATTTTTAATTATGTCCGAAATGAATGATTATTATTATAACCTGTTTGGCCGCGTTGTTTGATCATTATTTAAATTAATAATTTATTAAATCCTAGAGACTTATTAACAGTTTCTTTTACCAAGTTTGTTTTACCAATTCTTTTGAAGCTTCTGCCACCCAACAAAACAAATAAAGCCGATTATGCAGTGGTTTCTGCAGATTATAATACAACTAATATGGCTGGTTAGATCATCATCATCAGCCTATAAATGTTCCCACTGCTGGGACACAGGCCTCCTCTCTGTGAGAGGGAGTGGGCCGTAATCTACCACGCGGGCCCAGTGCGGATTGGTAGGATGATGATGCACGATGTTTTCCTTCACCGTTTTGAGAGCAGTGGTGTTGAAATAAATTACACAAAGTAATGCGCCTGACGGGGTTTGAACCCACGATCGTAAGTCGAGGCCGATACCACTGGCCACCACTGCTCCGGCTGGTTAGATACTAAATCCCTAAAAAGGGCCAAGCGTGATTCTGACTCGCGAACGAAGGATTCCTTACCATTATCTTTATAAACAGCAAACAAATCTTGTCTGTTGTATGGGAGCCCGGTTAAATATTTATTTTATTATTGTGTTTGTTGTGATAGCGGCAACAGACTACTGCAAAAATTTCAACTGTCTGACTATCACGATTCATGAGATACAATCTGGTGATATACCGACAGACAGACAGAAAGCGGAGTCTTAGTGAACCTAAAAATCAAAATATTCGACTTCAGTAAATACCGTAGTTTGAGAAATCTATACAATTACTTTTATATTATCACGATACAAGGTTTTTGAAATTCGTTCACTATTTGGTTGTCATGACAACCGGATCAACAAAGGTTCTACTTTTGTATTGCCAATTGAAGCTTCCGAATTTCTGAAGGTGTGTCAGGTGGGGCGAAAGGTTTAACATAATATCAGCTTGTAATCTTATGCGATGAATCGATAATAGAACCTTAAAGCTTGCTACACGACCAGAAACAGGGTATTTTTCGCAGCGTGTTTAGTGGAGCGAAAGAAACATGACTTTTTTTTATCGTGGTAAAATCATCAAATGAGTCCTCCCACCCAGGGCAGAGCGGGAGGGACTGTCAGACTCGTACTGACTAAAATCCACGGTGTCCTTCAATAGCCCTTTACGTTCCAGGGTCACGGTAATTCGGTAAGTCCCGCGACCCCGGTAGGCTTTGGCCCTCTAAGAGGGGGCCCCGTATAATGCTGAGACTCTTTACAAAAATTTCGTACAACTACCACACACATTAGTTTTTTTCCGTTCGGAATTGGGCTTACATTCGGAAATACGAGACGGAAAAAAAACCGTACGGGAAGTTATCGAATGTGTGTGACATGCAATTACTTTTGTACGAAATCATTTCGTACGGAGGTCCCGTTTCAGAAAACGGATCAGGAAATCGAATTAGGAAAACTGATGTATGTAGCCGGCTTTAAATCCAAGTATCCTTTATTCTTCAAATGTCACATAAATGTCAACCGATTGATATTCAGACGGGCCCTCGCAGCACTTAGGTTATCCCATTTAGGTTATCCCGCGTTGAACAATCATGATCTACCTAGCTTTTTTCCTATTAAACTATGTTGACTAATAACTATGTTGGGATCGACTTCCAGTCGAACTAAAATCAGTATTTGTCCTCCACAACACAATTACTGGGTTAGTCCATTGGTAAGAATTGTTGTCAGACTTTCGAGCTTCTGATGAAGCCCACACATATACGATATACGATCAGAAATAGGAGCCCCGTGAAGAGGGGCTCCGTGGAGCCCCGTGAAGCGAGCTTTGGAGGGATGGCGGGGTCTGAACAATTAAATTCCTATTTTAAATTCGATTCATTCATAATTGTAAACTTCCGCATCCGGGGTCGAACTCCGCACCTAACTTCATTGTGGTTTAACACCATTTTCTATTGTATTCTAATTTCTACCTTCATTTCTTTTCATTTGCGGTAGACGCTGTAATCAATTGGTTTTGTTATCAATCCAATGGAAGAATTGTGGTTGAGAAAGTGTGTGCCGTGACGAATTGCGTAACTTTAATAGGTGTTAAAGGTGTGGGTGCTTATTTACTAGTGATGGGAGTCCCTATCAATTTTACGATCTAAAGCTGGTTCGCGCGCGAGACCGTGACAGGAGACAGCGACAGGAGACCGCGACAGTACTTAACATTAGGCAATGTATGAGCGGCAGTTCGCGAGCGAGACAGTGATAGGAGACAGAATACGGTAGCAATCTTCGGACGCTGTCTCCTGTCGCGGTCTCCTGTCTCGGTCTCCTGTCGCGGTCTCCTGTCGCGGTCTCGCGCGCGAACCGGTAATTTTAAAGCAGAATAGAGAAAAGAAAAGAGAATAGAAAAAAGCTAGAAAAGAACACTTGGAAGGATATGAGGGAGACCTTTGCACAGCAGTGGGATATAAATGGCTAATAAAAAAAAGCAGAAAATTCCAACAGGTATATAATTTTCTTACATATGCACTAGAATTTTGTTAAACGTAGCACTGGTAATAACATCGCATCGCCCATGTACACAATAAGTTAAAAAAACGCATAAAATAAAAACTACTGGCAGGCATATTGATGTAAAGTTCTCATCAATAAAAATCAATCAAGCTCAAACACAAGATAGCTGCTGTGAATCGTTGAGGAGTTCCCTCGACCGTCTCTCGGGCTCCCTCATCAGATCTACTCCAGACCTTTATACGTAGGCCACTACATAAGTTTTGTCGTATGCGAAATAAATGTAAGATATTGTTTAGTTGAGGGTAGATTTACAAAGACAAACTAATATCAACTATAACAGTACAAGTTTCGTAACATAAAGTAGCTTTGTAGATTTATTGCGATTTTTTGAAAATTAAGGATAACTGAATTTACTCGTCGCGATATTCGTGTAATAATGTTATATTACTTCAAGCGTGGCTTGACTAAGCAACAGTGTTTTGAAGAAATGAGTGGTGCATTAGGACAAACGTGTCCTTCCTTAAGGAGTAAAGAAAGATGGTTTATTCAGTTTAATCGCGGCAATTTTACCTTGGAGGACAAATCGAGGCCGGGTAGGCCAATAGACGTAACAACCGATACAAACATTAAGGCAGTGCGAAAACTACTGGAAGAAGACCGGCATGTGACATATCGACAGAACGAGGAAACCCTGAATTTAAATGCACCAACTGTTCATCGAATTCTTCACGAACATCTAAAAGTTAGGAAACTTTGTTCACTTTGGGTACCACATTCGATGACTGACGAGTTAAGGGAACAGCGTTTGAATTGGTGTCATGAGATGTTAAAAAAATTTGACGGCGGTTTAATCTAAGTACGTCAATTCAATCATTAAATGTGATGAAACTTGGCTTTACTATTTTGATGTCCCAACTAAATCCCAAAGCAAAGTATGGGTGTTTGAAGATGAAGATACGCCAACGTCTGTCAAAATGTCTCGATCTGTTAAAAAAAGAATGGTGGCTGTATTTTTTTCAATACGCGGAATATTGTCGACTATCGTGCTTGATAAACAGAAGACTGTTACTGCAAGTTGGTACACGGAAATATGTTTGCCTCGAGTTTTAGAAGCGTTGAAAAATGAGCGACCAAACTCAAGACTCGACACATGGTTTCTGCATCAAGACAACGCTCCCGCACATCGGGCTGGCAAAACTATAGACTATTTGCGTGAAGTTGGAGTGAAATTACTGGGACATCCTCCTTATAGGCCAGACTTAACGCCATGCGACTTTGCACTTTATCCTTGTGCAAAAAAAGCACTAAAAGGGCGCAAGTTTTCTCATGACGAAGAGCTTATAGGCGCATTTGAAGAGATATGTAGTAGTGTTTCAGATGGTTTCTGGAGCGAGGTATTTAATACATGGTTCGACCGTATGAGAGCGTGTATCAGTGCTAATGGGCATTACTTCGAAAAATATTAATAAATAAAAAAGTACTACAAAATTTATGTAGCGACCTACGTAAAATTGTAGTGCTTTAAAATTCTTAATGAAAAAACTTACAAACGCATTAGTCGCCCCTATGATTTTTGAAAGTTCCTCTCGATTTCTCTGGTCTTCTATCATCAAACCTTGATTTTCTTACTATGGGACCACCTTTGAAATATCTTCTTTCCAACAAAAACAGAATCATCAAAATCGGTTCATAAACGACGAAGTTCTGCGCGAACAAACATAAAAAAAAAAAAATTACATAATTATACGGTTGAATTGAGTAACTTCAATTTTTAGAAGTCAGTTTAAAACAGTTGAAAATGTCATAAATCACCTTTTTATTTATTTTCTTTTCATAGTTTTTTAAACCCGGGGACAAGTTTCAGCCAAACTCAATAAAATAAAATAAGTAAAAAACATTTTAAAATTATATATATTTTTTAAATATTCAATAATTCTAATTAATTTCTCGGTCAAAGGATCAGCATTGCCATTCAACGCGGCAATGCTGCCAGCGTTCTGGGCACTTTCCCCATTGACAGCGATGTGGATGAATTTTTTGACGCCATGTAAATTTTTAATTTTAGTTTTAATTTAGTTATTTTTGTAAATATTTTAGTTTTATTTTTAGTTTTTAAAGCCCCACTTGGAAAACAAAATAACCTTTGAATAAATAGAAAATCTTGAGTCCGAAAAGAAACTGACAGTTTGACATTTGACATAAGTGTCACAAGAAAATTATCACATAATTCTAATAAATATCTAAATATTACCTGATAAATCGAACGTTTGAGACATTTTTTGTAAATTTTTTGTGGTACAATATTTCTTTCAGCTCCAGAAGTGATAAGATCTAGATTTTCAAACCTACTAAAATCATGAACCTCGTAAAAGACCATTATTTTGTAACGTACTTATTCATTCCGACACCATTTACTTATCCCTACTTAAACATACATAAAAGAGAGAGCTTTCAAAACAAATTTTGCTTACTTCCTTACACAAATATATCGGATGGCGGAAAACATCAATATACTACCGACATCTATAAGGTCAGAAATCTATCTACAGGGATATTTTTTATGTTGTGCGGATATAGCATGCGTAATAGACTTTTAACAGACTGTAATAGAATTTATACTGAAATACAAATATTTTTAGGGTGCCGTCGTGTTTGTTTTAACGTTGTATAATCATCAAATGAGACCTGAACCCAGGTTGGGATGGAAAGGGGACTGTCAGACTTGTATTGACTAAAATCTAGTAGCCATTCACGTTCCAGGGTCACGGTTACCTGAAGAAACAGTCCCGCGACCCCGCAAGAACGCCTGGAGCCTACATTACAAAGTGAGTAGGCTGCACGTTGAACGGAGCGACGGCAGGTGGAAAGCTCGAAGTTGATATTCATCATCATCAGCCTATAATGTTCCCACTGCTAGTACACAGGCCTCCTCTCTGTGAGAGGGAGTGGACCATAATCCACCACGCGGGCCCAGTGCGGGTTGGTAGTTGTCACATGTCTTCGAATTTTTGGTTCTAGGACGTGCCGGTTTCCTCACGATGTTTTCCTTCACCGTTTTGAGAGCAGTGGTGTTGAAATAAATTACACAAAGTAATGCGCCTGGCTGTATTCAAACCAACGAATTCCAACTCGTAAGTTGCGGCCGATACCACTGGGCAACTCTTGTTAGAGTTGATAGTATTTTTATATTATTCTTCAATAATAACAAAGTAATTTTTTTAATGGAACATTTAAAAAAAAATACATATTTAGAGATGAGAGAGATATGGTCACGTTAACACTTTCTCGCTTAATGGTATTGGTAATCGAAGATTAGGTCGACTGTGAACCACGCTTGCAGAAATAACCTATTCACTTTTTACTTGAAGATCCCAAGGTGACAACTTTCAGGAAAAACAGAAATACAGGCATCAGTGGCCTTGTTTAACATTTCTTCACAAAAAATGGCACGTTGAACCATAAAGGCGCTCCCTTACTGCATGCATTCACCTGTAATGTAACGTTACAGATTCGAACATTTCACCGGTAAGGGAGAACAATCGAGCATCACAATGCGCACCTTGTATCAAATCTCTACTTAATGTACGCGAATGCTCGTCAGTCAGGGAGGTAGTACTGCATACTGTAATGAAATGCTCAAAGTCGAATCTATAATGTTACATAACACGCGAATGCTCCCGGTGAGGGAGCGCCTTAACGGTTCAACCCCTGCACTAGTCTGTTTTAATGCTACTTTTTTCAAGCAGTAGTTAATCATTGCTTCATCAAAACTAAACAAACGTGACGAGCTTATTTCATCAAAAATTGCAATTTAAAACTCAATGCACCTGTATGCACTTGAAACTAACAAAATTAAGACATCGTTGTTTCCTAAGAAAACATTGACAAGATAAATAGCCGATTCGTTCTATGCCATTATCGGTAGCATAAAAATCAATCAACTAATAACGCAACCGTAAGTTTCGAAACGAAAACGTTTTCGTTTACATTAACCGTTGGCAATGTATTGGCCCCTAACTAATTTAAAGGTAATTAGAGTTGCAGTGCTCCTAGCATGAACAAATGGATCTAGTTCACGTTATAGAAACGTTTTCTCGATAGTCTTTCGTAAGTTCTCGTATAAGTAATATTAAGTACGATTTATTATTGGTTCTTATTTTGAGTTAAGTATAGTTTTACGCGTTTTTTTTTTTTCTTCTACTTCATCATCATCATCATCTTCCTGTCCTTATCCCATTTTACTTGGGGTCGGCGCAACACGTTTTTTTCTTCCATTCTCCCCTGTCAGACGTCACAGTATCATTTACTCCTTTTTCATTCATATCATTCCTTAGACAATCCATCCATCTTATCTTTGGCCTTCCTCTTCCTCTCCATCCATCAACATTCATACTCATCACTCTCTTAGTCACGTGTCCATACCAAGACAGACGATTCCCTTTCATTTTTTCTGTAACAGGCGTCACTTTCAAACTTCCCCTTATAAACTCATTCCTTACTTTATCTATTTTCTTCTACTTATCTTAGTTTATATTACCGCAAACCTTTTAACGGGTCACTATGATCCTATTAGTATTGTACTTATTATAGTCCCATCATTAGTACAATACTAATTATGGGATCATAATTCAAAACCTTTGAAACGCAAAATAAAAATTAATAGATTTTAAAAAATCTAAAAACCCACGTTTTTAAATGTCCTAAAAATAAGAAAATAACCCTACGGGGCTGAGAGAGGGGCCACTCAAAACGTGGGGGCGTATATTATTTAAGGGATTATTTATGGAATATATTTACATGACGTGTAATAGATCGTGGGTGTAACTTGCAAAGACACGCCCCCACGTTTTGAGTGGCCCCTCTCTCAGCCCCGTAGGGTTATTTTCTTATTTTTAGGACATTTAAAAACGTGGGTTTTTAGATTTTTTAAAATCTATTAATTATTTTATTATTTTTATCTTTGTTCATCGGGTTTGAAGCTACCCTGAAAATTTCCGCCTGCTAGCTTATCAGGAAGTGCCTCAAAGCCTGTCCGCCATCTTGGACGTCCGCCATATTGGATTTAAGTCACGCGACTATTTTTTCGTACTCCTGACAGCAAACCCTTTCATTTGATATCCATATCTTAGGGGTGCATTTCAAATAGCCTGTCTGCCATCTTGGACGTCC
This sequence comes from Agrotis exclamationis, assembly GCA_950005045.1. NCBI lineage: Eukaryota > Metazoa > Arthropoda > Insecta > Lepidoptera > Noctuidae > Agrotis > Agrotis exclamationis. Next base: position 21,258,761 of record OX465429.1, on the reverse strand, counting down.
GCCATATTGGATTTAAGTCACGCGACTATTTTTTTCGTATTCCTGACAGCAAACCCTTTCATTTGATACCCATATCATAGGGGTGGATTTCAAACAGCCAGTCCGCCATCTTGGGGAGGCCGCCATATTGGATTTGTTATGACGTTTCTTAGCTAGTCATGCATTGTCATCAGAACTCAGAGCGTGTGCAAAATTTCAGCCTGCTAGCTTATCGGGAAGTGCCTCAAAATTGAGTTGCAAAAGTCCAACTGGAACGACAAACAAACAAGAAAAGTGAGTGTATAAAAACGTGGGAAAATCAACTGTTCCCCACATTTTGAGAGCAGTGGTGGCCCAGTGGTAATCACCCCGACATACGAGTTGTAGGTCGTGGATTCGAACCCAACTAACGCATTGTTTTTGCAATATATTTCATTTCATGACTACTCTCAGTTCTACTCTTAATTCGTACAGTCCATCCAAAGGTTGTCTTGAAGAAATCGCTATTAGCGATAAGACCGCCATTGTAACCATAGATTAAGCAATATTGTAAGCAGTAGTTCTTAAATTTTTGGTGTACAATAAAGTATAATCTATTCTATTCTCAAAACGGTGAAGAAAAGCGTGGGGAAACCGGTGTGTCGTAGATGATGAATTGAAAAATGTAATATTTAGATTATTTTAGACAGTAATTTAAATCATCAAAGAGAGGACCTCGATAGCAGCAATAGGATCAACTATGCTTTTCTCTAACTACCAAGAGCTCGACAAAGAGCTTGTAATAGATTTTCAACCGTTGAAAAACCATTAAAGACAAACTGTCTCAACGACGAAGACCGAAACAAAGACCCTAGCATGACATTTCCCGTTTTTGTGACGTTAAGTAAATGCGCAGTACTCGCTTAGACGTTATACTTTAGCAACCACTCTCCATCTTTGACAACAAAATGAATTCTGTACTTCTAGATCCGTGTTAAATGTAAGATTACCAAATATTTAATTTGATTTCTTTGAACAACCAACGAGTGGGTTTAAGAGTTACAAGCAAAAAATCAATCGTCACGATACAAATTTTAGTTGAAAAAAAGTGTGAAATTAGTATTTTGTATGGCTGTCACAGTTCGAAATGAATTGAAAAAGAAACAGAATATATTGTGAAAGATAACGTGGATGAATAAAAAGTGATTTTACGGCAATTGAATAAAATATATTCCAACCAATATTCCAACGCTTAGTTCCATTTAACTGTTGTGAGAACGAAAACGTTGGTAAACATTTTTACGCAACACATTGATTCAACAAACTATAATAAATACATTGGATATAAAGAATAAAAAGTTTCCGACGAATAAAGCCTCCTGCAGACACACGCGATTAATCGCGCTGCGACAACGAGCCAAGCTAATTTCCACTCTAAATGTACTGCGAATGGACCGCGACATGTTGCCCCGCGCGATTAATCGCGTGTGTCTGCAGGAGGCTTAAGGTAGTTTACTGCAAAAATAAATTTGAAATCTAATTAGTCCGTCAGAATACAACCACAACTCACGGCAAAAGGTAGACGCTTGAAATATTCACAGAATATTTTGTTATATATGTTGACATTCACTTTAAAAACAAATAATTAAATTAAAATAAAACTAATAATGTAAGGTCTCCTTCCTCCACCTAATTCTCCTTCTTCAATCCTAAAGCCTCCTGCAGACACACGCGATTAATCGCGCGGGGCGACATGTCGCGATCCATTCGCAGTATTTTTAGAGTGGAAATTAGCTTGGCTCGTTGTCGCAGCGCGATTAATCGCGTGTGTCTGCAGGAGGCTTAATTCTAACTCATATTAAATGCCAAAAATTCGTTTCTTGGTTTGTATCACTAATATTCTGGATTTTTCTGTAAACATTTTAAGTGTACAGAGACGGACATGGGTTAGGTACCTCTCATAATGGGAAAAGAACAATAACTTTATCATAAAAGATGGCGCTAATGTCAGCACTGCCGCGGGCAATAGCTAGTTTACTTAATGCTAGCTTTCGATCTCTCTACAATACAGTTAGGATAATACGAACCTCCTTGGTAAGCCTCTTCGTACACAAGGCTACGCAAGTCTCCTATACCTTACAACTTTGATATTCATTAGGTGAGTCCCCACAGAGCGCGCAGCCTCGCGAGGCATTTTCCGCGCGAAGCAACTCGGTTGGTGTGGACGTGTCTCGGGCGAGGCAAGTGACAGCCCTGCCGCGGTCGAGCGACCGAGCCCCCGAGCCATCCAGTGTCGGCTTTTGTTTTGCTCGCGTATATTGTTTCGTGCCTCGGTCGAAAAACAATAGACGCGTCCACACAGAGCGCGCAGCCTGAAACTGATGAACGCGAGGCATTTGAAACTGACGCGTGCCTGTGTACGAACCTCTATGAATCTGTATTGCGATATAGTCACCTGGATAGGTACTAAAGTCGTAAGGTATTGGAACTTGTGTCGGCTTGTTTCCGAAGGGGCTTAAGACTGGTTGTTAGACAGGACTATACTAAGTCCCCGTAATAATGTACCTACTCGTAAAAGAGTTATCTCAAAATTATTTCGTATTCTACATAATTACCTATATTCATCTCATAGAATTTGAATCCAAATATTTTTTTGCACGACTATAATATTTCGTTTGATTCAGTAACAATTTACCAAATAAATTGCAAATAACTGAAAATTCAGCTTTACAAAGCTATATTACGGAAACCAGTATACCTAACTTAATTGAATATAATCGTCGTAACCAACCTAATAATGTTTATAATAAAAATGTGTTGAACAAACTGAGTATTATTGCAAAATAATACTCAGTGTTACAAAAGAAATAAATATTGAACAACTGGTCACACTGAATTATACTAATACTAGAGAATTGACCCTGCTTTGGGTGATTTTTACGCTTTGGCTAAACATTGCGTTGTTTTTTTTTTAATTAAAACACATTTATTTGGCATATAATATCACCAGTACGTAGTTTCAAACGGGTGTGTTATGTTTTGATATAATAACAAAAGCTCTATTTGATCATTAATTTGACAAAATTTCATTTACTATACTTTTTTTTCTTAATATAACGATGAAATAAAATAACGAATTCTGGATCTAATTTCTTCTTGGTGTAATGCACCTTGAAATAATATTATAAGTTACAGATTCAGTTACTATAACATTTAAATCTATAACTCACTTACGATCTTAGACCTCATCTTTACCTCATAACGAAATTCAAATAAAATTCATTAAAAAAAAATGGTGAAAACAAAATAATTATTCCGTTGAGTTTATACAAACAGACAGATACGTAAAGTGACATTATTTTATATTTCTATTTAAATTGTGACACTATTATTATTGTGATACAATTTCATGTAACAGTTATTAGGTTACTGTAGTCTACGCGTAATAATTTGAACTACATTTTTTAGTAAAACAGAAAATTGCTTAGCTAAGTTACGGTAAAAATACCGGTTTGTAGTGGTAGAACTTTCTCCATTAAGGTATTTCATCTTAGCATCGTTATTTCAGGTGATTACGTAGAGGTAGGCCGTGAAATTCAAATTTTCATGTGATTTTTGCAATTTTCAGGTCGGTATCAGGTTGTAACTTCTTCAAAATATATTTCGCAACAATTACACAAATAAATAATCTTAATGGTTTTCATTCCTTCACTAGCTTATTATGTTAACCGTGATAACTCAAGGATGAACCCTACAAACAAAATGTACAACACTCCTTTTTTTTGGGCGGTCGTGAAAAAAAAACAGTAAGTACCTATTGTTTTTTGATAGCACATTTTTCAGGTAAACCAGTTTATTTTGTCAGAAGATGCAATAAAACGGTCCAGTGGGCAGCGAATATTACTTGCACAGTGCGTGAAATGCTTCGTTGATTGGAAAAAAAAAATGAGTTTATTTTTAGACAAAACGTAGCTAATCTATTATGCTGCTTTGAGTTTTATTTGACTTTTGTAAATAAATATTTTTCTAGCGGGTTTTTTTGGGCGAATTACCGTGACCCTGGAACGGAAAGGGCTATTGAATGACACCGTGGATTTTTAGTCATAACGAGTCTGACAGTCACTTCCTCCCAGCCCTGGGTGGGAGGACTCATTTGATGATTTTACCACGATAAAAAAGTGGGCAATGACCTTCTCAGAGGAGTTCCTAAATGCTATTTATAAGGTAAATTGGAAAGGTAATCGTGCGATTGAACAAGGGATAAAGTTAGGTGGAATCATTATAGGTATTATACGTACATGTTTTCATTAATAAGTGTATGTTATGATAGACTTTTAGATTTAATGAATGAAATGAAGCAATAAAAGAAAGCATAATTTCGGTGCTTTGTTTTTCCTTAACGATTACTTAGTTTTCCTTAACTCATGCTGATTGAAAATATCTTATTAAAATAATCATTTTACGTTTGATAAGGGCACGAAGATGATGAGTTTTCTTTAACGCAATCAGCTTAAAATGAGCTTAATTAGCCTATAATGTTCCAACCGGACATTGGCTTCCTCCAAACGGGAATCAGACGCCTGTATACAGATTTCATTATTGAATAAATATAATATTGTTATACACAGAGCCCACGCTCAAAGTGAGTACCAGGTGCCCCCTCCTCCCGCCACTCTTGCTTGGACCTGACCATTAGAAGACTTAAAAACGCTACAGACAATTAAATAAAAATGACAACCTGCAGAAACCAGAAAAATGAAATCATATCGTCATCAGGAAGGAAGAAAAAAAATTCAGGCAAAATGAAACATTTTTCCTAAATAACAAAACCATGATAATGTGCTCTTTTTCCAACTATTTTGGGGTCGGCTTTGATTCTAACTGGATACAACTTTTACTTGGACAATAGGTACTATGATACTTTTAGTAAGATTAAATAGCAGCCATTCGGGCCAATGAATACCAGTAATGGCTGTCAAATAATATAATAATAATAATATTCCACAACTATCACACAACGCCATCTAGCCCCAAGCTAAGCTGAGCTTGTGTTATGGGTACTAGACAACTGATAAACATACTTATATATTTCTAAATACATACATATTATAGATAAATTACACCCAGACACAGAACAAATGATCGTGCTCATCACACAAACATTTGTCCTGGGTTGGAATCGAACCCACGACCTCCGGAATAGCAGTCAGGGTCACTAACCACTAGACCAACAGGCCTGTCAAAGATCCAATGGTTTAACGTGCTTTCTGAGAGACAAATAAACACTCGGTATACGATGCCTGGTTTAAAATATGAGAGACAAATTAAAATTAAATGTGAAAGTTAAGCTCACGCATTCCATTACATCTTAAGAAATAACTGTCTTACCACAAACAAAGTTCCATGAATAACGTCTACGCAATAATGGCTTTAATGTTTCAATTTAACACCAAAAGAAATTGTACACCGACTGAATTATTAGAGACAAGAGCAATGTTTCTAAATGATATAAAAACTAGATGTCTATATTTTGGACTGTATAGTTTGTAACGGCAATACCTGGGACTAGACGGATTAAACTAGCTTCATAAGTTACTAATATTTGTAGTTAAGTATCAAGTTAAAGGGGTGCTAAGACAGGAAAGGGGTGCTAAGACAGGAAACCTCCACGTGCGCCCGTGGACTGGAGTTCCCTCTCGGATACGTCCGGGGGGAAGACCAGTTTTTCGGGCCGGTGCACCCTGGGATGCGGGCAAAAACTCTTCTTAGGCACTGTGCCTAAGGGGTCTCTTTGCCCGTATGCGAATAGCCTGTCGGGGGGAGGCTCCAACGCGTGTCCCTCTGAATAGCAGAGGGCACAGCGGCGGAGCGGGCTTGCGGACGGTGAGTAATGGGTATGCTCGCCGTCCGACCAAGGACCAAGCCCGGGTTGGTGGCGCGTCGTGTTTCACGCGTCACCGACGGGGCCCCTTATGGGGCCAAATGCCTGCTGGGGTCGCGGATTTTTCTTAATCCAGGATACCGTGGCCCCGGAACGTAAAGGGCATCCGAAGGAACACGGTTGGATTTTAGTCAGTAAGAGTCTGGCAGTCCCTTCCGCCCCACCCAGGACGGGAGGACTCATTTGATGATTTTGCCACCCCAAAAAAAAAAAAAGTATCAAGTTAAAACTGTCGACTGTCTGTGACATTTACAGTATATAAACTCACGGCTTCTAATTCTGCAACTATCTTTTCTCTGTTCGCCTCGTCATACATCTGATCATACACGCACGCCGTTCGCGAGTACTATGCACCTGAAATATCTGAAAAACTTCACCACTGCTGTCAGTGTGCGTCCAGGTGAAACAATTAGGCAGTAAGTGCCATAGCATTACCTTAAAAAGGTAAAACATCATCATACTCTTCAGCTTTCAAGCATCTCTAATATCCTTAATTAATTAATTCATAAACTTACTCTATCTCTTACGTTATTTTTAAATCATCCATTGTTTCATATTTGTGGTACTTTTTTTTGCATGCCCTAAAGAGTTTATAAGACGGCTCAAACTGGACGTACTTTTATATAATTTTCTTTTATATAAGTTTCTAATACAGAAAGAAGTTTTTATTTTCTAATACCCAATCATAAAAAATAAAAAAAAAACAAACAATCGTAAAAAATAACAAATAACGTCAAATGTTTCTGATAAGTAATCAATAATAGCCAGCATAATCTGATGATTACGGTGGGGCAATCATTACTTTAAGGAAAATAAGAATCCTCATTATTTCCGAAAATAAAACTATTTTTATCAATAAAAGTCGGATAACTATCAAAATATTGTATCTGTCTGCCTCCTACCTCTGAAATGGAAACCTTGTTAAAGAAATTAGGGTATTTGTAACTATTATGCTGGCATTTTCAGTTGAAAGATCTACTATTTCGATAACCGTAGTTTTTATTCCGACTACTTAAAGTTTAATTTTGATGAAACTGTAGTTTCTGCACCCGCAAAAAGCATTTTGTTTGTGACGTGAGTGGTTCCTTCCTACAGACCGCAACTTTATGAAAGATAAAATATACTCATATTTTTTTCTGTATATACAAGTATTTTCTTAGATGTAAATTGGATGAAAGGTCGAGATGTGTAAATAAACTTTTTATGCAAACTTTTTCTAGCGGTACGCGACATGTGACCACTATGCAAATTGCAATATCATAATATTTTATAGGTTAATTTAAGTTTTTCGGGGATATTGCGTCAATTTACTGCATGAATATTTTACGTTGGTCTAAATATGTAAATAAAAAAGTTCATTTAACGTATGGGTAACGTGATTCTTTTGTAACGCAACTTACAAGCTATTTTGATTTTATACCAGTAATAATCGATTCTGCTTTTATATCAATAGAGACGTGGACGAATTTTTTGATGTGTACTTTATTTTTTGATGTGTTACTACATAGGTATTTATTTTTAATATAGTCTTCTGTTCTGCTGGTCAAAATCTAAGATTGATTTCCTTCAACTTTTAATATTATTTTGTCTTTTTTTTAGTTATAAAGAAAAGTTTAGCCAAGACTGATCGGCGGTGGTCTCGGGACTTATCTCATTACCGTGACCCCGGAACATAAAGGGCTATTGAAGGACACCGTGGATTTTAGTCAGTACAAGTCTGACAGTCCCTTCCGCCCTGCCCGGGGTGGGAGGACTCATTTGATGATTTTACCACGCTAAAAAAAAAAGACTGATCGGCTCTTGCCACAGTTTACTACTCTTGCTTTAATACATAGTAAAATGGTATGCTTAAAATACGTTCTAAAAAAGTGCGTATTGTAGGCTTTTTTTTTACTTGGTATAATGAGTCCTCCCGCCGAGGGCAGGACAGGAGGGACTGTCAGACTCATACTGACTTAAATTCACGGTGTTCCTTCAATAGCCCTTTACGTTCCAGAGTCACGGTAACCTGATAGACAGTCGACAGACGACCCTGGAGTTAGTCCCGTGACCCCAGAATTATAGGCATAATAGTAAAAACCTAACATGTACACACTCTTCAAATACCAGATTTCAATGCCTTTTCACACGTAAAAACAATTAGCTCCGTACAGAATACAGAATGAATGAATCCAGATACATTATGAATGAACATTCTTATGACAGTCTTGTTTTAATGTAAACTTAGACGAAGAAAAACATTGCGAGGAAACTCGTATGTCTGATACTGTTTCGTATGAAATACTGTGAATCGCGAGCGTTTATTGTGATGCAATGATACGCGCCAAAAATAAAGGTTCGTTCCAAAATATCCCTACAGTACTGACACTTGAAAAATTCTAAAATATCAAATGTCTTCTACGTCTGTCTTGGTAAATTATGAAAATTGTTGTGATAAAAGTCAGACGCCCCATTAGAAACACGAACTTAAGTATCAAATTCGGTGAGAACCTATTTCGTGTTGTCTTTTAATAAAATAAAAATGACACTTACCCTTCTCTCGATGGTAATCGTCCACCTTTTTCTCCGGCTCTTTGTGATGATGTGTAGAAGCTGGTAGAGCATCAGTAACTGGTTCAGTATGCGTTGGAACTAAATCACTTCCCGATGGGCCAGTTTCTACTGTAGTATCTACTTTGAATGAATCTGACCCTGTTGTGTCTGTCCCAGTACTTTCTATGCGCGTCGTTTCAGTTACTGTAGTACTTGGGTGCGTCGATTCAGTCCTTGTTGCTTTCTTTTGAGGAACTGTACTAGTTGTAAAGCCAGGAGTGGTAGTAGGTATGACTGAAACATTAGATTCTGTGTTATACTTTTGCTTGTGCTTCTTGTTCTTTCGCTTCTTCGGAAAGAATAGAGCAGGTTCGCCTTCTTTCCCCTCAGTGCCTTCTGGCACAAGCGATATTCTGTCAGGAACATCGTCATTAGCAGGCGTTGAGGAGTATTTTGCTGAGTATTTCGGATTTTGTCTGACTGTAATCGTATTTTTTGTGGTTGGGGTGGTGGTAGATTCACTACTGTCATCATCATATATCATGTAAAGCTGAGGATTCTTGAATACTGATAATTTTCCAGATTCTATTTTCTTATCTTTCAGTTGTCTTCCTTTGGTTGTTCGTCTTGGTCCTGGATTAGCTGTAACTGCTTTAACAAGACTTACTCTGGGTTTGTACTTTTCGCTGAGAGAAACTTCTTTATCGTCATATTCTTCATAATCGGGATACTTCTTCTTAATTTTTTGGAGCTTGTAGTCATACTTGCCGGTTTCGGGGTCCGAGGATAACTGTGCTTGTATCTTTTCTCTTTCACGTTCTTCTTTATACATTTCTTCTTCTTTAGCTTTCTCTGATATCGCTACTTGTTCTTTAGCATGACGTTGTTTCAGTTCATCAACTGTGTCTAAAATCCTTGCTTTTTTTGCTTCACTTTCGTTTCTCTCTTGCTCTTCGTCTAAAGATTCAGGTTTCCGTTTTTCCGTAGATTCAACCTCTTCGTCATAATCCACATCATCCTCATACTTACGTGATTTCTTTCTGTTAGCTGCCTTTGTTTCCTCTGCAATTATTCCTTTTTTATTAGGTAATTTCTTCTCGCTTTCTTCGTCCTCTTCACCCCCTTCTGTATCTCTTGGTTCTTCTGGTTCTCTTGCATATTCTGGCTCTCTTACTTTTTCTGGCTCCTTTGCAGTTTTTGGCTCTCTTACATTTTCTGTCTCTTTTTCTTCTTCAGTTTTTAGATTTGATTTCGCTGTTTTAATAGCTTCTAAAACAGAATTTGATGGTTGTTGTGTTATTATGTTAACAACGCCATCTATTTCAGATATTTGAGTGTGATTTATTGATTTGTCACCAGATATTACAGGTCTGTTGACATCCGACCAGTCCTTCTTTTCATAGTAGTCTTCACTGTCGCTTCCTCCACCACCATCCTTTTCGTAATAATCATCGCCTTCCGGTTCAGCCACAGCTCTTAAAATAAAATTGATAGGTGGTGCCAACCTCTTCTTAGGTTTATTCTTCACTTGAACAAATTCTCCTAATTCCTCACCGTGTTTATTTTTAAAAGGCACCCAATCCGGAAACAGATCACCTAAGTTTGATTCACGTTTTGTCACATTTTTGTCACTCACAGTTCCTATACTAAGCGCGTTGGTACTTATTACAAGAGAAATTAGTGTTAGCTGTATTGCTATCATTTTCACGTGTCTATTGAAGCATAACTCGATTGGATCACTGCACCAAGGTGATTGTGCGGCGGCTGCGCGCGACCAACTGTTTCTGACAGTTAAAACTACTATTATTTATATTGTTTGTAAAACGATTCTCTTCGCTAGCCATAACTATAGCCACTGGAGAATTGTGTGGATCTGTTGCTAGAGTTTTTTGTAATTTCGTTTGTTGAATGGTCGTTGTGGTCATTGTAGACATGATGTCATTTGAAAAAGAAATTCTTGATAATATTAGTTATAAGATAATAACTAACATTGGATTACATGTTCCAATAAAAATATGATCGTACAAGAAGCCAGCATGTTCCTAGGACTCCGGAGTTACGTATCAATGGAACGGGCGTAAATGGAACATTTCCTTGCCTGAGCTTTAAACATTTTTTTAGCGTCGAGATGCATGACAGATGTTCCAGATTTTTATGGATTGGTCTTAGTAACTGGTCATATTTTCGTCACTGAATAATGTCAACGCTATTATTTTGACCAATAAGTGAATAATTAGTGCTGTTTAAATCTATCAGTAGCTGAGCATTCGCTGTGTCGCGGGTTCGATTCCCGCACGGAAAAAATATTATTGATTTCCTTTATTCATTACTTTCACTTACTAAGTATATTTTTAAATATTTTTACAAAAACAAATAAAAAAAAAACTTTTAAAAATATAAGTAATAGTAGCCCACCGGTATCGGGAACAGGGTCCAAGCTACCGGCGGTCAGGGCTCCAGAGAAAGGAACCTCCTAACAATGCGCGCCGTGTCCAGAAGAACTGCTTTCTGAATCAGGCCCTTGATCCAGTTGCCTAACAAGAGCCTCCTAATATGTTGGTCGTTTATTTATTATAATTATTTACGGAACACATATTATTTATTAGTATTACGGATATATTTCTATTTCCATCATTGCTCCTATTGCAAGAATTAAATGAACCGACCCTCGGTGTGCCCAAGAGTTATTGGTGGCTTTGAAAATAGTGCCAGAGCGGTACCCCGAGTTTCGGTTTTACGAATTACATACATTTCCTAGGAATTGTAATATGCAGTACGGATTAATTCAAATTCAAATTATTTCATTTAGGACAACTGGATCCACGGGTTAGTGTACAACAAAAACTTACAAAACTATTGTTACTATAAAAAAGACATAAAAAAGAAACATAAGTAGGTAATAATAATGCCCCTATGCCGAGACATCCCGTCCGCCAGCCAGACTAACCAACAGGGAGATACTTCGCTAATAGATCACCAGACGGACGAAATGCCTCAACACAGGTGCGCGCACATCTTCCGCTATGGTTTTCAGGATGCTGTTGTGACTCCCCGGGATTACACACATTTTCGTACATATTATATATATATATATATTTAATTTACTTATGTATAGGTATTGTTAATTCTATCTTCCTTATTTAAATAACGAAATATAGGTCATCAATTATTCATCAACAAAAGGTGTGAAGTCGTATCCATGCTATTGCCATCGTGCGCTAGAGTGGAGACAGCGCCGTGAAATTGCGAATTATCAGTGCAATTTTAAAACAAACTGGCGTTTTTAAAACGCCACTGCTATAAATTAGTTAGGTAACATTTTGTTTTATACCGGGCATGATTTCACCTGCAATATTATAATAAATAACACCTAAATATAAAATCGAATACTGAATGAGATATCTAAAAACTCGCACTGGGGGGATATTACAAAGGCTTGTTTCGGCGAGTGAAAGTGACAGAGCTATACAAGTCGTCTAGCGCCATCTCGTTCACTCTCAGGAATAAGCCTGGTTTTAAGACGTTGTAATACCCCCCTGGTCTCTTCTTAAACCTAACTCATTGCGTTCAATGCGTTTGCTTCTGATCTCAATCTTTTAAAAGCAAAGACGAGATCAAATATAAAGCAAGCTAGGCTAGAAGGAATTTGAACTCCTGCGGAATGACGGGACAGAGTAAAAAGTCTTTGGCGCTGGATCTCCACAAGAGTTAGGAGACAGGTCACGACCTGCCGGGTTTGGTGAGGCCTACCACCTCCAGTGCGATCTCTCAGCCTTCTTTGGAAGTTACAGGTAGTCTGTGGTGCCGTCTCCCAGGGTGGTAGGAAGATCCCACCTAACTGGTTCTGAATATTTAAAAAACGTTTAAAAATCATCAAAAGAGTCCTCTCGCCCTGGTTGGAGCGGAAAAGGCTGTCAGTATCTTACTGACTGAAAGCTATCCTATTTCTTCACATGCCTTTGCGTTACAGGGCCGCAGTGCCCTTTTAAGACAGTACTGCTACCATTATTTACTTGTTTTTTTTTTTTTTTAATTTAGTGTGTACTAATTTGGAACCATAATTTAATTGAATGGACTATGTATTCATATTAACTTTACATACTTTTAGGGTTCCGTACGTCCGAATACAAAAACGGAACCCTTATAGGATCACTCGTGTGTCCGTCTGTCTGTCGCTTACAGTCAATTATCTCCGAATCTACTAGACCGATTGGGTTGAAATTTGGTACACATATCAATTCCTGTGACCCAAGCACAGAGGTGTGACGTGAATAGATGAAATCTGTATGTGGGAGGTAATTTTTGGGGGGAAGGGGAAAATGAAAAAAAAAGTTTTGAAAACTGCATCGTGTGACATATCAAATGAAATGTCTTGTTGAGACAATCTTAAATGTATTTTTTTTGTAATTTTAAAATAAATAGTTTCCAAGTTATTCAAGAAAATAGACGAAATTTGACCATTCCCCCTCCCCTCTTATCTCCGAAACTACTGAACCTAAAATTTTGAAAAAAATACAGTAATTAGTTTTCTACGTATAGATTATAGGAAAACCTATAAGAATTCCATATCTGTATATGGGAGGTAATTTTTGGGGGGAAGGGGAAAATTAAAAAAAAAATATTTGAAATCTGCATCGTGTGCCATACCAAATGAAAGGTCTTATTGAGACAATCTTAAATATATTTTTGTTGTAATTTTAAAATAAATAGTTTCCAAGTTATTCAAGAAAATAGACGAAATTTGACCATTCCCCCCCCCCCCTTATCTCCGAAACTATGGAACCTAAAATTTTGAAAAAAATACAGAAATTAGTTTTCTACTTATAGATTATAGGATAACCTATAAGAAGTCCATATCTGTATATGGGAGGTAATTTCTGGGGGGAGAAGGGGAAAATAAAAAAAACAAAATATTTGAAAACTGCATAGTGTGACATATCAAATGAAAGGTATTGTTAAGACAAACTTAAAAGTATTTTTTTTGTAATTTTAAAATAAATGGTTTCCAAGTTATTAAAAAAAAATAGACGAAGCTTGACCATTCCCCCCCCCCTTATCTCCTAAACTACTGAACCTAAAATTTTGAAAAAAATACAGGAAATAGTTTTCTACTTATAGATTATAGGATAACCTATAAGAAGTCCATATCTGTATATGGGAGGTAATTTTTGGGGGGGGAAGGGGAAAATTTAAAAAAAAATATTGAAAAGTGCATCGTGTGACATATCAAATGAAAGGTATTGTTGAGACAAACTTAAAAGTATTTTTTTTGTAATTTTAAAATAAATGGTTTCCAAGTTATTCAAAAAAATTGACGAAGCTTGACCATACCCCCCCCCCCCCCGTATCTCCGAAACTACTGAACCTAAAATTTTGAAAAAAATACAGGAATTAGTTTTCTACTTATAGATTATAGGATAACCTATAAGAAGTCCATATCTGTATATGGGAGGTAATTTTTGGGGGGGAAGGGGAAAATTAAAAAAAAACCTCTTTTACAAACTGCGGTTCAAAAAGTGCTGATTATCACCCTAATTTGAATAAATGTATTTTGATAACTTGTAGTCTATAACGGCGTTTCAAACGCCGCGTTCCAACCGCCCGTCTGCCCATTCAAGGCTAGGTAAACGTCAGTTGACGAAACTCGTGTGCCGACCATCAGCTCCTGTAAGTAACTGACTCTTCGACGACGGAAATCAAAACATCATCAATGACATTAAACACGCTATTGTATTTTCAACGTTAAACTTACTACATAAGGTTCAAAATCCTACAGCAAGATGAATGAAGCTTACGACATTTGATTTGAGGTGGTCGTCTTGCTTCATCAGCAAAAACTGAGGTCACCGACCTTGTCGTCTGCTGAACCGAATTGTGTACATAGCGTGATAATTCGAACCTTGTTTGTTAATCGATTTCCGCGGGTATTCCGACTGTGTGTAAGTTTTTGTGGTTCAAATTACTGTGGCGTACGCTCGTGGTTGCATTTCGGGTACCACTTCAGTGAAATATCGGCTGACCCGTGCTCACTTCGATGGGCTTCAAAAATTATATTATTTGAAATACATCATCATCTGAATATAGCCTTTTCCCAACTATATTGGGGTCGACTTCCAGTCGAACCAGATGCAGCTGAATATCATTTTTTACATGGAGCGACTGCCTATCAACCCACAACCCAGTAACGGGTAATACGATACCCCATAGTACTGGTTGTCAGACTTAAGAGCTTCTGACTAACAGTAACGACTGTCAAAGATCTACAAATGACAGCCGAGACCAACGGCTTGACGTGCTTTCCGAGGCACGGAGGAAACTCGCTATGTCAGATGGTCACCCATCCACAGACCAGCCTCGGCAAGCACGGCTTAACCCGGTAGATCGGCCTTTGTGGCTGTATTATTTAGCCACGAGCTCCTGTATTATTTGAAATAAAATTACATTTTTTTTAAATTATAAAATGGGTTCTGCCCTGAACTTGGGTGAACCGACGCGGCGTAACGATTAGAATAAGTATTACTCGTAGGTATAAAGTAATTTTTTTTTTTTTTTTTTTTTTTTTTTTTTTTTTTTAGGGTGGCAAAATCATCAAATGAGTCCTCCCGCCCTGGGTGGGGCAGAAGGGACTGTCAGACTCTTACTGACTAAAATCCACCCGTGTTCCTTCGGATGCCCTTTACGTTCCGGGGCCACGGTATCCTGGATTAAGAAAAAATCCGCGACCCCGGTAGGCATTTGGCCCCATAAGGGGCCCCGTCGGTGACGCGTGAAACACGACACGCCACCGACCCGGGCTTGGTCCTTGGTCGGACGGCGAGCTTACCCATTACTCACCGTCCGCAAGCCCGCTCCGCTGCTGTGCCCTCTGCTAATCAGAGGGACACGCATTGGAGCTTCCACCCGACAGGCTATTCGCATACGGGCAAAGAAACCCCCTTGGGCACACTGTGCCTAAGGAAGAGTTTTTGCCCGCATCCCAGGGCGCACCGGCCCGAAAAACTGGTCTTCCCCCCGGACGTATCCGTGAGGGAACTCCAGTCCACGGACGCACGTGGAGGTTACCTGTCTTAGCACCCCAGGTATAAAGTAATAGACAGTATTATGTATATAGATAAGTACCACGTTTTTTGTTTTTTATTTTATCCAGTACCCTTAGCACGAGTTTTCAGTATTTGAGACGTAAAGTAAACTGTAACTTTGACAATTTCAAATTGACAATTTTCAAGGAAAAATTAGTTCCTTCTTCGCACACCAGAGGCGCTGTTCCATTTTTCCATACAAGAAACGCTGTAAATACTGAAAAGACGCTGTAAAGTAAAAGAGTGAAAACTCGCCGGGGTTGCGGGACTTATCTCATTACCGTGACCCCGGAACACAAAGGGCTATTGAAGGACACCGTGGATTTTAGTCAGTACGAGTCTGACAGTCCCTCTCGCCCTGCCCCGGGTGGGAGGACTCATTTGATGATTTCTAAAAAAAGGGTACTGGTTTTTAGTTTTTTTTTATACCACTATCTTTGCTCGCTATCGTTACTTTAAGGAAAAATGATGTCAAATGAGGATACGAGGCAAATTAATAATAGCCCTGACTTACCTGTGGTGGATAAATGGATTAACGTTCAATGTATGAAATTATAAAAATGTGTTGATTTAACTTTACGGCAAATGTAAAACAAACCGTTGAAAAAGGAGGGAAAACTCTAACTCTTTTTGAATATAATTTATGAGATAGAAACTTATTATAACCATTTTCGTGAACTTCGTATTTATAATGGTAGTGTAGATAACATACGTACAGCCGACAGCAAACAGATAATTGTATAATATTTATCTTAAACATAATTATATGACTTAAATGGAAACTTACATAGTAATATGTATTTAACTGTGGTTTCCGTCAGTAAACGCGCCCACGATACAGTTTAATGTTTATTCATAAACAGGGTGAATTTTTCAACTGGGCGTGGATTGCTATATCCGAAACTATGAGGAATATCTAAAAACGTTGAAAGGAGTCTCGAGGCCGATTTTGACAAAAACTAAAACTGCATCATTGGATTTTAGAAAATTCAATAATCCTGGCCAGGAATCGAACCCGCTGATTTAGGAAAAAAAATCACACCCTGTATTATTATACCATTCGACAGCGCTGTTATTAAGGATCAAATTCTGGGAAGTGGCATATACGACAAACTTAAAACTTGCATGAAGGCTATCCGAAAGATATAGCCATCCACGCCCAGTTGAAAAATTCACCCTGTATAAACATCAGTCTGTTTGCAGGGTAGGCAGAAGCAAATAAACACCTACATTTATTAATAATAGAAATGACTGTACTATCTCTACTTAAACCAGCGAACAAAAGTATGGAATCACTTACTCCGCGCAATCTGGAGTACTTAATACTTAGGGTGAGTGGGGGTAAGGTGAAAAACGGAGAAAAATTTAAAAAAAATCCAATAACTCCGAATATCAAGGGATTGTTTTAATGCTGGCAACATCGTGCCAATTTTTTTTTCTTCTCGACGTTTTATAAGTGCCCATTGAGGCCCATGTAAAATAAAATATTTTGATTTTGGTCGTTGTTTACACCATTTTGTCTGGCCCCGCCCCGCAGTCTGCGTCAGTAGCTAAGTGATTACCATAAAGACGATTTTAGTCACTATTTCAATCTTACCCTTTGGGCATTTCGTTTTACCCCTACGCCCCTACAAGATTTTTTTCTTAAGACCAATTTTATTAACAGTTTTTTCATAAAATATTGTTTCTTAGATTTGTTTCAGCATTAGAGAAACAACTTGACCATACTTTTTAACCCAAAACAGCATTTTATGCATTTGCCTTGAATCCGTTTGTTTGACAACAGTTTCAAATAAACACTGTTCATCTAATCAAATTTTCATTCCGACTTACCCCCACTCACCCTATGTAGTTTAGAATAATAAAAATGGTACAGTCGCCTGCACATCAACCTACCTCAATTTGTACAATTTCTTTAATAGATTTTCAACCTTATCACGATAGTAGAAAGTTAATGTTCGATTGGTAAAATTTTACAGATTCGGGTAGGTTGACCTGCGTCTGTTCCAATTTAAAGGTTGAACTGTTAACATACTCGTCTTTCCTTGGTGGGGACACATTATTTTGATGTTTTTCAAATAACAATCCCGCGACCCCAGCACGCGGTTGGCCCTCTATGGGTGCCCCGTCAGGTTACTGACAGCTCTTTTTGGCGCGCGTGGAACACGACACGCCCCGTCGACACGGGCATGGTCCATGATCAGACGGCAAGTCACCTATTACTTGTCGTCCCCATGCCTTCGATTTTCCACTATCTGCAGTCACATCTTTTATAAACTATTGCAGATTTCTTTCTATTGCAAAAAGTGTTTGTAAAATAATTGCCTGAAGTTTTTGCAATGAGGAAGCAAAAAATCTAATTTAATATAAAGATGTATTTGATCCGAACGACAACGGATATAAAATATGTTTTTCAATTGTTGTCCAATTCAATAAGTTTAACAATCAATAACTGACTTACTTTTTATGAACTGCCAAAACGCGACACTCTCGTATTTAGATTTTGTATAGCAATAGCAAAAACTTTTCCATCCTATTTTTATCATATTATCGAATAACTTTCGTAACAAAATAAACTGGAAAGTAAGTTATACAAACTTACTTTCCAGTTTATATTATGCACGCCAAAAAACTGAACTATTTTGAAATTCGTGTGTCAAAATCGGTATTGTAAGGCGTGGGCCACATAGAAAAGACGTAAGACGAGGACGCGTCGCGGACGTGCGACAATGTATGATAGTCGCGCCCGCGACGCGTCTCTTCTGTGTGTTCACGTTCGCGACGCTTCTATACATTTTGTATGAAAGAGACGCCAAAGAGACATATCTCCGCCCCGTCTGCGTCTGCGCGGGCGCGCCTAACGAAGCAAACGCGCGACGGGAGACCATCATGGAAATTATAGCGTTCACAGGTATTTCAAGTCTATGCTAAATAGGGTTTCCTTTGAACTTTTTACGTGGTAAAATCATCAAATGAGTCCTCCCACTACATCATCATCTGCCGAGCCTTTTCCCAACTATATTAAGGTCGGTTCCAGTCGAACTAGATGCAGCCGAATATCAGTATTTTATATTGGAGCCTATCGGACCTCCACAACCCATTATCTGGGTAATACGATACCCCGTGGTAAGACTGGTTGTCAGACTTTAGAGCTTCTGACTATGTAGTAGTTTATTTACAAGATAAATAAAATTTTATTTTATAATATAAAATACAAGAATGATAATTATAAAAAACACAGTTCAGCACTACACAGTTCACAGTCACGCACAGAAGGTTAGGCCTTGGTAATGACCTCCAGCAAGGAGCCTCCAGCAGGCAATGTCCGCAGCAGGCAGGTTGTAGCAGGTATAGGCCTCCAGCAGGCTGAGTCCGCAGCAGGCAGGGGCCTCGAAAGTAGCAGTCACAGCAGGCATGCTACAGGACGGGCCCCAGTAGGCAGTGGCCCCAGCAGGCAGTTTGGGAGAAGATAGACGTAGACTGTCCAGAATACAGTTTATGAACTTTGAAGCACTGCCAAGAAGATTAAGATAGAGTGTTCACTGCTTAAAAGACGGAGATAGATCAAGTAAAAATATTTTATTCATAAAAGGATGAGAAATGGATGATAAATAGTAAGTATGTAAGTATACATAAATACTATAACTAGCAGTAACGACTGTCAAAGATCTACAAATGACAGCCGAGACCAACGGCTTTACGTGCTTTCCGAGGCACGGAGGAAACTTGCTATGACAGATGAGTCACCCATCAACAGACCAACCGCGGCAAGCGTACCCGGAAGATCGGCCTGTGCGGCTGTAATTATTTAGCCACGAGCTCCTCAATATCGAAGAACGATATTAGCGATACAAAATCATGGTTACACAGCATTGCGACTGTTCTGTGGTTGCAGTGGGCGATGGTCCTTAATGATTAGCTTACCTTGGTAGGTTCTTGCGTAAATAATTAATAATTATTTCGTTATATTTCCAGTTATTTAAGGTTTTTGTAGATTAAGGTTGATCTTTTAGATTATATCAGAGTTATTTGAGGTTCGTTTTTGGTATCACGTAGAAGCGTGATATTACTAAAAACGACGAACCAATTTGTCGAAACGCAATATCAAAAGTGTTCAAGTAAACTTTGATGAAGAATAATGAAAAACATAAAGGCACAGCAAATATCTGTATTCAAAATATCTTTTAAATTGGTCCAATAGTGTAGGACGAAATAGGCTAGAGCCAAACCTCAAAATGATGGAAGATGGCCGATGGGGTCGAAAAGTACTAGAGTGGAGACCACGGACTAGCAAGCGCAGCGTAGGACGTCCACCAACGAGGTGGACAGACGACCTTGTAAAGGTCGCCGGAAGACGCTGGATGCAGGTCGCTTCCAACCGGTATATGTGGAGATTTAAAGGGGAGGCCTAGGTATGTTCAGCAGTGGACGTCTTATGATTGAGATGATGATGATGAAACTTCAAAATATTACTTTTTACATAGACGATTCTTTTCTTGTCCCTATCGCACAAGTATGCCGCGGAATGCACGTAGAGCCTTTTTTTTATCTTTGTAAAATCATCAAATGAGTCCTCCCACCCAGGACAGGACGGGAGGGACTGTCAGACTTGTGCTGACTAAAATCCACGGTGTCCTTCAGTAGCCCTTTACGTTCCAGGGTCACGGTTACCTGATGAGTCAGTCCCGCGAGCCCTCGAAGAGCGTTAGTGATAGAATCTTCAAATACCTAATTTCCAAAAGTCTAAACTCGCATTTCCTCTTAAGGTGAATGCTCCAGGGTAGCCTGCGAAATTCAAAATTTCTTGGGTTTTTTGCAATTTGCAGGCCAGTGCTAGGTTGTATGTTGATTAAAATATTGATCGCGACTGTAAGACGTATGTAGTTACAGAATTATAATCAACAAAATCATCAATACAACGCTCTAAGTTCATAAAGCTTCAGGAATGACTTTTTATGTTATTTTTTTGTTCCTACACCTAGCACTGGCCTGCAAATTGCAAAAAACCCAAGAAATTTTGAATTTCGCGGGCTACCCTGGAGCATTCACCTTAACATCATCACGACTTCAAATGATTTGAAATTATTGTTGTTATTCTAAAATAATGTGGCAATTTCTTCCATTGATCTTTGCTCTTTGCTTTATTTCATTATTGATTATTTGCCATCATTGCATTGCTACCGTAAATGAAATACCGTGACGACGTAGTAAGCAGTCTTACTCATCACGATTTGCGTAAAACTGAGTTTACATTTTAGGATATGATCGAGGTAATTATTATAGTTTAGGTACATAATTAAATTATTCATAGTTTTCTTACTCAGTAGATAATCTTAATCTCTTGGATTATAAAATCATCAGATTCTAAGTAGGCCACTGAGGATTGAAGCCAAAAAAGGATGAAAAATTATCCCCTTCGTTCGATCCCTACGTCACACGCCAAAGAATTACATTTAAATGTGAGCGTGGCGCTCACTCACACATTTATAAAAACCGGACAAGTGCGAGTTGGACTCGCCCATGAAGGGTTCCGTAGTAGCAAGTATAGATTAGGGGTATAATTATATTGAGATTAGTAAGTAATATACACAAAACAATAAAAATAACTTTGTTTTTAATAGTGTTTGTATGAATGGCAAAGTTATATTTACGGGTTTTGATAATGTACTATATCTCAAAAACTGCTAACTATATCTCATCCAAACCAAATTTCATTGGAAGTTTTTGTTGAGGGAGGGAGAGTCTACATTATATTTTTTTTTAGTTTTATCATTCCCTTATTTTAGAAGTTACAGGGGGGACTCACATTTCACCACTTTGGAAGTCTCTCTCGCGCAAACTGTTCGGTTTAGAAAAAAATGATATAAGTAACTTCTATATCATTTTTCAAGACCTATCCATAGATAAACACTTATGGGTTCGGTGGAAAAAAAAATTGTGTTTCAATTCTAAGTATGGGGGGTACCCCTAAAATTTGTTTTGTTTTTATTTTTGTGTAAAAATCCTATAATACATCTACTACTACTACAGGATAGCTTTCACCGAGGCGCGGCGGGAAGAGGTCCGGCGCGATCTCAGGGCAGTATGGAGGGAAC
The DNA here is from genome assembly GCA_950005045.1 of Agrotis exclamationis. Lineage (NCBI taxonomy): Eukaryota > Metazoa > Arthropoda > Insecta > Lepidoptera > Noctuidae > Agrotis > Agrotis exclamationis. The sequence continues at coordinate 21,237,156 of OX465429.1, read as the reverse complement.
GACTGTCGCAACCGAGGTTCGGGCACGCCGCAATCGCGGCGGTAAGACCCCTCTTTGAGGAGTGGCTGGAAAGGCGTCACGGCGTCCTGACCTATCGGATGACGCAGGTCCTCACCGGACACGGATGTTTCGGGAGGTACCTGTGTCGGATGGGGAAGGAAGAAACGCCGGGGTGTCACCATTGCGAAGATCGCCCGGAGGACACAGTAGAGCATACGGTGCAAGACTGCCCCGCTTGGGCAGAGCACCGCCGTGTCCTCACGGCAGCGATAGGCGGAGACCTCTCGCGCCCGGCATTGGTCGAGGCCATGCTGCGGGGCGAGACGGAGTGGGAAGCGGTCGCCTCCTTCTGCGAAGCAGTAATGCTCGTTAAGGAGGAGGCGGGCCGTGAGAGAGAGAGGACAGCGTCCTCCCTCCGCCCCACCCGCAATGGTAGACGCCCACGGCGTCGGACGTCGCAAGACGATCTCCGGCCACCGTAGGCGCGGGCATGCGGGCGGCGAGTAAAGGGCAACTCGCCGCCCGGACATGGACCATGCCCGGGTCGACGGCGCGTTGTGTTCCACGCGCGCCTCAAAGAGCGTCAGCACGATGACGGGGCCCCGCCCAAGAGGGCCAAAGCCTGCCGGGGTCGCGGGACTTATCTCATTACCGTGACCCCGGAACATAAAAGGCTATTGAAGGACACCGTGGATTTTAGTCAGTACAAGTCTGACAGTCCCTCCCGCCCTGCCCGGGGTGGGAGGACTCATTTGATGATTTTACCACGCTAAAAAAAAAAAAAAAAAAAAGGATAGCTTTCACACTGTCGAAGAAAAGTGGCTGTGACATATGGACGGACAGACAGACATGACGAATCTATAAGGGTTCCGTTTTTGCCATTTGGCTACGGAACCCTAAAAAGTTGTTCCAAAACATTACGTATTATTAAGAGGGCTTTCACACGTTTCCTTACATTTGTGCGAACTTTGGAACCTGATTCTGGGAAAGATATGGCCACAAATTAAAAAAAATATATACCCGAGAAAGTTTGATTATTTTTCTGTGGAGTGTATTAAACAAATTTTTAGATTCGTTTACGTACATGAGTAAAAACCTTGTCTCTGCAAAGGATGTTTCATAAAATTCTACATTTTGTCAATGTTTGGTACCTCATTACATAGAAGTTATAATAGTAAAATAATATTTGAAAATGTCCGTGGTACAACTAAATGTTTATATTTGGACTGTATTAATCAGTTTTTCATTTTTCATTCAGAAATACACCAAAAATAATTCCGCAAAACAGGAAGATATTGACAATTTTTCGTTCGAAATTATATTTTTTATCTATCAATATTTTAATGGATATTCAATCAAAAAGTATTGAATAACTAAGGTTACTATGTTAGCTTGCATGAAAAAAATAATTAGTTCATTTAAAAGTATAATAATAATATTAAACAATTATAATATGCAATGACAAAATTCAATATAAAACCAAGAACGTTTTGTTCTTTGATTTAGACAGCGCGGAGCACTTTCTGAGGGAGGACGTATCGCTCGCAACCATTTTGACATTAGTCACGTAATCATTAAAATTTAAAATACACGCCACCATTCATGACCTTTAGCCGCGGCGCTAGTGGCTTTGTCATTACATCAAATTGCACTTGATAAATGTAGTACCTCGAATTTTCCGCAGGTCATAAGCGGTGGCCAGGAATTTTTCCAATCGCCAAGAATACAGCGTAACCAACCTTTCTTGATACAAGTTAATATTTTGAATAAATTTAATTCTGATCAGATTGCAATGTAAATTATTAAATGTGTTGATTGTATTTTCCTACTATATTCGAATGTGGATGTAATTATAGATAATAAATGTTAATTCTGATAGCTTTTTTTTCTGAATTGATAATTTAATGTAATTTCAGACTTGCCAACTTCCCAAACATGCCAGTTCACTTGTATATTATAGTTCGCTGCAGACCCACCATACCACTGGCCATTCCTCTGGTGGTATGTCTTTTTTTTCGCGGTAAAATCATCAGATCAGTCCTTCTACCCAGGGAAGGACGGGCGGGTCATTCAAACTTGTTCTGACTTAAATCCACGGTGTCCTTCAATAGCCCTTGACGTTCCAGGGTCACCGTTACCTGATGAGACAATGCCGTGACCACGGTGGGCTCCGGCCCTCTCAGGCGTACCTCTCTGATTGGAAATCGCTTCGCGACGTCGTAGGTCATCCGGCTGTACTCTCTCTCATATGTTCCACCACCTCCTTCGCTAGCATGGCTGCCTTGCATAAGGAGGTGACTACTTCCCATTCCGTCTCCTCCCGGAGCGTGACCTCGATCAGTGCGGGGAGCTGATAAATTGACTCAAGTGCATCAAGTTGGGATTTAGCCTAACTGTCCCACGGGTGGGAGCATTACTCCATTTACCGGACTTGAACATTATACAAGTTCATTAACTGTTGAGGCGTGAAGTACCCTCTCATCTTGACAAGGATCCCTAACTTTTTTGCAGCCAACTCAATAAGTTGACAAAAATTGCGGGCCGATGTCAACGGCACCCCAAAAAGATCAGAGTTACACCTCAGAAAGATAGAACCGGGTGGAATTAGCTCCTTTTTGCGGAAAAAGTCACGTCTTAGCGGCATTGATCCTGACTAAATTGGCAGCGCCACAATCGGAGATTACCTTCAAAGACAAGTTCAAGCAAGCAACACAAACTAGCTGATTAACTTTTGTATAATAGCAATTCTGATGACTAAACGCTGTAAAAGATGTAGGGATAAAGTTTGTATAAATGCTTATACAGTCAATATTCAAGCAATTTGGGCACATAATTAATCGCTTAAATCTGAATAACGTTTGGTTAACTTCTGCATAAAAGCTGATCGAACGAAAAAAAAGTTGTTCAGCACAAAGCTGAATTTTTCGCTGTTATGTAGCTACTAGCTATCTCAGTCACTTTTATTTCAATAAAGTAAAAAAAAAAACAATCTTATGCAGAACTTATCAAGCTTTCAGTGTAATCAAAGTTAAAATACTGTATTATTCAAGATAAAGCTATCACGTCAGCTTTTTTACAGATGTAATGCAGCTATAAACTGCTAATTGGTGTTTAATTTTTACGTGTTGCTTGGGCGACCATGGTTTTCTCGCGTTTGTGAATTTTATTCATGAATATACTACTCAAAACAAAATATTAAAATGTCATTGACGATTTTAGATGGAAATACATAAAAAATAAGTCAGCATTACAATAATCGTTAAAATAAACGAAATTTAATCGAAAGTGAGAAATTACAGGAATGTATCAAGTTTCATATAAAATCGAAAAATAACGTTACTAATGTTCCAAAGAGTTCTTCAAAATTTCTCTTTTACCCTGTGTTATTTGATTGAAGGTGAAATGTTCTGGATTAAATACCGAAAATTTTCTATGCTCAGTAGAAATCAGATAAAAATTCTGAGTGACCACTGTAACATCGTAATTCGAGCATCAGCGAATCTGTGCACTGTTAGTCGCGTCATATTCGCTCGATCATCAAATTGATCTAAGTTGAACTCAGGTACTCCTTGCTGTACGAATGAAATAATGTGGAGTTGCACCACATTCTCTACGCAATTTTGAGCAGTTACATATATCTTCGTTAAGAAGCGCAAGCCCAGTTTTGCAAAATAGAAATAACCATCCCAGAGCATAATTTAGAGCTCTCCGAAACAGTCTGTTTCAAGAAAGATCTGAAACCTGTTGTTAAGATCTTCTCTATACTCTAATAGATCTTACTTTATTAAAAAAAATAACCCAGCAGTAACCCACCATAGGAAGCACTGAAGCCACGTCAAAACAGTTCAATAAATTTTCTCATTTGCAATTGTTTAACGTTTTTCACCATACGCTACAGTTAACTGCAGGCGAACCAAGCAGCTTCTTGAATATTTTTAATCTTCATGGTGTCGATTCAAAACAGCCTAGTCAATTATAGGGGTGCCTGTGGCTCGTCGTAATAGAGTTTGTTTGGTCCACGTGGTAGATTTATCGCTCTCTTTGCGCGGTTCAACGAACTTGATTCTTGGGCCTTACTCATTTTCGTCCGATCACGGCGTTTTGTGATATTACCCCTCACTTGACACAGGTTTCAAAAATTTTGAAGCACTACTTGGGAACATTCGACCATTAAACCCAACTTTTCTGGCTATATCTCCTTATCTATGTCACCTTAATTATCCCAAGTGGCTAATTTTGCGTCCATAATTATGTCTCTGATTACAAGACATAAATGACTGCTTGCTGTATAAGTCGAAGACTACCATATCGTAAATTCTAAATAATCCCAAAAATCTAATTTAAAAAAAAGTTATGAATTCCAATTAGTCACTGGAAACAATATTAATACTTGAAATATATCAAAACAAGATATTTATTAAAGAATAGTTTGATGACATTTATCGTATTATCCATTCGTATCTAAGAAAATAAGTAGTGTCTGGAAGCCCCGGGATCTCACTCTGTTTATTCGAAAGAAAAGTGGCAAAAGCTCATGCTGTTTTCTTCCTGGTATGCGAGGCACAGTTCTTTTGTTTGTGTTTTGTTTCTATTCGTGGGGCATCACGATGTCAGATTGACAGAAATTGTGTTCTTTCATATTGTAATAGCCCTCTTAAGTAATTACGGAGTTTATTGTATGGAAAATGAAAAAGCGAGTCTAGTGTACGAACGAGAAAATATTTTTTTCAAGATCTCGTTTACTTTACGTCACAAAACGTAAAGTCGTGCTAGGGCCTAAGATCCTAACTGTTCCCGAGAAAAAAACCTTATTTTGATAGATGGAGTCAGGCGTCTTTCGAATATTAGAACAGGGTGAATTTTTCAAGTGGGCGTGGATGGCTATATCCGAAACTATGAGGAATATCGGAAAAACATTGAAAGGAGTCTCGAGGCCGATTTAGACAAAAACAAAAGCTGCAGCATTGTATTTTAAAAAAAATCAGTAACCCTGGACAGGAATCGAACTCGGTGATTTTGGAAAAAAATCACACTATACACCTTTCGATAGTGTTGCTAATAAGGATCAAATTGTGAGAAATAATTATATACGGCAAACTATGACAACAGGTATAATAATACGCAAGAAAATTACAACTAGAAATTAATTGTTCAAATTCTAAAAAATAAAATAAAAGCTGCAGGCAAAAGTGTAAAGTAACTAATATTATATCAAAATTGAAATCTTAAACAGCATGAAATAAATCGAATCACTTTATATTAAGTAAAGGGAAATTGATAACGAAATATTCTAACCGTTAACAATGACGATCTCTATTTATAAGTCCATAGAATTGATTTCAGATTGCCAATGTAAGTCTGAAAATTTCAGTGGTTACAGTGGAATTTCGACGTTACATGGTAATGTTAAAGTTGTAATTAGCTTGAAAGATGATGAAATGATGCGAATTTTCTAAGATAATCAATTTCATCGATAGTTATATTGTGCCGTAGCGTTTTGAAGGACGATTCACCTGTTTCATGAAATTAGTTTCTTATCTTTTTATTTGTATCATAATAACCGTGATGACAGTATCACAGAGTCATCTAATTTATGGTTTCATTTCATTATTCAGGTCAACAACATTCGCAGAAATGTACATATTGATATTTTAATTGTGCAATTCCTTATAATTATTTTAATCGAGAAATTCTCAAAATACACCTATCCGCCATCGCGCCATGTTACGTGAAACACCAATTAGAAGGGATAACGTCACTTCTATTAAATTATTCTAAGTTAACAATATAATATTATTGTTCCCTTTTGGTGTGGACATGCTCAGCTAAATTCTTATCGTATTTATTTTTTATTATTGTTGTAAGTAGGTACCTATATGTCCAATTAAAAAAAAACTATTCTATTCGATCTGATCATGTCCGCAGGGCAGACATGGCCTGAAATTGCCCAAAATAGAGAGGTTTGGAAGGAGAGGGAGGCCTTTGCCCAGCAGTGGGACACTGAATAGGCTAATAAAAAAAAAATCTATTCTAAAAATTACTCCACGAGCAGACGCCATGAGTCTAACAACCGTTTTGTTGCGTAAAAAAAAATATAAAATTAAGTAGGTAGTTATACGTTGTCGGTAAAGGACACCCCGCCTCCGTAGGCGCGGGTATGCGGACGGTGTGTTATTGGGTAACTCGCCGTCTGATCATGGACAATGTTTGGGTCACGTCGCGTCGTTTTCCACGCGCCTCAAAGATCTGTCAGCGTTTTCTGACGGGACCGCCATAGAGGGTCCTTTATGGGAGCCCCATCAGATTGCTGAAACGACTGCCGGGGTCGCGGGACTGTCTAAACAAGTAACCGTGACCCTGGAACTTAAAGGGCTATTTAAAGAACACCGTGGATTTTAATCAGTACAAGTTTGGCACTCCTTTTCGCTCCATCCAGGTCGGAAGGTCTCATTTGATGACTTTATAACGCGAAAAAAAAGGTGTATGTCTTCAATCGATTCAATTCAACCAAAAAATTGTTTTTTACCCTTGTCCCAATGGATCACTTGAATTTTGTCCTAATTACATGTCAACATAACAAATTAATGAATCTATCAACAAGATATATTAGCTTTCGGCAAAGGTTATCGAAGCAATAAATACTAGCAGTTATTTGTTAACTGAAGCTATACTATAGCGAACAATAAATGTCAGATAGCTACTAATAAGCGTTGGTGGACAGGAATATCAATTTTATTTATTATGGAATAGCACTTTTATTAGCATAGCGGGATATTGAAATAGAGGAGCTCGAATCCTCTCGCCCATAGCGGGACGGGAGGGATTGTCAGACTCGTCCTGACTAAAACCCACGGCGTTCCTTCAATAGCCCTTTACGTTCCAGGGTCACGGTTTCCTCGTGCGGTCCATTTCCCTCTACGGGGCCCCTGTGCGGGCTAGTCGCATGCCAGAAGGTCGTGGCTATCTGGATGATCCGAGAATACCGCACGATCGCCGGCGAATCGGCCAACCTCCTTGCCGGATTGCTACCTTGGGATCTGGAGGCGACTGCCCTCCAGCGCATCTATGAGTGGCGCGTGGAGGCGCATCACCGCCGGGGCGAATCCCCGCTGCCTCTAGAAGTCGAGGCGCGCCGGGAAGAGCTCCGGCGCGATCTCAGGGCAGTATGGAGGGAAAGACTGTCACAACCGAGGTCCGGGCACGCCGCAATCGCGGCGGTAGGACCCCTCTTTGAGGAGTGGCTGGATAGGTGTCACGGCGTCCTGACCTATCGCATGCCGCAGGTCCTCACCGGACACGGAAGTTTCGGGAGGTACATACCTGTGTCGGATAGGGAGGTCATGCTCGCGAAGGAGGAGGCAGGCCGCGTGAGGGAGAGGACAGCGTCCTCCCTCAACCCCAACCGCAGTGGAAGACGATCTCCGGCCATCGTAGGTGCGGGCATCGGACGGCGAATAATGGGAGACTTGCTGCCCGACCATGGACCATGCCCGGGTCGACGGCGCGTTGTGTTCCACGCGCGCACGTGCCTCAAAGAGTGTCAGAAAAATGACGGGGCCCCCTTTTTAGAGGGCCAAAGCCTGCTGGGGTCGCAAGACTTATCCAATTACCGTGACCCTGGAACGTAAAGGGCTATTGAAAGACACCGTGGATTTTAGTCAGTAGGAGTCTGACAGTTCGTCCCGCTCTGCCTGGGGTGGGAGGACTCATTTGATGATTTTACCACGATAAAAAGGGTCACGGTTTCCTGATGAGACAGTCCCGCTACCCCGGCAGACTTTGGCCCTCTAAGGCTGCGTTTCCACCAGAGATGTGTGATGGAAATGTGTCGTGCGAGGATGTCTAGCTGTGCTGTGAAAATGTGCCTAGCGGAGCTGTGAAAATGCGCATTGATGTGTGGTGAGAGGATGCGTTGCGAAGCTGTGAAATGTGTCGACGGGGTTGCGTGATAAACTCCGTCTATGGACTGGTTGGTACAGTCACAGTACAGTATACACAAACCTCGCAACACATCCTTCTCAAAACATATTCCTCGCAACACATCCTTCTCAAAACATATTCCTCGCAACACATCCCTCGCACACATTCCTCGTACATATTCCTCGTACACATCCCTCGCACACATCCTTCACTTGTTTTGTATGTACAAAATCTAGCTCCGCTGAGCCGTTTCCACCAGAGCTGTGCTGACCGAGGCGAGGTAAATGAAGCAATTCTATTGATTCTTTAAAAACACATTCCTCGCTTCACATCCTCGCACATCTCTGGTGGAAACGCAGCCTGTCCTGTCAGATTGCTGAAAGCTCTTTGAGGAACGCGTGGAACACGACCCGCCGTGGCATGGTCCATGATGAAATGTGACGGGAAGTTACCCATTAAATGCCGTCACTACCAATATCTTGAATTTTATTACTTTGATATTGAAAATTTATTTTAGGATTGAGTTTTATCGACCAAAGTGCGTTACTTGTGTTTTTCGAAGATTAATATTAAGATTATTACTAAGCCCAGGAATCATTGAAATAACTGCTTTTATTGACATTACCTATAAATATTTTTGGTTTGTGACAAGGTAAGTAATATTATCATTCCATCGTCATCAAACCGTGGGGAAGTCGATGGCTTTTGGCAGGTCATTAAAAAAATACATGTGGCACTCGGAGACTGCCGCGGTGAAGCTATTGCACAACATTTTTTTTGTTTTAAAAGATAAAAATCGCTTACCGCGTATATTTAACGAGAATGTAACTTATTTAAAATGGTTGTGGTGCACCACTGTAATAAAGAACTTCTTTGTTGTAGGAGAATTTTGTAAGTAGGTTTCATTGTGAAAACTCCTTTTGTAGCTGGCCGTTTAGAATGTAAGAAAAAGTAAATTGTATTTATGACGGATATTTTTATGATTGCCGGAGTCTCCCGAACTGAAACGACGTTAGACGATGCGTATTGTCAGGTATTTTTCGATTTTTCGTAAGGTTTTTTCGTTAGGTTTTGAGAATTTCTTGATTCGGTCGCCGCGCCGCGCCGCGCTCAGAGCCTGCGATAAAAGCTATGCAATAGAACCATATACCATATGCATTTAAAGAACCAGTGCATTACACTCAAGTACATCAAAATATAAAATAGGCACATTACCAGAACCTCTATTTAAAGAAAAAAAATATGCACAAGTTCTAAAAGGTTTATTTCAAAGAATTGACCTTAATTTTTCATATCTCAAACCGAGCCGACAACCCGTCAAAAACAACTATATACACAATTTTCTAAAGTCTGTTCTAATTTCAAAATACTTTGAGTGACAGAAGACAGATAATCCTAAAAAAAAGCTAAATAATAACATCAACACCGTCTTCTAGGTAAAGCCGCGCATGCCTAGGCCGAGGTGTGTAGATGGGTGCCGAGTTACGAGAAATCAGTCTCCTGTGTTATACACTCGTGATAATAGTTTGGCAATAGGTACCTAACAGTACGGTGATTGTATTGTTATTAACTGGTAATAAAATTTAATTGATTTGAAATTTAATTGAGAGCAGTGGTGGCCCAGTGGTCGGTCTCAACTTACGAGTAGTAGGTCGTGGGTTCGAACCCCGTCAGGCGCATTACTTTGTGTAATTTATTTCAACACCACTGCTCTTACAACGGTGAAGGAAAACATCGTGAGGAAACCGGCATGTCCTAGAACCAAAAAATCGAAGATATGTGACATCTACCAATCCGCACTGGGCCCGCGTGGTAGATTACGGCCCACTCCCTCTCACAGAGAGGAGGCCTGTGTCCCAGCAGTGGGAACATTTATAGGCTGATGATGATGATGATGATGAATAAAATTTAATTAACATATTTAAAAAATATATATATAACATGGTGTAAAAATTATTGGAATCGAATCAGTTACTGATTCTGAACAAACTATATTCAGGTTTCGCATATACTAAAAATAATGTTGTATAATTGCGAAAGTAAAATACCTTCTACGCCCTAAAAATTAAATGAAACGGTCATCCTGATGGTAACAGATGGCACCACATCATCATCATCAGCCTATAAATGTTCCCACTGCTGGGACACAGGCCTCCTCTCTATGAGAGGGAGTGGGCCGTAATCTACCACGCGGGGCCCAGTGCGGATTGGCAGATGTCACATGTCTTCGAATTTTTGGTTCTAGGACATGCCGGTTTCCTCACGATGTTTTCCTTGACCGTTTTGAGAGCAGTTGTGTTGAAATAAATTACACAAAGTAATGCGTCTGACGGGGTTCGAACCCACGACCTACTACTCGTAAGTCGAGGCCGATACCACTGGGCCACCTGCATGGCGCTCTCTAGTCACTGCTAGTAATATAATACATAAATATATATAAACATTGGTCGACATGAAAATACCCTACAAACCTACATAGAAGCCCTTGTATTCAGATCGCATCGTAAAACGTTAGTACATCTGTGCTTGCAGTAAAGACCACGTTACTGGGTGGCCGACATCCGATGCTGTGCCGATGAGGCGGGGTGGACCGGAGTGTGTTGGAGAGAACAAGTTTCGAGATATATTTTTCTTTTTCAAATCAACTCTGGATATTTTTCGCCCAACTGCTGAGTTGGTAATCTTTTCGTTCTTGACATGATCATCATTCTTGTTCTTATTTTTGTTTGTAATAATGTTTTTTTTTCGAATTCTATTTCGCTGTTGTTGTCTGCAATCGAATAAATGTATTTATATTCTATTCTATTTTTGGACATATACGGCTTTATTACAAAACGTGGTTTAACTTAGACCAAGGTTTAAATCAAAAATCAATTTTTGAATTTCGAACTTTATTTCAACTGCTATCAAATTCTAAAATGCACATTGACAACTTAGACCGGGATCTAAACTCGGTTTTTGTATTAATAACTTTACGACAGTAGAAATAAAGTTCGAAATTCAAAAATTGATTTTTGATTTAAACCTTGGTCTAAGTTAAACCACGTTTTGTAATAAAGCCGTTAGGGTTTTTTTATAATTAATAATTATCTACATGGTAAACCCATCTTCAGTATTATGATTTGGGAAGTTTGGTATTATTTTTTGTTAGTATTTACCAACGACCATACACCTATGTCATTTTTGGATGTTGTAAACACATATCAATTTATTTACAAGTGATTTCTCTTTTTAGTTACGGCGTTACTTATAAATAAAATAAATAAATATTCCACAACTATCACACAACGCCATCTAGTCCCAAGCTAAGCAGAGCTTGTGTTATGGGTACTAGACAACTGATAAACATACTTATATATTTCTAAATACATACATATTATAGATAAATTACACCCAAACACAGAACAAATGATCGTGCTCATCACACAAACATTTGTCCTGGGTGGGAATCGAACCCACGACCTCCGGCATAGCAGTCAGGGTCACTAACCACTGCACCAACAGGCCTGTCAGCTTTTTCAATCTGTATCCATGTTTTTCTTGAACATTCTTTATACTAAGTCGTAAATTTTTAATGAACTTATTAGGTACATGAACACATCAAATATATGTATACAGCAAAGCTCAGTTAAAAGCTCATAATATAATACCCCTCCTTCATCATCATCACCAGCCTTTAAATGTTCCCACTGCTGGGACACAGGCCTCCTCTCTGTGAGAGGGAGCAGGCCGTAATCTACCACGCGGGCCCAGTGCGGATTGGTAGATGTCACATGTCTTCGAATTTTTGGTTCTAGGACATGCCGGTTTCCTCACGATGTTTTCCTTCACCGTTTTGAGAGCAGTGGTATTGAAATAAATTACACAAAGTAATGCGCCTGACTGGGTTCGAACCCACGACCTACAACTCGTAAGTCGAGGCCGATACCACTGGGCCACCACTGCTCTCCCTCCTTCATACTAAGCTTTCAATCTACCTGTAGCGTTTCCAAGCATTAGTACAAAATTCAGCTATCGCAAACCAAGTTCAAACAAGTTTTTAGGCATAACATCCACTGAGGTGCTTGCCATGTGCTATTCATTCATGGTGACAAATAAGCGTACGGCTCACGCTTAATGATCGAAGGGCTCACGTCATGAAAAACGCCTTGGACGCCTTCAACACCAGAGGTACCTATTACCTGTGACAGGGCTCCCTACGAGGATCCCATCTAAACGTTTGGCTTTATGCTTGACTCTGTTCATTATTCAGTTCGACAAAATTAAAATCGGCGAATGCTCGATGTTCTGTTACAAGTGAATGATCAAGTCTGTCAGCACCTCAAAGCGAGGCTAGCTCACATTCATAGCTTAGCCGTGGATCGCTGTGGATCTTCTCCATTATTTGGCAAGGCTCCAATACAGTTAAATTTGAAAAATGTTCAACATTTAGAACCAATAATAACCTTGCTGTCAAATTCAGAATGTTTGAAACTTCATTTTAACAGCTTTTAAATGGCTCTTGTAATAACTGCAATCCCCTAACCCCTCACCCCTCGCTTTCACCAAGGTATAATATTATATGTATTTTACAAATTATAAGCGTTTCTCAAAAACACTTTAATTATTTATGCGCATTAACGCATGCGTTGCGTATCATAAAGATTTTTTGAGGAAAGAAATTTCAGCTGCGAGTGTGTCTCGACTGACTCGAATCAACGTCTTCTGAATAAGTACGCCTCACCAATTAGGCTAATGAAAATTTTTCAAGCCGATATTGAATAATAAAACAGTTATTTTATATGCCACGTAACTTTAATTACACTAGAGCCAATGATATCAACCTTCATTCGGAACAATGAAATTCCATGAGTTAGATTTACTAACATTTTTAAAGTATTTTTAAAATATTTTAATTCAACCCATCTTCTCTCTCTTTGTCTCCTGAGGACTGTTTAGATCCGAAAAACAGTAGGTACTGTTTATGCAGTGTGAACATCGCCGCGCCGCCCGCGCCGGTATCGACGAATCCGTTTAAAAATATCCCCCACAGAAATAAAACAGGATAGAATAGAAGCAGAGTAGAGAAGAAACCTAATTTCCACCATTCTTGACAGGCCTGTTGGTCTAGTGGTTAGTGACCCTGACTGCTATATGCCGGAGGTCGTGCGTGGGTTCGATTCCCACCCAGGACAAATGTTTGTGTGATGAGCACGATCATTTATTTGTTCTGTGTCTGGGTGTAATTCATCTATAATATGTATGTATTTAGAAATATAAGTATGTTTATCAGTTGTCTAGTACCCATAACACAAGCTCTGCTTAGCTTGGGACTAGATGGCGTTGTGTGATAGTTGTGGAATATTATTTATTTATTTATTTATTTATTATTATTTCTCTCCAAATTTAGCAGGAAACGGAACAGAACAAGCATAGGAATGTGAAAAGATAATTGTGGAAGAAGAATACATGCTGTACAGTTCCAGATTGGGACAAGTAGTTTTCTGTCTGAATTGACACTAAATTGTGAATGAATCAAAAAATCCTGTCCATTGGCTGGCGGAGCGGAGCGAGCGAGTATTGCGGAGCGGAGTTGCGGACTGTGTCTGTCCATTGATGTGGAGCGGAGCGAGCGGACTGTGCGGGGTAGACTGTGCGGAGCCTATAACCAACCCCACCGCCTCACTGTCGCCCCGCTCCGCCAGCTCGCACAGCCAGCTCGCACTGCCAGCTCGCACAGCCAGCTTCGCACAGCCAGCTCGCAGGCTGCCTGTCCATTGAAGTGGAGCGAGCTGGCGGAGCGGAGAAACGAGGAAATATTAACCAATAGGATTGCATAAAAACTCCGCTCCGCCTCCAGTGGACATGGGTCTGCGAGCTAGCTGGCTGTGCGAGCTGGCGGTTCGAGGTGGCTGTGCGAGCGCCTCTTCCAAAAATGTATGAATTTTAAAAACTAGCTCGCAGACCCATGTCCACTGGAGCGGAGCGGAGTTTTTATGCAATCCTATTGGTTAATATTTCCTCGTTTCTCCGCTCCGCCAGCTCGCTCCGCTTCAATGGACAGGCAGCCTAACAGTCTTGTAGCGGACATAATCGTCAGCAAAAAGTACACTAGCGCCATCTATGCAGCGACGGAGGAACAAAGTGTTCTACATCGCACAATCGAAATTATCCGCGAGTGTAGGAGACATAGAACATTCCGGGAATTAATGTTGGGCAGAAAGCCTACCAGACACAACACCCGTCTGGTCGGAAGGTACCATCCTTTTCACCGTTGTATCGAGGAGCTCTTCTACTCTGTTACTTCAAACCCCCAAAGTCCTACCTATAGAAAAGGTATGAGGTACACGTATGGGTGGATTGAAACTGAGTGCGTTATTAGGCATATTTTTTTTTTTTTTTTGCGTGGTAAAATCATCAAATGAGTCCTCCCGCCCAGGGTGGGGCGGGAGGGACTGTCAGACTTGTACTGACTAAAATCCACGGTGTTCCTTCAATAGCCCTTTATGTACCAGGGTCACGGTTACCGAGTGAGACAATCCCGCGACCCCGGCAGGCTCCGGCCCTCTTAGGGGGCCCCGTCAGTTTGCTGACAGCTCTTTGAGGCGCGCGTGGAACACAACACGCCGTCGACCCGGGCATGGTCCATGATCGGACGGCGAGTCACCCATTACTCGCCGCCCGCATGCCCGCGCCTACGGTGGCCGGAGATCGTCTCGCGACGTCCGTTGCCGCGGGCGTCTCCCGCGGCGGCTGGGTCGTGAGGTGGACGCTGTCCTCTCCCTCACGCGTTCCGCCTCCTCCTTTGCTAGCATTACTGCTTCGCAGAAGGAGGCGACCGCTTCCCATTCCGTCTCGCCCCGCAGCATGGCCTCGACCAATGCTGGGCGCGAGAGGTCGCCGCCTATCGCCTCCGTGAGAACACGGCGGTGCTTTGCCCAAGCGGGGCAGTCCTGCACCGTATGCTCCACCGTGTCCTCTGGGCGATCCTCGCAGTGGTGACACCCAGGCGTTTCTTCCTTGCCTATACGACACAGGAACCTCCCGAAACATCCGTGTCCGGTGAGGACCTGCGTCAGGGTGAGGACCTGCGTCAGGGTTATTAGGCACATTGAAATAAAATTTTGACAGGAACTCAATTGTTCAAGATACTTTGTTTAAATTTAAATATATTAAGTGCCAACTTCTCCGGATGTATAACTTGTTAAATCTATAATAATATTAAACTAACCTATTGTATTTAGTGTCAGTAAGATTATCGTTGTTATGATAGCTAAATTGAAAATACTGATATGGAGCTGCGTCCATTTAGACTGGAAGCCTGCGAGGACGCGGCCCTGAAACGTAAAGGACAGTGAACGAACAGGGTTAATTATTAAGCCGCTCCTCACCGGGAACTTTCGCGTGTAATGTAACATTATAGATTCGACTTTGAGCATTACATTACAATACTACCTCCCTGACTGACGAGCATTCGCGTACATTTAGTACCTATAGATTTGATACAAGGTGCGCATTTTGATGCTCGATTGTCTTCCGTTACTAATGAAATGTTCGAATCTGTAACGTTACATTACAGGTTAATGCTCGTGGTGAGGGAGCGCCTTTAGACAGTAGCCGTTTTGTTACAAAAAAAGGTTTAACTAAAAACCCAGCTTTAAATCACGTAAAACTATGGTTTACACAAAAACGTTATTACGAAACGTGGTTTTGCGTTAAACCACGGACTAAACCATGGTCCAAAATTAAACCACGCCGCCCCCTAGTTTACCTGTCAAAGTTGTGTCATGCAGTTTTTCATTGCATATTTTTCATTGTGTTGTTGTTTTTGTGGTATTTTTACCTAAAACATGGTCGTTAATTTATAATGATGATATTGAAGCCGGCGAGTTGTTTTTGAATGCACATGACTCTAGCGGGGTCAATGGTACAATTTTTCCCATCGACCCTGTTGACGGGGCAGGGGCTGCGGGGTGGATAAAACCAACTCTAAAAATTTTTAGTAAGGCAGAAGTAGTACTGAGCAGGTAAATGAAGGAGTCATACCTGCTCTGACAGACTTTTACTGACTAAAATCACCTTATTCCTTTCCATACTCTTTGCTTTCCAGGGCCGTGGTGCCCGTTTAAGAAGGAACTAGGTCATCATCATCTATCTATCCTTTTCTCACGTATATTAGGGTCGGCTTCCAGTCGAACCAGTTGCAGCTGAATGTCAGTATTTTACATGGAGCGACTGCCTCTCGGACCTCCACAACCCAGTAACTGGGTAAAACGATACCCCATGGAAGACTGTTTGTCAGACTTAGAGCTTCTTACTGATAGTAACGACAAATGACAGCCGGGACCTACGGCTTTAAGTGAAGTGGAAACTCGCTATGACAGAAGGTCACCCATCCACAGGCCAACCTCGGCAAGCGCGGCTTAACCCGGAAGATCGACCTGTGCTGCTGTAATTATTTAGCCATGAGCTCGTCAAGAAGGTCCTAGGTATTTTGCCCTATTAAGGCCCCGTTAGTTTGCTAACAGCAACTTGAGGAACACGACTCAGTCTGGTCCTTGATCGGACGGCGAGCTACGCTACGTACGCGGCGAACTTTCTTTACTCACGGAACCAAGTCATAATTTAAAATAAAAATACTATCAAAATTACTTCTAACAATTTTAATATATACCATCTCGTCATGCTGACTAGACAAATTTTGAATGATTGTACTGGTCACACCCACGCCATGTGTTTTCTGTTATCATTTTCGTGGGAGTTGGCTATTGATAATTTCTAATCAATCATACTAATAATAATTGTAAAATAAAGTAATACTTCTTCCCCTGTATCCGTTCCTTTGTTTTTTTTTTTTTAATGAATTATTTATTGAGCCTAGGCCTACCATATCATTTTAGATTTTGAATCTATACTATGTATTACAATAAACTGGGCATGCGGGCGGCGAGTAAAGGGCAACTCGCAGCCCGACCATGGACCATGCCCGGGTCGACGGCGCGTTGTGTTCCACGCGCGCCTCAAAGAGCGTCAGCATAATGACGGGGCCCCCTCTCTAGAGGGCCAAAGCCTGTGTATAAGACGGGACACTAATAATCGCGAGGTGTAATGGGGACATAACTCTTTAGGCATACTTTACACAACACTAACGTAGAGCAAGCGCCATCAAGACGTCATTTGCAAGCGGCCAGACGGAAATAGCGTCCTGTTGGCGCTTGTGCTACGTTAGTATGGTGTTAAGTTTGCCTTAAGTGTGTGATTTCCCATCATACCTCGCGTCCCCGTCTTATACACTGTTCCCCTACTGGTTCGATTGAAAAACATTATTTTTGTGTTAAACACCAAGATACTTTAGAAGAGACTGTGACCTCTGAGTTTGTTTCGGATGTTTCTTCTCAGAGTAGTCAGGTACGAAACACCGGCCTCATCTAGTGTAAAATAGTGTCTTTTCGACGTGTAAAAGACTGCTAAAACTAATTTACTAATTAAAGATCATTTACCAGCAATAAGAGCCGAAATGCGGGGATGAAATCATTATCAACCAACCAACATGGGGATAGGTATCAACAGATTGACCCAGTTTTGCTTAGCCGTTGCAGAGTAATCCCATGACAAACATACAAAAAACCCAAACCTTGACATTGATAAATATGACGAATCGAGTAAAAACCGTGATAACACGATATGCTATCCTGGTCGTGTGATTCACGTGAATGCCTTACAAGAAATATTTATCTAAAGCATTTTATTGATTGTGCACAATAAAAAAAAAACATATAAATTCGTAGACGAGCCTTACAGTCGTTATATTAGCAGCATAATTCGTATATATTGTATATTATAGTTTATATATTAGTTAACTAATTAAACATGTATAAGTTATTTATTTCTTTGCTGCTAATATCTCTAACTGCATTGTGTTACAGTGATGAGTCCGTTTTGGACGGCACTGAATTGGAGTTGACGTTCTTGGTAAGAATTTACTGTTTCTTTTTGTTATTATTGTACTGCCTTTTCTTAGACGTTTTGTGCTTTAGAAAGCTCCATAAGTTGTTGGTCCTGACTGTCATTTGTAATTTTCTGGTAGTACCACCGTACTCTTATAAACCCCTGCAACTCTTGAAAGTCAGAATCAACAGTGACGACCATCATCGCTCCTTGAATTATGTGTTGAGAATAGATACACGATAACCGACAAATGCTTGCACTGACTGGACAGGTCCACTCAAATCTGTGTGGTTCTTTCCACAAAAGACCATCTCAGACATGCATGGTCTTCGTATGACCTGAGCAAAACAATGTCTGGACTTTAAAAGAGACTGTGACCTCTGAGTTTCTTTCGGCTTTTTCTTCTAAGACTAGTTAGGTACGAAACACCGGCCTTATCTAGCTTTAAATATATTGTTAGTGATGAGTAAAAAAGGATGTTTTTTTATAACCAACTTGCAAAATATACGTAAATATCATTTACCATAAAAACGCCGAGACAATTAAGCTTGACGAAGTCTTCAAGAAAGAATATGTTATGGACTGGTAGTCAGTACTCGAAGACCTGAAAACGCGAATTCAAATATTTTTTTCAAGTAGGCACATAACCATAAACGCACAAAAAGAAAAGAAATATGTTAGACAATTCAACTGTGATAGTATTGTTGGTGGCATTCCAAAGCGTAGATCTCTATGGAAAAGAACGGACAAGAAACTCTATGGACTCTCTTTTGAAATCGCCAAAATTATTATAGAACCTTTGTTACATCATTCATCTTGAGATGGTACATTATGTGAATACGAAGTAGCAAGTTGCGAAGTCTTACCAATTCTCCCCAGAAACCCATTTCTGTCTGATTTATTATTTATTCATCATCATCATCAGAGAGCGTGGGGTCCTGGGTTCGATTCCCGGATCGAGCAAAAATGTGCTATTGGGTTTTTCTATTAGAATTTCACAGTAGCAATTAAAATAATTTCAAGTTGTCGTTTTATCCGCGTGTCTCGAGAAGCACGTTAAGCCGTTGGTCCTGCGCCTGATCTCCTCTCGGGTCGTGTCAGATTGTCGTCCTATCGCACTAGGAGAGTAAAGTAACAGAGAGTGCACCTGTTATGTGCCTGCGCACACATTTGTGCACTATGGCACCCCGCAGTTGACTAATCTCCACTGATATCAGCCGCCGTGCGTGACCGAACACGGTCAAGTGGACTATACAGGGTGTAAGAGACATCAACGCACAAACGGATACCATGGGTCCAGGACATGATTCTGGACCCCCCGTGTTGGAATTTTTCGTCGGATTTTTCCTAACTTTCAAAATTTTAAAAAAAAAATTTTTTGGAGTTTTTTTTTTACTTTTGACTGTTCATAATCGTTATTCTTACCTAACCCAATGAGATTTTTAATAAAAAAGTAATAAATTCACTACTTTCACTAAAAGTAGCAATGTAAATAAAACTAGAAATGGTGTCTTCTTAGATGTTTATAATGAAAGGTCATCGTATACCTAAATACTGTGCCCAGTACCACAGTACCTACAAGTAGTACTTTAAAAATAAAAAAATAGGAAAAAACCGACGAAAAATTCCAACACGGGGGGGTCCAGAATTATGTCCTGGACCCATGGTATCCGTTTGTGCGTCGATGTCTCTTACACCCTGTATAATATCGTTTGTTCCTAAGTCAATAATAAGTATTATGCCTGCTACAGGTTCATCGTCATGGTGACAGGACGCCAGTAGAGTCAACGTTGAGTCAGAGCACCGATGTTGAGACCCTCATCGAAGCATCTGCTAAATATGGATATGGTCAGCTCACTGATGTAAGTGTTGTATAAATTAAATCTATTTTTTTTAAACATAAACAGCCTTACTACAAAAACTTAAACATCTGTTGAACACTTGTCTAAAAAAAGTGTGACTGCAAAACGGATCTTATTTCAACGACATAATCTGTCATTTTTTAGACAAGTGTTCAACAGACGCGAGACGTTTAAAAGTTTTTGTGGTAAGACCAAAATCGTCGCGAATTTGAAAGATCTTCTACGGATTTCTTACAGTCTTTGAATTTAATTATTACGTTTACTTTTATTACTCTTGCCAAAATAATTCGGTTTTAATCTGTGCACCTATTTGTAAAATATACAATTAAAAAATCATTTCTGTAAATAATTGACTTCTAAAAAAAAGAAATGTAAATGTAACTTTTCTTTCGGAAGTCAGTGCATTTGTTTTTACTATTTAGGGTTGCTTTGCCCAAAGGGTACACACGACGGGTTAGTCCGACTGTCTGTCAGTCACCAGGCTGTAATCTCAGAAACCGCGATAGTAAGACAGTTTTTCTCACAGACGATGTATTTATGTTGCCGTTATAACAAGAAATACAAAAAAAAAAACGGAATAAAACAAATATTTAAGGGGCTCCCATAATATAATATACAGAGTTACTGGTTAAGTCGATCTAGTTCCTTTCGGGGGTTATAGTAGACATCATTTTTGACTGATTTTAGTATGGGAACCCCTATCCCAATGCATACCGTTTTTGATTATGAACGACATGTTTTAAGCCGTTTTCATGTATAATGATACGGAACCCATCGTGCGGGAGTCCTACTAGCACTTGACCAGTTTTTGTTGAATTGAGCTCGTAGCTAAACAATTACAGCCGCACAGGCCGATCTTTCGGGTTAACCCGTGCTTGCCGAGTTTGGTCTGTGGATGGGTGACCATCTGTCATAGCGAGTTTCCTCCGTGCCTCGGAAAGCAGAAAGCACGTAAAGCCGTTGGTCTCAGCTGTCATTTGTAGATCTTTGACAGTCGTTACTGTTAGTCAGAAGCTCATAAGTCTGACAACCAGTTTTACCATGGGATATCGTATTTGCCAAGTTACTGGATTGTGGTGGTCCGATAGGCAGTCGCTCAACGTAAAATACTGATATGAATATCAGTATTTTACGTTGCTGCATCTGGTTCAACTGAAAGCCGACCCCAATATAGTTGGAAAAAGGCTAGGTAGGCAGGATTTTTGAAGGTCAATTTCACATAAGACAGTCCCCAAAAGCGCCCGTCTTTTGCCTCTTCCTAGATCTTAAACTATCTTCTTTTCTAGTTGGGTAGACGCCGTGCCTACGCCCTAGGGCAGTTCATCCGCCGTCGTTACGACGCTTTCCTGTCTCCGAACTTCAACAGGTCAGAGATCTACATCAGATCCACTGACTCCACCCGGACTAAGATGACGGTTCTGTCAGCAATGGCGGCGGTCTACCCGGTTGGAGAGGATAATTGGAGTGACACTGTCAACTGGACCCCTGTTCCTTATACCACTGTGCCTGCGAAGTATGATTTTGTAAGTATAATTTTTTGTTTTCATCTATCTCTCCTTTACCGTAGACTTTCGCTAGATAATTATTTTGAAGCACTATGTCTTATGAAAAAAAGGGGAAAAAATATAAAATACAAACCTTTTCCAAAAAGATAAGTTAGGTATTTGTGTACAGTTTACTTAAGGCCGCGTTTCTACTAAACAAGTAACAAATTGTATGCAACTTGAATAAACCTGCATACAAGTTTTTTGATCAGTAGATTGTTTTTTTGTTCAATTCAAACAAATTAATATACTATTGTGACGTCATACATACTTGTATGCAAGATTTATCTAATAGAATTGATGATAACGCATCTAAATCTGATTTTGTATGCGTGAAGCGAACGTATTGCCAAACAAACTATTTACCTACAAACTTCTTTTTTGAGTTGATTGGGATCATTCGCATTTGGAAGCGTTTTATCTTTGACAATATTCATTGTTGAAAAATAATCACCACCACCTTTATTTATTTATATTACCTTTATTTTAATGATTGTAGGACTACCTAAATGGATTTACCAATGATATATAAACTATAGATACGTTGTCCGCACTCTAAAATGGCAACAAAAACTGAAGCCAATTGGCCACATTGCGCGTAGTTGCGTCTCCTTCCCGCCGTACGGTGTCATATTTTCTTTCTCTTTCTTCACGCGTATAAGTAGTTCTAGTATTGTCGCCGTTTTTAAGCGCCGCGATGTTCGTTCATGGCGTGTCTATATGTATAATACGTCATTGGGATTTACCATTTATTGATGTTCTCATCTACACGCAGAGAAATGTCTGGCTACCTATACGAGAACTTCTGGTTGCAACCGTGACAGCAAGACTCACTAGTTGCCTTACAACATTTCTAGTAATAAATACTAAGTAGAGATAACAAGGACTTAGTACTTATTACTAGAAATGTTGTAAAGTCAACTAGTGAGTCTTGCTGTCACGGTTGCAACCAGAAGTTCTCGTAGACATTTCTCTGCGTGTAAAGCCTACTTCGTAAAAATATGCTCATAACTATTGTCATTCCATTCATTAATTGGTGATTGACCTGCGATTCGCACTACAATTAATATGAGAGTGACAGATGCCACTCCATTTATTTTATCGCAATAGTTATCATTTTGATGATAGTAATAGGCAATTCGCTTTATTAATGATTACAAATGTAGTGGTATCTACCGGGTTATTGATTTATGAATCAATAATCTGTATCTTTATTCGCTGGATTAAATTATTGATTTGTTGGGCTTTATGCAATCTGTTATGGCAAAAATACATTATGTGTATCAGGTTTTAGGAAAACCCAATAACACTTTCCTGAATCCTACGCAGGATCAGCAGTCGTAGTTGATTGTGGATAGATCTCAATGAGCACACCATCACATGTCCGAACTATAATACTTGCCAGGTCCAAAGATTTCTGGCACGCCGCAATCGCGGCTGTAAGACCCCTCTTTGAGGAGTGGCTGGATAGGTCCCACGGCGTCCTCACCTACCACATGACGCAGGTCCTCACCGGACATGGATGCTTCGGGAAGTACCTGTGTGTCGGATAAACAAGGAGGAAACGCCCGGGTGTCACCACTGCGAGGACCGCCCGGAGGACACGGTGGAGCATACGGTGCAGGACTGCCCTGCTTGGGCAGAGCACCGCCGTGTCCTCTTGACGGCGATAGGCGGAGACCTCTCGCGCCCGGCATTGGTCGAGGCCATGCTGTGGGGCGAGACGGAGTGGGAAGCGGTCGCCTTCTTCTGCGAAGCAGTCATGCTCGCGAAGGAGGAGGCGGGCCGCGCGAGGGAGAGGACAGCGTCCTCCCTCAGCTTCAGCGGTAGACGCCCACGGCGACGGATGTCGCGGGACGATCTCCGGCCACCGTAGGCGCGGGCATGCGGGCGGCGAGTAAAGGGCAACTCGTTGTCCGACCATGGACCATGCCCGGGTCGACGGCGCGTTGTGTTCCACGCGCGCCTCAAAGAGGGTCAGCACAATGGGGGCCCCCGTTTAGAGGGCCACAGCCTTGCCGGGGTCGCGGGACATACGTATACCGCGACTCCGGTACACGGTCCAAAGATTTACCCTTTTTAACGCAGATGAGGAACTTTAAGCCCCCAAATTCCTTCCTTTTTAACTTATTTTAGTTTTTTTTTTTTACAGAACCTAGCTACTACCAACTGCCCCAACCTGTTGGCAAGCCTCTTATCAGTCGACAATTTGTCTGAGCCATTCCCATCGCTGGAACGCTACGCCGACGTCTTGAACACATGGTCTGAAGTCGCTGGCTTGAATATCTCGGCTGTACCCGTCTTAGCTTACTCCCTTAACGATGTTTATACTGCCCAGGTAATTATATTATCCATAAATGTAGCAGACAAAAATACAACTATAACATTTATGCAGCAATAGAAGAATATTAGAAATCAAAATCACGCACCGTGATATTAAAGTTCTCAGCGAGTTTAGAACACAGAAAATTCCGACAATGACTGTAGGAGAGAAAGTCCACCAGACACAACATCCATCTCGTCAGAGGTGCCTCCTTTTAAAATGGATTCTCCATTCGTGGAATTTGAAACCCTGTTCCTCATACTCGTAAAATAGTACACATTGCTTTTGATACTTAGCGTTACGGAAATACGGTTAGATTGGTAAAATCTTTTTTATGTGGTTTGACAAAGATATTTATTCATATAATATGGTAGATATAACGGCGATAAACATGGTTGATACAGCATATCCACCACAAGAAGCTTTGCAACAGCAAGTTCAAATAAACGACGTAAAACAAAGTTGGGAAACGGTCAAATGGGGGTTCCGCAAGGCTCTGGGCTCAATATTTAGTCCTTCTCTCTTACTGGTATATTTTAAGAATTTACCCTATTTATTGAAAAATGGACCACACGTGCTATTACTTGATGATGAGGCATCCCTAAATTCCAAGATAAATAGACGAGCTCAGAATCTAGATGACGTAAATAATGCTTTCCGAGGTCCCTAACTCAATACTGAAACTCCATATTTGGGCCTGCGCAAGGTAAAAAATCTTCTGAAGGGGTCTGTTGTTTTATTTACAGATGAGTCTAGGAATCCCCCTGGACCCTGCACTCCAAGAGATTTACCCTCAAATAGAAGAGATCGCTGGCATCGCTATGGACTACATCTTCGGTAATAAGAACCTCATCGCGTTACACTCTGGTAAGCTTTTAAATTGAAATACGAGTACATAACATCGTGCCTGTAAACCTCAAATGGTATAAAAGGAATGTTATTAATGTTATACTCGTATTACAGCTTTAACTTTAAAGGCGAGCCTATTGCCAGCAACAGGGCACAGACTATTGTTGCTTTTGAGAAATTCCTATCTGTTCTCCACCTGTCACTGTTGCTGACCATTTCGGATGTACCCATCAGAGTCATTGGTTCCAATGTAACAGGCTGTTTTTTGGAACAGGATTTTGAAACTGTTTTTCCTTGAAAGTGGCACTGGTAAAACAGGGTCCTAATTTCACCTGTTCTATCCCACCGCTAAGGGCTGCGCCAAATAGGTCCACTTCAGCAAATTGTCGAGCGACTTAATGCTCGCCTCTGGTTTTCAAGTGGACCTAGACATTCTGCGCCGATACCAAATCAGTTCAAGGCCAGAAGTATGATGATAATGAGAAATCTCTCCTTTCCAGGTGTCCTCCTAAACAAGTTCTTCGCCGTAGCAGATCAGGTGATTGCAGGAGAGGACGTCGCTCGAGTCCAGATCTACTCTGCCCATGACATTAACGTGTTTACCTTCCAAGTTGTCACCCAGATCAGTCCTAGGCAGGGAGTTCCAAAGTATGCGTCTGCTTATGCCCTGGAACTGAGAAGGGTGGTGGCAACCGGAGAATATGTTGTTGTGGTAAGTTGATTTTTTGTCACCTACGAGTAAGTTACCTTTTTTTTTAGTGTGGTGAGATGATCAAATGAGTCCTCGCTCCCAGGATGGAACGGAAGGGACTGTCAGACGGTACGGTTCATGAAGTGGCTGAGCGATCGACTGCTGAACAGTGTGTGGTTCGATCCCCGCACGGAACAAATATTTTGTATGATCTGCAAGAAATTGTTTAAGAAAAAAGTAGTACCTACTCGTTTGTACGCATAAACGCAGTAAATACATAAAGTACTCTGTAAGTAAAATAAAGAAATCTTGTGATAAGGCCTCAGGATTCTCTTCCTGAAATTCAGTCATATACATTTCAACCCCTGAATTACACCACAAGTTCAACAACTACGCAACTAAAGAAAGTTTCAAATTGTTTGGTAATTAAGTTAGGTAAGCTTCTACTTTGTAGAATTTTGTTTTGATTTCAAAATTAGAAACTTTTTCGTTAAAACCATTTTTTGTTAGTTGGTAGGGTCACGATATAAATTTCTAGACTTTCGAACTTCCGAGGCTAGCACAATCTAGGCAGGCTAGCAATTTTTACGATACATAATAAGGGACTGAACTGTATTGTACTGAGTTAGCCTTTGTAAAGACAGTTGCTTCATGATGTCATGTCTGTAATCCCCGAAAGGCTAGGTAGGGTTTAAGTTGCATAATATCTACATTATTACCATGACTAGGGAACTATCTAATCCATATTCTGATATTAGCTGTCAATGCGCTTCCAAGTATCGCCGCGGGGAACCATATATCTTTCATGTATTTTTCCCTCTCGCTTATTTCATTTTTTCTCTATCATCACGCCTATATTCCTGAAGAGCTAGAGGCTCCGTGCTGATACCAAAATAATATATCTGAAGAAAAATTCAATCAAATTTGCACGATCTAGGAATTGAACTCAGGCTTTCATGCAGTACTATCGAAGCAATCTCAGCCTTTTTCTTTCTTCTGAATCATCATCATCATTAGCCTATGTTCCCATATGATCCCTCTCTCAGAGAAAAGGTCTGTGTGTTCACATCCACCACGCGAGCCCTGTGCGGGTTTGTGGACTCACATGTCTTCGAGTTTTTGGTCCTAGGACATGTCAGTTTCCTTACGATGTTTTTCATAACCGTTTTGAGAGCAGAAGAGATGAAATAAATTACACAAAGTAATGCGCCTGGCTGGGTTGGAACCCACGACCTACAGTTTTTTAGTCGAAGCCGATACCAATTGTACTCACTGTCCTTCTATAATAACCATCTGCATTTCTCCCCAGCCCGTATATCTGAACACTCCAAGTGAGGACATAGTGACCTACCCTGAAGTAGCCGGCTGCGGCCAACGTTGTGGCATCGAGAGCTTCCGAGCAATCACCGCATCCTTCATCCTGGAGGAGAATGAGTGGAGGACCAAGTGTGGCTTCTCTGACGACATGGAGTTCGACACGTCTTCCATTGATTAAGAAAAGACTGATTTTGACAACGGCTTCTGATACTCGTCACTTATGCAATAAATATTTTTTTGATACTTTTTTTAATTTTTTTTTTTTAATTTATTTATTTGAATCAGACATAGTCCATAATACAATTTTAAAATAAACACGAATAAATAAACAATAAAATTAGAAATAAATAATTTTACAATACAAAAACTAATAACATACAATAATTAATTAATTCATAAAATGTCATTAAATCAATAAAATTAGAAATAAATAATCATACAAATCACAAACCAAAAACATACAATAAATAATTAATTCATAAAATGCCATTAATATAAATTGAAATAATATAAACAATACAAATGTACACTAACACTATTTCATGGATGAGGCACGCCTTGCATGCTGTTTCGTCCAGTACTCCATGAACCAACAGTCAGTGTCCATTCTCCCCGCTATGAGTTGCAAGAAACTGTTGGGACTGCCCCGCACGCGGCGCATCAGGGACGCTATTCTCTTGCGATGTATTGCTGTAAAGCCATCCACTTGTGCGTCTGCAAACATGCCTGATGCGCTACAAGCGCGTGGCAGTCCCATCAGCATCCTGAACGCGTTATTATATTGGACACGCAAGGCATTATAAGTCTTCTGCGTATGCTTCACCCATAGGCTGCATGTATAAAAAGACTGACAGTACGCTTGAAATAGGGTTATTTTCACCTGTGCACTGCAGCGCGCAAACCTACGAGCTAGCATATTAGCTCTGACTGATAATGCCCTGCGTTCCCTCTCTACATCAACATCATCTGTGAGGGACTCTGTGACCCAGTGACCCAGGTACTTGAACTGCGACACTCTCTTAAGAGCGCTACCGCTTAGTGTAATTTGCGGAACGGTGTCATAGCTCTTTGTACCGGATTTGAACACCATCATCTGGCTCTTGCTCGTATTGTACCTGAGTCCATGGGTCTCCGCATAGCACTCACACACCTTTATTAGGCGCCTGAGGGCACTGATCGATGGGCTCAGCAGCACCATATCATCGGCGTAGCTGATATTGTTAACAAAAACCCCATCAATCGAACAGCCTACCCCAGTACTGCTGAGCTCACGTACCAGTCGATCCATGTATAAATTAAAGAGCTTAGGTGAAGTCAGGCCCCCTTGCCTTACTCCACACTCCAGCCTATACGTGTCCGATAGCGACCCCGCCCACCTGCAATTGTTATCCTGATTGCCATACCAATATTTGAGAAGCGATGTGAGCTCGTCGGGAAGCTCAGTCTCACTTGATAACTTCTGCCACAGCTTGTCATACACAACGAGGTCGAACGCCCTTGATAAATCCAAGAAACATGCATAGACAGGCGTGTTTCTGCTGGTGTAATATGCGTGTGGTGCTGGTGTAATTTTTTTTTTTTTTTATGAGAGCTTTTCGTTTTTATTACCCGAATGCAAGACGGAAGGTTATTTCGTTCAACCGGCCATACAGCGACTGCATAGCAAACTGAATAGTAGTAATATACATACCCTAACCGCTTAGTCAAACCACCGGCGAACCACGTCGAACTGGACAGGTCCTGTCCGAACTGGAAAACACTCAGTGTCGTGAATGGTGAAAAAAGTTGAGGGAAGCTTTTGCCAGGAGAGGAACAAAGCCGGAGAGAAAAAAAAACCTCCTAATACTGCGCGCAGTCTACTGAATGATAGCTTTTTCAAAGGGCCATAATGGTTCGGGCACGCCGCAATCGCGGCGGTAAGACCCCTCTTTGAGGAGTGGCTGGATAGGAGTCACGGCGTCCTAACCTACCGCATGACGCAGGTCCTCACCGGACACGGAAGTTTTGGGAGGTACCTGTGTCTAAGGAGAAAGGAGGAAACGCCTGGGTGTCACCACTACGAAGATGGCCCGGAGGACACAGTAGAGCATACGGTGCAAGACTGCCCCGCTTGGGCAGAGCACCGACGTGTCCTCACGGCGGCGATAGGCGGAGACCTCTCGCGCCCGGCATTGGTCGCGGCCATGCTGCGGGGCGAGACGGAGTGGGAAGCGGTCGCCTCCTTCTGCGAAGCAGTCATGCTCCCGAAGGAGGAGGCGGGCCGCGTGAGAGAGAGGACAGTGTCCTCCCACCGCCCCACCCGCAGTGGTGGACGCCCACGGCGACGGACGTCGCAAGACGATCTCCGGCCACCGTAGGCGCGGGCATGCGGGCGGCGAGTAAAGGGCAACTCGCCGCCCGACCATGGACCATGCCCGGGTCGACGGCGCGTTGTGTTCCACGCGCGCCTCAAAGAGCGTCAGCACGATGACGGGGCCCCGCCCAAGAGGGCCAAAGCCTGCCGGGGTCGCGGGACTTATCTCATTACCGTGACCCCGGAACACAAAGGGCTATTGAAGGACACCGTGGACAGTCTGACAGTCCCTCCCGCCCTGCCCGGGGTGGGAGGACTCATTTGATGAATTTACCAAGCAAAAAAAAAAAAAAAAAGGGCCATAATGGTTTCTGTACTTTAGTTAATTAACTTAACATTTTTATAATTATCGTGCTTGTGAGATCTTTAAACTCTCTTGTCTTTTTACCAAGAAAAGTAAGAACCTGTAATTGGCTCTAAATTGCATTGTTATCCATTTCTTGTTGCTGTCGGTTCTCTTTAAATAAATAATACAATTTTCTATGAACCGATAACTGAGCTAAGCTTGCGCTAAGTGTAAAGCCCGGTTTCCACCGCGCAACAGAGATGGGCCAGGAATGGCTAAGAGGTGCGGACTTCGTTCTCATCAAATAGGTTTGCGTTATCATCAAGAAAGAGTTCAGTCATCTGATTCCTAGAGGGGGCTCATTTTTACTGATTCCAATCCAACCGCTGAATCCCATTATAATAGAAGGTCCAGATTTCTAGTAGGCCACTGAGAATTGAAGCCGAAAAAAAAAATTGGTCATTTCAATGATATTTTTTTTGTCTTTAATGGAAAGATCATAATTGTTTCATAACAAACTGTTTTGAGTTTTTTTTTTGCTCTAATTTTGAAGTTATATTAAATTCTAAATCAATATTTGAACTCCGAGCCGAAAACACGCCGACGGGGCGGTGTGACGTCACTATATCAATTTCTATACATCGGTAGTACGTGTTCCAACTTTGAAATTGTTATTTTAGAAACCTGTTGACACAGTACTAAGGAAATTCTTTGTCATAGTGACGTCACAACCGAGGCGAGCAATTGGGGCGCGTTTGTGTTCACGTCAATTTTGTTCGAATTTTATCACTTTTAAATTGGTCATAATTAATTATTAAAAAAGAATTAAAATATTAATTATTAATTACTAAATTCGAATACCTAATTACCCCCGTCATACGATTTCTACGTAAAACAAGTGAACATCTCCAAGGAAAAAATTTAGGTAAATGTGTGCGTGGCGCTCTCACACATTTATTTATAAAAAAGTGGCTTCACTCAAAAGATTACGTTTCGTTTTGAATACGGAATCTAGACATTTTAAATCTATGGCCGAGCCATTTCTGCTCGACTCTTTGTTGTAAAAACTATATAAATACCTACATTTATGCAGTTTTCTCTTACGAAGTCAAATAAGTCATTAATGGGTCCGGATTAAAGCATTCTCACTTCAAACCGCTGAACCAAGAAAACATTAATAATATTTTCTAGAATATTATCCATTATTCTTCTATGCTTTAATATTCAACAATTCCAAGGTACCGCTATAATTTCCTATGGGACGAAGTCTCCTAATATATGCAGACATATTGAAAAATGCAATGAGAAAATTGAATAATATTTATATTACCAAGTATAATGTAACTTAACTTTGCGGGAAATGCTAAATGAAAAGGCAAATAACCTTAGGTCATCGTGCTTTGTTGGCGATGCCGCTGCGGAAAATCTCGGTTGGTGTAAATTATTATATTTTTAAAGTTAGAGTGAACACTGTGAATAATATATATAATAATAGTTAGTTGTGTCTGGGAATTATAGTTACCTATACGTTTAAATCCCGGACAAGGGCCCATTATCTAGTAACCAAAATGAAAACCGAATTTAAAATAAAATGTTATTGTGGTATACCCGAAAAACCGTACTTGCAACCACAGACTAGTACAGAGCATACAAAATAGCTTTTAAATTACAATGGCAGTGTCGAGTGTTGACCGCGGGGATATTTATTGGATGTTTTATAATTATTAACAGGCTTCTTCTTGGTAAGCTCGTTTCATCATAGACTTTGTCTCTGTCCTGTGACCTAACCTAGATTAGAGATCAAATTCAAATTAAAAAGAATCCGTCTTATTCAAAAAATAGTAGTTTATGAAACTGGTACATAATGAGGGGTATTATATTCGAGGTGAGTCCGAGGTGAATCGTTACTTTGTAGTAGACGTTGTCTCCTACCCTTTTACGCGATATTTTGGATGCTGGAATAAAAAAAATAAAACAGCAGCCTCTGGCAACATTACTGACAGATGTCATTCGTTATCTTCGCGCCCGCATGACGCGTCGGAAAAAGTTTTGTCTTCTTAAAATTAGTTTATTAGAAGTATTAAACACAATCCGAGGATGCCAAAACACAATATAAATAGGGAAGAAGATAAGGAAAATAAGAGAGGGAGTAAATTGGCTCGAAAGATTGAAAAATACAAAGCCAAAGATGGAGGACCTTATTGTAAGTATTTTTCACTGAAAAGATTACGACTGAAACAGTTCAGACGTCCTTTCACGTTGTGAATGTTCAGGATTGGGGATCAATTCTAAATGCATGACTAACTCCTGTCATAATTTGTCTTATGAATACTCAAAATTAAGTTTGACCTCTATTAGTATTATTCCATACAATAACTCTTTCAATGAAACTGAGAGACTTCTTGACTTATTCAAGAAATAAATAAACCTTCATAGCTAGGTTTTGTTAAACAGCTGTTCAATTTTATCTATGATTTTCCTTATACTCACAGATTTATACTAAATCTTTAAATGTTAAATAATTTCATTGTAACCAACCATTTCAAACTAGAATATACAAGGACTGTATCTCTGTATAAATTAACCTTAAAGGTGCATACTATTTAGTATTTAAGCAATTAAAGAAAATGGTTAGAAATTATTGCGGTTCACATCTAACAATAAGCTGTACAAGAGATCTTCCCCTGACCCCTGTGTATTTAAACAGTCTGGTAAACTATTAAAATCTGAAGTAGAGCATCTCATAAATCAAGGTATAAAAATAGTTAATAACCTAGATGATTAATCTGTCCCGGGTTAACATAATTATGAAAATTGAATATTTAGTTTTGATATAATAACACAGTAAATTCAACCCGGAGTTGATGTTACTGTGTTATTTTGCGTAGGTCTGACAACATTACTGCAATAGCACATATTAACTGTGTGGGAAGGGTACAATACTCTTCTAAAAATTGCATTGATTTTTTAATTTAATTTTTCTTTTTTTTGCTTAATAAAGAGGCTGACTGAGTCTCATAATTTCAATGTAGATAAAGAATGGAGACTGTCTAAGTTTTCAATTCTATAATAAATAATTTTGGTCATCCAGATCCTGATCCATTGAGACCTTTTTGCATATTGGTTAAGATCATAAGTGTCCAAAGTACATATCTTGGGATAGGGGGTCCCTATGCCTGGAACATTGATGCATTTAAATGGAATAATCTCTTTCTCTATGGTTTTCCCCCATTTTTAGTATACTGCTTAAAGCTCTCCATAAGATTAGAACAGATAAGGCTAAAGGAATGGTAGTCTTACCAAATTGTGCCATTACAACCGTGATATTCGGTTTTGAATTCTCTACTAATCTCTCAGATCAGAACAATTAGACCTTCTGATTATATTTCAATGTCCTCTTTTAGAACTAGTTATCCTCTATACCTAACCCCGGGGGCTTGTATATTATCAGGCAAGCCATCAAGAGGAGAATGATACTAAGAGAGTAACGGATTTTGAAAGGTTGATTATCACAGAATACACTGGAACAATACAATAGTATCCTGTGACAGTAGTGGTTTAATATAAAGAATATAAAATAGATTTATCAACTATATGAAGTCTTAGCTCGCTAAAGTTTCCCAAAAATTATCAATCATTTAATTATCACAAATCGACACTCTCTCATATAGATAGTTATGTAGGTTCAGACGATAGAATTAAACATTTATTTTAAGGTTTTTTCAAACTACGTCTAACTAACGCAAGTTCAATAGTTTCTAGGATCCCAGCAGTGTTACTACATTTAAAGTCTTACTGTACTCTCTTAATAGCTTCAGTTAAGAAGACCTTACAAAAAAGCTTTATTAGGTTTATCGCATCAGCCACAACACTATGTGTCCAAACTTTATTGTGTAAAAATATCAATTATTATATAGAATAATAACAAAGGTGCTATTAAATAATTGATTACAGACATTCTATAAAACTCAGGTTTGTGTAAAGAAAGTCCATCAGACTAGTGGTACCTTCCTTAAGTAATAAGCCCGAAATATGTCTAGCATAAACTGTCATATAATATTCAGTAACAAGAATCAAACCGGCATATAAATCTTTAACAAGATTGTTTTCCTTACTTTTCGTAGAATTCAAGAATAATAATAATATTCCACAACTATCACACAACGCAGAATTCAAGAATATTCAACTACTATCAGTGGGGGCTTATACAGACAATGCATGAAAGAGGCATTAATACATCCTTGTTCTCTGTGCATTCTACCAGACATGCATATTATTCAAATGGATAGAGACTAGGCTTAACTGTGGACTCTATAAGTACTGCAGGCAGTGAGGGGTCTTTGAGGTCGACCACCTTGGTAAATCATTATAATAAACCACTTATAGATGTTGTTCAAAATAAAATTTGCTGGGACAATTCTAACTCATTAAACTTCATCAATTTTTAATACCTATAGTGAATTGACCATAATTTCAGTGTTATATTAATACATAATAATAATTTAATATATTTAAGGGGAATATTTAAAGTTATAAGCTGTGATTGTATTAAACTGGCTTTGATAGTATTAAGAATTAAGAAGAATTTTAAGATTTTTGTTAGGTAGGTACTATAATATGCAGAAAGTTATGATAATGTGTGTTACAATCTACTTACTTCTCGTTGAGAAATTCATATTCACTTTGTTTTATGGGTTTTGAACCCCTCATTTACTTGAGATTTAAATTATCAAAGTCTGGCATGTACTTGTCCTGTACGACGGAAAACAATAACATAATGTGTTACATTTTGTCTCCTTCTCATTGAGGAGGCTATGCCCTGGATCAATTTAACATACAGTACTTCCAACAACAATTTATGTCCTGGCGGACAGAAGATTAAAGCATTATGTGTTACATGTTGCTTCCTTCTCGTTGAGAGGGCTATGCTTTGGATCAGCTTAACATACAGTACTCCCAAACAATGTATGTCCTGGTGGACAGAAAATTAAGACATTTTGTGTTACAATTTGTCTCCTTCTCGTTGAGAGGGTTAAGCTTTGGATTAATTTAACATACCTACATTACTTCCAACAACAATGTATGTCCTAAAGGACAGAAAATTAAGACATTTTGTGTTACATTTTGTCTCCTTCTCGTTGAGAGGGTTATGCTTGGATTAATTTAACATACATTACTTCCAACAATAATGTATGTCCTGGAGGACAGAAAATTAAGACATTTTGTGTTACATTTTGTCTCCATCTCGTTGAGAAGATTATACTCTGGATCAATTTAAATTACAGTACTTCAAACAAAGATTTGGTATATTGTGTTCTATTCACCTACCTCTCGTTGAGAGGATTACACTCAAGTTTAAGTACGTATGTATTCTTTGTGCTACATGTTAGCTATCTAAGAAGAGACTCCCTTAACAAGAAAAGATCCTATAGCATCAAACATAAGTTGCCTCTTACACAAAGTGATGAACTACTTATGATAAAGATATACTATTACTTAGTTATGGACTAGCAGGATATATGGCCTTAAAGTTAATATTACTACAGTAATGGCCATGATTTGATTACTGAAGCAGTCAAATGTATAGTCTAATGTAGATTACGTACATTTAGCTACTTACTCTGAACGGCTGGGTTGTCAGATGAGTGCCTAAGTACTATGAGTTAATATGGTCAGTCATGAAAACAATTCCATTACTTTTACTCAAGAACAACAACCAAAAGAAGAAGAGCCATCAGGCAATTATATTTTTCTACCTTAAGTGTGCTAACCGGATCTAAGAGGGATTATGTGCCGTGAATGTTATTGAGAGAATCCTGATGGAGGGACTAGTAAAGGAACAGACTTACATAAACCTGCACTTGTACCAAGTAATGCTATATTACTAGATGCATGTGACATGCTTGGAGACAGTTCCCGTTGACTATTCAACCTACACTGGCAATATACTAATAATAGAAGAGACTATTCTTCCGCTCTAAGATAAGGCATTTCAACTTACTAAGAGGCAACAAGTGAACTGAAATCTTGTACTTATTCAAAATTATAAGAATCGGTGTAGACATCCACAAACATGAAGAGAGCGACCAATAGACTTAATCCAAATATTATTACTTTAAATACAAATAAGTCAATTCTAAGAAACTACCAGCTGTTCAAACAGCCCTGCCCACCTCCAATAAACCGAGGGATCTATCTATGCAAACCGAGGAAAAGTCAACTACAAAGACACAACAGAAATACCTCAAGCGACAACAGTCATTTTCCAGCCGACCCCAGGCCAAGTACCAGTAACAGTTAGTGGTAATGTTTGCTACTCGCTTTGTATATTTTTATTCATACTGGGAATCTCTAACCAAAAATTCTGTTATATAAGACTGGGTAAGAGTATACTCTAACCCTTTTTTCAGTCAACGTGTGCAAGATAAGAAATTATTAGAAAATTTGGTATCATTTTGCACGACTACCTATCTCATGATACGGTTTTGTTCACATAAACACTTAACATATTTCAGCCCTAGACTAGAGATAAAGAGTAAATAAAGTCAGAATTACTTTGGTGGAAGAAGAACACTATTAATAGTTGTAAAGATATTATACAATGTATCTTAATTTCAGAAACATTTCAGATGCATTACTAGTGGTTGGGATACACATTACAAGGGGACAATCTGTCAATCTGGGAATAACAACATGTAAACTATTTAAGTTGTTAGAGGCATACTTTGCTTCGTAGAATTTTGTAATTAAAATAAAGAAGTGTGACCCCAGATGTTTAATCTTAAATATTTGGAGTTTGAAAGATAGGATTTTTTCATTAAGTCAAGGTTAGCTAAGGCGTATATCAAGATATATTCCCTTTTGAAAAAGAAATATTGGGTATTGAAACAAATTGTTTTTAGCATAAATTGCCTATTCTATGTTCTCTAAACATCTACAAAGTAACGATTCACCTCGGACTCACCTCGAATATAATATAAGGATTAAACGAACTTACCTAGTGAAGTTCTATCCTTATTATATGAAGAGGTGAGTCCGAGGTGGGAGATTCCCACCCTCCCAAGATTAACTTTCAATTAATCCTCCCTGTACGGTACCTGGTACCATTGCTCTAAACTGAATGACATCTGTCAGTAATGTTGCCAGAGGCTGCTGTTTTATTTTTTTTATTCCAGCATCCAAAATATCGCGTAAAAGGGTAGGAGACAACGTCTACTACAAAGTAACGATTCACCTCGGACTCACCTCTTCATATAATAAGGATAGAACTTCACTAGGTAAGTTCGTTTAATCCTTATATTATACACGAGTGTGAGTTTAAAAAACGAGCGAAGCGAGTTTTTTAAAAGTATCACACGAGTGTATAATACCTAGTTATGTACAGTTTCATACACTACTTTATCTACTTTCATTGAACACGAATTTATCAAATAAAAGATAAAGATTGACACAGTATTATGGCGCCATAATTCCCGATATCACAGTGCATGTGCCACAGCGCGCGCAGCCACAGATAAAAAATCAAAAGGATGTATCTATGATCTGTAATCTGTATCGTAATGAAAAAAAATTTTATTATAACATTATTTTGTTAGAGAAATAGTGTCATAATTTAATTTTTTAATTTCATTTCGATATATTGTGTGTAAAGTACGTCATTATAAACTCGTTTTGAGTTTTGTATTTTGAATTTAACGATATGAGAGTAGATAAAAGTTATATTCTAAGTATTCTATTTTTTATCGAATGGTATGTCAAGCCTATGTCGACTATTCTGCCAGAGTCTACAAAAGAGTTAAACATCGGTTGAACACTTGTCTAAAATAACTGTCAATTGATAAACACGGAGTCGTTTTGGAGTTACACTTTTTTTAGACAAGTGTTCAACGGATGTTTAACTTTTTGTAAAAACGATTATATTGAATAACTTTCTGTAGTAAGACGATTATGTTTTTATTTCAATTAAAATAACACTTCAAAAATAATTCATCATCATCAGCCTATAATGTTCCCACTGCTGGGCACTGGGTAGATGTCACATGTCTTCGAATTTGATGAATCTAGGACATGCCGGTTTCCTCACGTTGTTTTCCCAATGAGGCCGATGTTTCGTTCCTGACTACTCTGGGAAGAAACAGCCGAGCCTCTTCTAAAGTTCACACATTATTTTGGGGAGTTCGTGAAAAGTGAGTGGCTCGGATACTTTTATTTACCGAAAGTTTGGACTTGAAATTTGGAAACCGTGGGATCGGAGTGCTCACAACCTTTACAAAGCAATTTCTGAACATCTAGTTGATGTTTCCCATGAGCCAAAGACATTTTTTAGGTAGAGCGGGAGGCTGTCAGACTCGTACTGACTAAAATCCAAGGTGTTCCTTCAATAGCCCTTTACGTTC
Organism: Agrotis exclamationis; assembly: GCA_950005045.1. NCBI lineage: Eukaryota > Metazoa > Arthropoda > Insecta > Lepidoptera > Noctuidae > Agrotis > Agrotis exclamationis. Next base: position 21,199,688 of record OX465429.1, on the reverse strand, counting down.
CAGGTTGCCTGTTTAGACAGTCCTGCGGATCCGGCAGGCGTTTGGCCCTCTATGCTCCTCCGGTCCCGTCAGATTGATGCTCCTTCAATCGCGCGTGGAATTCGATCGCATCGTTGTTTTTTTTCCCTTGGAGCTTGATAAAAACTATATAAGTAACTTATACTTATAACTTACTCGTACACACATCACGTCCTCAGTAGTATACATAGAGGTGTTTTAAATATAAAAAACATGTAAAATATCCAAGGATAAAGTCACGTAGGTACTCAAAAATAATCTGCTCAAAGAATTCTCACAGCTAGCTCACAAACCAACGAACGTTTATAAGATCCAACAGAAAATTTTCTTTCAATTCTAAGCTGATTGAATCAAATCCCAGCCCTGAGACTTGACTTGTGATGTACGTGATAGACATACAAACAGGTATCTATCACTTTTATGTTTAAGGTTTACATCAAAGGAATGTTACCTTAATGTTGTTATTAAAGAAACTTGTGTTTTTATTAGAATGAGGTGTTTTGAACAGCGATAAAAGATACTTGCTTTTAAAGACGTAATTTTACGTGTGTGTGGAATTGTAATAAGCGTCTATACTTACTTATTTTCCTGCATCAATACATTGGGCATGCGGGCGGCGAGTAATGGGCATCTCGCCGCCTGACCATGGACCATCCATGCCCGGGTCGACGGCGACGGCGCGTTGTGATCCACGCGCGCCTCAAAGAGCGTCAGCAAGATGACGGGGCCGCCTCTAGAGGGCCAAAGCCTGCCGGGGTCGCGGGACTTATTCCATTACCGTGACCCTGGATCGTAAAGGGCTAATGAAGGACACCGTGGATTTTAGTCAGTACAAGTCTGACAGTCGCGCCCTGCCTTGGGTGGGAGGACTGATGTGATGATTTTAACACGCTAAAGAATAAATAAAAAATAAAGCATCAATACATTGCAAATCTATTTAGTTCGTCAGTTAGAGTATTGAAAAATATTGAACAAACAGCTATTTTTATTATATCAATAATTATAGACAAATATAGAACGCTTTTATCACGGCTTTCAGCCTCGCCCACGGCTCGGCTGACAATATTGCGCCTCAAATGCAATAACAAACTTTCCCAACTTATATAGAAATATACCTACCTACTATTATTCCCTGATTTTGCATGCTCTATTTGTGTTGTCAATTTTAGTTTACGTAGGTAATAAAAAAAAAACTTGGTAAATTTTTTTTAATGATCTGTCTTGCATAGGTACTAATTAGTTTTTTATTTTCAGTCAGAACTGCTTCTTTCGTAAGTACTTAGTTCTACCACGGATGTGCCTTAGGTACAGTAAATTCCTCAGAATTTCCATAATAGACATTAACCTGCATGGTTCTCGTATGACTTGACCAATATTATGTCTGGACTTTAAAAAAAGACGATGACCTCTGAGTTTGTTTCAGCTGTTTCTTCTAAGAGTAGTCAGGTACGAAACATCGGTCTCATCTAGTTTGTAAAAAGACGACGTGTGTTTTTTAACTTGCAAAAATAAATATCATTTCATTTCAACAAGAATCACCATCTGCCTAGCCTTTTTCCCAACTATCAGTAACGGCGTTAGGGTAAGGCGCGGTTGGGCGACCGCCCAGAGCGCCGGATATAAAAGGGCGCCACAGGCAATGACGTATTATATATAGACACGCCATGAATGAACATCGCGGCGCTTAAAAACGGCGACAATACTAGAACTACTTATACGCTTGAAGAAAGAGAAAGAAAATATGACACCGTACGGCGGGAGGGAGACGCAACTACGCGCAATGTGGCCAATTGGCTTCATTTTTAACCGACTTCAAAAAGGAGGAGGTTATCAATTCGACGGTATGTTTTTTTTTTTTTTTTTGTATATTTGTTACGCGATTACTCCGCCAATTGTGGACCGATGTTTAAAATTCTTTTTTTGTTCGAAAGGAGGTACTTCTGAGGTGGTCCCATAGTCACCAAGTTGGGATCTGATGATTGGATCCTGGAGAAATCGAGGGCAACCCTCGATTTTTATAGGCCGACACACCGTTTTTCGCAAATTTTATGAAGTAATTTAAGTACTTGCGTATGGTAATCATAATTTCATGTAGCTGAGCTGATGATGGAAGGTAGAACTCTTTAATAGTAAGGAGTAGGCATCGACTGATTTAGTTTGAGTTCGCATATCTCTGGAACTACAAGTCCGATTTAAGTAATTCTTTTTTTGTTGTACTAGGTATCATTTAACTTAGGGAATATTGCAAGTTTCATCAAAATAGGTTCAGTAGTTTTTGAGATAGGGAATTTTATTAGCATATTGTGTACCTACATGAGCGATGTTATTACCGGTGTTATGGATTACAAAATTCTAGTGCACATGTTGTATTTGACAAGAATTCGGGTTGAATATTTAAACCAAAAAGAGTAAAAAAAAAACTTTTTCAAAAAAAAATGTAACCGCCTTCAAAAACAACCATAAAAAACGGTAAAAAAACCTACAAAATAACTTTTCTTTCGGAAGTCGGTGGCAAAAAAAAGACAATGAAATAAAGAAAACAAAGACACCGACTTCCGAAAGAAAAGTTATTTTGTAGGTTTTTTTACCGTTTTTTTTTGTTGCCATTTTAGAGTGCGGACAACGTATCTATAGTTTATATTTATCATTGGCCACAGGTCTACTTAATTCCCGTAAATGCCCTTTAGCGAAGAAATCGTTATGGTGGCAAGATTAGAATGGAACTCAGTGTCAAATTCGGAGCACTGCACTGCATGCTTAGCAGTTTACGTTACCGAAAATCCTGGACCATAGAGAAAAACATTATCAATCTCTAAATAAAAACTGGTTGATTTTTTACAAACTTGGCAACTTTGTCAATCGAAATGAAATTGCTGATAGCCTCCACCTCGAACGCTAGAAAAGTAGTTTTAATAAATGGCAATTTCATTATATCGCTTTCCTAATGTTATATGGGATTGAATTGCAGTTAGGGGGCGCCGTAGAAATCTCGCCCAGGGCGCTGCCGCTGGTAGTGCTAAAACCGGCACTGCACATATTGGGATCGGCTCCCAGTCGAACCATGCAGTTGAATATCAGTATTTTACATGGAGCGATTGCCTATCGGACCTCCACAACCCAGTAATTGTGTAATACGATATCCCATGGTGAGACTCTAACGACTGTCAAAGATCTACAAATGACAGCCGGGATCAACAGCTTTACGTGCTTTCCGAGGCACGGAGGAAACTCGCCATGAAATATGGTCATCCATTCACAGACCAACCTCAGCAAGAGCGGCTTAACCCGGAAGAACGGCCTGTGCGGCTGTAATTAATTAGTCACATGCTCCCTCAACAAGAATAAAAAATAATATTTAATTAAAGTAAATGCATACTTCTACGGTTTCTTTCGTAAAATATTACCTTTGTGGTTGGTAGTACAATTTCCCTAGAAGAATGAATTCTCGGCGTCCAAGTAATGAACGTAGAGCAAGAAATGTCAAGTTGTGATTATCTGTGGTATTAAATACTGGATATGGTAAAAGAAAATACCTACTCCATTTCCATGCCGAGTAACCGTGGCCATGGCACGTAAAGAGATATTGAAGGAACACCGTGGATTTGGCTCGGTAAAAAGCTCACCAGCGCACGTTAGAATGCTCGCTAAAATGCTCTCGTTTGTTTTTCTGTAAAGTAATATTGGCAAAAATACTCATAAGGTACAAGTAAATACTCAAGTTTAATTATTAGCACCTTTAGAAAGTGATAGCATGAGAATATAACCTTATTTATAGTATCAACTACTTAAACTCTACAAGCTTGCTTGTTTTCCCCAAAACCTATTTATCTACAGTAACATAGTAACTTTGACAAAAAATACATAAAAATAGATGATTGATACATGCCGAAGATAAAAAAAGATGACGGAAATTACGTTTGCTTCCATTCAGGCTGAAAGCATAAAAAAGAATAAGCCAAAAATCAGTTTTGTATACCTACATATTCACAAAATAGGATGCTCGTTCCTCGCTTCAACATAGGAGCTGTTGCTGTCTAAACAGTAATCGTGACCATGGAACGTAAAGGGCTATTGAATCACATTCCATTCATACTTTATTTGGCCCTCCTCTTCTTCTCCATCCATCAAAATTAACCTATTTACCAATATCAAAGTTAATACCTATTTACCCAGGGCGAAGCGGGAGGGACTGTCAGACGTGTACTGACTAAAATCCACGGTGATCTTTCAATAGCCCTTTACGTTCTAGGGTCACGGTTACCTGATGAAACAGTCCCGCGACCCCGGATGAGACAGTCCCGCTTCCACGGATTTGTTTCGTGCTGGAATCGAAACCGCAGACGCAGCGCAGCAATCAATCTTTCCGCCAATGCGCCAACCGTGTCATCAACTCCAGAGTTAAGAGCGCATATTCTGAAAGTTGGCAACGTCGCAAATAGTTGTCAAATATTAACAAGTTTTAATTAATTTAGCAATGTTACTGTATGGAAATAAGAAATGGCTCTGTAATGCACTAAAACATTGATATAGGAATGCAATTAAAACACTGAATTTGATGTTATAACCATTTCAGTTGTAAAAAAAGCATTTGGAAGGTATCCAAATACTTTTTTTACATCTAAAACTATATATACTGTGTTACGATATTAATTATTGCATTCCCTAATCAATGTTTTAGTGCACTACAGAGCCATATTTCTTATTTTCATACAGTAACATTGCTAAATTATTTACCAAATTAGTTTAAACTTAAATTGTAAATATTTGACAGCTATTTGCGACGTTGCCAACTTTCTGGTTATGCGCCCTTAAGCACAATTTTTTGGGTATTTATTGGACTTTGATTTTTTAAATCCAGACCACGCAAGAGCATCCTTCATTGTGCAAAATGTTGGCAAATGTTGTGCAAACATGCCATTTCCACAATCCCAACATCCATGTACTTCAAGTAAAACGAAAAAGACACGGGAAATGATCTCGTGATGGCTTACCCGGACCCGGCATCCGGCTTCTAACCGCCGTCGCATGCATATGCTGCGTTCTTTGAGGCTTTAACTGTTATTACACTATGTATGTAGTGCTGCTAAATGGCCGTTCTGAGATTGGCCTAGTTAGTGTCAGTTCACACCGAGACGCGACGCGAAGCGACGTGACGCAACGATACTTCAAATGTGTATCTTTTGTTGTCGTAAATAAGGTTAAATTTTGAGTCGCTATTAAATCCGCCGCGCCTGGTTGTGACAGGTGTATCTTTTCGTGTAGGAAATAGAGTTCGATTTTGAATAGCTCTATTGAAATGTGCGCGCAGCGTTACGTTTCGGTCTCAGCCGACCCTTAGGTATGCCCCGTTCTCGAAAATAGGATAATGACCGTGTGACATCGACGGTTTTTTTTTCTTTGCTTTAATTTCTTCCTGTATCGTGGGTGCGTTTCCAAAAAAAGAAACTCACATGCACAAACACACAGACCCGAAACAACTACTTGGGGATCATACAAATATTTGTTCCGTGCGGGGATTGAGCCCGCGACACATTGCGCAGTAGTCGAGTCGCACAGCCACTGCACCCGTGCTGTCAGTATTTCATTTTCTTCCTTGATATATATCATTCTATAAAAGAAACATTATCCAGGTTTTCATTTAAAATGGGTGTCCTGTAATTGGCATCAATCTAGCGCAGTAGTGAAAACATAAGAAGTCCTTCACACTAGCGTTTGTCTAGGACATATCATTATTAGCGACAGTAACGAATGGTGTAATAATACAGCGTTTTTTTTTCAAAATCAACAGTACTATCGAACAATGTAATCTCTGCTCACTTTTAAAACAAAATCGCGTGCGCAGTATCCCACATCTGTGAACTGGCCATCTCTTTTATGAAATGGATGACCCTTTTTTATGAATAGGATGAATGGCCAAAACAAAGGGCCTAGGAAGTGAAAGTTATAACTCTGCAAGCAGAAATAGTCTTTACGGGGGTCAGTATATACCTACATTGGGCGATAGTACCCTTAGCACAAGTTTTCAGTATTTGAGACGTAAACTGGAACTTTGACAATTTCAAATTGACAATTTTCAAGGAAAAAATTAGTTCCTTCTTCGCACACCAGAGGCGCTGTTCCACTTTTTCATATAAGAAACGCTGTAAATACAGAAAAGACGCTGTAAAGTAAAAGAGTGAAAACTCGTGCTAAGGGTACAGGTTTGATATCTGGCCAGGAATATAGATTTTTCAAAATCCAATAATGCACATTTAGTTTTCATCAAAATCGGCCTCGAGACTCTTTTGAGCACTTCACGATATTCCTCGTAGTTTCGGCCATCCTGACATTCACCCTGTATAATTTAAGTGACAAATTATTTTGTATTACAGCATTTTTATATGGGCATTGAAGCCAGAGCAACACATGGTAGGGTCGTCAACCGTCTTGTAAACAACATTGTGACCCTGGAACGCAAAGCACAACTAAAGGAACAAGGTGTTATTATTATCAGTAATAGTCTGACAGTTCCTTCACATAGAGAAGGAGGAATCATGTTATGAGTTTACGACCTAAAAAAAACGGGGTGAGAAGTAATATAATTTCAATAAAACTATTTCATCAAATTTAAATAATTTTATTTACTTAACCTTATCATAAATAGTTTAACATGCATCCACGTAAGTCTAACATGAAAATAAGCGTCTTTTATGCTACTCAAAAACAATTACACATCGTAAATTAAAAAGTTATCAAAACTGTTTCTTACACTGCAGTGCATACTGACCGACACACCATTCAATATTGCATTATTTTATTGTGAAAAATTCAATTGTACTTAGGACACACGAAAAAAGATACTGAATAATTTTGAATTACATTTTTCTCATTCTTTTTTTAAATAATATTGTAGGCTTTATGATAAAACCATCATCATTGTGAGGTGATAAAATACAATTTAAAATAATGTGTGAGCCTCTACAGGCTTATTGTTGATTTAGAATTAGCTTTAGAAATGACGACAAAAATTAACCTAATTTGCTCACTGGTTTAAGTTTTTAACATTGTCCTTTAATTCTTAAACGTCTTAGCAATAACGTGGAGTAAATTATAAATGTCTTTTTATTTTTCTTATTTTGTTGTAAGAAAATCAAATAATTATGAATAAAAATGTAAGTTTTCTCAATATATTATGGCACTATCTTACAAGTAAATATTTAAAAAGAAAACACTAAATTCCTTTAAATTGTTATACAAAAATGTTAAAATGTAAGAAAACTATGGGAGATGATAATTTTAAGAAATATCAGTTTATTATTATGTTGAGGCACGGGTCTCACCGCTAGCGACAAGCGATAAGGTTCAAAGTTCTCGCCGTCGCACATCTACGCTTTCAAGGAGAGTAACCACATCGTGACGCTCGCTGTCTGTACATTTTGAGTGCAGAATTGTCGATTGCTAGTCGCTATCGGTGGGACACGTCCCTTATGGAGTTAATGTGTGATTGTATACATATTACATATTATTATTTATGATGCACAAGTGTAAAAATATAGAGCCGTGTTTCTATAGAACCTGTGACGCACGGTATTATTATTATATCAAAACACTATGCGATCCAAAACTTAACTACGACTATGTTATATTTATATTTAGCGTGATTGTTAATAGTTAGTAGTTGACTATCATTTAATATTAAATAAAAATACATTTTTAATAGATTGATATGGAAATGACAAATTCTCATGGCACGAATTTGAGCTTTAGTTTTTAGGCAAAGTTTTTAATTTGAATATTTTTAATAGTCATGAATTAATGATTGATGAAAATAGAATTTCGTCAACCGCTAACTACTAACAAAACACCACACGTCTCAGTGTGCAGGTTTTTGTGCCAGTAAGTGTAAATTATCCTCACTATTATAAAAAATTCAAAGTGAGACAACATCATTTTTATTATTGCACGTATCTTGCTCATAGGCCACTTAAACTATAAACAGTCAAAAATATTAAATACTATCACTAATAAAAATAATTAAATTATTAATAATATCGTTGTAAAGCAAAGTAATGGCAAGAATCAGCATCACTAGGTTTTTTAATCACAAAAAAACAACAATTAGCAATTAAATAAATAAAGAGTATTAATGGAATGAAGTGAAAATACTTCTAATTAAAAATATCGATCGTCTTTTGTTACACTTCAGTGCAAAAAAGTAGGAGCGTTTTTTCAAATTCAGATTATAAATCTACGTCTACTTAGTAAAGCAGTTTAAATATTTACACGATACCTTTATGTTTACGTACAAAATTGTGATTTGTCTCTCACTTTAGTACGCTTTGCAAAGTCAATTTCTGTCACACTGTGTTTTAATGATTCATGGGATTGTGGATTTAATCCATTGTTTGGTGTATAAAACATTGGCTGTGCTGCCATTTTGTCATCGAAATGGGATTTTTTAAATTGAAGTACATTTTCATAAAAAAAATCTAATAATTTTAAATTCACTGTCAGGGAATGTAATTAAGGTCCCACAGCAAAATAAACATTTTTATATCCTAACTAAATTAATAAATCTAATGCGAAGACAGTTTCATTATGATTTCTACTAAAGATTTCTAAATAGAAAACATACAAGCTTTTATAAATAACGTATAACCGTCGCGTTCTAAGTTAACAATTTAAATTTAGCATCTAAATTATAATTATTGTATTCAACATACTTTTATATCAAAGAGGATTCATTTCTAATCAAACACTTCAACATTTTTTCGAGAATTTTAGTAAAAAATTATGAACATTAGGAAAGTAATGTAAAAATCTAGTTTCAGTCGTAATTCTATGGGTTTGGTTAAAACTACGGAGTTTCACATGTGAGATTCGCATACAGGGAAACGTGATTTCTTCGAGTTTACAATATAAATAACAACTACGTACAACGGTCGCTATTTATCATTAATGATTAAAAAAATCATTGTCTTTATTTTACAAGAGATTTTTATACAGCAATGATAATGCCTTAAAATTTACATTCTACGTGATATATCCTTACCGTTAGCAAAGATGTTAATTTCGCAAACGAGTTAATTAACAGAATAGAAAAAAAAATTAGGTACCTAGGTACTTTTTTTTACTTCAACTTTTTGCGAAATCGACATATTTTTTTTACAAATAATATCCGTTACAAATAAACCGTGTCCTTATTCTAATATCCGACAAAATAACACTCGGTGCTTCATATTCGCTTATTATGCGGCAAACTCCTTAGACCGGCTGAATAAAAAGTTTAATAAAAACGCGTACTGTATACATTTATTCGGCCGGACATGTAATATCTATGAGTATATTTTAGTGTAGTAGAAAAAATATGAATACTTAGCTATTTTTATGTGTCTTTAGCGTTATAGGCCTAGTACCTACCTATGCACGTTCTTTTTCAATTATTTTGTACCAAATGTTACTTGGTGTATTACAAAAAATATTGCCGAATTTTTGTATTATCGGGATTGAAACGTATTCGGATGCTTGAAAGACTACTAGAATTCGAGCCAACGACCAAATACAGGGTGTAAGAAACATCGACGCACAAATGGATACCATGGGTCCAGGACATGATTCTGGACCCCCCGTGTTGGAATTTTTCATCGGTTTTTTCTAATTTTTTTAAGGTTTTTTTTTAAAGTGAGCCGCGTTTAAAGTACTACAGGTACTGTGGTACTGGACACAGTATTTAGGTATACGATGACCTTTCATTATAAATATCTAAGAAGACACCATTTCTAGTTTTATTTACATTGCTACTTTTAGTGACAGTAGTGAATTAATTACTTTTTAATTAAAAATCTCATTGGGTTACGTAAGAATAACGATTATGAACAGTCTAAAGTAAAAAAAAAACTCCAAATTTTTTTTAAAAAAATTTAGAAAATTAGGAAAAATCCGACGAAAAATTCCAACACGGGGGGGTCCAGAATCATGTCCTGGACCCATGGCATCCGTTTGTGCGTCAATTGCTACATGAGTTCAATTTGTTATTTTCAAAAATCGAATTAATTGTTTTCACATATTCTAAAAACTATTTTTAAGGTTTAGTCGGCGATAGGTGGCAAATACCTGTTACATTTTTGATGAGAAGCCGGATATTAACAGTCACACGAGCGAAATTAATATTGTATCTCCATTCAAATCTTAATCCACATTCTTAGACAATATGTGGTTGTGTTTGGACATTTTCAAAGACTCACGATTCGCAAATCTTGCTGACGATTGGTTACAAAGTTCGGGATCAAGATTGAGATACTTACTCGTACATTATTAATTGCCGGCAATAATCACACAAATAAATGTCTTTCAGGCGTCTAGTGTATTGAAACAGAATGTCGTAAGTTCAAGTCCTGCTCGCAATCAATTTTTTCTTTCCATAAAAAAGTTTAACGCAACCTATTACGACATAGTACTACCTTACATGCGAGCAGTGGTGGCCCAGTGGTATCGGCCCCGACTTACAATTTGTAGGTCGTGGGTTCGAACCCAGCCTGGCGCATTACTTTGTGTAATTTATTTCATCACCACTGCTCTAAAAACATCGTGAGGAAACCGGCATGTCCTAGAACCATCAAATTTGAAGACATGTGACATCTACCAACCCGCACTGGGCCCGTGTGGTGGATTATGGCCCACTCCCTCTCGCAGAGAGGAAGTCTGTTTCCCAACAGTGGGAACATTAAGGGCTGATGATGACTACCTTACATAGTTCTTTTGCCCAGTCAATCAATCTCATCAAACTTTCAGAAAATACTAAGTAACATTTGATACAAATAAGTTTTAGACCCAAACTTATTACTGGTTTATAACACTAATTCACTTTGTTACTTATCACTAACGGTACAAGGTTCAATATTGTGCTTACATTTTGTATTTATATTCTCACTGAGTCCATTTCCCTTGATATTAATCATCATTAGAAAAATTTACGAATCACTAAGAGTCTAATATTGTTTAAAAATACGTCAAGATTTTTATGTCTCCCTACTGAGAGAGAATTTCAAAGGTCTTGTCATATAGTTAAAGTCCAAAATTGATTGACCATTTGAAATATTCAATAAAAATAAATACGGGGATTGATAGATTGTAATTTTTCATCCCGATGAAGTACCCCAATAAGTAATAGAGATTGCAGTTACTATTACTGAAATAGGCAGTCGTTGCATGAATAATTATCGGGCCTTTAGATTTGCACGCAGATTAGCACGAGTGTTCACTCTTTTACTTTACAGCGTCTTTTCAGTATTTACAGCGTTTCTTGTATGAAAAACTGGAACAGCGCCTCTGATGTGCGAAGAAGGAACTAATTTTTTCCTTGACAACTTCAAATTGTCAAAGTTCCAGTTTACTTTACGTCTCAAATACTGAAAACTCGTGCTCAGGGTACAGTTTCATCCAAGCAGCCTTCAAATAAAAGGTTCCCTGCGCTCAGGCTCTGCTGCAGTACCCAGAAATACTAAGACTTATCCGTTTCATCACAAAAGTTATGTTATGCGGTCGCACATATACAACATTATTTTTTGTTTATGCGAAACCTTATACACGTGTCTAGTATTTTTGTGTAAACAATCTATGTACAAAATTTTAAAACATCATATAATCGTATCATAAAAAATCACAATGTTATAAGCTTGTATAATACTTTACACTCGCGTAAACCGCGTCTCCTGTGTTATACACTCTTGATAATAGTTTGGCAATAGGTACCTAACTGTACGGTGATTGTATTGTAATTAACTGGTAATAAAATTTAATTAAAACATTTTTGAAAAAAAAAATATAACATGGTGTAAAAAATATTGGAATCGAATCAGTTACTGATTCTGAACAAACTTTATTCAGGTTTCGTATTTACTAAAAATAATGTTGTAGACGCGGTCGGCTCCGACCACCATCAGTACCGAACCGTGCGGGTTAAGTATTTGAGTGTGCAGCTCCACAAAGTTCATAAATGTTTTCACACCTAATTGGAGAAATTTTGAGAACTATCACAAGACTAAAGGGTCGTTAGACTTGTTAAATGGCTTTAAGTAATGTTTATTTAATTCTAAACAACTTAAAAAATTGCCTAGACTTTTGGTGGTTTGTATTTGGGTCATTGGGTCTGGATGTGCAGTAATCTCCAGTCGAAATAGGCTTGACTTACGAGTCAAGTACCCAAAAAAGCGTATTACTTTCAAGTAACATTTTATTACCACTGCTCTGAAAAGGGCAAAGGACGTATTTAATTATTTACCGTCTTACCACAGGAAAGATAAACATCTGTTGAACACTTGTCTAAAAGACTGTAGATTGTTGACTGTTGATTTAAGGGTCGTTATGCAGTTACACTTTTTTTAGACAAGCGTTCAAAAGATGTTTATCTTTTTGTGATAAGGCGGTTAGTGATATCGGCATGTTTTAGAACCGAAGAAGATATTCAACAAGTTATAGGCTTGTGTATGCAATGGGTGTTTTTCTAAAGAGAAGCACGTTCCAGGCGCAGACAGATCGGTGCCGATACATACAGGTACTCTAAATCCATCTTATCTTAGGCTGTATACAGAAAGAAAGCTGACAGCCTACCAGCGCTTATAGGAACCGGTCCATGCAGGTAACCGGCACAGGCATTAAGCCCCTTCGCACATGGCGTCGTATCGTAAGCGTATCGTAAAACGCGCGTAGTACGAGAGCAATACGAGCAGGAACATGTTCAAACAAGTCCGCCCACGAGGCGGTGTTGCAGCGTATCGTATGAGGTGTTCATTGTCATTACGATAGTCGTAGCGTACTGGCGTAAAAAAGGAAGCGTCAAAAAATATTTTATAATGAACACTGTAATAATTATAGAATTTGTGAGTCTAATCGAAACATTTCCTTGCCTATATATTCATTCATTAAGTGATTACTCTAGGAAAGATGTAACGGAGAAAAATAGATGGATCCAATGAGCACGTCGCTCTCTACTTCTAACGAAATCAAATAACAAGAAATCCTCTTCGTCTGAAGAGAAGATAAGGTCATCAATAAATTCCTCAAACACATCTGGTATGCCAGATTTCAACTAAGGTATTACAAAACGACGATTGTAGTGACGATTCGTTTGTAGAACACTCCGCGTCTCATGCGCGTAGCGTAATTACGATACGTGCACGAGACAACTACGCCTACGACCCATATGCGAAAAGCCTTATATGAACAAGCGCCGAACGTCGCCAAGTTTAGAAAATCTTAGACACGCGCCGGTGAGCGCTGGCGCCACCCGCCATTTAAGATGAATGAACAAATCTGCTTCAATCTGCTTGCTTTTATAAAACTGTTACCAGAATGGACCAGCGCCGATAAGCGCTGGTAGATCGGCGCCAGCTACCAGCTTTCTTTCTGTATACGGCGTTATACAGTCGCACATATAGACGGTCAACGCCGACTATTAGTACATAACGGTTTCTCTAGGCAGATTTTGCAGATTCTTTATATAATTATGTCTTATTGGTGCCGGTCGACTCGTATACGCACCAACTTATCTGCGCTGAAAACGTGCTTCTCTATAAAAGCACCCAAAGAATAATGAGAAACATGGTTTTGGACGCCTAGATGACCTTAGACATAGTTGAACTAAGAAGTACATCGCCTGCGGCCGTATTATGAGGTCTTAAAACGAGGCTTGTAACAGTGAGTGAAAGAAACAGAGCTATACAAATCGTATAGCGCCACCTCGCTCACTCACTTGCGTCATAATACGGCCCCTGGAATGGTGCAATCACCGGTCCTATGTGATGAGTCTTGGCGCGTGCAGTCCGTACAAGCCGCGGCCGCGTGCGAGAGCCGGACGATGGCGTGTGTACGCACCGACTTATCTGCGCTGAAAACCTGCTTCTTTATAAAAGCACCCAAAGAATAAAGAGAAATACGGTTTTGGACGCCTAAATATTTTTAGAGATAGTTGAACAAAGAAGTACATAATCTGGAATACTGCAGTCACCAGTCCTATGTGATGAGTCGTGGCGTGTGCAATCCATACAGATGGCGCACGAGTGGCGGGCGGTGGCGCGTATATGAACCGACTTATCTGCGCCGGGAACCTGCTTCTTTATAAAAGCACCCAAAGAAAAGAGAATCATGCTTTTGGACGCCTAGATATTCTTAGAGATAGTTGAACAAAGAAATACATCGCCTAGAACAGTAGTCACCGGTCCTATGTGATGAGTCTTGGCGCGTGCAGTCCGTAAAGTCGTCGTGCGAGGGGAGGACGATGGCGCGGCTCTGCGTCAGCGTGTGGCGCCCAGTCCTGTAGACGAGCACCTCCTGCCAGGCGGTGTGTGAGGCGGTGTGCGATACTGAACCCTCCCGAACCCTCCAGCTGTGTCAGAACTATTATCACTTGTCTGCGGAGGGAAAAACACCTTTAGTGACATAAATCTGCTTACTACTAAACTATAAAAAGTTTGTGATGAACGTGTAATCCACTGAACAAAAGATATTGCCAAGTTTCCCTTGAAGCCTCGGCCCATAAACCCAACAAAGATGAACTATATGTATATGCATGTATATAGATGGAGAATTAGTTTTCCATAAGAAGTACACCGAAAAAAAATATATTTGTATGGAGATGAACACTCAATACGTCTACAATTTTTTTTGGTGTACTTCTTATGGAAAACTAATTGTACCATCAAATTCTATAATGGTTTTCCTATTTAATAAATTAATAATATATTATTATGGTTCATCCTCGTTGAGTTTAAACAAAACAAACTTTTATGTTTTTGTTCGCATATTATTCTCTTATTATTATATGTTTTATGTTATGAATTATCTATTATTATTTAGAAATTCACATCATTAAATTTTTTGACACCACATGAATCGAGCCGAATCTTGACATACTCCGAATTAAATTGGGGATACAAGCACAGAATAAATAGTACAATAAAATTAGAGAAGCGGCACTTCGAACAAAGCGCAATTTAGGTTGCATAAGCGCTCAATGCCTAACGCGATATTCACAAGATGACGCTCTCTTCTAACGGTGGATAAGCGCGGGCGGCGAGCACTAAGAAATGTTTAAAGTACGCCACGAGATATCGCGCAACGGTTTTCGATACAGCGGCGGTATCAAAAATACAAACGTGCGAAAAGTGCGTCGTTACGCAACAGAGCGGTACGGAGACTATGTAGGGGGAAGGGAATCCGGCGGTTGCGTAACCCGCACTGCTCACCTTTACACTATAACTTGAATAATAAATGAAGACTTTATCTGGATAAACTGTAACTTACCTGTGTAAAGGCGGCACGGAATCAATAGTCTTCAGCTCGCCCCTGGTAGACACGACGTTGTAACTCTCCTGACAGTCGCACTTCACGTGGATCCACTTGTCAGTATGACGGTTTTCTACCATCACCACCAGACCAGCCCAGCCCTGGTAACAAAAAAATGGTGAAATGGTTTGAATATTTCGACACAGTAGGTAAGAACCTCGTTAGCTCGGTTGGAAAGAGCGCCGGATGTACTAAATGCGGAAGTCGCTCGGGTTCAAATCCTGCACGCGGTTTGAATTTTTCTTCCCAAAGTAACCTTTGGTAAAAACAGTCAACATTCTTTTTTGTTTCTATTTTATCATATTCGTCTCACCTTAGTCAAATAATAAGCAGTCATTCCCTGCCTGCCTTCATGCCGTTGTCCCCTGGCCAACGTCAGTCCAATGATGGCGTCGGCCAGGATGTGTGGGTGCAGGGACGGCCGCTCCACGGCCAGCGGCTTGGACGAGTGTGCGGCCAACACGTGTCGCGGCCAGGCCGAGCTGTCGGCCAACTCTAGCCCCGTGTGCCAGTGGTTGAAGGCTAAGCACACAACTAGGTAGAAGCCTTTCTCTAGCATTTTGTGGCAGCCTACGAAGCCGCGTACCTGGGATGAAAAGGGCTTGTGTTTAAACGCCTAACAGAAAAGTAACTATTTCAAAACCAAAAAATTCGAAGACCTACCCGAATGGATGAATGCTCACCAAATTGTGTATCATAAAGAATGGTATAAATTAACCTATTTTCTGTGATAATAAAAAAATCGACCTTAGCATGGTCGACGAAGACCCGTTTCGCGGGGCTTCTATTTCTGTTTGCAGGGTTTAATAGAATTTAACCAAACCGAACTTCGGGGTGTGAATTAAGTTTGCCGTATATCATTACTTCCCAGAAATTGATCCTTATTAGCAACTTACAGTATCAAATGGTGTAATTAATAATACAGGGTGTGATTATTTTTCCAAAATCAGCGAGTTCGATTCCTGGCCAGGATTATTGAATTTTCTAAAATCCAATGATGCAGTTTTAGTTTTCGTCAAAATCGGCATTGAGACTCCTTTTAACGTTTTTCGATATTCCTCATAGTTTCGGATATTAGCCATCCACGCCCAGTTGAAAAATTCACCCTGTATAGATTGTATTTAATTAATATTAATTAGTGTTACCTGTCTCTTGCTATGCGCGACAAGCTTCCCGACCTGCGCATTAGGTCCAGACTTGGTGCGGAACACGACCACACACAGGTCCAACTGTGAACGCTGACTCTTCGCTGAGTTCCTGTCAAACAATAAGAGTAGTTTAAAAACGTTCCCGCACTCACTAAGAATTTCTCCTGTAAAGAAAAAAGAAAAAGAAATATTTGTGAGGGGATCGAACCCACGGCACCAACGCGCCAACCGTTTTTGTAATCGTGAGGATATTGTTTTATTCCACAACATGACTCAGCGCTCTCGCCGAAGCATTCTATTTTTTTGTTTTGGTCTTTGCCTGTGTTTTCCAACAAAAAAGTTATCAACACAGTTTCTGGTTTGTGACCGTTAGACCAACAACGCAATATTGAATAATGATAAGATATCAGTAAGTGTCACCTCTGTCCCTCTTGGAACAACGTGAAGTCCACCTCGGTGGGCTGGCTGGCCGTGAGCAGCAGGCACGTGAGGTGTCGAGTGGACGACATGATGATAAGATATCAGTAAGTGTCACCTCTGTCCCTCCTGGAACAACGTGAAGTCCACCTCGGTGGGCTGGCTGGCCGTGAGCAGCAGGCACGTGAGGTGTCGAGTGGACGACATGATGATAAGATATCAGTAAGTGTCACCTCTGTCCCTCCTGGAACAACGTGAAGTCCACCTCGGTGGGCTGGCTGGCCGTGAGCAGCAGGCACGTGAGGTGTCGAGTGGACGACATGATGATAAGATATCAGTAAGTGTCACCTCTGTCCCTCTTGGAACAACGTGAAGTCCACCTCGGTGGGCTGGCTGGCCGTGAGCAGCAGGCACGTGAGGTGTCGAGTGGACGACATGATGATAAGATATCAGTAAGTGTCACCTCTGTCCCTCCTGGAACAACGTGAAGTCCACCTCGGTGGGCTGGCTGGCCGTGAGCAGCAGGCACGTGAGGTGTCGAGTGGACGACATGATGATAAGATATCAGTAAGTGTCACCTCTGTCCCTCCTGGAACAACGTGAAGTCCACCTCGGTGGGCTGGCTGGCCGTGAGCAGCAGGCACGTGAGGTGTCGAGTGGACGACATGATGATAAGATATCAGTAAGTGTCACCTCTGTCCCTCCTGGAACAACGTGAAGTCCACCTCGGTGGGCTGGCTGGCCGTGAGCAGCAGGCACGTGAGGTGTCGAGTGGACGACATGATGATAAGATATCAGTAAGTGTCACCTCTGTCCCTCCTGGAACAACGTGAAGTCCACCTCGGTGGGCTGGCTGGCCGTGAGCAGCAGGCACGTGAGGTGTCGAGTGGACGACATGATGATAAGATATCAGTAAGTGTCACCTCTGTCCCTCCTGGAACAACGTGAAGTCCACCTCGGTGGGCTGGCTGGCCGTGAGCAGCAGGCACGTGAGGTGTCGAGTGGACGACATGATGATAAGATATCAGTAAGTGTCACCTCTGTCCCTCCTGGAACAACGTGAAGTCCACCTCGGTGGGCTGGCTGGCCGTGAGCAGCAGGCACGTGAGGTGTCGAGTGGACGACATGATGATAAGATATCAGTAAGTGTCACCTCTGTCCCTCCTGGAACAACGTGAAGTCCACCTCGGTGGGCTGGCTGGCCGTGAGCAGCAGGCACGTGAGGTGTCGAGTGGACGACATGATGATAAGATATCAGTAAGTGTCACCTCTGTCCCTCCTGGAACAACGTGAAGTCCACCTCGGTGGGCTGGCTGGCCGTGAGCAGCAGGCACGTGAGGTGTCGAGTGGACGACATGATGATAAGATATCAGTAAGTGTCACCTCTGTCCCTCCTGGAACAACGTGAAGTCCACCTCGGTGGGCTGGCTGGCCGTGAGCAGCAGGCACGTGAGGTGTCGAGTGGACGACATGATGATAAGATATCAGTAAGTGTCACCTCTGTCCCTCCTGGAACAACGTGAAGTCCACCTCGGTGGGCTGGCTGGCCGTGAGCAGCAGGCACGTGAGGTGTCGAGTGGACGACATGGGCGGCAGGATGCCCGCTAGACGGACCTCGTGCCAGCCAACGCGGACCTTGCAGATGTCTATGCAGTCGAAGTATCTGGAAGGAATGGTATCTGAATTATTTACAGGAAATCAAATTAGTCCGATAGTCAGATTATTAAAAAATATTGGGCAGACCTGCACCTTATGCTTCAACGTGTCAGCCAGACGATCCTCGCAGATACGCATTAACGCATGTATCGCGAATTTTAAAGCATTTCCGTGGAAAGAAAAAAAAAAACATCCAAAGAAAGATTAGCAGTCATGCTTGACAGGGTTTAATTTCTCATACCCTTCTAAAAAACCGGCGCTGACGTCAGCGCCAGCTATTGTAAAAGTATCAAACTACTACCAAAAAATGTTAGGTATTCATAATCCTTACTTGAGCACATCTTCGAAGCTGATCCAGAACACCCCCTGGTCCCGCTCCACTGGCCCCTGCTTGCTGGCCCGCAGCGCGTCCCGGGCGGCCGGCGTCCACCGCGCACACCCTGCCGCCCAGGCCCCGCGCCATGTGTAGTGGCCCCACGGGTTGCGCAGGCGCAGCAGGCGGGTGGGGGCCACGGATGATAGGTTGCCTGCCGGGTTATGACATCATCAGCCTAATTTTCTCACTGCTGAGACGCAGGCTTTGTCTCTGTGAGAGGGAGTGGGCTATATTCCACCACGCGGACCCGGTGCGGCTTGGTAGATGTCACATATCTTCGAATTTTTGGTTTCCTACTCCATGTGCTGATGGTGATCACCGGGGTGGTTTTAGTGAGGTACAAATCCTACGCTCCCCGGTCTTATCCCCTTCATCCACTTTGGTAACTTAAGTTACGTAACCAGTTACAGGAAAATATTTTTCTTTCGTTGTTTGGTAACTAGTTGTGAGAGCAGAATTATTTTTCCTTATCTGTAACTTTTTGTAACCAAAGTAACGAAATACCTAATGGACGACTCGCCTACAGTATTTTTTTAATAATTAAAACGCGCTCGTTTTATTCCTAAAGCGGAGAAAAAAGGCTTTCGCAGTAAGGTCGACGCGGGGCTCCTTTTTCTGTCTACAGGGTTTAGAGGAACCTAACCAAACCGAACCTCGGGGTGCCCTTGAAGTCGACCGTCTTCTTCTCGTTCAAAAGCACAAAGTTGTTCAGCTGGTATTTAGGGAGGAATGTACGTAACTGGGCACTGAGAAAAAAAAAGTTGTTAAAACGACTTGGGACACCCCGATTTTCTTACAACCACCTTGAAGTAGGAGCACCGCGAAGCGGTGCAATTGTACATAAAATTCTAGAAACATACCTAATTATCTCACAACTAGTAATCAAACAGCGAAAGAAAAATCTTCTCTTGTAACTGGTTACGTAACTTTAGTTACCAATGTGGACGGTGGAAGGTGTCTTATCCCCAAAGGTTTTCTCACGATGTTTTCCTTCACCGTTTTGAGAGCAATGGTGATGAAATAAATTGCATAAAGAAAGGCTAGGTTCGATCCCATGACATTAAACTCTAAAATCGGGGTCGATACCACTGGGCCACCACTGATCGAGAGCTCCGAAACACGATGGCTATTTATAAGTCACGAGGAAGAGCTATCACGACCGCTTGCGCAATGTAAAGTGACGCTTCGGCACTACATCTCACCACCATAATTTGTGTGATGCAGTCGTGCACCGCCTACAATATGACAGCATTAGACCCTACCCCAGTTGGGTAATCGCAAGCGTGGGTGGAGGCGGTATATGGTCGCTACAATATGCATTTTAGTAAATACTACACAAGACTATTATCAAATACTTAAAAATAGACCAAATGCGCTCATAAACAACAGCAATTTAGTCCGAACAATTCCCAAGAAAAAAATTTAACAACTATTTCTGGTCATGGCAATTTATGACAATTCAGAGACTTAACGCTACACTAGCGCCCCTAGCGGACACAACTCACCCGCACTACTAGATCCGCCTGCGCTCACTGAAGCGGCTACAGGTCCACTCGTGCACACTTCCACCACGTCCAGTACGGAGTACGCATGTCGGGGGCGAAGGCCTAGGCGCTGGTATTCTTCTTCGTCCACCTAAAAAGATACAGAAGTAAATGAAACAATATTCATCGTTTAGTCAGTTTGCTAAGAAATCCTTGAGGCGAGCATGGAACACTACGCCGTCGTCTCGGCCCTGGTACATTATCGGACGGTGAGCTCTCCATTGCTCACCGTCCACAACCACCCGCTTACAGTAGTCGAAAATCACCCCGCAATGGCTGGGGCGTGAGGTTCCCGTAATCCTGGCAGATATTTGGCCCATACGTGTCTTTATAATATATGTTGACATCTGTTTGAGCAATTCAATGTGCCGATTAAAGTAATCTAGTACGGGGTTAACGTTAAAATTGTCCCGGTCCAGCTGCTTCAGGTGCATGGTCCTGTGAACATACCTTCATATTCCCGCCGCCACAGCTAGCCCCCATGAGGAAGCAGGCCTGGCGCGAGGACAGCAGCTGCGCCCACACCAGGTCCCGGTCCAGCTGCTCCAGGTGCATGGTCCTGTGAACATACCTTCATATTCCCGCCGCCACAGCTAGCCCCCATGAGGAAGCAGGCCTGGCGCGAGGACAGCAGCTGCGCCCACACCAGGTCCCGGTCCAGCTGCTCCAGGTGCATGGTCCTGTGAACATACCTTCATATTCCCGCCGCCACAGCTAGCCCCCATGAGGAAGCAGGCCTGGCGCGAGGACAGCAGCTGCGCCCACACCAGGTCCCGGTCCAGCTGCTCCAGGTGCATGGTCCTGTGAACATACCTTCATATTCCCGCCGCCACAGCTAGCCCCCATGAGGAAGCAGGCCTGGCGCGAGGACAGCAGCTGCGCCCACACCAGGTCCCGGTCCAGCTGCTCCAGGTGCATGGTCCTGTGAACATACCTTCATATTCCCGCCGCCACAGCTAGCCCCCATGAGGAAGCAGGCCTGGCGCGAGGACAGCAGCTGCGCCCACACCAGGTCCCGGTCCAGCTGCTCCAGGTGCATGGTCCTGTGAACATACCTTCATATTCCCGCCGCCACAGCTAGCCCCCATGAGGAAGCAGGCCTGGCGCGAGGACAGCAGCTGCGCCCACACCAGGTCCCGGTCCAGCTGCTCCAGGTGCATGGTCCTGTGAACATACCTTCATATTCCCGCCGCCACAGCTAGCCCCCATGAGGAAGCAGGCCTGGCGCGAGGACAGCAGCTGCGCCCACACCAGGTCCCGGTCCAGCTGCTCCAGGTGCATGGTCCTGTGAACATACCTTCATATTCCCGCCGCCACAGCTAGCCCCCATGAGGAAGCAGGCCTGGCGCGAGGACAGCAGCTGCGCCCACACCAGGTCCCGGTCCAGCTGCTCCAGGTGCATGGTCCTGTGAACATACCTTCATATTCCCGCCGCCACAGCTAGCCCCCATGAGGAAGCAGGCCTGGCGCGAGGACAGCAGCTGCGCCCACACCAGGTCCCGGTCCAGCTGCTCGAGCGGGGCCCCGCCCCCCGCCCCGCCCGCGCCTCCCGCCTGCAAGGATACGGACTCACACGGCGCACCCGTTAGCGTGCACAGACCTGAAAGAAAAACATACAAAATACAGCCGGCTAAGAGATAACCAGTATCCACTGACAGCGTCCGTTCACGAACATGAAACATGTATCAACACCATTCAGCTCAACCATTTGAGAGGGAACTAAATGATCAGACACACGCGCCACCATCAGCGAGACATTTGAGTGAACATGACATACTCTCAACCGCCAGGGTCATTCAAGTCAACAAGAGACGTAGGTACCCAGTGAATGATAGCTCTGAAGTACATGGTACTCGCACAATTTTGGATATGAAACTATTTAATAATGGGAAGATTGAATCTATACAATGCAAATATACTTGTAGAACGTCCAGAACGTTTTCCTTTCCCTTGCTCTTCAAGTAGTATAGTCGTAACATTTTGAAACGTATGCTAACAAAATTACAAAAATAATAGTGCAGGGGTGTATTTATTGTTTACCGTGTGACGCAAGGAATGACTTAGACTTTTCCAAAGAACAATCATTCCTATTCTACGAGTGAGAGATCCAAATGATCTCGGAGTCTATGTTTTCTGATCGCGACAACCTTGAGATCGTCAAGTCAAAAGTGAATTTACTGAAGTTACTTCTAGGCAACCGTGTTTCACTATCGACCACATCATTGCTTACCATCAGGCTGATGGCATTTGCGATGGCGGTCCAACGCGAATCTATCGAAATAGTTATTTATGATACTAGTGCGGTAAATTGGTTTTTACAAACGAGTAGACGAATGTAAGCCCGAGACAAAGTCGAGGGCTTACCATAGTCACGAGTTTGTAAATACCAATTCCTGCACTTGTGTCATACAATGTTTTTCAACACATTTGCGAGAAAACAGTACAAACTTTATTTAACAGTGGAAAAGTCGCAACAATTTTTGAAGTTTCTAATATGAAAATGGCGCGAATTTGCAAATGGCGCCACATGCACGTGGTGAAAATTAGAACTATACATCTTTCGTCTCATTTACTCTTTAGTATTAAAGTGAGACAACGTATTGAGCAAAAGCGCTTCCAAAGAGGTTCAATCAGTCAGGTTGTTTATTCTCATAATGTGAAACTCTTTGTGGATTTTTTTTTTATGGAAATTGAATAAAAAAACTTACGGTTTTTTATTAGGAAACGCACGGTGCTATACAACGGGGTATGCCGTAAAATAGGTACTTAGGTGAGAGTACCTATTTTACCGCACGTTCCGTTGTTTGGTGCGTAATTTTTAACTTTCGAACAATGTATACAGGCTTTGAAAATGAATTTTTCGAGCAAATGTGTTGAAAAAGATAATATCATACCTTCAATAGCTCTTCCTGACACCAACGCTTCGTAACATCCATGTAGTTTGGCAACTGCCTTCTCTATAAGCGGTACCCATAATTGTTTTCTTTTTGCCTGAAAACAGCAACAACGATTATGATACGGGCTTAGCCACGACGTAGTGGTATAACTTTATAGTGGAGTACCAAGTAAATGTAACGGAAATCCGAGGTCAAAACCTCTAGTTTTGACCTCGGATTTCCGTTACATTTTGCTCCTGATTATTTTCTTTCCGTACAATGAAATTATCTTTACATGGAACAGAGTCGAATGGCATTAAAAAAATTTGCATATTTCAATCATTTTTATGGACAACTCACATATTATGCCTCTTATGAACTCGATTTCCATCTGTTGGCTAATGAAATTCTCGATTTTTTTTTTTGCCTATAAATCAAGATCGATATTTTTAAATGGGTAAACTAAACATTCACTTTAACGGAAATCGGAGGTTTCCATGTTTTTAATGCCCTGGAAAATCCACTATTACTAAACTTGCTAGCAAAAGTACGGAATCACTCCAATTCCGCGCGATCTTGAGAACTTAATAATTAACTAGTTAAGAATAATAAACGTTTTGAAGGTTTAATTGTTAACTTTAAATTGATACTAAATTCATTCAAATCACGCCGGTACTTATGGAGCTATCGCAGATCTATTCCAAGTAAGTGATTCAATACTTTTGCTCGCTAGTGTAGTAAGAGTTGGTTGACGGCGCGTTGTGTTCCACGCGTGTCTCAAAGAGTGCCAGCACAATGACGGGGCCCCCTTTAGAGGGCCAAAGCTTGCCGGGATCGAGGGACTACTGAATTACCGTGACCCCGGAACGTAAAGGGCTATTGAAGGACACCGTGGATATTATTCAGTACAAGTCTGACAACTTCTCCTGCCCTGTTTTGGATGAGAGGACTCTTGATGATTAAACCACGCTAAAAAAATACGTATGGCACTCGGGGACTGCCGCGGTAAAGCATAGCATTTTTTATCAAATTATCCAATTCTTTTGCAGGCTATTGTCAGCCTCGTCAATCAAGTGAAACGTCAAGAAAAACAAACACCGTGCCGAAGTCTGCCGAACTGAAACGATGTTAGACGATGCGGGGTGATAAGTTTATTTTCGTTACGGAATTTCTTGAGTCGGTCGCCGCGCTCAGAGCCCGCGATAAAAGCTATGCAATAGCTTAAAAAGTTTAGCAGGAGTAGAACTTACTTGCGAATAAACCAGGTGTCCCTTCTTGTTGGCGGGTAGCAGGTCGTCCACGGTGACGGTGAGCCAGCGGCCGTCCTTGCACAGTCGCAGCTGGTAGGCTCCCACGCTGGGCTCGCCGCGCACCACCACGCCGCGCACCAGCGACGAGCGCTCCGCCAGCACGGCCAGCGCTGACAGCAGCCAGCAGTTGCCTAGGACACCTGGAGAAAAGGACAACAGTAAGCGCTCATGTACACGATGCCGCCGCTGCGCCGCCACCGCTCCGCCACCGCGCCGCCATTCGCTAGTGTTTGATTTTCGACGGCAACGGCACGTAGCGCGGTAGCGGCGCGGTGACGCACAGTGTTTTATGAAGAACATTTTTCAAACATGGCTTTTTTATGTAAAAATCTGATAGTTTAAGTTATTTAGATGCATTATTTTGTATCCCCATTTCACTAGCATGTTTAGGTATTGAGATAGAATTTTTTGAAAATCGTCTTTTTTGCAACCAGCTATTTAGAAAAAAAATCATTTCTCTGAAACTAAATATGATACGCAATTATGACCTTAGTAACATCGACGGCGTTTTTTATGTTGCATATTTTAGAGTACAAATAAACTTAAGAACTTCCATAGATCCGGACTTATACGAGGTTTTTCTTTTTTAGATTTTATATTTTTCTCAGTAATTTTGTCGAATTTGGAAAAGTTATTTATGCTGAAATTATGCCCTTTATCTTCCCTACGCACCACAAAAATACCACATCCCAATTGCGTGGAATGTAGAACCAGCAGTGGGAACATTATAGGCTGATGATGATGATGGCATCTGCTATAACGTACCTTGCGATATATCGCTCGGTCTGGGGTCCCGGAACACGACCCAAGGCAGGCGATGATCGGGCTCCACGTGTATCTGGTGCGGCCGCAGCCATCGGGCGGCCGCGCCACTCTCCGCGCCGCCACTGTAGTACAGCGAGCGAGGAGACGCTGGGAACGATGAGTCTACGTAGGGCTCCCCCGTCTGGAGAGGGATACAGATATTTGTATGCTATTTGGTAAAAATTCTGTTCGCCCTAAAAGACTAGCGAACAGTCTCGCGCAACGCGCCGCTCGTCGCGCCACCTGTCCAAGCGTGAACGAGGCCTTAGCAACTTGACTCAACGCGTCTTGCGTCTGCGATGAGCGGGACAACAATAACACGAAATTAATGACAAGTGCCACGTTGACGCGACTAGCTACTTTGAGTAACGAACACGTAAAATCTCGGTGCGCCAAAGTTAGGAAGAACAATTTCGGGTAAAGAACTTTAGGTGAGCCATTATGGACCCGTAAAATCTCCTCCGCTGGCGACCACCGGAGGAGATTTTACGTGTTCGCGCAACTTGGGGATTTTTCAAATTGTGTTGATTTTTCCGCGGGATTTGGTATATCAATTATGAAAAACATAGACACGGAGACTTGTATTAGTGAAATAATGTGTCGATCTGCAATATAGTGTAGTAAAAATGATGGCTTCCAGAATATACCTATAGAATAGACTTGATTAATGTTTTTTTATGTCATTTTTATAATAACATTTTTATGTACGTTATGTAGGTATGTCCTGTTTAAAAATCTCATTTTCTTGTAAACACGACAGTTGTATTTTACGACAAACTCATTTTGAATATAGAGAGAACTAAAGGAAATATAGACAAAGAAGCGTCACTTGATCGCCTCAACGTGACCCACTGCAACGGCAAATGTAGCGTCAAAATTCGTGACAATAATAAGGATCAAATTCTGGAAAGTAATGATATGGCAAACTTAAGCCCCCATTCGCACAAGGGCTTTTTTTCTAGGCGTTAAAAATGCGCTGAGTTGGAACAAAAAGGTAAATTGAACTTTACAGGAGATATCGGCAGCCAATGTTTCGAATACAATTGCCTTGAAATAAAGATTAATTTTATTTTTTATGTTATTTTATCTTAAGTTTGCCATATAGCAACACTATCGAATGGTGTAATAATAAAGGGTGTACAAGATCAGATAAAGCCAGTTACTCCATGTAAATAATTGTCCTGTTAGACGACGGAAGCCGACCATGACGTGATTAGCAACAGGTATATGATAATTAACTCACCGACGCGCATTGTGCAAGTACTTCCTGCCACTGCGTCCAAGCGTGACTCTCCTCACTTAATCGCAGTATTTCCATCGGAGTGCTCTCTTGTCTCTCCCCGTCAGATCCTTCCGCTGTAACAATATTATTGTTTTTCAACAGCCTGATCTAGACGACCAACACGGTATGCCCGAGAAGTTAGCCAGAGATTAACATACACGGACAGCTCGAGCAGTTAACACGTTGACTGTCCGTACATTACATGTAATACATTTTTGGTCTAGCTGTGACGTCCGTGCACTGTGTAATGTAATGAATTCGTCAAAGGCAACTGAACTGCGTTTTCTGGGCTGAACGTTTAAGTCGGAGCTATGATTTTCTAGGGACGTATGAACAAAGCTGTTGATAAAAAAAAAAAAAAACTATTGGCCGTACCACGAGATTATCCAAAATAGACGATACTGCCAACGTGCTGACACCACCCGATGGTGTTTCTAACAAAATTTTGGGAAGCAATGACATAGAGAGGACCGAAAAAACTATCTAATATTATAATAATATTCCACAACTATCACACAACGCCATCTAGTCCCAAGCTAAGCAGAGCTTGTGTTATGGGTACTAGACAACTGATAAACATACTTACCTATACACCGTGTTCTTCACGTTATCCATAAACTTTAGCAAATACTTCTATGGCTTTTACAAATCAAATCCAACAAAGGAAGTAGTACTTAAAAAGGCTTCGTTACAAAGATATTTGTAATTTCATTTAATGAAATTTAATTGAGCTATGCAGTGAGAAAGTATCTTAATTTGAAATCTATCAAATACTATTTGCATTTCATTTGTTTCAGCCCGCCAAATGTTATGAATGACGTTGCCAATTCGGATAAAGAGGCATGCATATCGGGTTATTTACGTCTAGGTATTTAGTTTGTATGAAAATTAACAAAAAATAAAAAATAAGAATTTATTAATGTGTCCATAATGAAAAATGCTTACTTCCGTGGTTTGAACATCTGGTCGAAGTTTATGTATATCGTCCGGAACACGGTGCATATTTCTAAATACATACATATTATAGAAAAATTACACCCAGACACAGAACAAATGATCGTGCTCATCACACAAACATTTGTCCTGGGTGGGAATCGAACCCACGACCTCCGGCATAGCAGCCAGGTCTAGACCAACAGGCATAGCCATATACAATTTTCTATTGGTAGCTCCTTTATGTCGTAATAATAAGGTGGATTTTCGTAATTCACTATCGAATTACACGCTTCATTAGCACATACGTGTGATTTGACTCTGGAATCGACTCGATATCCCACGCGTCCGTCATGACATCGCTCGCTACGTTCTAGCTGGCCGTCTTAAAGCGTGTGTAATTACGCTCAGAGCCTCTACCATGAGTTGTCATTACGATACTCGATCATCGATATCGGCCGCGTTTGGCGCTCTCATTGGTTGAGAGTTCATACAACCTTGGAGCGGGCCAATGAGAGCGCCAAACGCGGTCGATATCGATGATCGAGTATCGTAAAGACAACTCATGGTATGGGTACAGGAACGAGATGGCGCTAGTCGACTTGTATAACTCTGTCTCTTTCCCACAGCCTAAAGACTCATGCTTTAAGACGTCCTGGTAGGACACCAGTACTCACGTGAGTCCTCGTCATCGAGCGAGGGCTGGTCGGGCGCGGCCGGCAGCAGCCTGGTGCGCGGCGACTGGCACATCTCACACTGCGCCGCCGACCCACTGTTCACATCATGAGCTCGCTACGTTCTAGCTCAGTACTCACGTGAGTCCTCGTCATCGAGCGAGGGCTGGTCGGGCGCGGCCGGCAGCAGCCTGGTGCGCGGCGACTGGCACATCTCACACTGCGCCGCCGACCCACTGTTCACATCATGAGCTCGCTACGTTCTAGCTCAGTACTCACGTGAGTCCTCGTCATCGAGCGAGGGCTGGTCGGGCGCGGCCGGCAGCAGCCTGGTGCGCGGCGACTGGCACATCTCACACTGCGCCGCCGACCCACTGTTCACATCATGAGCTCGCTACGTTCTAGCTCAGTACTCACGTGAGTCCTCGTCATCGAGCGAGGGCTGGTCGGGCGCGGCCGGCAGCAGCCTGGTGCGCGGCGACTGGCACATCTCACACTGCGCCGCCGACCCACTGTTCACATCATGAGCTCGCTACGTTCTAGCTCAGTACTCACGTGAGTCCTCGTCATCGAGCGAGGGCTGGTCGGGCGCGGCCGGCAGCAGCCTGGTGCGCGGCGACTGGCACATCTCACACTGCGCCGCCGACCCACTGTTCACATCATGAGCTCGCTACGTTCTAGCTCAGTACTCACGTGAGTCCTCGTCATCGAGCGAGGGCTGGTCGGGCGCGGCCGGCAGCAGCCTGGTGCGCGGCGACTGGCACATCTCACACTGCGCCGCCGACCCACTGTTCACATCATGAGCTCGCTACGTTCTAGCTCAGTACTCACGTGAGTCCTCGTCATCGAGCGAGGGCTGGTCGGGCGCGGCCGGCAGCAGCCTGGTGCGCGGCGACTGGCACATCTCACACTGCGCCGCCGACCCACTGTTCACATCATGAGCTCGCTACGTTCTAGCTCAGTACTCACGTGAGTCCTCGTCATCGAGCGAGGGCTGGTCGGGCGCGGCCGGCAGCAGCCTGGTGCGCGGCGACTGGCACATCTCACACTGCGCCGCCGACCCACTGTTCACATCATGAGCTCGCTACGTTCTAGCTCAGTACTCACGTGAGTCCTCGTCATCGAGCGAGGGCTGGTCGGGCGCGGCCGGCAGCAGCCTGGTGCGCGGCGACTGGCACATCTCACACTGCGCCGCCGACCCACTGTTCACATCATGAGCTCGCTACGTTCTAGCTCAGTACTCACGTGAGTCCTCGTCATCGAGCGAGGGCTGGTCGGGCGCGGCCGGCAGCAGCCTGGTGCGCGGCGACTGGCACATCTCACACTGCGCCGCCGACCCACTGTTCACATCATGAGCTCGCTACGTTCTAGCTCAGTACTCACGTGAGTCCTCGTCATCGAGCGAGGGCTGGTCGGGCGCGGCCGGCAGCAGCCTGGTGCGCGGCGACTGGCACATCTCACACTGCGCCGCCGACCCACTGTTCACATCATGAGCTCGCTACGTTCTAGCTCAGTACTCACGTGAGTCCTCGTCATCGAGCGAGGGCTGGTCGGGCGCGGCCGGCAGCAGCCTGGTGCGCGGCGACTGGCACATCTCACACTGCGCCGCCGACCCACTGTTCACATCATGAGCTCGCTACGTTCTAGCTCAGTACTCACGTGAGTCCTCGTCATCGAGCGAGGGCTGGTCGGGCGCGGCCGGCAGCAGCCTGGTGCGCGGCGACTGGCACATCTCACACTGCGCCGCCGACCCACTGTTCACATCATGAGCTCGCTACGTTCTAGCTCAGTACTCACGTGAGTCCTCGTCATCGAGCGAGGGCTGGTCGGGCGCGGCCGGCAGCAGCCTGGTGCGCGGCGACTGGCACATCTCACACTGCGCCGCCGACCCACTGTTCACATCATGAGCTCGCTACGTTCTAGCTCAGTACTCACGTGAGTCCTCGTCATCGAGCGAGGGCTGGTCGGGCGCGGCCGGCAGCAGCCTGGTGCGCGGCGACTGGCACATCTCACACTGCGCCGCCGACCCACTGTTCACATCATGAGCTCGCTACGTTCTAGCTCAGTACTCACGTGAGTCCTCGTCATCGAGCGAGGGCTGGTCGGGCGCGGCCGGCAGCAGCCTGGTGCGCGGCGACTGGCACATCTCACACTGCGCCGCCGACCCACTGTTCACGTACGTACACTCTGAGCACGGCCACTCCGTTGTTTCTGGTCTGCAAGCAAGGAGTTCATTTAATAAAAAGTACCTGGTGGACAAAGCTCTGGTTGGGTGCAAATAGGGGAAATAAAGAACCCATTAACAAAAAAAAAACCTGTTTGTGCTTGGGGTTTGAACGCGCGGTCAACAGCATGGAAGTCAATCGTAAAAGAAATTGGCTATCGACGTGCCAGTTTAAGAGACAACGAAATTATGAACAATTTTGTACGTGTAAACCTAGCGAGATCGATTTTTCATCTCCGTAAACCTCAGAACTAATCTCAGCAACTACTAAATCGAATTAAAAAAATATTTTTGTGTTAAATAGTCAATTTATCGGAAGGCTAATAGGAAACTTTGGGAACAGCTAGTCATCTGTCTAGCCTTTTCCCAACTGTATTGGGATCGGCTTGCAGTCGAACCAGATGCAGCTGAATATCAGTATTTTACATGGAGCGACTGCCTATTGGACCTCCACAGCCCAGTAACTGGGTAATATGATAAGCCCCAATGTAAGACTGGTTATCAGACTTTTAGAGCTTCTGACTAATAGTAACGACTGTCAAAGATCAACAAATGACAGCCGGGAACAACGGCTTTACGTGCTTTCCGAGGCACGCAGGAATCTCGCTATGTCAGATGATCACTCCTCCACAGACCAACCTCCTGTGCGGCTGTAATTATTTAGCCACGAGGTCCTCCCAGTCCTTAATAAGCGGCCACATACCTGAGGTTGACGTACTTGGGCTCGGGCGGCGGCGTGTTGTGTCGCGAGCGACGTGGCAGCGCGGGCGTGCGGCGTGTACTGCGGCGCGGGGAGGGACTGCGACCCGCTACACATACACAAATTATTTATATATATACCAGATTCACTCGATTTCATATCTTATGCGCCTGCCACACACTCGACGAGTGGCATGGGAAGTAACGAGGGAAGGAGGCAGAGACATAGTGTGGCAACATTACTCGTCATGCCACACGTCATGCTCCTCGTCCTGCCCACTGCTCCCTATTTTGTCGGTTTTTGCGCGCGAGTCAAAGGACCGGCAATACGAGTGCGAGTGGTTGGCCACATAATCGCGAGGTCGCAGTCCACATCGAGCGCTCGCGCAAGACGAGGACGACGACGACGATGTATATTTCTTTTTACCACATTAATATAATTAGCTATACTAAAAATGCATAGCGCGCACGCTGCCACCGTTTCAACGTCCATTGTCTCACCAAGGCAAATGACAAGTGAAGAGCGTCGCGATTAATTGCGCGAGTAGAGCAGTGTATGGGCAGAGAGGGCAACATCGCGGCAAATCACGGCAGCGCGAGGAGCATAGTGATGAGCAGCGCAAGGAGCATAGTCTGGCAGGCGCATTAGAATAGAGTATTTGAAATTACTTTTTATACAGATATAGGAGAAATTCCTAATGAAAGATGACGTTTTATTTAAAAATATATATATAATTATCATCATCAACCTATAAACATTTCCCCCACACACCTGAGACACAGGCCTCCTCTCTGAATGAGGGAGTGAGTCATAATTCTCCACGCAGGCCCAAATGCGGATTGGTAGATGTCATTGTGTTTCGAATTTTTGGCTATAGAACATGTCGGTTTATTCACGATGTTTTTCTTTAGCAGTGGTTGAAATCAGGCTTATGACGATTTACTTTGTACCCAGCAGTGGTGGAATTCGGGCTGAGGATGATTTACTTTGAACCCAACAGTGGTTGAATTCGGACTGATGATGATTAATTTGTACCCAACAGTGGTTGGATTCGGGCTGATGATGATTAATTTGTACCCAACAGTGGTTGAATTCGTGCTGAGGCTGAGGGTGATTTACTTTGTACCCAGAAGTGGTTGAATTCGGGCTGAGTGTGATTTACTTTGTACCCAAGAGTGGTTGAATTCGGGCTGAGGATGTTTTACTTTGTACCCAGCAGTGGTTGAATTCGGGCTGAGTTTGATTTACTTTGTACCCAACAGTGGTTCATTTCGGGCTGAGGGTGATTTAAAAACACAGAAATAGGTGCGAGATACTCACAAGCGCCATGGTTTCCCTCAGTGACGGGCACGGTCAGCCCATGTTTGGGCACCGGCGGGGTCTTACACGCGAGGCACAGATTCGCTGACAAAGGATTCTGTAGTGTACATGAACTGCATGACCTGAAACACGATAACGAGTAATATTAGTTTCGCCACTTTTTGCATGTCTAAATGGGTCATGCATGCGCACGGGTAAGTATTGTCGATAAAAGAAAAAACAAAACGACAGAATTTAGAAATATTTCTATTATCTAAAGCATGGTTCCTATGCATTCTATTCGCTAGTCGTCTATGGGTTATATTCGTTATTTACCAAAAGTTATGTGGTTGAGGTCTGGATCCGGCGCACGCCGCGCAGGAGGCGGCTGTGGACTCGTTGACCAGCGTGCAGCGACCACACGACCACGTCGGGACCGAGGGGGCCGCGGGAGTTGGAGTGGAGTCTGGGGATTCATAGCGTGAATTAATACTGCTTGATTATTATTGGCACTTTTGAACTATCAAGATACAAAAATTTATGAAGTATTCCACATAGGGCACCCGCTGACAACGGCACCTGAGCTACTGGCACCTTATCTACCTATTCCGCATAAGGCTCCTGTCAAAATTTTTCGCAGGTGTCAGGTGCCCTATGTGGAATACCTCAAAAAATAAAACTATAATTCAAAATAATTTATTATGGTGCTACGGTCCCAGTCACAAAACATAATAACTGTGAAAGTACTATAGATGCCCATTCCAAAGCGTACATCTCTATGGAGAAGAGTGGGCAATAAACTCGATGGACCACCTTCCGCCACGCTTCTTTATCAATCGTCACTATTACAGAACCTTTGCTACATCATTCAACTTGAAATGGTACATTATGTGAGAACGATGTAGCAAGCAGAAAGTGTCCACAGAAAATATAAAAAGACATTTTAATTAAATTTATCAATAATTAAAATGAACCATGGCAGCTAAAAGATGACCAGTCACAACTGACAGCGCCCATTCACGAACATGACGCATGTACCAGCACCATTCAGCTCAACCATTTTGAAGGGAACTAAATGATCCGACACACGCGCCACCGTCAACGAGACATTTGAGTGACCATAACATACTCTCAACCTACCCAGAGCGGGACGCGTATTAACTAAAACTCACGGTGTTCCTTCAATGGCCCTTTAAGTTCCAGGGTCACAGTTACCTGATAAGACTTTGGCTTTGGCCCTCGACAGATAGACAGATGGACAACAAAGTGATCGTATAAGATTTCCGTTTTTTTTCTTTTGAAATCGTTCAGGAGGATTATTTATACAAATGACTCACCAACAGCAAACAGCAGTTCATCGCTGTTCAAGTCGTGGTCCAGGGACGCTATAGGCACAGTCAGCTTCTTAGGTTCCCGGCTCAATTCCACCTTAGTGCTGCTACTCGGTTCTGAGGTTGGTACGGTTGGACGTGTACTGTTGAAATTACCAAAAAAAAACTTTAAAATGATTAAATAAATGATTAAATGGTTATCGGAAGATAGGACCTCCCTGGACAAATGGCAAATGATAAACGCAAACGCTCAGTAACCTTTAATATATTTTAAAAAAAAAGCTCATATTGTTGAAAATTAATGATAGGGATTCTGACGAGCAAGCGTTTACATTTATTTCTTGCCACTTATCTACGGGTGCTGAAAGATTGCATTCATCTGAGAGGTGTCAAAAAGTTTTTTATGAAGATTTGATGGGTGTAAAATAAAATAACTTTTCTTTCGGAAATCGGTGGCTTTATTTTTTATTTCATTGATTTTTGCCACCGACTTTCGAAAGAAAAGTTATTTTACACTTTTTTGTGTCTGTTTTTGAAGTCTGCTCCTTTTTTTATTTAGGAAAGGTTTTCTCGGAAAGATCTGAAGTGTCAGTATCTGTCTACTTCTTTCTGTCGTCACGAGAACTCGTGCTAGGGCCTCTGAGTTCAGTACTTACCTATTATGAGGTGCATCAACAACATCTCTAGTGGCTAGAGTGACGGCAGCGTGAGGTGGACGTCCGCTGCGACAGACGTCACAACAACGCGCCCACCACGCGTTGTACGCGAACCAACACTCGCTGCACTGCCACATGCGGCTCTCACGACTGTGTGGAACAAGCAATGTATAATGATGATAGACTAGTTTCCAACATCGATGAACAGGCTATTTTACTAAAAAAAAAATAATTAGTTCCATAGGTATCAAAAAATATTTGGCCCGTATTTTTTCATTTGTTACGTAAACCAAAATTGACGAAGATACAAAGCTACTAAACATCACAAAACGTCCCAAGCCTCAACTCCAGAATTTCGATAGTTTAGAATCTTTGTCAAAATTCATTGATTTAAAAAAAAAACGAAAAATAGGTGTTCATATTTTTCAATACTCTGACGGAATAAATAGATTTTTAATTTATTTATGCGATTTTTTTATTTTGAATTTTATTTACACAAATAAAGCTATTTCCTTATTTATAAAAGAAAAAATCAATCAAGTTAACAAAAAAAATAAAATCGCGCGGTTTTACAATTACGTGGTTTGTATTTTTTTTCCTGCTTTTTTAATGTATTTCCTCTATCACCAGAACAGAGCTCGATCGACCAGCTGTTGTAATAATTAAACCGAATTACATGCGTGACTCGACAAATGACTGAAGGATTATAAAATCAATTCAATACATTACAAGGACAATTACACAGTTTTCCAAGCAGAATGCATGGGCATCATTCTGGCGGCGGCAGCGGTCGCAGCCAGAGAGGTAAAGGACCACTCAATTCGCATACTATCAGACAGCATGGCCGTTCTGCTGGCGCTTGACAGCCACACGGTCAACTCTGGACTAATATACGAGTGCCACCAGAGCCTAAACCAGGTAGGTGAGCACAACAAAATAACCATTCAGTGGATCAAAGGACACAGCGACTCCCGAGGCAACGACGCAGCGGATGAACTCGCTCGAAGGGGATCTAGTTTGACGGCGGTGGGACCCGAACCTATAGTGCCACTCCCCTTCGGTTACATACGTACTCTGGTCAGGGAACGCACAGGTAATTTACACCGTTGCCTGTGGCAGGATCAGGGTGAGTGCAGACAAGCTAAGGAGGCACTACCCTCCATCAATAGCCGCTTCACCAAACAAGTGCTCAGGTTATCCAAACAGCAGCTACGAACAATGACAGCCGCTCTGACGGGACACGGCTCCTTTAATAAACACCTCTTTGTCCTAGGTATCACAGACAGCCCCCTGTGCAGAGCCTGCATGGCGGAGGACGAGACAGCAGCTCATGTGCTCCTACACTGCCCTGAGATTGCTACATACAGGGCAAAGTACTTCGGTAACCCAGGTACTCTCCACGAGATCGTCGGCAACACGAAGGCGCTGCTGGCCTTCTTCGGGGAGCTGGGGTGGATCGAATGATTTCTTTCCCACCCGCACGCAAAATACGCGCATATGACGTGGAGTTGCGGATACCAGCCCGTTATACAATACAATACAATACAATACAAGGACAATTCATCCATTCACACAGTAGCCATTCAAGTCAATGCAAACATTCAAGGTGTTGAATTAGGTTAGGAACTACCTAGTTGTCTTGTTTCTTTCTTTTTGCATGTCGAAGAAAAAGATAGCAATATTAGCGTATGAATTGTCCGAAGAGGAATCGTACCGTCTCGGTCCGACATGAACTTATACATGATAGTAAAATAATTGAAAGACTCACGTGGCTAACTGCTGCGCCGAAGGCACTTTACTCGGCTCCCGAGGATTATGGGATACTTTCCCCACAGACGGCAGCATATTAAACACTTTACTATCCCTCGCTGGCCCTATATGGGACGTCCGAATATTCGAAGCCACGTCATTCACCGGCGAAATGCAGTTCTCAGCACCTAACAACTCGTCTATACGAGCGTAGTCACCATCACTCATATCATTTGAGTATAAAGCCTCATTTTGCGAATTACTCATTACTGTCTTCGTATCTTGAACCGAAACATACGAATAACGGGTCCCGTTATTGTTCACTTGTAACTGCAGGTTCAGATCCTTATATTTTCCCTTATTTGGCAGTGCATAGATCACACCTTCGGCGTTCGTGTCCCAACTACACTCTTTGTCGATTTCGACACTGTTTTCGTCTATCTTCGGGTCTTTCCATCCGTCGGGTTTCGGCAAACTGTTGCAGTAACTCGCTAAAGACTTCTGGTATTCGTTCAGACTCCGTCGACTCGATATCACCTTACCAACTGGTCTTTCCGCGTTAGTTTGTTCAGAAAAAGACCGTCGGTACGTCGGGCGGATTTCTGGAGAGTTCTGTGCGCTGATCGACCTTTGGAAGGATGCTCCTAAAGTTGTGCTTCCCGTTGGCCAATCAGGAACCGTGATCATAACGCCACCAGACGTAGGTAGCGATGTCGCGCCATCTCGGCCCGCAGCCGTCTCGTGTCTTCCCAAAGTGGTCACGCTAAGACCTCTAGCATTAGGAATCCTCGCTAACGGAGACACTCTCGGAGACAAACACGCTTCACAATGCGTCCTAATCCCAGAATTTTCTAGAGTGCACTTGCTACACGACCACTTCTTCAAATGCAAACCTCTACTCTGCTCTCTTTGGTACTCTTTGACATAATTGAGTTCCCAATTAGACTTACTTTCATTACACTTTTTCGGTCTCCGGGTCACTGTATGCAGACTCCTTAGGAACGATTCTCGAGGATTACATTGACCGTATCTTTCGGAGACCATTAAACTGGTGGGTCTGTTAATAGTCCCTCTGCCAGTTTCATCGACCTTCCACCACTTTTGCTGGGAATTGATGACAGATCCGTGGGATAAGGATCTAGTGACTCCATGCGCGTGGTCGGTCAGCTGCGTGGGGGAAAGACGGAGGGACTGCAAGTCTAGATTTAAACGTCGACCGTCAGAGTAGCTCGTTGTGGGCTTATACGATGATGGGACTGCTAGGGTGTTGGACCTTACCATAGTGTTGTCTGCAAAGAAGAATGGTAAGGTTTTAATCAGAAGACAGGAGAATAGAGGCAGAGCGAAGATATAAAATGGAATTTCCAAAACGATCGTAACCGCAAATCAGCAGCAGAAAAGCCTACTAAATGTATCTGTGTAAGTCGACAAGAAAACGACATTTTAGTACATAGAAAGTTGGAAATAATTCGTATGGCTGCAGACTGTCATTGCGGTTGAAGTTAGCTAACATTGCCTTCGGAATCGTACTTAACATGAGCGAAATAGTATAATAACATACCTTTAGCAGACTTTTCTTTGTCCGTCATCCCTGAAGCTTGATCCTCATCATCAGACAGCCTGAAACACCAGAACACATTGGTAGATTACTATAATGAAGCTAAGGTTTACTTCCTACCACCTGATGGGCCCCTTTGTAGCCTCAATCGTATGAATGGCCAGAAACTATGTTAATGTCCATTATTACCATCAATCTGATTGCCAAGCATTGTAATTACAGCAATTTTCCCACAGTCTATTATTCCTCATTGTTACTTTTATCGTAAGTGTATGTTTAGC
The DNA here is from genome assembly GCA_950005045.1 of Agrotis exclamationis. Taxonomy (NCBI): domain Eukaryota; kingdom Metazoa; phylum Arthropoda; class Insecta; order Lepidoptera; family Noctuidae; genus Agrotis; species Agrotis exclamationis. Next base: position 21,161,531 of record OX465429.1, on the reverse strand, counting down.
CATTGCCCTGGGATCTGGAGGCGACTGCCCTCCAGCGCGTCTATGAGTGGCGCGTGGAGGCGCAGCGCCGGGGAGAATTCCCGCTGCCCCGACAAGTCGAGGCGCGGCGGGAAGAGGTCCGGCGCGATCTCAGGGCAGTATGGAGGGGACGATTGTCGCAACCGACGGCCGGGCACGCCGCAATCGCGGCGGTAAGACCCCTCTTTGAGGAGTGGCTGGATAGGAGTCACGGCGTCCTGACCTACCGCATGACGCAGGTCCTCACCGGACACGGAAGTTTCGGGAGGTACCTGTGTCTAAGGAGAAAGGAGGAAACGCCTGGGTGTCACCACTGCGAAGATCGCCCGGAGGACACAGTAGAGCATACGGTGCAAGACTGCCCAGCTTGGGCAGAGCACCGACGTGTCCTCACGGCGGCGATAGGCGGAGACCTCTCGCGCCCGGCATTGGTTGCGGCCATGCTGCGGGGCGAGACGGAGTGGGAAGCGGTCGCCTCCTTCTGCGAAGCAGTCATGCTCGCGAAGGAGGAGGCGGGCCGCGTGAGGGAGAGGACAATGTCCTCCCTCCGCCCCACCCGCAGTGGTGGACACCCACGGCGACGGACGTCGCAAGACGATCTCCGGCCACCGTAGGCGCGGGCATGCGGGCGGCGAGTAAAGGGCAACTCGCTGCCCGACCATGGACCATGCCCGGGTCGACGGCGCGTTGTGTTCCACGCGCGCCTCAAAGAGCGTCAGCATAATGACGGGGCCCCCTCTCTAGAGGGCCAAAGCCTGCCGGGGTCGCGGGACTTATACCATTACCGTGACCCCGGAACATAAAGGGCTATTGAAGGACACCGTGGATTTTAGTCAGTACAAGTCTGACAGTCCCTCCCGCCCTGCCCGGGGTGGGAGGACTCATTTGATGATTTTACCACGCAAAAAAAAAAAAAAAAAAAGTGTATGTTTAGCCATGAGTCGATGTAATAAACTAAAGCAAGGGAGGGGGTCACAATCATTATTAAATGAAGTGGTTACAGGGGTGTTCATGATCCAGTTTCCGGATTCGAGCAATCAGTTAATTCAGGACAGAGATGTTTCGAGAGAGAAGCTCCTGTGTCGGTTTGGGCGGGAAGAAACCCCTGTGTGTCACCCCTGTAAGGATCGCCCGGAGGACACGGCGGAGTATACGTTAGAGGTGTGTTACTTCATAAACGGTGAAACGATTGACGCCCCGCAGGTCGCTCCGCCCGACACACCGCCCAAAGCGCAGCTTTGGACGCCGCGGTCACAATAATTGTTACTTTTCGAACAAAACTGAATGTCAGGCCAAGCCGCGTTGGACGCTGCTGACACCATAACCAGAGAAAACAATTGACTCCACCCAAGCGCAACACGCTCCGCCCGACGCGCTGCGTGTCCTTCGTTGCCTTACTAATTTATTGATTTTAGAACTACTTAAAATCTAGCAGTTTTTTTTTAAGCTAGTTATAGGGCTTAAGTAGTGTATTTTTAGAGAAATTTTGTTTTGCTATTATTGGTTAACAGTATCAAATACCCAATTATTATTTTAAGATTACCTGTAGACAGGCGCGTGTGGCGCAAGCGCGTCGCAGGCGGCGCAGCGCCACGCGGCGGACACGTTGCGTAGACCGCACGCGCACCGCCACGCGCGCGACGCCTCCGGGGCGGAGCCCACACACGACCATCCGCTGGAACAAGCATTACTTCTTATGACAAACTCACCAAGTTACCAAAATTCGCGAGGAGACCCTGGGAACACCAAGATCCCTTGCGGATGCCCTGAGGCGACCGGGAAGTTTGATCTGCTTTTGGAGGGAGGTGGGCTGGTTGGAGTAATTGGCCACAATGGCTCACGCACAATGGTCCAGTTTGAGGACTAAGTGCGGAAACCTAAACCCCCCATGGTTCCAATGGGGGGCCTTCTAAAATAGAAAAAAAAAAGACAAACTCACGCCTGTATTCCACGAAGAGTTAGGCAGAGATACGCTTAATAAAACACCTACATTTCGTTATATTAGTTCCATATAGGTGATATAGGAAACGAGCCTATAGCCATCCACCGGGCACAAATCTAGGCTCCGTATCTGCTACTGGGAAATTCCTAATAGATAAGCCAAATATGAAAAACGGTGTTCAATGTGCCTGTTCTTTTCCATATATATCAACGCTTTGGAATAGGCACCTGCAGTACTTTCACAGTTATTATGTCTTGTGACTGGGACTATAGCATACTATTAAGTATTCTGTGATAGCGCCATAACTAATTTTATAGAATTTGTATTTTTTAGTCTTTTGACTTTTCTAAAGTGCCTGTAACCAGCCTACTTGAAATAAATGATTTGAATTTGAATATGACACTGGGCCAACAATCCTTGATGACGATCAATTTGTTGTATACACATAAACAAAATTATAGATTGAGATTTACTTTTAACGTCCCAGTTAAAAGAATCACTATATGTATAGATGCCATCAACATATCAAAATTTGACAAATTTATTTAATCAATTTTTTAATTTTATCATTAAAGAAGAAAGTTAATTTTCACTTTTTTTTTTTTTGCGTGGCAAAATCATCAAATGAGTCCTCCCACCCCAGGCAGGGTGGGAGGGACTGTCAGACTTGTACTGACTAAAATCCACGGTGTCCTTCAATAGCCCTTTATGTTCCGGGGTCACGGTAATGAGATAAGTCCCGCGACCCCGGCAGGCTTTGGCCCTCTAGAGAGGGGGCCCCGTCATTATGCTGACGCTCTTTTAGGCGCGCGTGGAACACAACGCGCCGTCGACCCGGGCATGGTCCATGGTCGGGTGGCGAGTTGCCCTTTACTCACCGCCCGCATGCCCGCGCCTACGGTGGCCGGAGATCGTCTTGCGACGTCCGTCGCCGTGGGCGTCCACCACTGCGGGTGGGCGGAGGGAGGACACTGTCCTCTCTCTCACGCGGCCCGCCTCCTCCTTCGCGAGCATGACTGCTTCGCAGAAGGAGGCGACCGCTTCCCACTCCGTCTCGCCCCGCAGCATGGCCGCGACCAATGCCGGGCGCGAGAGGTCTCCGCCTATCGCCGCCGTGAGGACACGTCGGTGCTCTGCCCAAGCGGGGCAGTCTTGCACCGTATGCTCTACTGTGTCCTCCGGGCGATCTTCGCAGTGGTGACACCCAGGCGTTTCCTCCTTTCTCCTCAGACACAGGTACCTCCCGAAACTTCCGTGTCCGGTGAGGACCTGCGTCATGCGGTAGGTTAGGACGCCGTGACTCCTATCCAGCCACTCCTCAAAGAGGGGTCTTACCGAAGTTAATTTTCACTTGGGAACTTTTTATTTTGCAAGTTGGTTGTTGAAAAACACTTTTACACGTCAAATAATATTTTTATAGCTAAATGTGACCGGTGTTTCGTACCTGACTACTTTTGAGAAGAAACATCCGAAACAAACTCAGAGGTCTCTTTTAAAGTCCAGACATTATACTGTTCCTGTGAGGACCATGCAGGTGTCTGAAATGGTCTTTTATGGAAAGAACCACACAGATTTGAGTGGTCCTGTCCAGTCAGTGCAAGCATTTGTCAGTTATTGTGAAGCTTGACTCATAACTCAAGGAGCTCAAATAAAAGAAGAGCTAATTACAACACACAACATTTGAAGCCTAATACTTGTGTGAACCAGCCCATGTCATACTAAAATAATTGGAATATCCTGTCAATAACAATAGTGCTGGATAAATTATCCAACATGTCACCATTTCCTTTCATTAACTTCTGTCACACAACACTCATTACCTGTATGTCTATCATAATTGAGTGTGAAAACACAAAATTTTACATTTACAGTGCCTTTACTTTAAAATAATAAGATCATCAGTCAGTCATTCAATGATTTATTTTAAACTAGGTCTTTTTGCCATATGTCTCAGTTAGACCAGAAATGGGCCAAGGGTTTAGGACTCAGAAATGTCCATCTACTCCTGTAAGAACAATCGGCAGGGCATGCAAGGCACTATATTAAGTGCCTCATCGATTGTGGAGCAGCAGCACACTTAAATAGCTCTTGCAAGACTTCAAACACATTCATGAAAATTATCCCATGGGTACATAAGACCGAGATATATCCTATGTGTTAATTCAAACTATAATCTACCTACATGCCACATTTCATCAAAATTAGTTAGGCTGTTCTGATGTGAAAACATCAAAACTTTTGCATTTTATTACATTAGTAAGGAATTATCCTAGCTCCAACCCTGAAGCATGGCCAGAAATTGCACAGTATAAAGAAGTCTGGATGGAAAACCATAGGCCTTCGTCCAGATTTGGAACACATTACAAGCTATGAAAAAAAAAAGCTGAAAACACCAGAGTAGTTTAACTTGATTATTGTAAAGAAATTGCTTTTATACATAATCTCTCTTGTCTTTTCACAACTTTTGGGGAAAGCATCCAGTTTGACCAGATGCAGCTGAAATACCCAAATTTTACTCAAGCAAATGTCAATGTGACCACCACAGCCTCAGTCAATTTACTGGGATACACTATATTAATGTAAGGCCGATGTGCTGGGTTATACTTTACCCATGTGAGGCCAATTTACTTACAACATCCATGTATGTTGTAAGTGTTGTATTATTTTCTGATCACCTACATATCAATCTCCCGGTGATGATATTTTTGACAAAAACTGATGCTTTTAAGATTGCTCACTCAAAATTTAAAAATTGATTTATTTACCGTTTGAAAAAGACGAATAGGTATGGAAATATCAGGTAGCAAAATATAAATATTAATGTTGTATAATTTTTCTTTTTCAAACAAAGGTTACTTGGTTTCAATGATCAAAAAACTATAATCTATGTAGTTCTACTTTATTTATTGAATGTTCATAGACTGTGTAATCAAGACAATAAAGTTTCACTAATACATTTTTAATTGATTTTTTGAACATGATGTGAAAATGGATTTTTTTGTTAAAAATACTTACGTTTTACACTACTCCTAATGAAGTTCACAGAAAAACTATTACAAAATACGTTAAAATACTATCCAAGGTAAGTACAATCGTAACGAAATTGGCAATCCATTAATCGAAACTGCCCCACAATACATACCTATGTACATCGCGAACAACGAACACATATAATCACATTTTTTACACAATTGATGACACACTAATAGCTAAAACTGCAAGTTAATATCTAATTTAGTTAATGAACTAGCTTGTACTGCGCACAACAATGAAATACAATGGAAATATAACCTAAAATACGGGTCACGAAAAATCGATAATTTGCTGACAGAAACTGAACGACGGTCATAGCAGCAAGAAAAAAAAACACACCTGTTAAAGCTAATTTCAGTCGGTATGACGATCGCTTCAGACCCAGGTGTAGTCCCTTCACTTTTACCAGTTCGCGAGGTATATTCCGGCGACGAATCTCGACAATTTTCTTTAGATAATCCACTGTCATGACTCGATACCCGCTTTGTACCACATTTTAAGCACTTCACACTTTCTGTTGGATTGATCTGGCCGCACGTCTGACAATGCCATTGCAGCACCGATGCGATTGAGCCCATTTTAATTCACACATGGCTATGAGACCACAAGGCTTCGTTTTATGAAAACAAATTCAGATTTGAGAAAAATGAAAACAGCTGATCCACCATGTTGTTTGTGTATAACTTTTTTTAAAGTAGGTACGCGACGCGTCGGTGTATATATTGTTTTCGATTTTATCGGTTTTTTTCTTTTTTTATCAACGTTTATGGGAGTTTATTTTATAATATAACAAGCAAATTGTACGTAATGTTTTCGTAAATGCTACCATGTACCATAACTTGATTTTAATTTAAATATTACGGTTTTCGACGACATCTACCGGTATTTGTTTAGAAGCAATGGACAACTTTGCGTAGTGTTGCAGTTCGTCAACAGATGGTGCTGTTTTGAGAACTATTTTTGAGTTTATTTATGAAGGGCACAAATTAATAAAATGATTTTGAATACACCTAAAAAAAAACAAAATAAAGCAATCGGTTACGCCAAAAAAGCTCCAGGATGTGACAGCAATTCATGCGGATCACGCACATTGTATGATCAGGTACATTCTCACATACCAGTCACCGTCAAGTCACGTCACCGGTCAGGTTTAAAAAAAATGTTTTTATACTCCTAGTAGGTATGACTTTGTTCCCACACACGTCAGTCGCCGGCACGTGATCTATCAGTGACGTCACCGATCAGTCACCTCAAATTTCAAACAAGTTTCATACTTTTATCCCCGCACACCCGCGACCGTCACGTCTCAGTTCAGTCAGCGTCGTGCTAGCGTCATTGCTACACGTGTGTTGTCTGGTTGCCAGTTGCAATCACAAAAATGGATTTGGAAAATTTAATAGAGGCTGTGAGAAAATATGAATGTTTGTACGATTTACATCATCGTAAATACATGGATACAAAATATAAAAACATCATATGGGAAAAGGTCGGTGCAGAAGTGGGCTATAGTGGTGAGTAAAGTACTCCTATTATATTTATATTTGTTGAACTAAAGTCTGTTTTTAATGCATTTTATTTCGGAAATCTCACATCCATAATGTTAGTAGGTCTAGGTAACACATGCAAATTAGACAGAGAATTGAATAAGCGGGCAATCAAAGGGTTTTGAACATTTTTGTATGGGGAATGTACCAGGTACCATCCGCCATTTTGTTTTTTTTTTTCAAAATGGCGGCCACGCATTAATTTTGCCCCTCTACGTTATAAGTTTGTATTGTTGTGATCTATCGATTTATGTTTCAGACGTGGGCACCATTTTGAAAATGAAACAAAATGGCGGATAGAAACTGGTACAAAAGGCACAAAGCCCTTTCTCCGCAATGACATTCAGCAGGAGTAGCATGGCGCCGTAGAAAGGGGTTTTGTCGACGGAAGAATAGACAAAATGACAGAACGTAGAAATAATTTTAGCGTTTTAAGCATGGTAATGTAAAAAATATAGGAAATAAACGTTCTATTCTTCAATAGTGTACGAATGGTGTCATATTTGTGCAAAAAATAGTCGATTTGTTTAGAAATAACGATGAAATAACTTTGTCTTTTCTTCGTAGAATAGAAATAGAATCGCCATGCTACGCGTGCAGGAGACTATTAGAGCAGCCCCGAACCCTCTGCAGTAGCGATGCGGCACGCTTACGTCTGATAGCTGCGAAATCATCAGTATGCGCATATATGCGAACATCCCAGACGCACTGCTGATGCGTGTCAGCCAACAACATCCTAAACGCATCATTGTATTGAACTCGAAGAGCATTGATTGCTTTCTGCGTACAGTTTGTCCAGAGGCTGCTCGTGTAAAATGTCTGACACGCACATTCCCGACACATAACTTGACTTTTGGCTTGCATATCTAATTGCAATTGCGATAAATACCGACTTAAACAGGTATTTGTTTACATTTTGACAATCATTAAAAACATACTAGGTACCTATACACAGTTCAGGTGCTTATCATTTTCGCTCAGGGAACGAGATGGCGCTAGATGACTAGTATAGCTCTGTCTCAAAATAGCTTGCGCTGCGTGAACGAACGCACGGCAGCGAGATAGAGCGAGCGAGAAGGCGCTGTTTGCATAGCCACCCTCTCGCTCGACACCTCTCCCTGCCTTCACGTAGTCATTTTAGGTACAGTAACCGGCATGGATCTTGAGCGCTGACCTTCACCTGCGCAGAAGTAAGGAGGAAAGGGGCGGGGAAAGTGTAGTGATTGGCCCGCGTAGCGTGCCATAGCGCATCGCGTCATAGCCGCCACTCGGGATTCGTTGTTTTGTGCGTTTTATTTGTTTTATTGTGCGTTTCATTTGTCGATAAGTGTACGATGCGCAAAGCGATCCCCACTCTTACGTCGAGCGCTCAAGAACCGTGCCGGTGTTTGTACCTACTCTATGGGTCGTTTTTTTGCTCGTGAAATCAAATACACGACGCGACGTTTTAGTTTTTTTTTATAACGATTTCATTGAAATCGCCATAGTAAATGTTGTTTATATTGATGTAAGTATTGTATATCCTATCATCCCATAGGGGGAATGTCGATCACTTTGTTTCACTCCGATATACATACATACAGGGTGATATGTAATTCAATGCGATCCTTGAAATGGGTCATACTAGACCTTATTTGCAACAATTTTAACCCAGACATGGGATCCAAAGTGACTGGTTTTGGAGAAAAAATTCCACCTTCCTTTCTTGTTTCATAACCTTTCTAAAATGTTGCCACAGGTCACAGTAGGTACCCACTTTTAGTGTTTTACTAGGAAATTAGGGTTGTTACTGACAAGGTAGTAAATTTACGAAAATCGGTAATTTTTTTTTTTCGACTCAACTTTTTTTTCCTGTGATTTTTGTCCAAGCTGCTGCTATCTGATATTAGCTTTTTGAGTCAATGCGCTAAATTTTGGTCGATCACATCAGGCAAAATCGGTCTTTAACTGGAGTATTTTTAATAAGATTATTTATATCCGCAATATCTTTCCATCGTCGTCATTTTCGGTAACATTTTTCCATTAAATTATTATTTTACGTCCTAAACGGACATTGAAGGAAATGTATTTTAGGGATTCTCCAACTGATCTGTAACAAAAATAAATAAAATGATTAATTTGTTCATGTTTGGTATTTCAGGTGCTACCTGCAAGACACGTTGGACAAATGTAAGAGACACTTATAGAAAGTCTTTAAAGAGATCGACAACCACGAGTGGACAGAGCGCCAAAAAGATAAAAGTTTACAAGTTCCACGACCAGTTACAATTTTTGAATCCATTTCTAAATGAAAGACCAACTATCAATAACACCGAAAGTGACATCTCTGAAGAATGTGACAACGAATTATTGGGCAATCAAGAATCAGCGGAAATCATGGACCCAAGACCAACAGTCAAACAAGAGCAAGAGGATATTATGTCAACGTCACTTACATCACCAGAATCTTCTCAATCAGCATCATCTGTGTACTTACAACCCCCAAAAAAGGCGCGCAGAACTATCTCAAAATCATGTCCCCAACCAACAGCTGCGGCAGTAGTCACGAAGCAACTAATTAAGTCAAATAACACAACTGAAGACCCTGTTGATGCATTTTTGTTGGGTGCAATTGCTCCAATTTTAAAATCTTTACCACGATATGAGCAGGCACTGGCAAAGAGTGAGCTTTTTGCAATAGCACAAAAATATGAATTCCAAAGCATTACCGTCTCCACGTCTCCAGTACGTACATCTACAGACCGTTCATCCACTAATAGTGCCGCTATCTTTGATAATGCTCCATTCGATTGATATTAGTCGTTGCAGCCTAAGTACATAGGTACGTGCTCGCTAGCAATATTTAATTAATACTTTTATAATTGTGACCTATTTTTATTTTATTTGAAATTTTGTTCAGAAAAATAAAAAGACCAAACAGAAATTAGACCTATTATTGTAAATATCCACCACAACAAGCTCAAAAATCGACAGGAACTGAAATAATCAAAAGAGTGCGACTTTGTATTCAACAGAATGGGACTCATTTTGAGCATTTGATAATAATTAATTTTGTAACAAAAATGTTAAATTCATGGTCTTCCTTTTATTTATGACACTATGTTATTTACCAAAAAAGAATCCTTATGATGAAGCCTTTCAATCGGTATGATAAAACTACAGGATCATTTTTTTCTCGTGTTGCGGTTTCGATTCCCGGTTCAACCATGTAATTATTTAAAAATCTATGAATGCAGTTTAAATTGTTTTTTAAATTAAAATAATATCTTCTTTCAGTAAAATGTTCTATCTACAATATTTAAGGTACTTTCCCTCCATGTGGCATAGTCGTGGGACGCCCTGTTTAAGTTTGTGATGATTTTTTCCGTAATTATAGTTATTTACCAGATTCCGGACTTACTCCTTTATTTGTAAGTTCTTGCTTTTGTTATGGTATGATTCTAGGTCAACGAGAAGTAACCCTGTAAGTTTTGATTACACTGCAGCGTCAAAAAACACGGCAAAACAAAGCATGGACGGCCGTATCTGTTGATTGCGATGACTGAGACGTTTATTTTCTGCTCCAAGAGATTGTAGACTTGTAGATATTTGATATTAATTTCCGCTTGATACCTCCACCCGATCCTGAGAAAAAGGGTCTTGACAGACGGACAGAAGGACAACAAAGCGTGCGTTAAAAAAGCGCTAGTGCGAAGGGGGTCTTAGGGTTTAAACCACCTTTTTGAAACTTTGTTCCGAGAGGACCCTTAAGCAAGTCGATGTTGTGAAGTTACGCTGAACTTCTGCAGAGGTGATACCTAAAACTTATTATAAACGAAAGCTGTTATTTACACTATCAATAATAAAGGCCGCTTATCGATGCCGATGCCGTTCATTTCAATACAGAAGTAATAACTTTAAAAAACCCCGCCGTGGATATAATTCCCACTAATAAATGTTGAATTATTGACGTTATTCCCCGAGTATGGATGTGATAACGGATTTCATAAAGTACTTTTTAAAGGGTGTGCACATTTGCGTTTTACGGTTTTGCAATAAGTCTTCGAGGTACATGCCTAATGTTTCTCGTTTTGTTCTGATGATAGATTGTTGGTAGTTTGCAGAATATTTCTGTGGTTTTGATTTTTCCGTAAATACAGCATTATTAAAACACACCAGCAGAATTAATTTATTCACTATTTTTTTATTGTTAAGTTTTTTTAAAATGTAAAATGGGTTTGCTCTCTACCCCGGGCAGGGCGGGAGGGACTGTCAGACTTGTACTGACTAAAATCCACGGTGTCCTTCAATAGCCCTTTATATTCCGGGGTCACGGTAATGAGATAAGTCCCGCGACCCCGGCAGGCTTCGGTCCTCTAGAGGGGGGCCCCGTCATCTTGCTGACGCTCTTTGAGGCGCGCGTGGAACACAACGCGCCGTCGACCCGGGCATGGTCCATGGTCGGGCAGCGAGTTGCCCTTTACTCGCCGCCCGCATGCCCGCGCCTACGGTGGCCGGAGATCGTCTTGCGACGTCCGTCGCCGTGGGTGTCCACCACTGCGGGTGGGGCGGAGGGAGGACATTGTCCTCTTCCTCACGCGGCCCGCCTCCTCCTTCGCGAGCATGACTGCTTCGCAGAAGGAGGCGACCGCTTCCCACTCCGTCTCGCCCCGCAGCATGGCCGCAACCAATGCCGGGCGCGAGAGGTCTCCGCCTATCGCCGCCGTGAGGACACGTCGGTGCTCTGCCCAAGCTGGGCAGTCTTGCACGCGATGGAGCGAGCTTACCCAGAAGAAGCCTGTTCACTCTAACTTTGAAGAGATTAGGGTTGTATGCGTTCGGAAACACAGACGCAGGCAGAGAGTTCCACTCCTTCGCTGTCCGCATTATAAAAGACGTTTGGAAACGCTTAGTGCGAATTGGTGGTATAGCAATAAGGTAAGGATGGTAGTTTGCCGTGCGTCTAGATGTGCGATGATAGAAGTTACTATTAAATACGCGGCTTTGCGCACGTACACGATTTTGTAAATAAATTCGAAAACATTGATGTTTGTAGCCAGACTTTCATAAAGCGACTCTTTGTTTTTTTACTAGTTATTCCGGTGGTTCCACTATCGCAGTTGCCTCCTATAGGTCGTACCGCAATGTTATTTAATATAGGAAACCTCCACGTGCGCCCATGGACTGGAGTTCCCGCTCGGATAAGTCCGTGGGGAAGACCAGTTTTTCGGGCCGGTGCACCCTGGGATGCGGGCAAAAACTCTTCCTTAGGCACTGTGTGCCTAAGGGGTCTCTTTGCCAGTATCAGAATCAGAAATCAGAAATCTTTGCCAGTATGCGAATAGCCTGTCGTGTGGACGCTTCAACACGTATCCCACTGATTAGCAGAGGGCACAGCGGCGGAGCGGGCTTGCGGACGGTGAGTAACGGGTAGCTCGCCGTCCGACCAAGGACCAGGCCCGGGTCGGTGGCGCGTCGTGTTTCACGCGTCACCGACGGGGCCCCATATGGGGCCAAATGCCTGCTGGGGTCGCAGATTTTTCTTAATCCAGGATACCGTGGCCCCGGAACGTAAAGGGAATCCGAAGGAACACGGGTGGATTTTAGTTAGTAAGAGTCTGACAGTCCCTCCCGCCCAGGGCGGGAGGACTCATTTGATGATTTTATCACTTAAAAAAAAACTAACTAAAATAAAACTATAATATTAGTATAGTTTTATGTTAGGCTTGCGTCCATTGTCTCGTCTGATTGTAAGCAATGATGTGGTCGACGATGGACCACGCTTGACTTAAACAAAGTATTAACACAGCAACAACAACAACCGTACGGATCCGATCTCAAATCCTCATCAAATTACACTGTCCAGGTCTCAACTATCCAGAATTCCATTATCATCTCCCCGACAGATAAACATAAACGCCATTAAACAACAATTCTGATCCGAGCTCGTAGTGCACCGGATGACCCGCATCTAGGGTTGCCAACTCTAAAATTTGGAAACCAGGACAAGACCCGTGAAAAGCCCGGATTTTAGAGTCCAGACCCCGGATATGAAATGAAATGAAAATGAAATGAAATGAAATTGTTTAATTGCCAGATTTGCATCCACATTATTATGAATTATATAAAACTATACATATTGAATTAATTAATAATAAATAATACACAATTGAAATAAAATACAATAATTCGAACCATCATGACGCCGCAAATTAAGTTATGGGCACATGGTAGGTTTGCCACCTATAATGTAAGGGGCTGTGGTCCCAGTCTCGCACCGCCGCTACCAAGGAGTTAGCGGAACGATGTATGGCGGAGCGTGCAGCAGCCGAGCGGCTCCTCAGCAGCGCCGGCCAGCCCGGCGCGCGGCCCTCGCAGAACATGGCGCTCGCACTGCACCACCGAAGTGCGCACCGTGGCAACTGCGTCGGGAGGGGTGAGGGGACGGTGAAGTGTGCGTGTGTCGCGGGCGACCCAAGACTTTAAATTTTTAAACCCGGACTACAAATGAAGACCCCCCGGATGCTCCCCGGATGCCCTCTAAACAAGGACAAATCCGGGGAAACCCGGACGGATGGCAACCCTACCCGCATCCAACTAGGTTCACAGACCGTTACGGTACAGTTAAAGCTAAGTGTAGATTATCGGACTGTCGGATGGCAACCGGACAATCATGAAGTAACCACACATTCATGCAATGCGACTGCAATTGAGCCGAACTAGGGTGTATGGTTACCAGTTCTGTTTTATTTAGCGATCATTAATGCCTAATTTTATTATGTATGTTTGTCCGCAAATTTCTCTCGTTTGGCTGAACCGATTTTAATGTAATTTTCAGAAAATGGACTTACATAAACAATTCGGACGATTGAAAAAATTAACGCACGTCCTTCACTAAGTTCCCTCACAGAGATTCGTGTCTTGCTCCAAATATACATATTGATTCAGTCTCCGTCGCGACGTCGCGTAGTTCGTGGTCAAGGGCTATCAAACCGGACATTCGGACGAAGTGTCATTGCAGCGCAACACTAGCGTCCAAATAACCGGCACATTAGTACGTTCCAAATTCAAATGCGTAGTTGAATTTTAAGATGCTTTAACTATGATGAATGTTTGAGTAACCGTTGATTGTGTTTAGGAGTGGTTAACTGTGAAACTAATGGCGCTAGTTTCGCTAGTTCTAAGTTGTCATTATCGTCGTTGGTTGAAGAACTGCTTTATCTTTATTATTATAAAAACTTAACCGACTTCAAAATAACACGCAAAAAAGTGTGAAGTAACTTTCTTTCTTTCAACCCAGAAAAAACGACTGAATCGCTTCAATATTATTTACCCTTTTCAGAAAAATAAGCATACCTACCTACTGTACGCTATTTCACAACTATTAAAGCTCTGAAGCTTTTGAAACAATTAATTTAAAAACCACAAATCCTTTTGCGGCTCTCAAAGCGCCTGAAACTTTAAATCACACACAAAATTACTGGAAAACAACGTAATATGAATGTGATCGCAACTTAATGGTACAATTTAAGCCTATAATTACGAGCAATGTCCACTGTAGCGTATCAAAGTGGACATGAGAGGCAATTCGGACCAGACACGGTCATGTAACTTTAAATTATGTCACGCGGCTGTCAAAAACAATGGCGGATGTCTTTGACAGTTATATTGCACACTTGGTTTGGTGCATTGCTGATGATATTTTGCTGGGGACTGATAGATCATTATTATTGCTTGCCTTTGACTTTATATGACGACTAGGTTTTGCCAGCGGTTTGAAAGCCCCTCTTTTTGGCTTAAATTCTCATTTTTGTTATTGGAAATAAATAGAAACTATTCCAAGAGATGGCGCCACTTTACCGTAAAACCTTCAAACGAGGGAACAGAAGATTCAGCTTCTGAGTGCGAGTTGCGGTAGTCTAACTGGTAAGGCGTCTGGAGCACTTATCCAGAAGACGCGAGTTCAAATCCCAAAATAAATAAATAAACATATTTTAATTATTTAAAACTTAAATGCACATTAATGCTCTCACGTCTCAAGTGCACTATTTAACGAGACACATTTTGAGGGCAAACCCTAGGTATATAAGTTGCTGAGTTGTTTAACAATCGGCCAAGACACTGCCACAGTATAAAATCATACAGTAGGACGACAGCGACGCCTTTGATCTCGGGTAAAATGCCGACATCGTCTAGACAGTTGTGCATCGGCCAGGGTTGTCACAAGTAAACAATATTAATTAAAGAAAATGACGTCCGCCATCTTGGATTTCAAAAAGAATGGCTTTTTCGTAACAAACACCCCAACTAAACTCTAAATTGAAACCCATAGGTATCAAATTATAAGAAAATGACTTCCGCCATCTTGGATTTCAAAAACGATGGCTTTTTCGTAACAAGCACCCCAATTAAACTCAAATTGACAGCCATATCAAATTGTAAAAAAATGAGGCCCGCCATCTTTGATTTCAAAAAGGATGGCTTTTTTGTAACAAAGCACCCCGAATAAACTCAAAATTGACACCAGTATCAAATTATAAAAAAATGACGTCCGCCATCTCGAAATTCACCCTTGGTAAATAATAAAAAAGTCCACCATCTTGACACGCAACATACAATCACACTCACAAATTTATAATATTAGTAGGATTTCCAAACAGATGCCCTGTGCGATAAACTATTAAAAAAAAACCCCGCGCCGGTCGGCCATTTTATTAGCCTTATCAACGTGACACGACATTACAGATAAAATTATTTAAGCACAATATATCAAAACAGATTTATTTAACTTTCTTCATTACGTGGAAGCTGATGAAACCACAGATCTTTATTAATACGAGATGAGGACTTGTGTAGACGTGTGCAATCACTCACACAGCACACGTCGTATGCACCATTTTAAATAAACAAATAAAAACAAACATGCACGCGTTAGCCCTGAATGATACAGCCCGAGCTACTAACATCGTTTTGTTCGCAGCTCGGGCTCGGCTTACCCGCGTCTCGCCCCTCACACCCCGCACGATTGCCCTGTCTATTAGACGTCTTCGTTGGACGACTGTAGGATTTTTAGACTGTGACACTGCTTTATCAAATTGCCAATCAATTAACAAATCATATATCAATTGATTCTTAAGTGAACATTGTGAACTCAAAACATCACAAACTTAACGTCTATCTAAGTAAATATCTACTTTAATTAAATACCCCAGTCTATCTACCCTTTCAGGAACAATATGAAAATGATATCCTAACAATGAAATTGCCCTGAAACTCACAATGGTAGGAAACTTAATAAATCTTACTCACATACATTCAGAGTGTTTTTTACATATTTTTTATACGAAAACTAATCTATCTGAGGGCTTGCACGAAGCATGAAAAGCACCTGTGGATTTATTATCCTGAAAAACCTTCACCATGCAAAACTAAACCGTAATCCGTGAGAAATAGGGATGGGATTAGAGTGGAATGATTTTGTTTCGGCAGCCATTTTGTCCGTTAAAATAATCCGTCTTTATCAGATGTCGACAGTTTTGTTCCTGTTGACGAGATGCATCGCTCAAAGGGGTTTTTATTTATGAAATGGATGGAACATAAAAGTGTGCGTTGGAACACTATTTTTATAACATTTTTAAAAATTACAACAGCTTTTTTATCGTGGTAAAATCATCAAATGAGTCCTCCCACACACGTCCTCCACGGTGATCCTTCAATAGCCCTTTACATTCCAGGGTCACGGTTACCTCATGAAACGGTCCCGCGACCTGAATAACAACAGCTAGATGGACCTAAAAGAATGTTGTTGTTTTTTTAATCTGCTCTACATTAAACCTATATTCAATGAATACTGTAATATTAATCTTAACTTTGTTTAACAAAGTTGGTTTGTTACCTTTTAACTTCTGAACCGAATCGGTCATCCTGAAATTTTGCTGATTAATACATTTTCAGGTTCAGTCAGCTCCCGAGAAAAACAACAGTAACGTTAATTTTGTTAGCATCAGCAGGTTGCAAAATTTTAAAATAAAGCGATCGAAATCGCGGGAAATAGCTCGTAGTACTTATAAGAATAAAAGTGACCCATTCCATAATAGGCTTCCAAAGTGTATATTATATGGTATACAGGGTGTAAGGGATATCGAAGCACAAACGGATACCATGGTTCCAACACGGGGGGGTCCAGAATCTTGTCCTGGACCCATGGTATCCGTTTTGTGTGTCGATGTCTCTTACACCCTGTATAGTATACAACTAAAGAACGGTATTTTTGGATGGAAAATCACTCGTTCGTACATAGAGGCGCTTTTTAATTTTCCATACAAAACTTCAAATCTAAATAAAATACTGAAATCATGTGATAAGGCCTCAGCTATTACAAAAGTCCCTTCAAATTATCAAAATATCTCGTCTAGCATGATAAGCACAACAATTTGACATAACACGCCGCTAACAAGTAAGTTTCGCTTCGTCACGTATCGTCATATAACGTGCCCTGCCACAATGACGGACCCTAGCATTGTGTAGGGTAACTTAACTGCCCTATATTAGTATCGATGTTATAATGGATGTTTTTATCAAGATTTGCTTGTATCATGCTTGTTAAAGCATTGCTGTTATTTTTTATCTTGTGGAAAGAAACATTCAGAACATGTTACGTATGAACTGTGGCTTCGTTGCCCACCGTGAACTGATAGGAGGTACCTAGATTTATTCATTCCCGTGGAGTGATGAAATTGTGAAAGTAAGTTAATCATCATTTTCCTGCCCTTATCCCATTTTACTTTGGGTCGGCGCAACACGTTTTTTTTTTCTTCCATTCTCCCCTATCAGACGTCACAGTATCATTTACTCCTTTTTCTTTCATATTATTCCTTAGATAATCCATCCATTTTTTCTTTGGCCTTCCTCTTCCTCTTCATCCATCAACATTCATACTCATCACTCTCTTAGTCGCATGAGTGTCATCCCTCCTCATCACATGTCCACACCAAGACAGACGGTTCCCTTTCATTTTTTTTTTGTAACAGGCACCACTTTCAAAGTTAATTTAATCATTACTTACAAAAATTAAAAAAAAATATCAACAAAACGACTTAAGTAGTTTAAAGGTGCTTGTAAACTTGAGCATAATTATAAATTATAGAAAGACAAACGAGAGCGTTTCAGCGAGCATTCTAACGAGCTTTTTGCCGGGCTAACTGTCAGGCCTCTTCATGAAAAAAAAATTTTTTGAAAGAAGATATTTCTTATTATTCAGCTCCAGTGGATTTCCCTGATCTTCCATCATCAAACCCTAATTTCCAAATCATGGGACTACCTTTGAAATATCTTCTTTCCAACAAAAAAAGAATCATCAAAATCGGTTTATAAACGAAGAAGTTATTCGCGAACAAACAAAAAAAAAAACCTCCTTTTTCAGATAAATAAAACACTAGCGAATGGCATAGCGGTGGCGGAGCGGCGGCGGCGCGGTCGCGACCATGTACACAGCCTAGAGGCGCGGTGGCGGCGCGGCGGCGGGCGGCGCGGCGGCGGCGTCTTGTACATGAGCGCTAAAGCATTCGCTAGAAAGATCGTGAAAATGTTCATAGCGATGTTTGGCTCTAGGCTCGGCTCTGTTCGTTGTTCAGAATTAAAAATTAATAGATTTAAAAAATCTAAAAACCCACGTTTTTAAATGTCCTAAAAATAAGAAAATAACCCTACGGGGCTGAGAGAGGGGCCACTCAAAACGTGGGGGCGTATATTATTTAAGGGATTATTTATGGGATATATTTACATGACGTGTAATAGATCGTGGGTGTAACTTGCAAAGATACGCCCCCACGTTTTGAGTGGCCCCTCTCTCAGCCCCGTAGGGTTATTTTCTTATTTTTAGGACATTTAAAAACGTGGGTTTTTAGATTTTTTAAATCTATTAATTATTTTATTATTTTTATCTTTGTTCATCGGGTTTGAAGCTACCCTGAAAATTTCCGCCTGCTAGCTTATCAGGAAGTGCCTCAAAGCCTGTCCGCCATCTTGGACGTCCGCCATATTGGATTTAAGTCACATGACTATATTTTTCGTATTCCTGACAGCAAACCCTTTCATTTGATACCCATATCATGGGGGTGGATTTCAAACAGCCAGTCTGCCATCTTGGACGTCCGCCATATTGGATTTAAGTCATGCGACTATTTTTTTCGTACTCCTGACAGCAAACCCTTTCATTTGATATCCATATCTTAGGGGTGCATTTCAAATAGCCTGTCTGCCATCTTGGACGTCCGCCATATTGGATTTAAGTCACACGACTATTTTTTTCGTACTCCTGACAGCAAACCCTTTCATTTGATATCCATATCTTAGGGGTGCATTTCAAATAGCCTGTCTGCCATCTTGGACGTCCGCCATATTGGATTTAAGTCACGCGACTATTTATTTCGTATTCCTGACAGCAAACCCTTTCATTTGATATCCATATCTTAGGGGTGCATTTCTAATAGCCTGTCCGCCATCTTGGACGTCCGCCATATTGGATTTAAGTCACATGACTATATTTTTCGTATTCCTGACAGCAAACCCTTTCATTTGATACCCATATCATGGGGGTGGATTTCAAACAGCCAGTCTGCCATCTTGGACGTCCGCCATATTAGATTTAAGTCATGCGACTATTTTTTTCGTACTCCTGACAGCAAACCCTTTCATTTGATACCTATATCATAGGGGTGGATTTCAAAAAGCCAGTCCGCCATCTTGGGGAGGCCGCCATATTGGATTTGTTATGACGTTTCTTAGCTAGTCATGCATTGTCATCAGAACTCAGAGCGTGTGCAAAATTTCAGCCTGCTAGCTTATCGGGAAGTGCCTCAAAATTGAGTTGCAAAAGTCCAACCGGAACGACAAACAAACAAACAAACAAACAAACAAACAAACAAGAAAAGTGAGTGTATAAAAACGTGGGAAAATGGCGAATAAGTACTCGATGTTCTGTTTCAAGTGAATGCTCAAAACTATCAGCATCTTAGTAGTTTCCTTCCTGAGAAACTCAAATAATTCCGAACAAAATCAGGCGCCACCAAACTTTACCGGAGTAGAAAATTAACTTGAAAAAGAAAACTGAAACGGAATGAAAACTTGAGGAAATCGAGGCTCTACCACCTTCCCTCGCTACACGGGTGGAAACAGCAATGTTTTCGATTGCGAAGTAAAACGCCCCGGTGAATTGCCTCGACCACCGGTCGGCAATTTCTTCGAGAAACTATAGAATAAGCATGGTTGACATGACAACCAAATCTAGATCCTTACTCTAATTTCGCGTTTCCATTAGGCAAGTATTGCATACAAGTATGAGGTCACATTTGCATTCAAGTAGCTTGACTTGGAAATATGTTTCTAATTGCAGGTTTTACTTGCATAGTTCCCAATTGAGTAGGTTGAAAGTTTTTGAAACAAAATGTACAAGTTCAACTACCTACGTAGCTTGTAGGCAGGTTTGTTCAAGTTCATCATCATCATCATCTCAGCCATAGGACGTCCACTGCTGAACATAGGTCTCCCCTTTAGATCTCCACATAAATACTGGTTGGAAGCGACCTGCATCCAGCGTCTTCCGGCGACCTTTATAAGGTCGTCTACTGTCCATCTCGTTGGTGGACGTCCTACGCTGTGCTTGCTAGTCCGCGGTCTCCACTCTAGCACTTTTCGACCCCATCGGCCATCTGCTCTGCGAGCAATATGGCCTGCTTCAGCTTGCTAATTCGGTGGGCTATATCGGTGACTTTAGTTCGTCTACGGATCTCTTCGTTTCGGATTCGATCACGTAGAGAAACACCGAGCATAGCCCTCTCCATAGCTCGTTGAGCGACTTTGAGCTTTGAGATGAGGCCGATAGTGAAAGACCACGTTTCGGTGCCGTAAGTCATCACTGGTAACACACATTGGTTGAAGACTTTCGTCTTGAGGCACTGAGGTATGTCGGACGAAAAGACATTACGTAGTTTTCCGAACGCTGCCCAACCGAGTTGGATTCGGCGGTTGACCTCTTTCTCGAAGTTGGACCTACCTAATTGGACTACTTGTCCTAAGTAGATATATGAGTCAACAACAAAGTTGTTGTTCAAGTTGCAACTTGTATACTAGTAACTTATATGATGGAACGCGCCTTAAAGGAAGCACACAGCATAACTTGGACAATTGGAAAATAGAAAAAAGTGAGCTAGTTATTTATTTTTAAAATAGGAAGCAAAAACTAAAATAAAGTTAAAAAATATATAAAATAACTAATTGAATCAGTACTTGGTTCGCCCCCTTAAAAATAACCAGTTGGTCGCTTGGAACAGTGCAGAACCGGTAACCCGATTCAGGCAACTTACAGAACCGGACCCAGTTCTGCATGCCCTAGTATCCAGCAATAGAATCGTCAAAATACTCGTTCCCATCAATAATGGTCAATACACAACGTTGAGCCGATGCGATCGTCTATCCCAACCTTATCTCACCATAATCTGTGAAACGTATTGTACTATCCCTTAATTCTAACAACCGAAACAATTTATGTGACCGACACACAATTAGAAACCTTATTACTAAAGTGAAGGGTAGAAAATTGAATGGAGTAGGTATTTCTTTAAAGATAAGACTTGCGGTGCATCCACACCGCCGGTAACATTTGTAGCTCAACGTTTCCAAATGTTACTCGGTAACATCCGCCAACAAAATGTTGTTAATGTTACTAAGTGTTGACGTGTTACTGTAAGTCGAGTAACGTTGCTCAACATTCGGTAACATCCGCCAACAAAATGTTATTTAATGTTACTAAGTGTTGACGTGTTACTGTAAGTCGAGTAACGTTGCTCAACATTCGGTAACATCCGCCAACAAAATGTTATTAAATGTTACTAAGTGTTGACGTGTTACTGTAAGTCGAGTAACGTTGCTCAACATTCGGTAACAATGTTACCCCCATTATCTAACAATGTTACCGATTGTCGAGCAACGTTACTCGATTTACAGTAGCACGGCAACACTTAGTAACTTTTTGTTGTCGGATGTTACTGCGGTGTGGATGCACGGGTAAGTAACAATCAACAAATAGTAACAAGGAGCCACAAAAGTTACCGAATGTTACCGTGTTGCCTTTTGTTGCTCCACAAATGTTACCGGCGGTGTGGATGCACCGTTGGGAACTGATCATTAAAAGAGGATATAGGGAAGCATGATGTATCAGTGGTCGGTTTTAGGAGCTGCCCTGCCCTTTGTGTTTGAGAGAATGTTCGAGAATAGACGATTTGATTATGGATGGGCCGATTTGATTTGCGTTTTTAGCTTTCCGATAGAGTGGAGGCTATTTTTACAAGCTTTTTATTTTTTAGTTTCACCGGTCCCTATTTCTGTAATCAAATCTTGCAAGTTGAATTTGATCCACTTCCCGGTTTCCGATTGAGCTGAAATTTTGTTGTATATGTATCATCATCATCATCTCAGCCATAGGACGTCCACTGCTGAACATAGGCCTCCCCTTTAGATCTCCACATATACCGGTTGGAAGCGACCTGCATCCAGCGTCTTCCGGCGACCTTTACAAGGTCGTCTGTCCACCTCGTTGGTGGACGTCCTACGCTGCGCTTGCAATATGGCCTGCCCATTGCCACTTCAGCTTGCTAATCCGGTGGGCTATATCGGTGACTTTAGTTCGTCTACGGATCTCCTCATTTCGGATTCGATGACGTAGAGAAACACCGAGCATAGCCCTCTCCATAGCTCGCTGAGCGACTTTGAGCTTTGAGATGAGGCCGATAGTGAAAGACCACGTTTCGGTGCCGTAAGTCATCACTGGTAACACACATTGGTTGAAGACTCGTCTTGAGGCGTGTATATGTATATCGCGTGACAATGCAATATTATGATGACATGGAGCTGATCTGATGATGGAGCTGGAAGGTGGCCATAGGAACTCTGTAATGAAACTTGATTTGTCTTAACGAGTACGTTACCGAAAAACGTGCAAACAAGGTTTTTTTTTTTTTATCGTGGTAAAATCTTCAAATAAGTCCTCCCGCCCAGGGCAGGGCGGGAGGGACTGTCAGACTTGTACTGACTAAAATCCACGGTGTCCTTCATTAGCCCTTTACGTTCCAGGGTCACGGTAATGGAATGAGTCCCGCGACCCCGGCAGGCTTTGGCCCTCTAGAGGGGGGCCCCGTCAGATTGCTGACAGCTCTTTGAGGCGCGCGTGGAACACAACGCGCCGTCGACCCGGGCATGGTCCATGGTCGGGCGGCGAGTTGCCCATTACTCGCCGCCCGCATGCCCGCGCCTACGGTGGCCGGAGATCGTCCCGCGACGTCCGACGCCGTGGGCGTCTACCACTGCGGCCGGGGCGGAGGGAGGACGCTGTCCTCTCTCTCTCGCGGCCCGCCTCCTCCTTCGCGAGCATAACTGCTTCGCAGAAGGAGGTTCAAACGAGGAATAGAGAATTTCAGCTTGTAAGTGTGAGTTGCGATGGCCTAGTTGGTTAAAAAAAGGCGTCTGGAGGACTTATCCAGCAGACGCGGGTTCGAATCCCACTTGCAACTTAATTTTTCCTTCCTCAAAAATCATCTTAACGAGTACTTTGTCTATCGTAAGTATTTTATTAACAATAAAAGCTTATTTTTAAAAAGATCATAGTTTTTAAATGACTATCTTGTTTTAGACTAAAAGCAATTTGAAGACATTTTCTTTCATTTATTAGATTTATATTTTGGCAGAAGTTCGACATTTAATTACTGGGCGTGAAATATACGTGTTCAAAATAATTTAATTATAACGTTTTCCTAACTATATGGCAGTTGGCGTCCAGTCGAACCAGATGCAGTCGAAAACCAGAATTTTACTTGGATCAACTGTCTATTTAATACAACCCTCTTAGTATTTTAGACTTTCGAGCTTCTGACTAATAGTATTGTCTGACAAAGATCTAGAAATGACAGCCGGGACTGGAGGACGCTTTCCGAGACACGAAGGAATCTCGCTATATCCATGGTAATTGGTCACCCACCCACACACCAATCTAGGCAAGTGTGGTTTAACTTGGGAAATCAATCCATTTTTTTTATCGTGGTAAAATCATCAAATGAGTCCTCCAGCCCAGAGCAGGATGGGAGGGACTGTCAGACTCGTACTGACTAAAATCCAGGGTGTCCTTCAATAGCCCTTTATGGTAATTCGATAAGTCCCGCGACCCCGGCAGGCTTTGGCTCTCTAAGGCGTTATTACTTAGCTACGAGCTCCTCCCATTCACTTATTACATAAAATACGTCTGTTCCCGGTATTACTCCCGTACTAGTGACCACATAGCGTTATAATTAGTGCCCAGGTGTGTTCTGGGTCCAATCTATTGATATTATTCCTCTGTGGGCCATAATCACTCCCCGGGGTCGAGGGTAGTTCGCCGCAGTCTAAGCTGTGTTGTGGCCAGATGATTATAGGGCTTGTAAGGACTATTGAGTACTTATATCGTTGTGTTGTGTTAGATAGCAATTCTATCAGATAGCAACAAGATAGCAACCAATTTGATAGAAATGTAGAGTGTCCGTTACCCAGGCCAGATGATGTCGAAAATGGTCATTTGAATCTTATAGATAATTAGTTTTGCGGCTTCTGTAATTGTTGCGCACATTTTTAAATTTGTTGCGTTTATAGTTTTTTAATTATTTCACAAAAACATTTCCTGCTGGGGTAACGTTACCCCAGCCAGACCTTTTTCTTTCTAATGGGAATATTTAAATAAATACTAGCTATAAAATTAGTTGTCTAGATGAAGTAAATGTTGTGCCTTATTTTGTATTTGTTCTTTCTTCGGTTGCGAAGTTATTCGAGATTTTGCTGGGGTAACGTTTTTGGGTTTGCTAGATCTTTGAAATGGTTAAGCGGATTCTTATCATATTTTGTACATGACTTCTTAGGAATCAGTTTAAATTTGTTCTGCAATAAAAAAACCAAAACAATGCATAGCTTAAAGGTTATTTCATTAAATAGAAAAACACTTCAATTGGTCCCAGCACTCTCAATAAGAAGTCTAAAGACTTACTTTAAACGTTATTTTAAAGCTTGTAACTGCCTTCAAATGTATGTGAAGTTTCATTAGTATCCTGTAAGTATTTAACAAGTTATGATGATATTCAGTTCTTCACGAGCACGGTCTTGATGCGCGCGGTGTTATTTGGCCACTGGATTGGATATATGAACTGAATGTTATGTCAATTATTAGTTTTTTAGTTCAGTTGTATATCAGTAAAATTTCAGCTCAGTACATTGGATAATTAATGAGATAATACGATTAAAGTCGTTAGGAAGTGAATGACCGTGGTAACCCGACCAAGTTTAGGTGGTTACGAAAAAGCGAAAACGCAGAACATTATACTATCTTTTGAAATGTTTAGTATAATACACCTTACAATTTCGGTACAGACGCGTACACTGTTAAATACATAATAATATCTGTAGGTACTATGAAAACATTATTATCTTCCAGTTGCACTAACTTATCAAAAATCACCGATATAATATGTCGTTTGGTGGGACGTGGGAGGGGTGGGGTGAAGGGGTGTAATACATTGTTTGCATAACGCACTAAACATGCTCCGTAATCACATAATTCATCTTGTAGAGTGCGCGTGCACTTCGGCAGTTCCGTTTACTGTTTTTGCAAATATTTATCGAGTGCGTGAGAGCTATTACATCATAATAAGTGTGGCGAATTACTGCTGATGTGGAGTGCTTCTATTGATGATCATAAATATGGTGCGGGCTGCTTGATTAATTCACGAACAAGGTAAGCTTGCATAATATAACTACAGAAATAGTAGCTAAATTATTATTAACTAGCTTCTGCCCGCGACTTCGTACGCGGATCCTGTTGCTTAAGCCAGCGACAACGGAGTCGTCAAAATCGAAGATCTGAAACGTCTGATGTCCAATAGAGCCCGGGTAAATAATAAATGGGAGTTCTGGCCAGTACAGTCAGATTTTTAATGATATACCATCGTCATCGAAAATCAGTCCTAAAGTCTTACCGCCTTCACCGCGTGGAGGTACTCCCAGTTTATGTTATTTTATAATTAATTATACAGGGTGAATTTTTCAACTGGGCGTGGATGGCTATTTCCGAAACTTTTTTTTGTTAGTTTGCCGTATATGATTACTTCCCAGAATTTGATCCTTATTAGCAACACTATCGAATAGTGTAATAATACAGGATGTGATTTTTTTTTTCAAAATCAGCGGGTTCGATTCCTGGACAGGATTATTAATTTTTCTAAAATCCAATGATGCAGTTTTAGTTTTCATCAAAATCGGCCTCGAGACTCCTTTCAACGTTTTTTGATATTCCTCATAGTTTCGGAAATAGCCATCCACGCCCAGTTGAAAAATTCACCCTGTATAGTAAAATTAGCGATAGCTTTGATTTCCACATCAGATGTTTCTGATCTTCGATTTTTATAAGTCAACAGGAAATGCCGACCGACAACTTTTGCTAAGACGTTATTCCTATATGTGTTGTGGTGTAGCGGGGCTCTTGGAGTTCCGCAACGGGTGTTCCAGATATTCAATTTTTATATCTCAACAGAGAGTGCTTATCAGGCTGAATAACTCTTGCTAAGACGTCATTCCTATAAATGTTATAGTTTAGCTGGGCTCTTGGAGTTCCACATCAGGTGTTCCAGATCTTCAATTTTTATACGTGAACAGAGAGGGCTCATAAGGCTGAACAACTCTTGCTAAGACGTCATTCCTTTATATGTTATAGTGTAGCTGGGCTCTTGGTGTTCCACATCAGGTGTTCCAGATCTTCAAATTTATTCTCTCAGCAGAAAATGCTCGTCACGTGGAACAATTTTTGCTATGGCACCATTTTTGTAACTCTTATAGTTTAGCAGGTCTGCTGCGGTTCTGTCTGCTGCGGTTCTGCATAAGGTGTTCAAGTTTCCAAGATAAATTATAGCCTATATGTTAATCGGACTTAATACCTATACAACAAAAAAAATCGTTCAAATCCGTCCAGTAGTTCCGAAGATTAGCGTGCACAAACACACAGACAAACAGACAAAAAAAAATTAATTACAATTTCGGGTTCGGCATCGATAAAATAACAACCCCTGCTGCTTTTTTTATATATTTACATTGTACAGACACCACTTTTCCACAAATTTATTATTATGTATAGATGTCGTTGCAAGTAGTATACTGAATTGCGTAATAACGTAATATTTTACTTCTTGAACTCACTAAATTAATCATATCTTTTGATAGAGTGAACCGATTTCGATGAAACAAAAACTAAGTTAAACCTCAAGTTGCGTATAATTTTTGTATATAAACATTGTCAGCATTGAATTCGTAGATTTTACGTGATGTGCGCACAAACAAACAGACAAAAATTTCAAAAATGATGGAAATGGGTTCTGTTACTTATCTTTTCACACGCTGGCTATTTTTTGTTTCATTTCTTCAATGTACAAAAATGACTGTTCTACAGATTTATTATATGTATAGATATGTACATGTACATGTTGTTAGGTACTTATCTAAAACTGTATTTTTTAAGGCTTAAATATTTGAATTTAGGCACTCACTTATTATTTTATATTTTTCGTACTTAGTTATTACCTGGACTGGAATTCTCAACAATGATAACGACATATTTATCCTTCGCTACATAGTGCCTATAAAACAAAGTCGCTTCCCGTTTGTCTGTCCCTGTTTGCTTAGATCTTTAAAACTACGCAACGGATTCTGAAGCAGTTTTTTTAATAGATAGATTGATTCAAGTGGAAGGTTTTTGTGTAAACATTTTGTTGAAACTTGATTGATAAAATTCATGACTTAACGACCGATTTTTATCGTTATTAATGTCGGGAGTCAGGACTACCGCAACAGGTAGGTAGGTACTTATTTCCACAAACTCTTTGGACACCTAGACTTTAAGAAATCCATAATTACCTTGTTGCGATTCTCGCGTTGATATAAACTCGCAAATAGATGACGATTCGAGTTTCAAATATGTATCAATCATTACACATTCCAATATGTGTATATTTAAATAAAAACTGTAACTGTGTACACTGAAATCTATAATTTAAATAAAAAATAATAGAAAATTTTAAAAAAGCAAAATTACTATCTGTAATTTTAATCTGTGAGTGTTTTTAAGTATAAGTTTATTAATACTTTAAAAGTTCAATTTAAATGATTATTTTACCTGTCAATAAAAATTCTTTAATAATCATGTAGTTTTTTTTTTTAAACTTGTGTACATGTCTGTACTAAATTTGTAACACTATCCTACATATTTTAGAAGGTACCATAATGTTCTGCGTTTTCGCTTTTTCGTAACCACCTAAACTTGGTCGGGTTATCACGGTCATTCACTTCCTAATGACTTTAATCTTATTATCTCATTAATTATCCAATGCACTGAGCTGAAATTTTACTGATATACAACTGAACTAAAAAACTAATAATTGACATAACATTCAGTTCATATATCCAATCCAGTGGCCAAATAACACCGCGCGCATAAAGACCGTGCTCGTGAAGAACTGAATATCATCATAACTTGTTAAATACTTACAGGATACTAATGAAACTTCACATACATTTGAAGGCAGTTACAAGCTTTAAAATAACGTTTAAAGTAAGTCTTTAGACTTCTTATTGAGAGTGCTGGGACCAATTGAAGTGTTTTTCTATTTAATGAAGTAACCTTTAAGCTATGCATTGTTTTGGTTTTTTTATTGCAGAACAAATTTAAACTGATTCCTAAGAAGTCATGTACAAAATATGATAAGAATCCGCTTAACCATTTCAAAGATCTAGCAAACCCAAAAACGTTACCCCAGCAAAATCTCGAATAACTTCGCAACCGAAGAAAGAACAAATACAAAATAAGGCACAACATTTACTTCATCTAGACAACTAATTTTATAGCTAGTATTTATTTAAATATTCCCATTAGAAAGAAAAAGGTCTGGCTGGGGTAACGCTACCCCAGCAAGAAATGTTTTTGTGAAATAATTAAAAAACTATAAACGCAACAAATTTAAAAATGTGCGCAACAATTACAGAAGCCGCAAAACTAATTATCTATAAGATTCAAATGACCATTTTCGACAACATCTGGCCTGGGTAACGGACACAATGTAGACCTAATAAGACAGTAAAAATGAAAGTGTGAAGCTGTTTTTTTGGATCGTTAAAATAAAATCAGAGACATGTTCATGTTTTTGTGGCTAGAGGAGCTTTTTTTCATTTTCCATACAATTTACGTCGTACATTGTAGGCTTCAAGTACGAATACAATACATACATTGTTACATGTAGGTACAATTTCAAGCTAGGGCCTCTGAAAATCTCATTTTACATTCCCACATAGGTGATTTTTTTTTTTATGTTTACTGTTGTAAATACTTCAAGTACGCTGTAAATAAAGTCGGTTAATAAAATACAGATATCCTGCGCTAAGGAAGAACTTCACGAAAGTGGATGTTCACACTCGGGCAGATCAAAACCCTTCTTTATCCTTACTTTTCTTGATCAATCCTGTTGACGCCATATAATCCAAGCTCAGAACATAGGATTGCACCAACCGTTTACACACAGGCTTGCGCTCTCTAACAGGAAATAACAAATTGTTTCATCGTGCTGAAAATGTCGCCAAATATAATGTATGCTGGAGTCGGCTTCTAGTCAAACCGTGTGCAGCTGAATATCAGCATTTTACAAGGAACGACTGCCTATCGGACCTCCACAAACTAGTATCTAGGTAATAGGTTCAAACGATCATCATCATCAGCCTTTAAATGTTCCCACTGCTGGGACACAGGCCTCCTCTCTGTGAGAGGGAGCAAGCCGTAATCTACCACGCGGGCCCAGTGCGGATTTGTAGATGCCACATGTCTTCGAATTTTTGGTTCTAGGACATGCCGGTTTCCTCACGATGTTTTCCTTCACCGTTTTGAGAGCAGTGGTGTTGAAATAAATTACAAAAAGTAATGCGCCTGACTGGGTTCGAACCCACGACCTAAAACTCGTAAGTCGAGGCCGATACCACTGGGCCACCTCTGCTCTTACAAATACTGGTACAAACGATACCCCTTGGAAATACTGTTTTTCAGTCTTTCGAGCTCCTGACTGTGATAAACGACTGTCAAAGATCTACAAATGACAGCCGGGACCTCGCTATGATAAACCATGGAGGAAACTCGCTTTGATAAATCGTCATCCATCCACAGACCAACACACACTAGAGAAGTTTTTCACTAGTTGTTGAAGCTGAGTCGAACTTTGGTTGAAAAAATTCAAGTAAAGTATTTGAATTTTTTCAACCAAAGTTCGACTCAGCTTCATTTATTTGGTCTCGCTAACAAAACCGACCTAAAAGATTTTACTGTTCAAAAACTACCAAACGCAATTTACAGCGCCTTTAAATATTAAACGCATGACAATTCACAGCTACCGCCATCGGCATCGCTAGTAACAATTGTCCATTCCTACCCGCAATTTCACCCTCTAAAATATAAATAAAATTGGCAATAAGGGGTGCACGGGTAGGCACAAGGGAAATGCAGGTAATGCACTCTAGTAGAGGGGATGGAATGGGGTGAAGAGGGATGCAAGGGGATGCACAAATTTATTGCGTCGTAAACGTCCGATGTAATCCCCTTAAATTGCACGGAGGTGTAGCGTGTGAGGTAAATTTGTTTTGTATTGCAATAATTAGTTTATGTGAGGGTATTATTATTTTTAGGATTTGTAGTATTATCCGGGTCGAAGGACCAGGAAATGTTTATTATATAAGGTGTTAAAAAGTCAACTGCAGGAATTTCGTGTGTGTCCTCGGTATCAAAAACCAACTTAAAAAAATTTTTTTTTCAAGCATTTTTTTGACCATATTAATGAATTTGATTGCTCTTTGAGGTCGTTCACCCGTGTGTAGCGTTCACAGCTGATTCCAACCTTCCCATCACATTGCAGACTTTGGACTGGCAATTTATCGAAATACTTACAAATAACTTATTTTATTGGCCATATTAATAGGCCAAAAGAAAAAGTGCTCGTTTTTTGGATTGTACTTGGTTTTTTATACCGAGTACGCACACGAAATTCCTGCAGTTGATTTTTAACACCCTATATAAATAACTTCTGGTCCATCGAGAAATCAGCATAAAACTGAGGGTTTAAATCTGGATTACCTAGTAGATGCTTCTAAAATATAATTTGCCTTACATGTGTAAATATATTTTTTCCAACTGTTTACCGTATAGGTTTTCAGTATTTGAGACGTAAAGTAAACTGGAACTTTGACAATTTCAAATTGACAATTTTCAAGGAAAAAATTAATTCCTTCTTCGCACACCAGAGGCGCTGTTCCATGTTTTCATACAAGAAACGCTGTAAATATTGAAAAGACGCTGTAAAGTAAAAGAGTGAAAACTCGTGCTAAGGGTACAGAAGAGAAACGCGTGTGTAATGACTAAAATGCGCTAGAGGGTATGAAATTTTGCAATTTTTCTGCAGAAGTTTAAAATAACGTAGCTTTACATTCAACAACCAGTTTCTTAAATAAGCCTCTGAAACCACACACCAGGACCAAGCTAACATAAGTTTAAGTACCAAAGCAAACACCAAAAGTCGGCCACTACCCTACACCTGGACACGTAAAGTTGTTCGACTTAAAACAAGTTGTCGCAACTTACAACTTACAACATAACTTAGCCCCAAGCGATGGCTTTTGTGTAACTTAAAGTTACTTCAAGTTTGGTTATTTTGCTGTTGAGATGTGCATCTTGAAATTCATATTTTGTATGTGGTACGTACTTGCTTTGACTTTGTTCCCAACTAGTACATTGTTAACAGCTATACGACCACTATATGAATAAAAATGAATCATCATCAGCCTATAATGTTCCCACTGCTGGGACACAGTCCTCCTCTCTGTGAGAGGGAGTGGGCCATAATCCACCACGCGAGCCCAGTGCGGGTTGGTAGATGTCACATGTCTTCGAATTTTTGGTTCTAGGACATGCCGGTTTCCTCACGATGTTTTCCTTCACCGTTGTGAGAGCAGTGGTAATAAATTACACAAAGTAATGCGCCTGGCGGGGTTCGAACCCACGACCTACAACTCGTAAGTCGGGACCGATACCACTGGGCCACCACTGCTCACTTGTAAGTCGGGACCGATACCACTGGGCCACCACTGCTCACTTGTAAGTCGGGACCGATACCACTGAATATAATGATAAAAATGAATACTTAAACCAAATAGAAGATTCTGGGCATGCGGGCGGCGAGTAAAGGGCAACTCGCCACCCGACCATGGACCATGCACGGGTCAACGGCGCGTTGTGTTCCACGCGCGCCTCAAAGAGTGTCAGCATGATGACGGGGCCCCCCTCTAGAGGGCCAAAGCCTGCCGGGGTCGCGGGACTTATCTCATTACCGTGACCCCGGGACATAAAGGGCTATACTTAATACTTAATTAATTTGTTTTAAACCGTAGCCCCACAATAGGAATTTCTCCTGTGTCGTATATTTTATGAGATCGAACATGACACCCATTTTACACGGTTGTCAGATTCTAACTCATATATTCCGAAAACTACTTTCACAACAGCTTTAAAACTGATTTGCATGCAATACCCGAATCCACACGTCGATTCGCAAAAGTCTGGCCTAAAAAATGGCTCAATTCTCTACTGGCGCCCAACGTGGGACACAGATTAGTAACATACGGTGTCGTAGATTTATCCAAGTCAACATTTGATAGATCGTGTTAACCATTCGCTAACTTTACTCCGAAGGAAAATAAACCTTATACCAATGTAATACGAGCTGTGAAACTACAGGTCCCTGCTGGGCGCCAATAAATCTAATGTACGACTTTTCGTTTGAAATCGAATCCAGTGGAATTCGGGCGAACTAATAATATTTGATGTGTCTATTTTTGTCACAAGATTTTATTGAAAAAATGAGGAAACGGTTTCTTTCATGGCAATTTTGTTTATAGACCTTTGTTGTATTCAATTTCTCTATAGCAGTGCGGAGTTTATATTTCTATGATATTCTCACAGTGGCAGTACCACTGGGCAGTGGTGGCCCAGTGGTACCGGCCCCGACTTACGAGTTGTAGGTCGTGGGTTCGAACCCAGCCAGGCGCATTACTTTGTGCAAATTATTTCATCACCACTGCTCTAAAAACGGTGAAGGAAACCATCGTGAGGAAACCGGCATGTCCTAGAACCAAACATTCGAAGATATGTGACATCTGCCAATCCGGATTGGGCCCGCGTGGTGGAATACGGCCCACTACCTCTCATAGAGAGGAGGCCTGTGTCCCAGCAGTGGGAACATTATAGGCTGATGATGATTACGTGGGAGATAAACGTAACAGCCAATATGTGGTAAAACCTACTATGGGAACAACTTTAAACCTTAATCCGGGAATCCGGGTAGAGGGCCAAAGCCTGACGGGGTCGCGGGAATGTCTTATCAGTTAAAATATATCCAACGACCGTTCCTTCCTATTGCATGACCTTCCTGATATAGAGATACTAAGGGCGCCTTCACATTACGTCGCAAGCAGTGCGGCAGCAGCGCGGCAGCCGCACGATAGCAGCGGATGCCTTCTCATTACAAATACAGCCGCGCGACTAAGGGTGGCCAGTACGTACGATTGTAACACTCTGGCTCGAAGTCGACTGACAGCACGCGGCTGCCGCGCTGCCGTCCAGTATGGACAATCACGTGTCGCGCTGCTCTTTTTAGTATGGAATTGCCTGCCGCCTGTGAACAGCGCGTCTGTCGCGCTGCTGCCGCACTACTTGCGACATAATGTGAAGGCGCTCTTCGCAGTGGCGGTTCCTTCATACAAGCCCAAAAGCCCGGCATGCCTTATTAAAAATGCTCGACAGAGAATCATAATCAAACCCGAACTATTTAAAAGTTCGCGCGCTTAATTGTTATCAAAATAACACAAACTATCCACGCCACACACTTTACATCGCAATTGTTCGCGCGCAGTTTCGTATTTGCAACATCTATATATAGCTATCTCGCTTACACGTACCGGCTTTTACCGGGCTTTCAAATACTATCTCTGTCCCTTTCGCGCCTAAAGCGTTGTGCCGTATAACGAGTTAGAACCTTGTGCGTCTACAAATCGATCAGTATGGAAGATTTAAGCCGTGCATGCGTATGAAGTTGCACGCGTATGCGTGACCTTTAGCTCACTTCAGTTTTATTTGCTTGAGTGGGGAAACCTTTGTTGTTAAAGATTTTTGTGTGTTTTGTTAGATTTTCTCAGTGATACAATTGTTTTGGTGACTTACCTGCAACAATGGAGGTAATTGTACCTTGTGAGGATTTAAAATGCGTTCAAGTTTTGATTGGCGAAGATAAGGTAAAATCTTTAAACTTTGCTCAGAAAAAAAAAACATTTTATTTCTTCCCGATGCCGACGCCTAATCTGTGTATTTCTCAGACTAGTAAATCGCATAAAAGAATATTTCATATGTGTATAAATCATGCAATAGAATTCAAGAGGTTAGTTTATTTTTTTCAGCCCTTCAGGCTTTGTGTAATTTTTTTAGTACCTAATAGTACAAAACGAGCTGCTTTTTACGATACTCATTGCAGCAAAAAATTCGTTGGACATAATTACATGTCGCGAGTCGTAAACACGGTTTTTAAACAAAAAAGTAAACTTATTGAGTTGTTTTCTGATCTGTGCGACAACCCACAGAACTGGGACGGGGATACGATTTTAGCTATTGAAAAACAGTAATTGTTGGTAGAATTAAAACGATCACCAACATTTTACTCTGATGTAATTAAATCATTTCTTAAGAAAGATAGACGATTCCAATTAGAATATAAATAATTTATTTAAATTCCTTATTACATTCTATCTAGCTATTTTTTAACTTTCGTTTTGTAACTTTCTGTTTTGTTTTTTTTTTGTCTGTAACCTGTTAGTCCTGTTACAAAACAAGCAACTACTTACCATAACTTTGAATTCACTTTTAATTTATTGTACCTAACCAGTAGTTTATGAGAAAATTGCGATGATACATACGTAGGTACCTACATACTCAGTCGAAAACTGAACTTTCTTTTTTTGAAATCGGTTCAAATTTTATTGGGCTTGCCTTATTTTGAAACCCTAGGCCCGCCACTGGCTCTTCGATAGTAGGAAAAACACTTCGTGTTAGCATTTCCCTTTGGCCCTAAACCAGATAAGTAGCAAGTCAACGGCAATCAATTGTCAATTTATCACTGCTGAGTAAGACAATGTTTATTTCTCCATTTGCCCGCTATATGGCGGATCATAAAACTATTATGATGCTCTTACTTCTTGCTAAGTCTTCAGAAAGTTTCATGCGATCGTAGGTAAATAATAGTGGTGAGTCATTGCGAGTTAATGTTTATTTTTCGTCGTAAAGATGGTATGGGCAAGAGCTAGTTTGCAAAGCTTTTCTAACACGTATTTTACTACTATTAAACGAGTTTTGGAAGTATGAGAGGCTCGATGGATGTTTATTACTCTTTTATTTCTCGCAACATGAATCTGGATGAATTCGGCAAATATGTGTGACCTAAATAAACACGGAGTTGCAATCATAACTTTCATAGGTTTCATAGAAAAAATTGCTTAACCATAAGTTTTTCCAGTTTATGAAAGGTCGTGAATCTTTTGCTAACAACACTGTATACTGTCGGTAGTAGGTAAACACTCATGTACAGACGCCATCACATCAACCTACTACAATCTATCAAAGGGGTTTGAAGATTTTACTATGGAGCGTGGCATACCTACTGCCGCCATTTTGTTTTTTTTTCAAAATCGCGGCCAGCCATGAAACCTTTATAAATCGATAGCTGACATCAATAACAACAATAGCTAGTGTATGTGTTCGAATGTATCAAGATGTTAAAAATAATAACTTTTTGAACGTAATATGTATGTTGCATTATATCTGGATGTTATTTAAACATTATACGTCTGACATAATCTACTTTTTGAACTTAATAACTTATTTTTATTATAGTAAAGTGTAATTCTCCCTCGTAAAGTGTCCGGTTTCTGAGATATAAAGTGTTTAAGTTGACCACATTAATTAGGAATAACAAAGGCTTAATATTTTTTTATAAAATATTTTATTAATTGATAATCCTGGTCTGGGAGAAAAAGAAAAACTTAGAATGTGCCAGCTGCTTCTTTTCCCGGGCAGACCGTAAAAGCCGGTCGAGGGATAGGGCAAAATGTAAGATCCATAGCCCCTCAGCTTAAAACTCTTTCAATGGGCAGCAGCGTTGGAAGACTATTATGCTGAAATAAATGCGCTTGCCAACCCGCCTGCCAAGCGTGGCGAGTATGGCAATAAACATCCAATGGAAAATCCTTGGGTGAGGCCTTAGTCCAGTAGTGGACTTTCTACGGCTGTTATAATGATGATATGCCTCATAATGTTTCTGCTTACTGTGGCCATCACAGCAATATATCTGGATAGAAGCAATATATGTTCTTCAATTTGTATCGAGACAAGCGTGTCATATTTTGCATAGATATTTTGATGATACAACTGTAATTTAGTATACAAACTTCGTCATAGTCGTCCCACTTCTTGTGTATTGTTTCTACAACTCAATACGGCACAATTAGGCATTTTTTACTTTTTGTATTACCTCTGACTGCGAGAATATCCGAGCGCGGACTCATTAAAAGAAATCAAAAATCTCCTTTTTTTACACGCGAAGTAAATACACTTCCGGTACAAGCCAATCCAAATCTGTAGTGGTCATAATTGTTGATGATAGGGATACAATTACAATGTAACGGCTAAGTTATGGCTTCACGTACAAACAAGAAAATTCGATATTTAAAAATGTGGCAAAATCCAACCATCCCTACCGTAATTGCAAAAAGTAAAGGTGACATGCCATGGTTATATTTATCAAATAAAAACATGATGCCTAAAATTGTTTGATAGGCAATAAAATGTTCTTAAAACGTCTCATGTATTACATTTACATTGTTTAACATTTATCGTATAACTATCGTATTGATAGTTAAATCATATGAAGATATTATTACATTCAAACAAGTGTTGACGGTCTAAAAATAAGTTATTAAGTTTAAAAAGTAGATTATGTCAGACGTATAATGTTTAAATAACATCCAGATATAATGCAACATACATATTACGTTCAAAAAGTTATTATTTTTAACATCTTGATACATTCAAACACATACACTGCTTAGAATTGTGAATATCACGTGATCAACTTTCACGGTTATTATCTCAGAAACCGGACACTTTACGAGGGTTGGTGTTTTAATATTTTTTGTTGTTATTGATGTCAGCTATCGATTTATAAAGGTTTCATAGCTGGCCGCGATTTTGAAAAAAAATCAAAATGGCGGCGGTAGGTATGCCACAAATCTTCAAACCCCTTTCTATAATCAATTTTCAACCTATTAATTATTTTTAAACGCATTAACGCATGCGACGCGCATCTTAAAGATGATTTTTTCTTTCCTCAAAAATCATCTTTAAGATGTGCGTCGCATGCATTAATGCGTTTAAAAATAATTAATAAGTATGGTAGACGCTATCTCATTATTACAACATTGATATGGCTGTAATGTCAACGTGTTGGGTGGAAGTAGTTAAACACTAATTCAAGAGATGGCGCCACGCTACCGTAAAGCGTTCAAACGAGGAATAGAAAATTTCAGCTTTCAGGTGTGGGTTGCAATGGCCTAGTTGGTAAGGCGTCTGGAGTACTTATCCAAAAGACACGGGTTCGAATCCCACTTGCAACTGAATTTTTCTTTCCTCAAATTTCATATTTAATTTTCAACCTTATCACGACAGTGGAAGGTTAATATTCGATTGGTAAAATTTGACAAATTCGGGTAGGTTGATCTGCTGGCGTCTGTACGTAGATTCGCCTCGCAATTAATATTGTTAGTGTATCATCATCTCAGCCATAGGACGTCCACTGCTGAACATAGGCCTCCCCTTTAGATCTCCACATATACCGGTTGGAAGCGACCTGCATCCAGCGTCTTCCGGCGACCTTTACAAGGTCGTCTGTCCACCTCGTTGGTGGACGTCCTACGCTGCGCTTGCTCGTCCGCGGTCTCCACTCTAGCACTTTTCGACCCCATCGGCCATCTGCTCTGCGAGCAATATGGCCTGCCCATTGCTACTTCAGCTTGCTAATCCGGTGGGCTATATCGGTGACTTTAGTTCGTCTACGGATCTCCTCATTTAGGATTCGATCACGTAGAGAAACACCGAGCATAGCCCTCTCCATAGCTCGCTGAGCGACTTTGAGCTTTGAGATGAGGCCGATAGTGAAAGACCACGTTTCGGTGCCGTAAGTCATCACTGGTAACACACATTGATTGAAGACTTTCGTCTTGAGGCACTGAGGTATGTCGGACGAAAAGACATTGCGTAGCTTCCCGAATGCTGCCCAACCGAGTTGGATTCGGCGGTTGACCTCTTTCTCGAAGTTGGACCTACCTAATTGGATTGTTAGTGTATAGTGTTGTTGAATTATATTACGTTGCCTTCCTGAACAATCATCAACAAAAACCTTCAAAACTCAAAATATAACCTTTTTAACAAACCTGATTAAACCCAGCATAAATTAATGAAGTTATCGAGAGTAATATCAACTGGCAGCCTGCCAGTCCTCGTGCTAAATTAACGGAGCACCTGCATAGCGGAGCTTATTGTTTTCAGGCACGACTTGCCAGACGGCTAGACGACCTGAATGCCAGAATGCCAGGTGCCAGATTGTAAATGCTAATTTAGTGGTTTGGGTTGAAATTGGACACAACATGCCAAACATTATATTTAGATTAGTTGGTGTTTCTCTTATCTCATCGCATCTATGTTATAATATCAGAGCCTTATCGTGATAAAATCATCAAATGATCCCAGCCCATGCATCGTCAGACTTGTATTCTGACTAAAATGCACAGTGATCCTTCAATAGCCCTTTACGCTTCAGGATCGCGGTTACCTGACGAGACAGTCCTGCGACCACGACAACGCAGGCTTTTCTTTGAGGCGCCCGTGGAACACGATGCGCCATCAACCCGGGCATGGTCCATGAACGAACAGCGAGTCACCCATTACTTGCCGTCCGCATGCTCGACTCGCACTATATCGCGACATATGCCAGAATCAGAGGCCCTAGCATGACTTTTCACGTTAGTAAAAGGGAATTTGACGTTCATCATCAGCCTAATGTTCCCACTGCTGGGACACAGGCCTCCTCTCTGAGAGAGGGAGTGGGCCATAATCCACCACGCGGGCCCTGTGCGGGTTGGTGGATGTCACAAGTCTTCGAATTTTTGGTTCTAGGACATGTCGGTTTCCTCACAATGTTTTCCTTCACCGTTTGAGAGCAGTGGTGAATTGGGCGTCTACTACTGCAGCTGGGGTGGATGTAGGACGCTGTCCTCTCCCTCACGCGGCGCGCCTCCTAACTTGGTAAACACATAAGAAACTTTTGTAACGCCACGAAGTTTCCGAAGGATGATTTTTATTCTTTAGCTTAGGCTTAGGCTTGAACTCAGAATCTTGTGTATGAAGCGCATAGTGTTAACCTCTGGTCCATCATTGTTAAGTTAATATCTGTTTATTATAAAATTACTTTTCATTTTCTGACACAGAAACAACGACTATTATAAAGCCTGTTACAGGAAGTTATGGAAAACAAATTTGCCTTTAATATTAAAATAATAAACATAAAATATTGTTAACAAAACGTAAATTTCGTCATCCATTTGTTACTGATATAAGGGTAAGGCTGCTTTTCCACCAGAGATGCGCTATGCTACGTTGCTGCGGATGCGTTTGATATCCACCAATCATATTCACTGGTTTACATAGCACAGCACTGGTGGAAACGGATTCAACTAAGATGTGTTTTTTATATGTAAGGATGCGTGCTACGGCTGCGTGCTGTGGCTGCGTGCTATGGCTGCGTGCTGTGGATGCGTGCTATGGGTCGTTTTCCCTAGTATCGATACATCGCATAGCTCGAGCTGCGCATCTTCATAGCACAGACAGTGATAGGACACGCAATATATGTATATTGACTATCTATAATTTTCGACCTTATTGACGTTTTTAATTTGGTTTGTTTTTTCTCACATTCTCGTTCGCTAACATTGCTCCTTCATTAAAGTCAGGTGGTTGAATAAATGTCAATAAGGTCGAAAATCGCTTGAAGTTGTTTTTTTTAACTTGCTATCGTTAAGCAATTGAAAAAACAGGTTCAAGCGATTTTCGACCTTATTGACATTTAAAATTTGGTTTGTTTTTTCTCACATTCTTGTTCGCTAACATTGCTCCTTCATTAAAATCAGGTGTTTGCATAAATGTCAATAAGATCGAAAATCGCTTGAAGCTGTTTTTTTGACTTGCTATCGTTCAGCAATTAAAAAAACAGGTTCAAACGATTTTCGACCTTATTGACATTTAAAATTTGGTTTGTTTTTTCTCACATTCTCGTTCGCTAACATTGCTCCTTCATTAAACCCGGTGTTTGCATAAATGACAATAAGGTCGAAAATCGCTTGAACCTGTTTTTTTTATTGCTTAACGATAGCAAGTTAAAAAAACAGATTCAAGCCATTTTCGACCTTATTGACATTTAAAATTTGGTTTGTTTTTTCTCACATTCTTGCATTATTCTCATTAAGCATTAAGCAAGTGATTGCCTTAAAGCAACTTTGAACACCACGAGCACATCTTCGTAGCGCAGCTACGCATCTTCATAGCACAGCTACCTTGTGACAGCACATCTTCGTAGCGCAGCTACGCATCTTCATAGCACATCTTACCG
Source organism: Agrotis exclamationis (assembly GCA_950005045.1). Taxonomy (NCBI): domain Eukaryota; kingdom Metazoa; phylum Arthropoda; class Insecta; order Lepidoptera; family Noctuidae; genus Agrotis; species Agrotis exclamationis. The sequence goes on along the minus strand of OX465429.1, from coordinate 21,121,110 downwards.
CACAGCTACATAGCGTAGCATCAGTGGAAACGGTCACACAGTTTCGTAGCTCAGCTTTTACATCCTCGCAGCACAGCTACATAGCGCATCTCTGGTGGAAAAGCAGCCTTAGGCCTCACCGTTAGCAAAGCGTTATATCGGAACATTGATCGATGCTTGGTGACGGCTCATCGATGATACGAAATTTCCTCGGAGAAATGAAGAAAGACTTTCGTAATAAATTACTTAGATTTTTAATTTTTCGTTTATTTTTTACGTGGTTGTTCATTCTCTGCAATTATAAATAGTACTTCATTTTGGTCTTAAATTGTCTACTTTGAGATATACACAAACACGTTGACTGCAGTCTATCTTTTAAAACGAATTTTAGTTGTCTATGCGCTCCTAAACTATTAATTCAATTGTCATTAAAGTTTGGTTGATTTTGTAAAAACCAAAAAATCGACATAATAATTATTGTGAATGTGGCATTACAAACCATGCCGTTACAGCTAAAAAACCGCTCATGAACAACTCCGCTTATCGCTAACAAAAGGACCAGGCAGAAAAACCGCAAAAATACATATTTTCTGCGCAATTATTTACCCGGGGTCGTCACGCAAAATCATTAATTCAAGAGTGGGGGATGTTGAAAAATTTGTCAAATGCAAATCGACCTCTCAACGACTTGGCGAGTGAACCGACGCCCCTGTGTTTATCCTAGGACATTTATAAATTGTTTATCCTTTGCATTAAAGTAAACAGGAATTAAGTAGGCTTGCCACTTTTGCCACAGAATTTGGAACTTTCTAAAGCGGGACAAAAGAAAGGGGAGATGGGAGATGATAACGGTGAAGCATGGTTTGCATTTTGCATTGAATACGCCTTAATTCTCTTGAGTTCTGAATAAATATTATTGCTTGAGCGTGAATTAATGATACAGTGTAAAATGTAGGTTATAGGTAATGGTTTCAAAGTACCAAAACCCTAGCATGACTTTTCAATTTTTTGTAACGTAAACGGAAACTTTGAAATTAATTTTAAGGAAAAAAAATTAGTTGCTTCTTCGTAAACTAGAGGCGCTGAGCCCTTATCACGAGTTTTCACTATTTTACTTTACAGCGTCTTTCCAGTATTTACAGCGTTTCTTGTATGGAAAAATGGAACAGCGCCTCTGGTGTACGAAGAAGGAACAAATTTTTCCTCGAAATTAAATATCAAAGTCCTTACCTTACCTTGGACAGATTGTTCAGTTAGGTAGGTCCAACTTCGAGAAAGAGGTCGCCCGAAGAATCCAACTCGGATGGGCAGCGTTTGGGAAGCTACGTGATATCTTCTCATCGAGAATCCCACAGTGTCTCAAGACAAGGGTGTTTAACCAGTGTGTGTTGCCAGTGATGACATATGGCTCTGAAACGTGGTCTCTAACTGCTGGCCTTTTTGAGAGACTAAGAGTCACTCAACGAGCGATGGAAAGAGCTATGCTCGGAGTTTCTTTGCGGATAAAATCCGGAACATGGATATCCGGCGAAGAACCAAAGTCACCGATATAGCTCATAAAGTTTGCAAGTTGAAGTGGCAATGGGCAGGCCACATCGCTCGTAGAACTGACAACCGATGGGGAAGAAAAGTTCTCGAGTGGCGACCACGGACCGGAAGACGCAGCGTAGGTAGGCCTACCACTAGGTGGACCGACGACATCGTGAGGGTCGCGGGCAACCGATGGATGCAAGTGGCGAATTGTCGTTCGGCGTGGCGGTCTAAGGGGGAGGCCTATGTTCAGCAGTGGACGTTTTCCGGCTGATGATGATGATGATGATGAAATGTCAAAGTTCCAGTTTACTTTACGTCACAATAAATGAAAACTCATGATAAGGCCTCTGTTCCATTTTTCCGTACAATAAACGCAGTAAATACTTCAAGTAGGTACGCTGTAAATAAAATACAGAATTCCTCTGGACAGTATTGACCAATAAAAGCGAAAGAAAAGAGTACCTACAGTTATCCTAACCTATGTTCCTTCGATCAATAATCAAAGCCTATATACCTGTTACTTTTTCTTAAAAAAAAATTAACCGGACTATAATACTCGTTAAGTCTTTTGAAGCGTTTATTGACGCTCAGTACATTTCCCCGCAAGAGTAATATCTAAAAACAGAAAAAAAAATCCAAACAAGAACTGAGGTTCTTAATCTGAAACAACAAACAGTTACTCCATAGACGCCGTATTCTTTTAATCACATTCACACCACATCAAAAGGTACCACTATGATATTATGTTAGAATCAAATAAGACTCCGTTGGCCTGCTCAACGTCGTTATGATCAAAGAATCGCTTCTGTGTTTATTGCTCTTCTAAGTTTGAGTGCTCTCTGTGATCAAATGTTGGGCAAAGATTATGTTGCAGACGCGACTGGTCACTCTATTACCAGAGAGACTAGTATGAATTTCCAATTTTTTTTTCGTTAAATGGGAACTTTCACGTTTATGTGATGGATAAATTAGTTCCACGTTCGTACACTAGCGCCGATGTTTCATTTTTCCATACAATAAAGGCTGTAATGTTTTTTTTTTTGAACGTTGCCTATAAAAAATTACTTCAAGTATTGTTTAATTAATATCCTGAAATCCAGTGCTAAGCATGACCACAAATCTGATGTTACGGGATCCCTACGTACTTTCAAATGTTGTTGGTTCGATTTTTATTACATCGAACTCGTTGTGTCTATAATTCAATTGATGTTTTAATTTATCAATGCTTTACTGGTGAGATGTAACGTTTCTGCGAAAAATCTTGTTGTGAAAAACTCTACACCGTGACTTTTTAGTCGTCTTACAACGGCAGCCTAGTTCATGTATCCAATGACTAGAACACGTTTATAATAAAAAAATAGGTATTTAAGAGATTTGAAAATTTTTAAAATAAATTTTTAATTCATTATTATCACGCAAGGAGTAGTTAAAAACACCCATGTCTCATAGAAAATGGAGATGGAATGATCTGCCTGCCTATTGCGCTGAGTAGGTATACTCTACAGCTTGATACGTAAACATTTTCATATTTCTAATGTACCTATTTATTAATAATAAAAATTATTTATAACGATTAAAAAAAAAACAAAACTCGCCTAGATGTATTTTAGGTCGGGGACATTACGTGGACCACTTTTGTAAGACGACTAAAAAGTCACGGTGTATAGCAATTGCTCATTAGTTAGCTTGTTTATTAGTTTGATGGGATGTTAGTTCGAAACGCCTAAATTTAATTAGAAATATTATTTCGCATTAAAGACGTTGAGGAAATAACTTAAAACCATAAATTTCTTCATGTTCTTTTTCTTGAAATGAGAAATACCTTCTTGACATAATCTTTGCCCCAAAACATAAAATACAAAAATACCCTCTGCATCTCGGTGCATTAACCAAACAGATCATTTACACTAGCCGAATTAAATTCAAACGCAGACATACCCGCACTATTGCATTAAAAATAACTGTTTTATTTTGAGGGTTCCGTACACAAAGGGTAAAACGGGAAATCGCTGTCTGTTTGTCCGTGTATCACCAAGCTGTATCTCATGAACGGTAAAAGTAAGACAGTTGAAATTTTCACAAATAATTTAATTCTGTTGCCGCTATAAAAATCAAATAAATATTGAAAGAGACTGTTGCTGTTATCAGTGTCGAGCAAAAATAAATTTATTGATATTAACGGGAACACGTAAACACTTAAAATATCCACAGAATGTTTAGTAATTAATAATTTATTTTTAAAGTGAATAATTGAATTTACAAATTATTCACTTTAAAAATAAATTATTAAATTATTTATAGCGCTCCCATACAACAAACGTGATTTTTTGCCCTATTAATTTTCGTCAAAAAGAAATTGTGGATAATTATGGAAAAACAATTAAACTGTTTTATATTTTAAATACCATGAGGGCTGGTTCGAAGCGGCCCAGGAAAAGAGTTGCTGGAAGGAATTGGGGGAGGCCTTTGCTCAGCAGTGGGACAGTAAGGTAGTTCAGGGGTATAAGGCCCAGCCGGGAATAAGGCCCAGTATTCAAAAATAACAGTTTGAGTAACCAAAACAGGTTCAACAATTCACGCACACATAGAAGTTGCAGACATAGCGAGCTGGCAACGTTCGTTTTCATTCGTGCGCGCCGCCATCTTGTCAGTAGCGTCAAAGTTGTCTGAGTGAACGGTCGCGACTGCGTCTCGTAATGTTTTTCCGTACAAATTAATCACAGTTTTCAGCAAGTTTATCTATTCAAACAGTTTTTTTCTCTAATTTGGCGAGACTAGGATATATCCAGCTATAAGAGGAACCGTAAGAACATTTTTATTTTGCAATTTCTACATGTTATTTAGTCTTGGAATTTAAAACGGTACCTTCGGCTTATAAGGCCCAAGGCGGTGCCTGGTAACAAGGCCCGGGCCTTATACGACGTATGAGGTAAAACCGTTACGTTATGATAAATTTATGATTTGACATATTATTTTTATTTTTTTTGTATTACAGCTTTTATCATAAAGCAAATTACGTAACTGCAATCAAAGTTCATAGAAAATAACCAAAATATCTAGAAAAAATATAAATTATGTTATTTGATATCTTCAATATTATTTATATTTCTCACTCTTTTATTTTAGAATCAGTATAGTTTTATGTCATTTGAGTTCAGTGAAGAACCTAAATTAAATTATCCTCTTTTTTTAGATTAAAATGGCATCTTCTCCGCCAGCTAAAAAAAGACGGGGTCTTTGGACAGAGGATAGTTTATGTTCAGCTATGGCTGCTGTCATTAATAGGGAACTTACCCAACGCCAAGCAGCTACCCGGTACAGAATACCTCGCAGGACTCTTCGAAACCATTTGAAATCTGGAAAAACTACAAAAAAAATGGGAAGAGACCCAATATTGTCAAAATCCCAAGAAAAAGATTTAGTTGAGAGGATCATTAAGTTTTCCAAAATAGGTATGCCACTAACTCCTCAAGTGATTCGAACACAGGCTTTCAAATTCTGTGAAAAAGAGGGAATAGAAAACAATTTTAATAAAAAAACTGGCAGGGCTGGTAGAGACTGGTTACAATTGTTTCTTAAACGTAACCCAAATATATCGAAGCGCAAAGCTCAATTCATGAATCCGGCAAGAGCACAAAAACTGAATAAGCCCATTGTGCAACAACATTTTCAAGAGGTAAAAAAGTTATATGACGAGCTTGACATTCCAAACCATCCAGAGAGATTGTACAATATAGACGAAAAGGGATGCAGACTGACTATTCATCACCAGCAGAATGTTTTGGCAGAAAAAGGTAATCGCAGAGTACACATGATAGCACAAGAACATGCAGAAAACGTGACAATTGCTGCTTGCGTCAGCGCCTCAGGAAACGTCATCCCTCCAATGATACTATTCAAGGGTAAACGACTAAAGGAAGAATTTAAAGACAATCTACCGCCTGGAACACTAGTCAAAATGGCACCCAAGGGTAGCATGACTACCCCACTATTCATTGATTTTATTGCACATTTAGGAAAATTTAAATCACCGGGAACATGTTTATTAATTTTCGATGGAGCTTCCTGCCATCTTGATTACGACATTGTAGATGCAGCGGAAAAAAACGATATAATTCTTTACTGCCTACCATCAAATACGACCCACGAACTACAACCGTTGGATAAATCGGTAAATAAATCCTTTGAAAATTACTGGGACCAAGAGGTTATGAAATTTATGTACCACAATCCTACCAAACAACTAAACAAAGCTCGCTTTAATGCAATTTTTACTAAAGTCTGGGCAAAGAGTCTGACACCTGAAAATATAATGAATGGTTTTAAGGCAACAGGACTATATCCCTTCGACCCGAACGCCATATCCGAGGATGCCTATGCACCCTCCTTATTAACGCAAACAGTAGCTCACACATCAACACGCAACGTAGATTTTGGAATGAACTTGCAACGTCTTAATAATTCAGATACAGACGTAACTGACGCTGAAGACTCAACAGACCACATAACCAACCCTGATTTCAGCCCGAATTTGAATTTTCAAAATGATTCAGTTGATTTTAATGCTGAAGGTGCAAGAGCTAATATCGACTCAAGGAATGCCGTGGTCTCACCATCTTTATTGATTAGCCTAGAACCAGTTGCACTTTCGCCACAATTCCGCTCCAACACACCACGAATTGAAGATGAACTTCAATTTTTTGGACGGTTAGTTGATTATAGTTCTTCACTGGATTCTGATGCAGAAAATGAAGAAAATATTGAGAAGTCTGTTGCAGGCTTAGAACAATCACCTGTTCCAGGACCTTCTGGAACCTGTATGCCTACAATATTTTCAGATTCAGATTCTGTATCATCAAGATCACTGCCTATTGAAGATTTATTTCAGCATCTCCGAGGTGTCAATGCTTTTAATCCCTATAGTGATTCAGATACTGAAAACAATAGTTTTAAACAAAAATCTGAAAAAACTCCAATGAAAAACAGGACCAGAAGTCCTGATTATTCGGATGACGATGATTTACCATTGGCTGACATACAAAATAAAGAATCTTCCACGATGACTTTCAAGGAACTGATTCCTACACCTAACTTTGCTGTTATTAAAACTCATCCACGACGCAAAGCTCTTAACTACAAAGGACAGAGAATAGTTAAAGATTTATTTGAGAAAAAGAAAGATTCGATAAATAAAGATGATAAGCTAAAGAAAGGAAAATGTCTCGCAACAAAAGGAAAAGGTGTAAAGAATGTGTCTAATAAAAATAGTAAGAAAGAAGCAACGAAAGTTGATAAAAAAACTAAGAAAAATAAAGAAAAGAAGACAAATCGAAGTGAAAAATGGTTTTGTCATGCGTGCAAGTTAGATAGAAAAGAGGATATGAGAATTTGCTTAAAATGTCGTAAATGGTACCACGAAGAATGTGTTGGTTTGTCTAAAGAAGATTATGAAGATTTTATTTGTCCTGATTGCGTCGTTTCGTTTAGATTTTTAAAATAATTCTTTAAGTAAACTGTATGGATCTCAATTTGTTATTATTAATAAGGCTGATTTGAACCAAGTTCCTAGTATAATAATAAGTTAAAAAGTGAGGAATGCTAAGTCAATCACCTATTTTTCAGTACTGATTAGAATTAAGTCAATGTTTTGATTTTTATAAAAGCCCTTAGTCTAATAAGGCCCAAAGAAATTTAGATAGCATGAGAAATTTGATTTATTTTTTGATAAAAAGTTTATGTTGATCGAGCTCTATCTAAATATGTTTTTATTATGTTTTTGCTTTGTATTTAAGAATAAATGTTACGTTTTTTAAGTTCATTTAGTTTAATAAAGCCCATGGCCATATTTTTCTAAAATTTAAGTAAATATTCCTTATGCTAAGTTTCTAAAGGTCAAATTATGATTATGCCTAGTGTTAAAAATATTTAAAACGTCTTACTTCTCTCAAAATATACAATTCCTTAGTGGGCCTTTATATCCTTAGAGAGTTTAATAAGGCCCAAGGCGGATGTTTTTAAAATAGTTGAAAAGTACTTATTTTCGTTATGTTTTACTATATTTGTATGAGTTTCAATAAAAAATGAAAATAAAAGAACTAATATAACATGCATTTATCTTATTAGCTCAACTGTTCTTAAAGATATTTTACTATAAATAAAAGTGGGCCTTATATACCCGATGTACCTTACAGGCTAATGAAAAAAAAAATCTACATTTTTATAACAAAATCCAGAACAAAAACAAAATCCATTTTAATTTTATTTTAGTGATCGCAAACTTTTTTTGATGTGTGTGTTTTACAGTCTGAACCCCGCGTGCGCGAGTGCTTCGCACTTGACCGGTTTCTCTACCCTTCCGCGCCCGAAATAGTCATGCGGAAGAAAGCGTAATGTTTTAACTGTATTTGTTATTGATGTAAGTAGCTTTAATGTAGTGGAAGGAAAATAAATGTTTAGGTTTGAATTGTATGGAGATTAAAATATAAAATCACGCCTATATGCTGCCGGTTTCAAATAAATAAACAAAAAACCGGCCAAGTGCGAGTTGGACTCGCCCATGAAGGGTTCCGTAGTAGCAAGCATAAATTAGGGATATAATTATATTGAGATTAGTAAGTAATATACACAAACAATAAACATAACTTTGTTTTTCATATTGTTTGTATGAATGGCAAAGTTATATTTGCGGTTTTTGAAAATGTACTATATCTCAAAAACTGCTAACTATATCTCATCTAAACCAATTTTCGTTGGAAGTTTTTGTTAAGGTCTACATTATACATTTTTTTTTAGTTTTATCATACTTATTTTAGAAGTTACAGGGGGGACACACATTTTACCACTTTGGAAGTGTCTCTCGCGCAAACTATTTAGTTTAGTAAAAAATGATACAGTAACCTCGATATCATTTTTAAAGACCTATTCATAGTAACCCCACACGTATGGGTTTGGTGAAAAAAAATTTTTGAGTTGCAATTCTAAGTATGGGGGGTACCCCCAAAATTTGTTTTCTTTTTATTTTTGTGTAAAAATCCTAATGCGGTTCACATAGTACATCTACTTTCCAAGTTTCAACAGGGACGAGACGGGAGAGTTGACATACGGACGGACAGACAGACAGACAGACAGACATGATGAATCTATAAGGGTTCCGTTTTTGCCATTTGGCTACGGAACCCTAAAAATCGACCAATTTAAATGCGAGTACAACGAAGCGCACTTCGCGTACGAAAGGTTCCGTACCGTATCTATAAAAACGGCAAAGAAAATTATGTCTCTCATATGGGAACACCCCTTTTTACGTGGTAATAACATCAAATGAGTACTGAGCCCAGAGTGGGATGGGAGGGACCCTTCCCACCCTGGGCAGGAGGCCTTATTTTACGATTTTACCATGACAAAAAAAAAACCTTTAGATACGGAACCCTAAAAAATTCAGGAAAATAAAATGAACATTTTTCATCAACTCCCATGCCATGAGACAAAGACAGACAATCTTTCAGTTTGAACTACAAATTAACTGGGTGTTGACAACTAATTAGTTAAACAGCTAACAATTAGTGTGACTGAGTGAACGTGTGCGGAATACGACATTGGACGCTTAATAAGCTGAACATTTTGCTGTTTCCATAGCTCTTCTGAAGGTTCAGTTCACACCGAGACGCAACGCGACGCTACGTGAGACGCGACGACACTGTAGGTATATACCTACCCAACCAGCAAAAGTTTGTTGTATAGAAGGCCATAGAACGTTTTGTAAAAACTAATCGGTGGTCAGATAAAAGGCGAAAGAAGGCGCGCCTACGAAGAAAGTGGCGCAATTATTCAGCCATTCAGATTTATAGTACAACTTTAACGGTGCCAGGCATCACAATTTTGGCCTATTACAGTTGATGTAACAGTAACGCAATCTCTATTCGGTGACATATAAGCCACCACAACACTACTAAAGTGTTTTTCGGTACTGTAAAAGTGTTCAATCACTCCACTGCATCACTAATGTTCATCAAATCATTCGTTCAATTTTTACATTCGTTCACGTCGCTGCAATATATGCTTCATTGTTTTTGACAAGATAATAAAAAGTATACGAGGATATCGTGTTGAGTTAGATACGTATTTGCAAATAAATTATCATTTTGTTGTGATCACAGTTTCTTACGGGAAAAATGACGTGCGGCTGTAATTTCACTGATAAACTATGTAGGGATTTGCGACAAGATTTGAGTGCCCCCCTCGAATTATTGAGTTTTTACTAAAAAAGTACGAATTTAATGCCATAAAAATACTTGCAGTTTCCAAAACTCTACTATAGCACTCGTTATGACACATCACAACCACCATTACATGAAATTAGGGTTCCTTATGAATTTGTTCCTGTGCCATAAATGTGATGAATATATTTATTAAACTTGTAAATATACCACGTAAGAAAATATTGATTTAAAAAATCAGCTGTACTACGACGACGCCAGATTTATACTTATTAGCAATTATTTATTAACGCTCTGAGTTTTAGTGATAAAGTTGCTGATTTTCCTTAAAATAATATTATATTAATCGAGCTTTTTTTTTACGTGGTAAAATCATCAAATGAGTCCTCCCCCCCAGGGCAGGGCGGGAGTGCGGGAGGGACTGTCACACTCGTACTGACTAAAATCCACGATGTCCTTCAATAGCCCTTTAGGTTCCAGGAACACTGTAATTCGATAATTCGGCTTTGGCCCTCTAGAGGGGGGCCCCGTCATTATGCTGACACTCTTTGAGGCGCGCGTGGAACACAACGCGCCGTCGACCCGGGCATGGTCCATGGTCGGACAGCGAGTCGCCCATTACTCGCCGCCCGCATGCCCGCGCCTACGGTGGCCGGAGATCGTCTGCCGACGTCCGTCGCCGTGGGCGTCTACTACTGCGGCTGGGGTGGAGGGAGGACGCGGTCCTCTCCCTCACGCGGCCCGCCTTCTCCTTCGCGAGCAGGACTGCTTCGCAGAAGGAGGCGACCGCTTCCCACTCCGTCACGCCCCGCAGCATGGCCTCGACCAATGCCGGGCGCGAGAGGTCTCCGCCTATCGCAGCCGTGAGGACACGACGGTGCTCTGCCCAAGCGGGGCACTCCTGCACCGTATGCTCCACCGTGTCCTCCGGGCAATCCTCGCAGTGGTGACACCCAGGCCTTTCTTCCCTCCTTATCCGACACAGGTACCTCCGGAAACTTCCGTGTCCGGTGAGGACCTGCGTTATGCGGTAGGTCAGAACGCCGTGATGCCTGTCCAGCCACTCCTCAAGTATAATTGAGCTTTGGGAATTAAACCACTATTTACGTACTCAATATAGCGTTTTTTTTTCTTATTCAGCGCAATTTTTAGCAAAATCACTGTCCACATTTAAGTAGTACTCCATTCCTTCATTAACGGAAAATGTATTTTGTACAGAACCATTTTCTATTATTGGATCTTCAACTTGGTTCTGACTATAATTGGTGGTTTCAATGCTTTGTTGTAGAAGAGTGATAGAAATGCCTTTACAAAACAGATTTATCATATAAAAGAGAAAAGATCTCCGTTATGGTAATATTATGTAATAGAGGGACTATAACAGTTATAAAAGAACAAACTTGTTCTAAGATAGTGTCTTTGTGATAAGTTTATTACCACGACTATAACGAGCTTTAAAAAACCTTTATATGATAATTTTAAGCTATATAAATGTAATTTAAAACTCGACTATATCATCGAATAACTCTGTTGTCGACTTTTTATGCCCACTATAGTACTATGTACTGTAACGACCGCATAAAAACCTACAATATCACAATATCGCCCTATACTTGAGTTTTCATTTCTACTATAACGAAAGACCCATTATGGTTCCTTCAGAACCTTTATTCTGTACATCAGGCACATTACGGCGACAGTCAACACTGTTATAACGTTCTATCGTTGTATACTAGTCACATTGGAGGTTGCTATAACGCCTGACTATAAAAGCTATACAAAGTCGCGAAGTAAACCTTTACATCAATTCCTAATAGGTCGTTATTGCTGTATAAACTTATAGAGCTAAAATGTATTGTCAAACACTTTTATACAACAACAAGTCACTGCCAATACCTTTATACATCGTTCACCCAGCTTTTTTGAGATATAAGCTTTGATTATAGTACAAAATTGTTGGTTGGGTAATATGTATCTTTTTGTGTAGTGAATAAAGTTAGATTTACAGTCGCTATTAAAATGTGCGCGCGGCGTCAGGTCTTGGTGAGAATTGACCTTTATTCTTCCATATACTTCCCCGGCTTTATGTTTGCAGTAGTTGTACCCACAGCCGCCACACGGGATATGTGTGTTCCACATGCTGTATGCACCCACTGGTCGATCAGCCACATAAGAGAAACGAGCTAAAGTTATAGTCGAAATATATTAAATACATCACTTGAAAAAGTCACTATTAATAGGGATGTCACCGCCGAGCGGGACGCCACAGTATCGCAGCCGCCACAGCGAGAGGCGCTACGTGCGGTCCAGCACAGGAGGGTAGCGAGCCAGAACTGATGCGCCGCATGCTCAACCCCGACTCCGTGTCATGAATGGTGGCGTTTAGTAACGGCACGTAGGAGTAAAGTGATGTGAACACGCTGGTGGCGCCGTCCAAGCTGTCAGGTCCCACGGCGCAGTCCACCGGGCCCATGGAGGTGATGCCCACCTGCACGCCGCGGTACACCACGGGCCCGCCCGAGTCTCCCGAGCACACGCCGCGCGCGCCCGGTCCTGATAGCGCCTCGCCCACGCCGCAGACACAGCGCTCCCAGGACGGGTGTTCACAGGCCACCAGCTTTAGCTTCGCCTCGAACAGCTGCTCACCCAACGCCGACAGCTCCGTACGCCCGAAGCCCAGCACCTGCCGACACACACACACAGTTGCCTGTCGATCTGGAAGCGCATGTCTGCCGAGAGCCCAGCTATGAGGCGACAGCGACATGGCTTCGGAACATTTCCAAGTTGTTTAAATTCGCACGGGACACATTTTAGTGCATATTACAGTGCCCGGCACGGTTCTTGAGCGCTCGTCGGAAGAGTGGGGATCGCTTTGCGCATCGTACACTTATCGACAAATGAAACGCACAATAAAACAAATAAAACGCACAAAACAACGAATCCCGAGTGGCGGCTATGACGCGATGCGCTACGGCACGCTACGCGGGCCAATCACTACACTTTCCCCGCCCCCGTTCCTCACTTCATCTACCAAAGGGACCTAATAACTCACTTCTGCGCAGGTGAAGGTCAGCGCTCAAGATCCATGCCGGTAATTGTATATGCGCGTAATCTCAAGTGCGTTCTCTCTCTTATCCTTTCTATCGTAGTCAGATCTGACACAACCTAATCCCAAGAACAACGGCTTAGCATACTTTCATGACAGAAAGCCTGCAAGGTGTCATACCATCAATTTCAAACGGAAAAATCCAAACAAACAAACAACAAACCCAAAAACACTTTATACCCAAGTTATCAATCTCGGGAATCGAACAAAGGTTCCTATAGAATAATTCAGTAGAGTCAGCAGTGCGTGTTACCTGAACTTTTTCGTCTTGGAGAGCCTCGAGGTCGTAGAGATTCATGGCGAAGATGGGTTGCACGGCGGGTGGCGTTCGCAGGCTCATGACGGCGCGTGTTCGCACCAGCCCCACGTCGTGGTGCAGCTCTGCCACGTCCATGCCGCGCCCCTCGTCCCGCTCCACCACCTTGTAACTACACAAACACACGATTCGAGGCCTGTCAGAAAGCGTTTCGCGAGCGAGCGAGCTATGATTCCTCACCGCGGTACCTACCCGGGATGCGCGTACATGTATACGACGGCGGCGACGAGCCCGTCGGACGAGGACGGGCGTCGCGTATTGTACTTCACGTATGCCACCTTCGGCGTAATGCAGTGCGCGGCTGTCACTGCCCAGTTGGGCGCTACGACGGCGGCTGAGCAGCGCGTTCCCCAGTAGCGGTCCATCAACACGCAGGTAGCCGGGAATGCATCGAGGTCCACCGCCTCGCCGCCAAACACGCGCCGTGAGTCACCCACGCGCCGCGTGCCGGCTGCCAACCACATCTTGCGGTAGAAGGCGTAACGGGTGTCGCCCGCGTGCGTTCCCGCCATCACCATAAGCACCAGCACCACCGTGTGTAGCATCTCGGCACACCTGACGGCCACTGACATTGACAGCTGTGACACCGTCAGACGTGTGTCGCTCCTACCGACGCAATATTCTGTGCATGGAACTTACAACTAAACTACGATTATTAATTCCAGTCAGTAAAATGACATTTCCAATGTTCCTGGTTTGTTTCATTTTGTATGTATCAGTGACAGTTGCACTTGCCATTTTACTGACTCGAATTAAAAATCAAACTTTACTAAGTAATACTTCTATAGGCATAGAAGAGACTCGTGTTGAAAGATAAACCCAAGATGGAATTTTCTAAACGTGACGTGGCGCGTGGTATTAATAACGTTGTATTATAATATCTATACTATACCTACTTGTACAGAATAGTTTGTGGGTAATCCAAGGTACATTATTAGGGGAACAGTATATGAGACGGGGACGCGAGGTATAATGGGGACATACACTCTTTAGGCATAATTAACACAACACTAACGTAGCGCAAGCGCCATCAGGACGTCATTTGCAAGCGGCCAATATCAAATGGCGTCCTGTTGGCGCTTGCGCTACGTTAGTATTGTGTTAAGTTTGCCTAAAGTGTTTGATTTCCCATCATACCCCGCGTCCCCGTCTTATACACTGTTCCCTTACGTAGTGCTATAGGCTGGGCCCGATCTAGCTATTTAGCCGCTCTGGGCGAAACTAATATTCACCGCAATTCGTGTAAGTCATCACTCATCAGTCATCACACTACGGTCTATCGAAGAGATTGGTCGTTGCAAGTCTAACATGGTTCGGTGGGGGTACTGTGATGAGGAAAGGTGCGACTGCGGAGCTTCAGCACAAACGGTGGCCCACCTCCTCACTTGTGCTCTGAGTAATTCCACCTGTACTTTAAGGGACTTATCCGAGGCCACCACCAACGCCGTAAAAGTGGCAGAGTTTAGGTCGAAGCTCATTTAAACCTTAGGAATCATCGACACGACGAAGAAGAAGAAGAATCGAAGAGACTACCTGCGTAGGTGATCAGAGACCACATAATGTGCGTAGCGTGTGTGGAGACGTGCCGGTCTTGAATTTGCACAGTTTCACCGCACGGTGTCAATTTATTGGTTTTAGATCTGGCAAAATTATCAAATAGTCCTCCCACGCAGGGCGGTACGGGAGGTACTGTCAAACTTGTACTGACTAAAATCCACGGTGATCCTTCAGTAGCCCTTTACATTCCAGGGTCACGGTTACCTAATGAGACAATTGGAGTGGAGTTACGAAATTCTAAAGAATAATATAATTATGATTATCGAACTGGTGGGCTTATTATATTTCAGTTCATCATCATCTCCCTAGCCTTTTCCCAACTATATTGGGGTCGGCTTCCAGTCAAACCAGATGCAGCTGAACATCAGTATTTTACATGGAGCGACTGCCTATCGGACCTCCACAACCCAGTAATTGGGTAAATCGATACTCCATGGTAAGACTGATTATTATATTTCAGTTTAATTGCCTAATATACTTGCTCCCTTTCATAATGGGTTTACCAATATTGATATCGAAGGTTGTTAGCCAGACTTTCAGGGTACCTGTAACCTGAAACTATCTGAAAGATAGCCCCCTGGGAAACTTACCTTTGTCTAAGTTGAACCACTTCCCCACATAAAGTTAGACCTAGACTAAATTATTCTGGTCTGAAGTTAATCCTGAATGTTCAACAAAGTTGGGCTGAAACTTGTAAAACAATATCTGACAATGAAAAGTTCTCAATTTTACTTCATTCAAATAAGTACATATGTTCGTAGTAAAGTGTAAGAAGAGAAAATCAACTGTGGGATCGATTCCCGGAAAATGTTTACATGACATACAAAAAATTGTTTCGGGTCTGGGTGTTTGTGTATGTAAGTTTAAATGTTTGTAAACGCACCCACGAAGCGACCTAGGAAAAATTCCGATAATTTTTGTACTTTTAAACAAAATGTACCGTTTTCTTAAAAAAACAGAAAATACACACATCAAAAGTGTCTAGGGATCAAGCATTTTTATGCGGATTTCTTGAGATTGAGATGTGGCTTTGTAATAAATTTATGATTTTATAAATTTATATGGATCCTTTTTGGTGCATTTCATAATTTGAATCAGGAACTGTGAATCAAATTCGAGTAAAAGATGAAAATCAGCTGTCAATATTTTCCCTATAAAAACATACAACGCATTGAAGACATTATTAGTGCTACTGTTTCCCTACTACTGATTAAAACCAACGTTATTATGGAGCGGCGACGTCATTTAAGCAGGGAAGAAATGCTCAGAGCCGTGGGAATGATAGAAGCTGGTTCCCGGCAACGTACTGTGGCTTTAGCTCTGAATACAAGTCAGAGTGTTATCAGTCGACTTTGGACACGTTACCGAAGCACTGGTACCGTGGCTGAGCGCCATGGAGGACGGTATCGCTGCACCACACGGAGACAAGACCGATACATTCAAATCTTAACTCGAAGAGCTCCAACAATAACCGCCATGATGTTAGCCGTGAGGCTTCATCACTCTTCAGGGAACTTAATTAGCGACCAAACAGTCAGAAACCGCTTGCATGAAGTGAACCTTCATTCCCGAAGACCGCTACGGGTACCACCTATAGCAATGCACAATCGTAGGATTCGATATCAATGGGCTCTTGAACACAGAAATTGGGCAGAAGAACAATGGCGTTTCGTGTGCTTTTCTGATGAGTCTCGTTTCGGTATGAGACCGGATACAAGACGTATACGACACTGGAGAACCCCTGGACGCCAACAGCGATTAAAATCCTGCCAGGAAGTCCATCCTTATAGTGGTGGAACCATCATGGTATGGGCGGGTATTTGGATCGGCGGAAGAACTGAGTTGATTTGGATCAGAGGCAACCTCAACGCTCAAATTTATGCTGAGACGATTGTATCAGACGTCATCGTTCCTCTACAAGTGCAAATCGGTCCCTTATTTCAGTTAATGCATGATAATGCACGACCGCACACCGCAAGAGTTGTAAGACAGACTCTCGCCGCAGCTAACATCAATGTCCTGCCCTGGCCTGCTCAGTCGCCAGACTTGAATCCGATTGAGCATGCATGGGATATGCTACAGAGAAGAGCTCTGCCGAATATGGAGGGTATCCAGTCGCAAGATGACCTTTTTTTGTTTTTGCAACGAACATGGGCGGCCATTCCACAGCGTGATTTGGATGAACTCATTTTGAGTATGCCAAACCGATGTTCTTGTGTTGTTAGTGTTCGCGGTAGAAACACGGATTATTAATTGTTTAAGTTACCCAATAAAATTTTAAAGAAAACTGTTATTTCAGTCTTTTTTTCGAACTTTTGTGTTAGTGGTTCAAATGTCAAAAATCCCTTTATTAGGAAAATGGCAAATTTCTTTATTAATGCAAAGGTGACTTGGTTTATCGTTACTGTGACAAACGAAAACACTTTATTTGATGAATCCTTAAAGAAAATTTTAATTAATATCAATCAGGAGAAAAGTTATTGCAAAAATATATGTTGATCCCTAGACACTTTTGATGTGTGTAGTATAAAATTACTTTTCATCCGGAAGTTTACAGTTACCGGCATGGATCTTGAGCGCTGACCTTCACCTGCACAGAAGTAAGTTATTAGGCCCCTTTGGTAGATGAAGTTAGGAAGGGGGCGGGGAAAGTGTAGTGATTGGCCCGCGTAGCGTGCCGTAGCGCATCGCGTCATAGCCGACACTCGGGATTCGTTCTTTTGTGCGTTTTATTTGTTTTATTGTGCGTTTCATTTGTCGATAAGTGTACGATGCGCAAAGCGATCCCCACTCTTACGCCGAGCGCTCAAGAACCGTGCCGGTATTTTTACCACGTTTCTGATTAGACATGCGCAAGCACAGGTCACGAGACCATGGCACAAAAATACTCAGCACTTAGTGAAACAGGGCTGCCAGTGCCGTTGATGATTCTGTGTAAAATTAGACAGAACAGGGTATTTTATAGCATAAATAAATTGATAATCTTTTAAGTCCGTCAGTTAGAGTATTTAAAAATAATGGTCACGTATGTTTTTTCATAATTCAATAGGTGCGTCCACATAGGACGAGCAGCCTCGCGAGGCATTTTCCGCGCGAAGCAGCTCGGTTAGTGTGGACGTGTCTCGGCCGAGGCTAACGAGCACGCTACTGCGAGCCAACGACCAAGAGCCCGAGCCATCCAGTGTCGGTTTTTTTTTGCTCGCGTACTTATATTGTTTTGTGTCTCGGTCGAAAAACAATAGACGAGTCCACACAGAGCAAGCAGCCGCACTTGTCAGACGCACCTGAATATTGACAAAGATAAAACGCTTCGAAATTCGAAAGTGGGGGCTTGTGACGTCATAACGCCTGTAAAATTACACCGACCGCGTAACGTTTTGTGATTTTAAGAAGTCTTGCATCTTCGACAATTTTGTTTAATATATATTTTTTTGATAATCTGATTTTCGGACTAAATACATTTTTTTTCAGTAAAACAGCCTATTGTTCAAAATGCTACGCGTTCAGGAAGTGGATATTAAACTACCTAGGTATGTTATTCGCGTCCAATTGGACATAGTAAAATTCATTAATAATACTCAATACATTTATTGCTTTATTTATTATTAATAATCTCTAGGTTACCCATAGTTGAATCTTCTAAAACCAAACCTATTTTTATCGATCAATTGGCAATATGCGAGCAAGATAAACGGCGACATTTGACGTTTAACGATTGTCGATAAATTTCATCGATAGATGTCAATCGAGTGGGTGTAATAACACTCAGTTTAGTATCGACATGAGTTACATGAAAGCTCTTTTTTGCGACAGAATAAAGGCCCTTTCATGATCTTTCTTTTTTATCGTGGTAAAATCATTAAGTGATTCCTCCTACTCCGACTGTTAGACTTCAACTGACTAAAATCCACGGTGATCCTTCAATAGCCGTTTACGTTCCAGGGTCATGGTTACCCGATGAGACAGTCCCGCGACCCCGGCAGGCTTCGACCCTCTAAGGGGGGCGCCGTCAGATTGCTGACAGCTCTTTGAGCACGCGCCGTCGACCTGGGCATGGTCCATGGTCGGACAGCGAGTCGCCTATTACTCACCTACGCAGGCCCGCGCCTACGTTCGTCCACACGAACCGAGCTGCTTCGCGCGGAAAATGCCTCGCGAGGCTGTGCGCTTTGTGGGGACGCACCTATTGGCAAATTCGCATACTTACTTCCGTAGCTCCGCTTGCCGTTTAGACCACAGTTTTAAACATGCTGTAAAAAAGGTTATGATCCTTCTTGCCACATACAACTAATAAAATCATGTCAAATTGAAAGTCTTACTTTATTACGCAATTTTATCGAAGAACGTCATCCCTAAACTTGAATACGTTAATATCGTAAATTTTTACGCGGGTACTAAACTGGATATTTTTTTATAAGATTAGTAACCCGCCCCTGTTTCACACGGTTTATTACGCCTTGAGAAAAGGTAAAGATTTCTTCATGTGTAAGTTAAAAACTAAATTAAAGCAGTGGTGGCCCAGTGGTATCGGCCCCGACTTACGAGTTTTAGGTCGTGGGTTCGAATCCAGCCTGGCGCATTACTTTGAGTAATTTATTTCATCACCACTGCTTTTATAAACGGTGAAGGAAAATATCGTGAGGAAACCGGCATGTCCTAGAACCATCAAATTCGAACACATGTGACATCTACCAACCCGCACTGGGCCCGCGTGGTAGATTATGGCCCACTCCCTCTTACAGAGAGGAGGCCTGTGTCCCAACAGTGGGAACATTGAAGGCTGATGATGATGATGATGAAGTTAAAAACTTAAAAAGGAACTTTTTAATCTTTATAATTTTATACATGCGAAAGTTTGTAAGGATGGATGGATTTATTTTTCTTTTGCACAAAAACTCCTTGAATGGATTTGAATAGGTACACTATTAGTTTATAACCTAGTTGACAATCTCTGAAAAAGTCAATTTAAACAAACCTTTTGAAATAAAATCTTTAGGTGACTATACAACATTATTTTTAGTATATGCGAAACCTAAATATAGTTTGTTCAGAATCAGTAACTGATTCGATTCCAACAATTTTTACACCATGTGATATTTTTTTTCAAAAATATTTTAAATTAATTTTATTACTAGTTAATTACAATACAATCACCGTAAGGTTAGGTACCTATTGCCAAACAATATTCACAAGTGTATATACACAGGAGACGCGGTTTACGTGGATGTACCGTGAAATGAGCATGTTTTTGAACGGACAACCAGGTAATATACAAGCTTATAACTTTGTGATTTTTTATGATACGGTTTTAAAATTTTGTACATAGATACTTTACTATTTGAGTCCTCGCGCGTGCGCACTCCCGAGCGGTCGCTGCGAAATAAAGTTATTAAAATGTCCGAGAACAGTGTTAATACGCTCAAGTGCGTAAATTGTAACATAGTGATATGTGAGGTGTTAGCGTTTATTCGGAATAAACTTGATGTAATGGACAACGAAAGCTTAATAAGAATTTGTGTGTCGGCGTTCTCTGAAGACGACATTGATAGTGCAAAAAAGTTATTGTTTTCATCTGTGAAAACAAAACTTAAGCTTGTTTCAAGACGTAAACAGAAAAAAGAAAAAGATCTCGACGATATGCTGACGGTATTAAAAACAGCTGAGCCTGATCAATTACCGGTTTTTGTAGCTTACAGCTTAGAAAAATTACCACCCGTTTGTTTTGATCATGTCGACGTAACGAAATTATTAAAGGACTTGGTGTTTTTGCGTGAAGAAATAAACAAGATAAAAGTAAATTATGTGACGAAAGAAGACCTAGAAAGTAAAATTAAGAAGGATGGAATGTGTATAAATAGCCCCGTATCATATATAAATTCGAATATTAACATGCGCAGAGGAGGGTATCTGTTGGATAGCGGACCGTTCGGACTGTCGCATGTTTCTGAGTCATCACCGCCGGCGCCGCCCGCGCCCGCGCCGTGTGAAACAAGTACCGAGCCACTGCCGTCCATACCACCATCGTGCCCCCGCGCCGCCACTACAACACGCATAGATAACAGCTCGCCAGACGTAAACAGATCCTTGCAATATCGTTCTCTCCGTGACTTAAACGGGGCTGCACACGATTCTGTCACATTGGATCCAGTTAATTCAACTTTGTTGGGTCAGAATGTTGCGAATACACATAGCAATTTTTCGACTAAACAGCTGACTGTAGCTGAGGTAGTAAGCCAAGGTGGATGGAAAGAAATGGAACAAGATGGACAATGGACAGTTGTTCAAAATAAAAAGTTAAGGAACCGATTTACAGGTAGGATAGGCAAGGCTCACTCTGCTACAATGGGAAACTTTAAAGCAGCAGAAACATTTATTCCGCTTTTTGTTTCGAATGTTGATAAACACACTAGTGAAGCTGATATTTGTGATTATATTAAAACCAAGACTCAGGTAACCGTAAAGTTGGAAAAAATTAATATGAAAACAGAAAGGACGTATAATGCGTTTAAGATATTTGTCTCCAAAAATAAATTAGATACCTTTTTGGATGATAGCCTTTGGCCTGAAGGAATACGCTTTAGACGATTTGTGTTCTTTAAAAAGGATAAGAACTCCTATAAGACTCAGCTCCCATCTATAAACAAGACACCTACAAAATAATGGCTTCTAACGATACAAATAAATTAATATTTTCTACTTTTAACTGTAAAGGTGTGAACAGGTCGGTGGAATGTGTGAGAAACTTATGCAAGAGTGCTGACATCATTGCACTCCAAGAGACCTGGATTTGGCCACATGACATAGGATTCCTAGGAAACCTAGATGACAACTTCGCATACAGCGGCAAATCAGCCATTGACACATCTGTCAAAGTGATCACAGGCAGACCATACGGTGGAGTAGCACTGTTGTGGAAGAAGTCAGTGTTTTCATCTGTTTCGATAGTGAAGTGTATCAGTGACCGATTAGTTGCTATAAAAGTGGAATACGAAAACCGTCATATGTTGATATTTTCAGTGTATATGCCCTACGATAACGGTAAGAGTGACAATTTGACTTTGTTTACACAAACTTTTAGTGAGATTGTAGCCATAATTGAAAGTAGTAGTATAGAGTGTGTAATTATATTAGGGGATTTCAATGCCCACCCCGGTTCGCGGTTTTTTAATGAACTTATTTCAGTTTGTAATGATCAGACATGGTTTTGCGCTGACTATGAGCTACTGCCGAAAGACACACATACGTTCGTTTGTCAAGCCAGTGGTTCGCGACGTTGGTTGGACCATTGTTTAATAACGAGCGCAGCAAAAAACTTAATTACTAAGGCAGCAGTCTCATATGGGGTTTACCATTCTGATCATTATCCTGTTATGTTTGAATGTAATTTAACTAAAATTAATCAGAAATTACCAACTCAGAATTATATTAGTAATAAAGTACGCTGGGGTGAAAGAAACGGTGAACAAATAAATAATTATTATGAGTATTGCAATGATAAATTAAAATTAATAGATTTTCCCGATCAGTGTACTACGTGTTCTCATAAAATGTGTAATAATTCGGATCATCATGTATTAATAAATGATTTATATTTGAGTATAGTATCAACCCTCCAAGAGGGTGCCCAGTATGCATATGTGGGCAGAGATCGCATTAAGAGACAAAAATATGTCCCAGGTTGGAATAAATATGTCAGCGACGCTCACAGGGAGGCTCGTAATTATTACCAAACATGGCTATTGCATGGTGCACCAACTCAAGGGACTATGTACGAGAAAATGCGCGAAACACGAAGGAAATTTAAGTCTAAATTAAAATTTATACAAAATAATCAACATCAAATTAAGTTAGATATTTTAGCTAAAAGTCATTCGAAAAAAGAATTTGCTAAGTTTTGGAAATCCACTAATAAATTAAATGCCAAGCCGAGTCTTCCTGCAAGTGTGGAGGGTCTGAGTGAACCCAAAGATATTGCCAACCTTTTCCAAAGACATTTTAGAGAGTCTCTCTTGCAAATAGACCGGAGGGTGCTCGATGAAGAGGATTTGTCGGGGCCCGATGAGCTTACTGTAATGTTTACAGCTAAACAGGTTGCTACTGTTATTAAGAAAATGACAAGAGGTAAATCGCCTGGCCACGACGGCCTCAGCGTCGAGCACCTTAAGTACGCTGGGCCACACCTGAATAGGGTTCTTGCTCTTCTTTTTAATCTATGTCTCAGCCACTGTTATTTGCCACACGATCTTATGCGTACAGTGGTAGTACCGGTTATTAAGGACAGGACAGGGGACGCTTCTGACGTGTCCAATTACAGGCCTATATCGTTGGCCACGATAGTCGCCAAGGTCATGGACAGTTTGCTTGATCAACAGTTGGCTAAGCACGTTGAGCTGCATGACGCGCAATTTGGCTTTAAATCCGGTCTATCTACGGAAAGTGCCATTCTGTGCCTCAAGCAAACTGTTCAATATTATACTTCCCGAAAAACACCTGTTTTTGCTTGTTTTTTTGGACCTGTCAAAAGCGTTCGACCTGGTGTCTTACGAGGTATTATGGAATAAGCTGCGGAGTGATACTACACTACCGAATGAGATTACATCTTTGTTTCGTTACTGGTACTACCACCAAAGGAATAGTGTCAGATGGGCGGAGGCTAAGTCGGATGAGTACGAGTTGGAGTGCGGGGTGAGGCAGGGGGGGTTGAGCTCGCCTCGCCTCTTCAATTTGTACATAAACCGGCTAGTCGGTGAGCTTAGCAGCACCAAAGTTGGATGTCATATTGACGACGTTTGTTTGAATAATATTAGTTACGCGGATGACATGGTGCTGCTAAGCCCATCGATCGGCGGTTTGAGGAAACTAGTGGCTATTTGTGAGTCCTATGCAGTGTCTCATGGGCTCAAGTACAACGTCAAGAAAAGTGAAATCATGATGTTCAAAGCGAGTGCCACAAACTATTCTGACGTTCCTGGTGTCTCACTATGTGGCACTCCTTTAGCATGGGTGACCAGGTTTAAGTACTTGGGTCATTGGGTCACTGATGACCTTAAGGACAATGTTGACATAGAGAGAGAGCGCAGGTCGCTGGCTGTTCGATGTAACATGCTGGTTCGAAGGTTTTCACGTTGTACAAAGCAAGTGAAAGTCACTCTTTTCAAAGCTTTCTGTCAATCTTTCTACACGTGTAGTCTTTGGACCAGTTTTACGCAGAGGACATACAGCGACCTGCGTGTCCAATATAATAACGCGTTTAGAATATTGTTGGGGCTGTCGTGGCGTTGTAGTGCGTCCACTATGTTTGCGGAGGCGCGCACAGATGATTTTTACGCTATAATAAGAAAAAGGACCGCCTCCCTAGCTAGTCGGCTACGCACTGCCACCAACAGTGTTCTGAGCGTGTTCTCAGATCGGTGGGACTCCCCTCTGCTGCGCCACTGGGTTAAGATCCACACCGTTTGATTTGTTTTTATTTTTATCTGTTTCATTATCTCGATAATTACATTACTAACACTAGTTATTAAGTTACTTTGTTGATACTAACACTATGGACTCATGTCTGAATTAAAGAATTTGAATTGAATTTACACAAAAATACTAGACAGGTGTATCGGGTTTCGCATAAACAAAAAATAATGCTGTTTAAACTGTATATTTTGATGCAGTTTAAAAGAACAACACAGTCACAGACAAAACACGCGACTTGTTTAACATGTAACATGTTTCGATATGTCGTGTCGTTGCCTATCTCCAAATTTTAAGAACACTTACTTTGAGGTAGGTGATAAATCTAAATTAGTTTTTTTGTGATTACATTTCGCTATTAAAATGTAAGTACTGGGGATTTTTATGAACTTAGAAGTACGTTGAAAGTCAGACAGACAAGTGACATTAAACTTGGAATCACAACTCTCAGACACGATTAATAGAATAGGTGCGTCCACAGAGAGAGAGCAGCCTCGCGAGGCATTTGCTTCGCGCGGCAAATGCCTCGCGAAGCTGCTTGCTCTGTTTGGACGCGCCACGAAACAACATACCTACTCGAGCAAAACAAAAGCCGACACTGGATGGCTCGGGCACACTCGGGCGCTCGGTCGATCGCCCGCGGAAGCGCGCTCGCTTTCCTCGGCCGAGACACGTCCATCACACCGAGCTGCTTCGGGCGGCAAATGCCTCGCGAGGCTGCTCGTTCTGTGTGGACGCACCTAATGAAAATTTTAAACTCGATGTAAAACGTCAAGTGTATCAAAAATAAGTACTATCGAACAATGTAATCTCTGCTCACTTTTAAAACAAAATCGCGTGCGCAGTATCCCACATCTGTGAACTGGCCACCTTTTTTATGAAATGGATGACCCTTTTTTATGAATAGGATGAATGGTCAAAACAAAGGGCCTAGGAAGTGAAAGTTATAACTGCAAGCAGAAATAGTCTTTACGGTGGTCAGTAGATACATTGGGCGATAGTACTTACCTACACACCCACACAGAAACCGAAAGGTTTCTGTGTGGGTGTGTAGGTATTAGAAGTATTTTTAGTAGGGATCTCCTCAAAAAATACTTGTAGGGATTACAAGTATTTTTTGAGGAGTTACTTTGACTACGATATTGACAGATTTTTTTCTTATATAAGATGGGTTTGCTCTTGACCTTAGCCTAGGTCAGAGTGATAGAGACAAGGTCGGCGATGAAGCGACCTTATCTCTTCTATCATTGCACATCTAGACGCACGGCAAATTACCATCCTTACCTCATTGCTATACCACCAATTCGCACTAAGCGTTTCCAAACGTCTTTTATAATGCGGACAGCGAAGGAGTGGAACTCTCTGCCTGCGTTTCCGAATGCATACAACCCTAATCTCTTTAAAGTTAGAGTGAACAGGCTTCTCCTGGGTAAGCTCGCTCCATCGTCGACCTTGTCTTAGTCACTTCTGACCTAGACTAAGGTCAAGAGCAAACCCATTTTACATTAAAAAAGCCTGTTCAATTTATGCAAGCTTGCACATGTAGATTCACCCTTACCACTACAACATACTTAATATGACATAAAACATGCGGTTTTCTATGGGTAGATGAAAAACAAAACACGCTCGTCAGTCGTAAGTCACTCGAATTGCATCAGGTGCGTACAGACCATGTAACATGTTATACAACCAGTGTTTTATAACACGTCCACACATTGTAACCTTGTTATTCAACATTGCAGCATAAAACAATACTGTACACATTAGAATAACAATGTAATGTAACAATGTTATATAACCATTGTTGCTTCTCGTTCTTCAGTGACTAAGTTATATAACACTGTCTTACATATCAATAACATGTTTTATAACATTCAGTGTCCACATTATGTGAAACATGTTATATAGCAATGTTGTATAACATGTTACGTTACATGGTCTGTACGCACCATTATATTGTAGTAGCAAGGACAATTATAATTTTTTGTTACTGGATATTACAAATCGCATGAATATTTCTGCGTTCCACCGAGTCAAGCGCGATTTGTTTAAATATTTAGATTATTTAGCAACTCAATGCCCTATCTTGGCGTTTAATTTTGTATACATATATGTGATAATTATTTATGTACTGCGCAAATTGCAGGGCACTCGGCTCGGACTGTGGTGCCAGCTTCTAATTAACTGCGGTAGTGGGCTGCAACCCTTATAATAGGGCTAGAAAACCTGCGGGTTTGATTTAGAATTAGTTGTATGTTATTTGATGTTGACAAATTGTGAGCTCTTAAACGGAAATATTGCTTGTTTGTTGTTACAACTAATTTTATCTTATCTGAAATTATCTTTCAGTCATCGAAATCATCAGTCAGGTGAAATTATTATAGATAATCTAACTGAACGGAATTATTCCGTTCCGTTCAGTTAGATTATTCACCCGTATTTTTTCTCTTTTTATGTACCTAAGCCAAAATTGAAGAAAATACGACTCTTTTAAAAGTCACAATTCGTTATTTGTGGGTACAATTTTAGATATACAGTACAATCCCGATTATGCGGATCAAATAAAAAAGGATATTCCGTATAATCGAAAATCCGGATAACCGATTTCAAAGCAAATCATACAATATTTACATTTTAATTAATTTTTATTATGTACCTAATGGGCTTTACTTAGATAAATACGATACTTAGATAATAATAAGATATATAAAAAACGAGCTATAACGATAGCTCCTACATTGTTCATTTTGCAGAGGATGACAAAAGGCAAATCCCCTGGGCACGACGGACTCAGCATTGAGCACCTGCAGCATGCTGGTTCCCACTTACCGCGAGTGTTGGCACTATTATTTAATTTGTGTATGTGTCATTCACATCTGCCACCTGACCTGATGCGGGCTGTGGTGGTGCCAGTGGTCAAAAGTAAAACTGGAGACGTATCGGACAAGTCAAATTACAGGCCTATTTCTCTCGCCACCGTCATAGCCAAGGTCCTTGACAGCGTGCTAAATTCACATCTAAATAAGCATGTGCGACTCAGTGATGCCCAGTTCGGATTCCGGCCTGGGCTTTCAACGGAGACTGCTATTGTTGCCTTGAAGCACGCTGTCAGGTATTACACTGATAGAAATACACCTGTCTATGCGGTTTTCCTTGACTTGTCTAGGGCCTTTGACCTTGTCCCATACGATCTTCTTTGGCGAAAGCTGGATGAGACGACAGTACCGCCGGAGCTTGTGTTACTCCTCAAGCATTGGTACCTGAACCAGGACGCTCGGGTGAGGTGGGCGGGTGAGCTGTCGGAGGCATGCCGGCCGGAGTGCGGAGTGAGGCAGGGGGGGCGGTCCTCACCTTTGCTCTTCGGTCTGTATGTGAATGGTCTGATTGAGCGACTCAGCAGCACACGTGTCGGCTGCTACGTGGATGGAGTTTGTTTTAACAACATCAGCTACGCGGACGACATGGTGCTGCTGGCTCCCTCAATCAGTGCTCTCCGAAAGCTACTCAGTGTATGTGAGTCGTACGCTGTAACTCACGGGTTAATTTATAATAGCTGTAAGACGGAATTCATGGTCTTCGGGTCCGGCACCAGGTGTCCCACTACTACCCCTCCTCTTCTGATGAGTGGACACCCGATTAACAGGGTTTACAAATTTAGATACCTGGGCCATCTGGTTACCCATGACCTGAGGGATGACGTGGATCTAGAAAGGGAGCGCAGGGCATTGTCAGTTAGGGCGAATATGTTGGCCCGCAGATTTTCTCGATGTACAGACGCAATTAAAATAACCCTGTTTAAGGCGTATTGCACAACGCTGTACTCGGGAGCTCTGTGGTTCACATATACCAAAAAGGCTTACAATGCTCTGCGTATCCAATATAATAATGCATTCAGGGTATTGTTGCGACTGCCGCGGTTCTGTAGTGCCTCGGCAATGTTCGCGGAGGCACGTACTGACGGCTTCGATGCACTGTGGCGTAAAAAATCAGCCTCGTTACTCTGCAGGCTGCGGGGCAGTCCCAACACTATTCTGCAGTCGATAGCCGCCCGAGCAGACAGTCCGCTAGTGTGGGCGCTCGTGAACCGGACACGTTCCGTTTTATGTATTAAATACTAACATAGGTTAAGCAGTTTTGTTACTAACACTAATAGATCATTGTAGTCTGTGCAAATAAAGATAAATAAATAAATTGTTGAACTGCATACACGCTTATTAGTACTAGTACAGCTTTTTTTTTTTTTGCGTGGTAAAATCATCAAATGAGTCCTCCCACCCCGGGCAGGGCGGGAGGGACTGTCAGACTTGTACTGACTAAAATCCACGGTGTCCTTCAATAGCCCGTTATGTCCCGGGGTCACGGTAATGAGATAAGTCCCGCGACCCCGGCAGGCTTTGGCCCTCTAGAGGGGGGCCCCGTCATCATGCTGACACTCCTTGAGGCGCGCGTGGAACACAACGCGCCGTCGACCCGAAAACAGTAGAAAACCGGAAGTCGCCACTGTCCTCTCGCTACCAGCATTTTGAATGATTTTATTTTATTTATTTCATTTATTACGTTAGTTTTATGGCATAATAATAAATCTTACAAACCTGCGTGTTTGTTTACATCAAATATCAAATATTTTGAAACGTTGTCAGCAAATAAAAATTTTAGTTCCGTTTCAAAACGTTCTGGCCAAGCTGTACTGTACACGCGTTTTTCTGTCCGAAATTGTGGTTCTCGGAGCCCCAAATCACAAAGTCCATGAATTTAATTGTTTAGGAAGGTAAAGTGTTGAATTTTGTACCAAATTACGTCCTCGCACGACACCGCGCATGTTTGTCATAATATTTAAATTAAGGAATGCAATCCGTGTTACATTTGCACCTCTAAGGGTCAGTATACACCGAGAAGAGACGCGACGCGACGTGACGCAATAATACTGGAAAGGAAGGAGGTTTCGTGTAGTAAATGAAGTTAGATTTTGTGGTTGATGGGATGGCAATCCGAAACGACCGGAGAGAGATCAGAGGGTCTAATCTCTAACCGCGAAACTCGTGTTTTCGGCTTTATTTACGGGCGTTTTGACAACGAGCCTGAACTTAAAATGAATGATATTACCATTTAACAGATAGCTCCTTATAATCCGCACTCGTGACCTGCGGAAAATAATGGTACATACATTTTTTTAATGCAATTTGATGTAATGACATACTCGTAGACACGTAGCGCCGCGACAAAATGGTTCAGTCGCGGCGCGGTTTCTAAGTATTGTCCATCCGCAAATTTGATTTTGACATTAGTAACGTTCGTATATTCGTATCCGTACTCGTGTCTTCGTGTAACGGACTTAGAAAATAGACCCCCTATTTTTTTACGTGGTAAAATCATCCAATGTCCTGCCACCCAGGGCAGGACGTGAGGGACTGTCAGACTTGTACTGACTTAAATCGTCGGTGCCCTTCAATAGCCCTTTACGTTCCAGGGTCACGGTTACTTGATAAGACAGTCCCGCGACCCCGGACCCCCTGGACCAACGGCGACACATGCTATTCGGCCTCGGGGCAATGCCATTAATATTCGGAGTTAGTTTGACTATGCTAAACCTACCAAATCATAGGTAAACTAGAATAGAAAACTTAAGATGGCGCCAGACAATCGTAAAACCAGACCTATTGTTATGCACTCACTTATAATTCAGTCTCAGACACCCACGTTCAGCCTAGCTCAACTTATAGAACATTACGGTCATCAGAGGCACTAGCACAAATGAGCGGTGCAAACGCAACAAATGTACGCATCGGGAGATGCCCATGGCAATGGACGTTGCGAAAGTGATTTCCAGCCATCGCACCGTTAGGCAAAGGCATTCGAACGGCGAGCAATGGGTGACTCGTCGTCTGATCATGGATCATGCCCGGGTCGACGGTGCAACGTGTTCCACGCGCGCCTCAAAAAGCTGTCAGCAATCTGACGGCGTCCCCCTTGGAGGGCCAAACCCTGCCGGGGTTGTGGAAATATCTCATCAGGTAACCGTGACCCTGGAACGTAATGGGCTACTGAAAGATCTCCGTGGATTTTAGTCAGTACAAGTCTGACAATCCCTCCTGTCCCGCCCCGGGAGGACTCGTTTGATGATTTTACCACGATAAAAAAACATGCACGATTTGTCATAATTATGTATAAATGATAATTTTTTTTTTCAACTTTATTAGCAGGAATCTATTTGTGGAATACATTTTTATTTATAAGTATATACATAACTAAAACTAGAAATTTAAAAATAAAACTAAATATTTACAACAATACTAAAACTCAAATAAAATACATGATAATTAAATTATTGTAATTATTTCCAAATTTAAAATTTGTCATACGATACGAACCGCGCGTTCGTGCTAGGCCCACACATAGTCAGGTCTGGTCTAGAATCGCAAAATAAGGCTAAATCAATAACGGTATGCCATTGTCTTGCCAATAAGGAGATGGTTATGCCCTAACGGATTTGCCTTACGAAGCGTCGAGGTCTGACGGTGGACGGAATATTTACATATGTTAGAATATGTAGAACTAGGTTTCTATGTACAGGATGCATAATTATGTATTGTTGGGGTTCCTAATGAGTGTTATCAAGGAAACGACCACATCAGTTACGTACTATTTAATAAATGCCCTGGTGATAATCTAAAATAACGCATTATAAGGTATAAGACTATGCATACGCTTATAAAGTAGCGGTACTTACTTTCTAAACTAAAGGAGCATACATTATATTCTAACAGCCTTATTCATAAAAATCCCCTAAAATAGGTTTATAACACTCAACAGTTAAAATGCTCAATAGAACTAATAAACCTATTATAAAATTCTCTATTCATAAACGTTCAATAAACCCGTCATAGCTATGTTGTCGCTACAAGACGTTTTAACGTGGTTAAGTTGTCGTCCTGATGAATCCATAGAAGAAATGCCAAAACAACCGGTGTCTAAAGCAAAAAAACGCAAAAAAAAAGTCTGACGGCACTTTTGACATTTAGAGAGCTTGTCTTCATATGTGTTTCGTTATTCGTTCACGTGTTTAATGGAAATCAAAATGGAAAACCAGAAATATTATACATGTAAACGTGCTTACTTCACGACGACCCCAACATCTTATAGCGGTAAGCACCTGTAACTCTGGTCTGGTGACGTTCCACAACCTCTTGAGTCAAGTTGCAAGTCGTTGAAACGGTATCGACCTGCAGGCAGAGCGGGAGTGGTCCAGTGGTATGGGCCCCGACTTACGAGTTGTAGGTCGCGGGTTCGAATCCGGCCAGGCGCATTACTTTGTGTAATTTATTTCATCACCACTGCTCTTAAAACGGTGAATTAAAACATCGGGAGGAAACCGGATTCGAATGTCCTAGAACCAAAAAATCGAAGATATGTGACATCCACCAATGGCCCACTCCCTCTCTCAGAGAGGAGGCCTGTGTCCCAGCAGTGGGAACATTTATAGGCTGATGAAGATGATGATGATGATGGTATCGACCTTTAAACTCTACATCGGGCAAAGAAAACGGATCACTTCTCTCGTGGTAAATCTTTCGACGACGTGGAGGTGGAACATGTTCTGCTCGTTCAATAGCATTTAATGCTTGCAGAGCTTGCATAACTAACGCAAAACACGATTTCACAAAAAATATATAAAATTGTATCTCTACTTCCCAGCTCCTTGCACAATGCGCATACCATAACCTAATCATAAAACGGTTCGCAGAAAAAAAACAGCTGTTGCACATTTGTTGCCCATATTTCTGTTTATTAAAGGTTTATAATAGGGTCCACCCTGTTATAAGTTACGAAGCCGCTATTGAATACTTACAAAGCATTTTAGCGTTATTGAACGTTTATGAATAATGCTTTTCGGGATTCGCATTTTAAGAAGCTAATAAACCTATTTTAACTTTTTATGAATAAGACTGTTAGACTTTACTTAGGTACTATTTATACATACTCATATTATTTTAAAACTACTAACAACTTACTACGCAATTTGCTATTTGACATTATTTACTAATTAAGGTACAAGTTGGTAGCTGACGACACGAAGCTGCAGCAAACGACGTGTCGCAGTCACACTACTGGTTTCTACGTATTTCTATGAAATTCCCTCCGTAGTTAACGACATGTCGTCTGCTGCTGCTGCGTGCAGTCGGCTACCAACTTGTACCTTAACTTGAAAATAGAAGACGCAGCGTAAGGACTCTGGACCTCCTGTTCCCGATGTAGGTGGGGTAGTCTTTAAAAATTTAAAGGAGTATGTTCAATAATGAATGAAATAGAATAACTACACTTCATTATATTTGGCAACGTATGTAAAACTTTACTCAGTTCCCAAAGAAGACACGGATTGAAGATAACTAAGTCATCACACAATTTGTGTTAATTAATAGTTAAAACATAACAATTTATTCCACTCCATTGAATAATTTAATCGCGTCACTGATAACAGTGATAATACATTAATTTCATTCCGATCAGTGTTTAATTATGTAAATAAAAACTAGAAATATATAAATAACATGTTTTCACCATATTTTAGTCAAATTAAATTAAAAATGTGTGTGCCACATATGTAAATTATTTCAGGAATTACTTTATCCATTTGATAGTTTCGTAAAACGGAATAAATCTAGGTACAAGGATCTTTTGGCGCGTGGCCAAACTCGGAACTAACGCCGCCGGTTATTTTCTTTTTCGCGTACAATCATGCAAATATGTTGTATCAAAAGAAATCACCCACATGTCAATCACGTGTCAGAAGAGTTTTTTAACATAATAGGACTAGATTTCAGTCATTTTCAGGAATTACAGGATAGATCGCTTCACCGAGACCGCCCACAAAGTAGGCGAGCAGTCCCCGGGACGACCTATACCATCCAAAAATAAGTTCGCCCTTAATTATAGGACATTGCCAAGAGTTACCAAGGCCCAATAATTTCCTTACTCAATAGATTGAGGCACGAAGAGTGACGTCACTCGCTCGCGACCAATACTCTCCGTGCGAACGAAACCATAGCGCGATTCAGAAATAGACGGTGAACGAACAACGCCATCTATCGAGCGAGGGGGGAAACTTTTTGTTTGACATTGGGACTTGGTTTTTTTGTCAAATAGTTGACATGGTTGACATCGTCACTTTTCATGTTTTATTTTTTATCTATACTTATACATATAATATGTATCATAAAGAGAAAATAATTGGTTTTTTGTATTTTATAGGTTCCTCTGTGTTGGATAGTCTATAATCGAGGAAAGCTATAGGAAATATACCGCGGGGCGGGAAAAAGCTAAAATAGTTTTTACTATAGAAAAAAAAAACAAGAAAAATCAAAATGAATCGCTACTAATTACTTACCGAAAACATTAATTTTCCTCAATCATCTTCTTTAACATTATTAAATACAAAAAACTTTTTCAAAAAAAAATGTAACCGACTTCCCACAAAAAAAGTTCAAAATAACCTACAAAAAAACTTTTCTTTCGAAAGTCGGTGACTTTCTTTTTTATGTCATTGACTTTTTGTCACCGACTTTCGAAAGAAAAGTTTTTTTGTAGGTTATTTTGAACTTTTTTTGTGGGAAGTCGGTTAAATTTTTTTTTGAAAAAGTTTTTTATTTTATCCTTTTTAGTTTCAATATCCAACCAAAATTATTGTCAAATACATAATTTTCTTACATTTACTAAAATATTGTAATCCGTAGCACCGGTAATAACATCGTCCATGTATGTACTCTTACACAATGAGTTAAAAATGAAAACTACTGCACCAAACTAAATGAAAATTTTATGGGACCAAATGGCAAATATACTGTATCGAACAAAAAAAGAATCATCGAAATCGGACCAGAAACCTCGGAGTAATCCGTGTAGACAATGTTGAAAACTTTTTAGGTTTTTGTTGATTTTTCTTGATTTTTCAAAAAATGCTGGTCCGATTTCGATAAAATTTTAATGGGACCATTCGGGAAGGGTATACTTCCCGAATGGTCCCATTAACAAAAAAAGAATTTTTCAAATCGGTTGGTAAACGACGGAGTTATGCCCGAACAAACATAAAAAAAAAAATAATGTTTGTATTTTTTTTTTTATGTTTGTTCGGGCATATTGAGAACCTCCTCCTTTTGGAAGTCGGTTAAAAATGTAATCCGATTCATTGTCTCTTATTGTATTTTTATTAAAGATATAAATAGCATTCAACTCCAAGTCCCCTGAATACTTACTTTTTAAATTAATTCATAGTCAACTACAACGTAGATACTTTTGCAGGCAGGTCAGATGATAAATTACACAAACAATCATCTCATCACCACAGCGCGCAGCGGCCCCTAATGCCTTAATCAGGGCATGCGGGCGGCGAGTAATGGGCAACTCGCCACCCGACCATGGACCATGCCCGGGTCGTCAAAAAGTGTCAGCATGATGACGGGGCCCCCTTCTAGAGGGCCAAAGCCTGCCGGGGAAAGGGCTATTGAAGGACACTGTGGATTTTAGTCAGTACGAGTCTGACAGTCCCTCTCGCCCTGCTCTGGGTGGGAGGACTCATTTGATGATTTTACCACGAAAAAAAAATGTCTTTAATCGGAACTACATTTAAACAATAACTAAAACTTTTAAAAATAAAATTCTCCATAAATGTAAATGGTTAATGTACCACTCGCATATATATGTAGTGGCACTATTGAACTAGACGTCAGCACATCAACCTACCTCAATCTGTTAAATTTCTTAAATAGATTTTCAACCATAACACAATAGTGAAAGGTTAATAATATTCAATTGGTAAAATTTTACCGATTCGGGTAGGTTGACCTGTCTGTACATAAAAAATAAATATAAACAATAATAGTATGAAATTAATATTAAAAGATAATCAACATTACCACAGATATGACTGAAAAGTCTTTTTTTCTAAACTTAATTTTCAAGTGACAGTTGGCGTGTTTGCATAATAACAACCATCTACAATTATATTGTAAAGATGCATTCACACCCTTCAGTCACCGTCACTGTCACGTCACCGGCCCAGGTTAGAAAAAAAAAATGTTTCTATACTCCTAGTATGACTTTGTTCTCACACGTCCGTCTCCGGTCAGTCAGCGGAACGTGATCTATCAGTGACGTCACCGGTCGGACACGTCCAATATTATTTCCATACAAGTTTCATACTTTTGGCCCACACGACCGGGATCGTCACGTCTCAGTTCAATCAGCGTCGTGCTACCGTCATTGCTGCACGTGTGACAAACCCGTAACTTGACTGATGTTATTGTTCAATGATTCAGTCAAACCGGCGACGTGACTGACGAACGACGTAACGGTGACTGGTGTTTGTGAATACGTACACAAACCGTCACCGATCCGTTGTCGGTGACGTGACGTGACTGATGTGTGTGAACGCACCTTAAGCAAGTTAAACAACGGTTAAGTAAAAATCGATAAGTTAAACTAAGGGTAAAGGGATTTTCGCCAGGTTAATCTGAGATTAGCTGAGGATTCAAATTCAAGTTGTTTACTGTTTTGGACAGGTGTTACTTAATCTTAGGATAATAACGTTTCTGAGTAAAATATTATTGTTAAGTTTAGGAATCAACGAACAATAAAGAGTGATGTATGAAAAGGAGTGCATTGGAGACCTAGTAGGTCATGCGTCGGGGGTTCAAACCCAACCTTGCATTTAGTTGTGTAATTAATTTCATCACCACTGCTCTCTAAAAACGGTGAAATAAAACATAATGAGGAAACTGGCAAGTCCTAGAACCAAAAATTCGAAAACATGTGACTTCATAGCGCTCAAACACACTGCGAGCCTAGCGCGGTAGCGGCGGCGGGTGCGGAAATATCATACATATGAAGCGAAGCCATACTGAAGTGACTATGGCGGGAAGCCTAGCGCGGTCGCTAAGAGCGAGATCGCGAGTCTAGCGCTTTTCTAGGCAACAAGCGATTCAACGGACCCACTAGGCGGGCAGACGATCTTATGAAGGCCACAGGATCACGCTGGATGCAGGCCGCTTACAACCGGTCCTATTGGAAGTCTAAAGGGGAGGCCTATGTCTTACGGCTGATATGATGATGATGATGAAGCGATTCAACAGGCGGGTGGCAGGCCTAGGCCCCTGCGCGTTCACTATAGACAACAACCCACTCACAATACAGGAGAAATTCCTAATGTTGGGCATCTCTTATTTTAAAAACTTCTCATATTATAGACCTTGTTACCTTTTACAGCTCTCCCGGGAAAATATGATGGTCTAGTTTTATAAAATGAACTAAATATTATGAAAGTCTGACGTGTAGACACTACAAAGGTTTTACTTTGTTTTAAAATTCGTGCGTAACATTCAACGTGACTATCTTTTAAACATTTACTAGGTAATAATTTATGTGTAAACGTGTAAAGAAACCTTGTTGGTCAGGGTTTCTTTTTGGTGGCCTGGCATGACAACTTCAAACGAGAGTAATTCAACTGTGGGAAAGAAATAGAGTTATACAAGTCCTCTAGCGCCATCTCATTCACACACTGTGTTAGCGTTCATGCACACGAGACGGTTTTGCGCTGGAGCTAAGCCCGGCGTCAAACCGGGTCCGGGCGGTCGTCAGTCGTGTATGAAACTCTATGAAGCTAACCACACGACGCCGCCGCCGCCGGCGCTAGAGCCGGCTCAAAACACCGTGCCGTGTTAAAACCGTCTCGTGGGCATGAGCGCTTAGGCCACCTGAGGCCTTATCATGCGTTTTCACTTATTGTGACGTAAAGTAAACTGGAACAAATTCAAGAAAAAAATTAGTTCCTTCTTCGTACACCAGAGGCGCTGTTCCATTTTTTCATACAAGAAACGCTGTAAATACTGGAAAGACGCTGTAAAGTAAAATAGTGAAAACTCGTGATAAGGGCTCTGGTTATGTTTTATCTATGGAGAATTATGTTATGCAAATGAAGGAAGAAATGTAAGAAATGTAAATCTAAGAATGAATGATGTAACAAAGGTTCTGTAATAATTTTGGCGATCTAAAAAGAGTGTCCATGGAGTTTCTTTCCCGTTCTTCTCCATAGAGATCTACTTCTTGGAATGGGCATCTACGGTACTTTCACAGTTTTTATTTTATGTCTTGTGACTGGGACTGTAGCACCATAATTTAGTATTTTGTGTTTAATAATATTTCATTTGTCTTTGACAATTCAAAAGTGCCTGTAACTGGCTTATTTGAAATAAATGCTTTGATTTTTGATTTTGTAAAAAAGATTGTCCTAAATATCCAGAATTTATAACGATAATATTATGAAAAAGGGAAAGGAATAAACTTTTATTGTCGTTTCTCCTTTAACAGGTAAGCTATAGTTTATTAGATGTGTAGGTATATAGTGTGTTAATGCATTATTTTTTTAATAAATCTCCTTTTACAGAGCAACACTATTTTCTAATAATTCTAATCCCTAAGATTTCTTTGAGATAACACTGTGTATAATGCAATAATTAAAAACTGAAAAGTTTATAACTAGTTTCAGAGTTATAAGCTCACTTAAACACGAACAAAACTAGATCATTGTGTCTTTTTTTAAAGTATTTTCTTTTAAACTTCATATGGATACTAAATGGTAAATAGAAAACAAGATTTTTCCGACATAAACTAGGTTGAAATAGAAAAAAACAGGAGCTTGTTTTTTTTCAAATTTCCAGGACTTTTGTAATTACGTCCAGTTCTTATTATTCCCGTCACATACTCCCTTTGTTTGGCTATGAGTTCAGGAGTATTCAAATTAAAATTATTTCGAGAAATCCTTTGGATGCCTACTTAACATTCCTCTGTCGGCCCCTTCAGAGCAAAGAAGCGTGATGTTATGGTTAATTTTTAATTTTTGTTTGGACAGTTATTATTTTTTGAAGAACCATAATTAAATTACCCTACAGTGAAAAAAAAAATTAAGACTTCTAAACTATCTACTTTATCTATTTCTATTTATTATCTCTTTTCCAAAAGTATTTAATTACAATGTTGCCAATTTGTCTTCCCATATTTAATTGAATGAAAAGGTTTTTCTTTTAGAAAACTTTGCCCCACCACCCTTGGAATTTCTCCTGTATCGTGGGTGCGTTTACAAACATATAAACTCACATACACAAACACCCAGACCCGGAACTTGTAGATCATACAAATATTTGTTCCGTGCGGGAATCGAACCCGCGACACGCCTCGCAGCGGTCGATCGCTTAGCCACTGCACCAACCGTGCCGTCAAAGATAATTCATTAATTTTCGTTTTTAGGGTTCCGTACCCCAAGAGTAAATTTCTAATACTCCACTATTCGTCTGTCTTTCTGTCCGTCTTTCTCCAGGTTGTATCTCATCGACCGTGATAGACAGTTTTCACAGGATGATATAGGTATTTCTATGGCAATAATAACAACAAATACCAAAGGGGCTCCCATACAACATGCATTATTTTTTGCCATTTTTATGTATAATGGTACGGATTACTTCGTGCGCTGGTCACAGTCGCATTTGGCCGGTTTTTAAACTTTACAATGAACCGCCTTTTTACCCGACTGCGCGACGCAAAGGAGGGTAATGTGTTTATCAGTCTATGTATGTATGTATGTTTGTTTCTATGTGGCGTTCTAGAGAACAAATGCGTAGGTCGATTTTGATAATTCTTTCGTCAATCGATTCGTCTAATAGCGGCCATACACCATACTGCCTATCGTACAATCGGCATGACGCTGCCGATTTGATCAGTTAGATTTGACCGTGTGTGGGCGTGGAATCCATCAAATTGGCATAACAATAGGCTTGATCATGCCGATTTGATCAAATCGATTTGATCATGCCAATTTGATCAAATCGATTTGATCAAATCGGAATGATCAAACTTCAAATCGGCAGCAGTGATACCAACTTAGCAACTTTATAGCTAGATCTAGCTAATATTCGGTAGCTACTTTTTAACCGACGTAAAAAAAGGAGGAGGTTCTCAATTCGAAACGTATATTTTTTTGGAACGAAGTTCCTTATGGCGCGTTGCGAAAGGGGGCTAGGCGGAAAAAATTGTAACGACACTTTTTACAGACTGCGATGGAGTGGAGTGGAGTGGAATGGAATGGAGGGTCGAAAATCGCCTGAACCTTTTTTTAACTTGCTATCGTTAAGCAAGTTAAAAAACAGGTTCAAGCGATTTTCGACCTTATTGACATTCAAAATTTAGTTTGTTTTTTCTCACATTCTCGTTAGCTAACATTGCTCCTTCATTAAAATCCGGTGTTTGCATAAATGTCAATAAAGTCGAAAATCGATTGAACTCACTTTCACTTGTATTACCAACTGATTCCCACTAGTGGGATAAAACAAGTCGGTAAAAAAGTAGCTAAAAAGTTAAGCCACAAGTTTTATAAAATTGTAGCTGTCTGTCACCGAATAATAGCTAATCTATAAAGTTGCTAAGTTGGCATCACTGCTGCCGAATTGAAGTTTGATCAAATCGATCGTCATGCCGATTGTACGATAGGCAGTATGGTGTATGGTGTATATGGACGAACTGCCAATTTGATCAAATCGATCGTCATGCCGATTGTACGATAGGCAGTATGGTGTATGGCCGCTATTAACCTTGCGAGTGTCACTAAAGACATGACAGTAATCAAAATTCACCACAGCGACAACCAGACGCCATATTGTCAAAATGAAAAAAATAAAAGTCGATGAGCCCATTCTTTACCAAATCTTCCCAAGGGGCCCCACTGTGAGTCGTTCTGTTCTGCTTCTTCCTGTTGTTCTGTTGGGCTTGTTTCTTTCTTTTTAGTTTCTATTTAAGTTAACTTTTTCACGTACTTTTTAAAATTAGTTTTTACGCAGTCGGGTTTTTTGTTTTTCTTTAATTTTTTTTTTTTTTGGTCTAGTGTAATTTTTAATGGGCTACCTCAGTCATTACATCATTTGTCGGCAATCACACCACACAAAAATAACCTAAATAAACACTAACTTATAAAGTAACCATTCAACTAATGATCCTCTTACACAACCAATAACCGTTAGTGATTTAAACCAACAAACTCATTCCACGGTTAAATTTAACCTCACTAATTAACACCGCGTTAGCTGGAGATAAACCGAACGATACGTTTAATTAGTTGCCGACAAATGTGTGCCATACGTAACATTACACTGTTTTTTTAACATGGTATAATCATCAAATGAGTCCTCCCAGGGTGGGACGGAAGGGACTCTCAGACTCATACTGACTCAAATCAACGGTTTTCCTCCAATAGCCCGTTACGTACCAGGTTCACGGTTACCTGATGAGATAGTCCCGCGACCCCGGTAGGCTTTGGCCGTCTAAAGGGGGCCCCGTCATATTGCTGACAGCTCTTTGAGGCCGTCGACCCTGGGCAAAGGCTTACCTCCACTTTTTTCACCTACCATGACACTGAGCGATACATTTATAAAACACTTAATAATAATTAATAACGGTTTTGTAGAAATTGCCATTTAATTAAATTATTTATTAATCACGTTATGATGAATTGAAATCATACCGGTGAAATTATACTCTAATTATTAAGGTTAATTAAAACGAATGTTAACATTCATCATACCGTTCACGGTAAATAAACTTAAATCGACAAGTACAGTACGATTCAAACTTAATGGCGGCTCGGAACATCGTGCGTTCCGATGCGCAAAACGCAATTTTGGGTATCAGCGGGGTGTGGACGGGCGGGGCACATCCCGCGCACCCTCTGTCTCACTCGCACTCGCGCGACGCGTCGTGCTTTTAGTGTATGTTTGTTGTCAACTTGACTGTACCTGCGCGCAACTGCACTCGCAACTAATTTCCGAACCGCCATTAAGTTTGAATCGAACTGTAAGTTAGTGGATTTCCCGTTACAAGTACATACAAACCTTCTGAAGTTTGTTATTACAAACTCAACAAAAAAAAAAGAATTTTCCAAATTCGTCTTCTGCTGGACATAGGCCTTACCCAGAGTCCCAGACTGGTCTACTGATGTCGGACAGGCTCCCCCCTCCTCTATCATCCGCATCCAGTCTGTCCCAGCCATTTCCATAAGGTCGACGGTCCATCTGCTAGGGGGCGTCTACTACGCTTGCCGATACGCGGTCTTCACTCGAAGACTCGTCTGCTCCACCGGCCATCGGTCCTTCGACAAGCGTGACCAGCCCACTGCCACTCCTCACAATCGGTTTTCTTACTCTTCAAGGTATGTGCTATGTTCAGCAGTGGACGTCTTCCGGCTGATGATGATGACTCTTCAAGGTATGTCGGTTACTCCGGTTCTTTTCCGAATAATTTGCTAGATTACTGATTTTATCCTTCAAAGAAACTCCAAGCATAGCCTTCCTATTTGTGGACACGCCCAAATGTCAGTGTCCATGTTTCGGTACCGTATGCCATAACAGGCAGGATGCACTGATTGAAGACCTTAGTCTTCAAGGTTTGCGGTAGGTATGGGAGATGAGATGACGTGACAAAGTCTTCCAAATGCCGCCCAACCAACTTTGAGAAGCGTCCTCCAGGGCGGGACCGGAGGTCAGACAGACTTGTACTGACTAAAATCCACGGTGATCGTTCAATAGCCCTTTACTATCCAGGGTTACAAAATTCCACGGTGATCCTTCAATAGCCGTTTACGTTCCAGGGTTACAATTACCTGATGAGACAGTTACAGGACCCCGGCAGGCTTTGGCTCTCTAAGGGGGACCCGGTCTGATTGCTGACAGCTCTTTGAGGCGCACGTGGAACACGAGGAGCCGTCGACCCGGAGATGATCCATGATCGGACGGCGAGTCACCCATTACTCGCCTTGGTCTCGGCAACATGCGATGGTATGTCATATGACTCAATGCTATTGCCCAACAGCCAACACTTTCTATTAGCTCCTACATTTTTTAATTATTAGGCCTATTGTTCCAATTACTCATTGTTTGGACGTCACATACCTCTTACTTGTAATATTGGGTCACGATAATTATATAACAGGCTTACATGCAGTTGAGAGCATAGTCAGGCGATGTAAGCTAGGATTCTATGTGTTCAAATTGATAGAATAAATACTTTATTGTACACCATCATTTTTACACAACTAGTAAATCGACATTACTAATTATTTTATGGTTACAATTGCAGTCTTTTGCTAATAGCGAACCAAGTTCTGATACCTACTGTGAAATAACCCTTACATTTTTTTTTTTTTTTTTTTTTTTTTTTTTTTTTTTTTTTTTTTTTTTTTTTTTTTAGGGTGGCAAAATCATCAAATGAGTCCTCCCGCCCTGGGTGGGGCGGAAGGGACTGTC
Organism: Agrotis exclamationis; assembly: GCA_950005045.1. NCBI lineage: Eukaryota > Metazoa > Arthropoda > Insecta > Lepidoptera > Noctuidae > Agrotis > Agrotis exclamationis. The sequence continues at coordinate 21,078,612 of OX465429.1, read as the reverse complement.
AGACTCTTACTGACTAAAATCCACCCGTGTTCCTTCGGATGCCCTTTACGTTCCGGGGCCACGGTATCCTGGATTAAGAAAAAATCCGCGACCCCGGCAGGCATTTGGCCCCATAAGGGGCCCCGTCGGTGACGCGTGAAACACGACACGCCACCGACCCGGGCTTGGTCCCTGGTCGGACGGCGAGCTTACCCATTACTCACCGTCCGCAAGCCCGCTCCGCTGCTGTGCCCTCTGCTAATCAGAGGGACACGCATTGGAGCTTCCACCCGACAGGCTATTTGCATACGGGCAAAGAAACCCCCTTAGGCACACAGTGCCTAAGGAAGAGTTTTTGCCCGCATCCCAGGGCGCACCGGCCCGAAAAACTGGTCTTCCCCCCGGACGTATCCGAGAGGGAACTCCAGTCCACGGACGCACGTGGAGGTTACCTGTCTTAGCACCCCAAATAATCCTTACATGGAACAGGGTCGAACAGTATTAAAAAAAGTTTGGCCTATTTCACATTAAAATAAATCTCCAAAAGTTTTTTTGGATATCTCTTCTGGATGATTTCCCACAGTTGCTAACATACTAGAATCTTTTTTTCTTAACAATGGAGATCACAATTCTATCTAACTTTATTAGGATATTATTTGCTAGTTACAAAAAATTAAACTTGAACTGCCGTCCAGTCATTCTTAAATAATTATTATAAACAATAATTGTACCAAAAATCCTAATCATAAAACCCTTAGGAACTTCACTCCAATATATTTTATCAACTCGTAGGTAATTTCTCTAGAGTTTTATCACCATAATATAAATATTTGGAAAATACTAAATGCTAATAAATTAGAAAAATGACAAACCAATATATCAAAACCTGATTTTGCTTCATCGATTTTGCCCAGCATTTTTCTCTTCTGGCAATCGCAAAAAAAAACTCAACCGTGTTTTGAAACCCCCGTCAGTTTAACAGAAAACGGCCATGAATATAGACAGTGCCGCGTGAAATAAAAGTGCCGCACTGATTTACCGTGTGAATAAAAGTGATTTAACATTTAATTATGCCCGCGCCATGATTTATGGGCAAACTCCTTATTAACGGCACCGTTTCATACGTGACATACAGACGGACAGGTTGATGAGCTTAACGAGCTTTTAAGTGTAGTTTTTGGAGATTTAAATAGTAGTTGTTTACATCTCTGACCCCAATGACTAACTGGCGTTGTAATTGGTTTGCTTTCGAAAGGACTGTCTTTTGAAGTACTGGCTCGTTTTTGGTAGACATTTTAGTGTATTTTTGGTTACTTGATTATATCGCAAAGAAAGCTTATCTTACACCCAACCCAGAGATTTTTAACCCAAAAAAGGGTAATTGGTAAAACGAAACTACTTCCTGGTTTTATTTTAAAATTTGTCACTTACTAGAAGCGATAGCTGTGTCATAGATTAAACTAGCTGCTGGTAGCGGCTCCGCTAGCGTTAAGTAGAAAAATATCGCATGGGAATATAGAATCTGGTTAAAAACCACCCTATGTGTCAACCCAGGTTGTGAACTGATCTATGTATTAAATTTCATCTAAATCCGTACAATAGTTTTTGCATCAAAAAGTAACATACATACTCATAAACTTTCTCAATTATAATATTATCTTTTTTGGGTTCCCCATTCGGCACCCCTGTGTGTCACAGATAGGCATTACATATTATTATAAGTTATTATGTCACAACATCGTAGATTTATGACCAACAAAATTAAATATTTACAATTTGTTGAAGAATTAATCTTATTTGTATGACGTTAATCTAATATTGTAATGAGTTATACCTTTTTGGGGGTGAGATTAGAATTTTGCCAAGTTGTTGGGTATAATATTATCATAATCAAATAAAAATTACAGTTATAACCGTGAGAGTTTTTTTTATTTATAACATCTGGGTTAAACTCAATTTTAAACCAGCTTCGAAAAAAGGTGGAGGTTCTCAATTCAGCTGTCTATATTTTGTTACCTCATAACTCACGACTTAAAAGAATGAAAAATTATTTTACTTTGTTGATAATAACATGGTCCAAGTATGCTCTATTTGACAAGAATTTGGGTTGAATATTTGAATTATAAAGGTTAAAATAAAAAACTTTTTTCAAAAATAACTATCATATCAAATACTGTTTACATCTCTCCCAGAGTAGTTTTAACACTGTTTTGACACAGTGTACAAAATTGTTAACTTTTTATATAACTGTCTTAAAATTATTTATCAACAGTCCGGACCGTCGAACTTGGCTGAAACCACTGCCATGCACCCAAACAGATGCTGCATTCAATATAGCGAAGGGAGTCTGTTCTATAGCCATTGGGTTTGCTATTTGTAATAAAACATTTTATAATCAGAATTTATACGTTTTTAAACAAATATTATACCTACATTTTAATTGCCTCTTAAATTGATGATTCAAACAGTTATTTTTAAAATTCATATTTTATAGGTTTTTAATAGACATGGAGATAGAGTGTGAGCATTTTTTTTAATACATAATAATGTATTCGTTACCTCGTCAGTGTAGGTATGGCTATTTTATTAAAAAAAAAATTAAACACTTGCTGAATACAGTATTACAAAAAAAACGAACTCGGAAAGTTCGTTTTTTTTGTTATACTGTCCTTAGCCCAGCCACTGTGCCAACAACCAATAACCGAAGAGTTCGAACTTGTGTTCAGGAGGTATGACATGGAAGAGCATTACATGGAAGTTAACATCTGCCTATTTTTTACCCTATCGCATTTGACAACCCAATAGAGGGCCAGAGCCTGCCGGGGTCGTGGGACTGTTTAATCTGGTAACCGTGACCCTGGAACTTAAAGGGCTATTGAAGGATCACCATGGAATTTAGTCAGTACGAATCTGACAGTGCCTCGCGTCCCGCCCTGTGTGAGACGACTTATTTGGTGATTTTATCACGATTTTTTATCAAGATTTTTATTAAAAAAAAACTCCAGCAGACTATGACGTGGATTAGGTCATGACTTAGGTAATTTTTCACCCCCGTTATAGGATCCTGGTGAATAATTTCCGAAATCCTCATTCGGTATAAAGTATGTATAACACAAGGTACAAAGTTCTTCCCCATAAATGTATGCTACACAGTACAGACGTATGATTATCTCACTAGCTCCTGGTCTAGGATGCTCAGGCACAACAGCGCCTCTTTGTTTAGCGCTATATAGTCATCGAGTTTACACCCATAATATATTCATGCGAGTACTGTGACACACAGAGAGGTTTGTTCTTTGAAATTATACATAATTATACAGGTGGAATTTTCCAACTGGGCGTGGATGGTAATATCCGAAACTATGACACATATAGAAAATGCTGAAAGGAGCTTCGAGGCCGATTTTTACGAAAACTAAAACTACATCATTGGATTTTCGAAAAATCAATAAACTTGGCCACGAATCGAACCCGCTGATTTTAGAAAATACAATCACACTATATTATTACATCATTCGATAGCTGTGTCGCTAACAAGTATCAAAGTAATGGGGTAAGTTAGTAATCATCATCATCAGCCGGAAAACGTCCACTGCTGAACATAGGCCTCCCCCTTAGACCGCCACGCTGAACGACAATTTGCCACTTGCATCCATCGGTTGCCCGCGACCCTCACGATGTCGTCGGTCCACTTAGTGGGAGGCCTGCCTACGCTGCGTTTTCCGGTCCGGGGTCACCACTCGAGAACTTTTCTTCCCCATCGGTTGTCAGTTCTACGAGCGATGTGGCCTGCCCATTGCCACTTCAACTTGCAAATTGATGAGCTATGGCGGTGAATCTAGTTTTCGCCGAATATCCTTGTTCCGGATTTTATCCCGCAAAGAAACTCCGAGCATAGCTCTTTCCATTGCTCGTTGAGTGACTCTAAGTCTCTCTAAAAAGCCAGCAATCAAAGACCACGTTTCAGAGCCATATGTAATCACTGGCAACACACACTGGTTAAACACCCTTGTCTTGAGGCACTGGGATTTTCGATGAGAAGATATCACGTAGCTTCCCAAACGCTGCCCATCCGAGTTAAAGTTAGTATTACAAAATTTTAATAACGTCCCGTCCAGATGCAATTTACTACAGAAAATTTTCTTTCATTCTTACAATCCATGTCCAGGAATTGATTTTTATAAACGCATAATGCATGCTGAGCAGATTTTTTACATTAAAACTGTTACCAAAAAATAAGGCGACTTGTAACTTCTGCCCTCAAAAAAAAAACCTGTACAATCCTGCACAGATTAACGGACTAAGAGCTCAGTATTGGTGAGTCCAACAATTTATTATGCAAATCGATCCGCCAGACCGCAAGCCTCAAACATTGATCTGTGTAAAAAATGTAACCCGACACCGCGCTGAACAGATTCCTGGCTTAAAAAAACATGGCTTCCATTTTATAGCAGCTGTTTTTCGGATAGCCTATGGTAGTAGTGCTATATTGTGTATTACGTTTTGGTTTAAAAAAAAAATCCGTAACTAATTTTTCCTGTATCCTGGCCGTGGGTACGATTTCATTTAAACTCACACAAACAGACCTAAAAAAAAACTATTGTTAGGTCATACAAATATTTGCTCCGTGCGGGAATCGAACCCTCGACACGCAGCGCAGCAGTCCAATCAGCCACTGCGCCAACTATGCCATCAAAAACGTATATGTATATAATAATGCATCAGTATTGGGCCAAAGTCTTCACGCAGTGGTTGCCAGAAGATACGTTGCCGAAGGAGATCTAGAAAACGCTGGCGTGACGACTCAGACGTCTTTATGCGGCATTAGCCGGAGAAAACTGCACAGAGGAAAGAGTGGAAGGTTATAGGGACCTTTGTCGCAGGACTGTCTCGTCATGGCTATTGAGGGATCAACGTAGATTTTAGTCAGTACAAGTCTGACAGTCCGTCCTGTCCCGCCCTGGGTGAAAGGACTCATTATGGGGACTTTTGCCGAGCAGTGCGACGATAGGAGCCAAATAAAAAAAAAAAAAACTAAAATTTTCATGTCACTAGCTCCGCGACTATAGCAAGTGACATTCTATAAATCCGTTCTTTAATGACATGTCACTTACTTGTCAAAGCCCTCGATCCCTTTTATTTTTAACCAAATTGTGTTGACTTTTCCCTTTGAACAGGGAATATCAAGCCTATAATTTGTAACTTAAACGATTGTACGTTTGTCATTTGTGAATCTTTCTCAGTCCCAGTTCACGACTTCGGACGATACGACACGGGCGCGTGTCCTTTTATTTCGTGTGGTTTCGCGGCAACTTGTAGCAGATGTCATAAGCAACATCATTCTGCTTCCCTCATCCCAATTTACATGTGATCGGCATAATATGTCACATACACTTTTCTAGGTGCCTTTAAACAAGTTGTACTGGTGAAGTCTCAAACGGTTTAAGTTAAAATAACGTCTATTTTGCCTGCACCAACCAGTAGGTACCGACTAGTACCGACAACCTGTTTCTGTATTAAGGCTCCTAATCCTATACACATAAATATCGAAAAACTTTGTGATCACTTTGAAAAATCGGAATCTTTTTTTAAAGGTTTCGATTAGGACATAATTTTCTTCTTTTTAGATTCTTTATTTAAAAAATATATAGATTTATATTTTTTTTTTTAAACAATATAACAGTTCAATTATTTACCATAAAAATTAAAGTTTTAAGTCTCGAGCAGACACACACGATTAATCGCGCGGGGCGACATGTCGCGGTCCATTCGCAGTACATTTAGAGTGGAAATTAGCTTGGCTCGTTGTCGCAGCGCGATTAATCGCGTGTGTCTGTTCGAGCCTTTATCAGATTATGCTAGTGATCACAAACTTTTTTTAATGTTATGTAAGTCTCGTATTTTGAAACATTTCACACGGTTTTCCTTTTGGACTTTCCTCCCGACATTTTTTTATTTCCAAATTACTCTTAGTCTTATATACCTATGCACAATCGCTGTCGCTTCAACTTGTAGGTCGTGGCCAAGTGTTTTGGTGTTTGATTAATAATTCCTGGGACAAGACTATAAAATAAAGGGTGCTAGTAATTCTACGGTTTGCCAGACTAAATATAGAAATGTAGGAATAAAGCCTTTGATACTGAAAATGGACGTAATTGTTTGTTAGTTAGCTATTTTGTTATCAAGACCTAACTAACTTTGGTTAATCAAACTAGTTTATTAAGATAGTTTAAATTAAATAATATAGGTAGTAGTATTTTTTTTCTGGTCTAGACTTCTAGAAAGCGAGCTGAAGGACTTTAGTGTTTGAGCGCTGCCTAGGGCCACACTGGGCCACACTAACTGAAAATACCGTTGGTTATCGCTTTAATGGATGCTTATTTATACGAACATTTAGAGATAATGTTCGTGAAAATCAACGGGAAATGCCGGTAGTGTGGCCCGGCCACAACTGATTATTGGAATTTTTTGTCATCAACATTTTAGCCTATTGCAGTCCACTGCCAGACATAGGCCTCTCCCAGGGAGCGTCACAGCGCACGATTTCCAGCTTTTTTCATCCAGCCTCTGTCAGCCACCTTCTTCAGGTCATCGGTCCATCTTGCCGGGGGGCGTCCCACGGTCCCACCCTACGCTTACCTACACGCGGTCTCCATTCGAGAATCTTCCTACTCCACCTTTCGTCGGTACTGAGACAGACATGACCATTTTGGGATTTTTCACCAGGATTTTTTTGTGATTTGATACTTTAGGAATTTTAATTAGGAACGTCACCGTAAGACGTTAGACATGGATTGAAGAATTCGACTTTGGTAGGTAAGAACCTCGCTTGCTCGATTGGTAAGAGCGTCGGATGTACGGAATCCAAAAGTCGCAGGTACTTACAAATCCTGCTTGCGATTCGAATTTTTCTTTTCACGGAAAATCTTTGAAATATTTAAAAATATTAAGCGACTTCCTATAACTTTCGGATTCATGAGTTTTGAAAACCTATCAGGAGTGTCATTCATTATATTTTAGACTTGGAAACGGCCTGATCCTGTCGGGGTCGCGGGACCGTGATCCTTCAGCGTAAAGGGCTATTGAAAGAGACCGTGGATTTTAGTCAGTACAAGTCTGACAGTCGCTCCCGCCCTGCCCTGGGTGGGAGGACTCATTTGATGATAAAGACACGATAAAAACAAAAACAGAAAAGTGTTAAATTGAAAAGATAGTTATTTTTTACCATAGCTGTTTTAACAGTGATCATTTAACTTAGCAAGATCGTACCTTTTTGAAGATAACGACTTAATGCATGCATTTTCAAAGTTATAGTCAGCTATTGGCACGGTCGCTTGCCAAGAATTGATGTTAAGAAAATTCTTCGGCAAGTAAATTAAAATTTTAACAAGTGTTAAATTTTCTTTATTACACTTTTCATATAATTATATTGAGATTAGTAAGTAATATACACAAACAATAAAAATAACTTCGTTTTTCGTAGTGTTTGTATGAATGGCAAAGTTATATTTGCGGTTTTTTGAAAATGTACTATAACTCAAAAACTGTTAACTGTATCTCATCCAAACCAATTTTCGTTGGAAGTATTTGTTGAGGTCTACATTATATATTTTTTTTAGTTTTATCATTCTCTTATTTTAGAAGTTACAGGAGCCCGGACACACATTTTACCACTTTGGTAGTGTCTCTCGTGCAAGCTGATCAGTTTAGAAAAAAATGATTTCAGTAACCTCAATATCATTTTTAAAGACCTATCCATAGATACCCCACACGTATGGGTTTGGTGAAAAAAAAAATTGAGTTTCAATTCTAAGTATGGGGGGGCCACTTAAAATAAAATCCAGCTGTGAAAATATAGACGGCAGTATTCACCAACTCAGCCCACAACATTTGAGGCAGTTCTTCATGTGCATGCATCATTGCTCGCGCTGATTCTACAATCGTGCGATTGTCCCTTTCACTAAAGCCATTTTGTTCAGGCGTGTATGGCATGATAAGTCGTTGTTTTATACCCATATCTGTTAATACTTTTCGTACCTTCTGATTGTCAAATTCTCATTGAACAAGTAGTGCCTCGAACAAGCTTCCTGGATTTCTATCATGTGTCGACAACACAGAAAACAAATTTTTACTAATTTGAGGAACATACCAAACATCTCTCAACATTGACTTGACAACCTTTTTGTTAACTACAGCTTCAATGTTTAGTGAACCTTGACCAATGGCCTTTAACACATTTCCATCAGCTGTTGTTACAGTGTGATCCACAGCAAAATATTTAAAATCTTGATACAAATCTGCTCGCATCGTCACATGATTTGTAGCACCATTATACATACCAGTGATCACGATCTATCCCAGATTCTTACCCCCAAAATTTGTTTTGTTTTTATTTTTGTGTGATAATCCTAATGCGGTTCACATAATACATCTACCTACCAAGTTTCAACAGGACAGCTCTCATACTTTCGAAGAAAACTGGCTGTGACATACGGACGGACAGACACACGGACATGACGAATCAATAAGGGTTCCATTTTTGCCATTTGGCTACGGAACCCTAAAAGGAGGTTATCAATTCGACCCGTATCTATGAATAATATTTTCAGAACTGACCAGTTTTTTTTTTTCATATCGTCTACACCAGCATATAAATGTTGCTAGGACACAGGCCTCCTCTCAGTGAGAGGGAGTGGACCATAATCCACCACACAAGCCCAGTACAGGTTGGTAGACGTCGCATGTCTTCGAATTTTTGGTTATAGGACATGTCGGTTTCCTCATGAATGTTTTCCTTCAACGTTTTGAGAGCAGTGGTGATGAAATACACAAAGTAATGCGCCCACCTAGGTTCGAACTCACGACCTACAAATTTTAAATCGAGGCCGATACCAATGGGCCACCACTGCCTAAGGACTTTGCCAAAGTCCTACATATACAGGGTGGAATTTTGTAATGCCACCTGGAGGGAAAATACTCTTAATACTGCAGATAGAAAATTTTACTCAAAGGAAACATTCCTTTATTTTTGAAAAGAAAGCAAACTGCATTCAAAGATTCCAAGAGAATAGAGCCCATTTCGAGCAACTAATTAGTTAGTTTACCAGTTTTTGTAAATAATTAAATTAATTTAAGATTTCCTGGTTTTCCTTTCATTTAATTTATCATGTTTGTTAGAGAGATTTCATCCTTATAATTGACCCTAACGATCGATGCAATAAAAGTACAGGGTATATTTTTTTCAGATTTTAGCCGGTTCGATTCCCGAGTGTGGGAGAAGAGAATTTTCGAAAATCTTTGAATGCAGTTTGCTTTCTATTCAAAAATAAAGGAATGTTTCCTTTGAGTAAAATTTTCTATCTGCAGTATTAAGAGTACTTTCCCTCCAGGTGGCATTACAAAATTCCAGCCTGTATATTGAAAGAAAACTGCTCTTCAATTTTTTGAAGCCCCTTTTTTCTTCCGCAATCGAAGTCTCTCCAAGACGTATCGCAGCACAATGCCTGGATAGTTCCGGTTAGCTCGAGATTGCTCCAGAATGTTCCTTTGTTCTCCTATAAACATTAGTCTATAACCTGAATGCTTGAAAAGAAATCGTCGCAGTGCAGTCAAGGGGATAATAGTGATGTGCACAATGCACATTGATATCGACAAAAAACACCACTGACGCTTTGTGTGTTAAGTTTACGGCTTTGGTCTAACCGGTGAGCGGTGCGATGGGGGCGCCGAATAAGACATTAATTACTTTGTAAGTATGTGAATTCGCTACTGGCGGTGCGTTGTGGCGTGTTTCAAACGTTTGTTTACATTTAATGTTACCGCTCGCAGTCCCGCGCTTACATGTTGCTATATTATTCCTAGTTATTTTGACTGGACTACCTGTTACCAGCGGGTTCGCCCGCATGTATCACGAAATTATCCCACGGGAACGAAATACCGGGATAAAATGTATCCTATGTATTCCGAGGTTCAGAGTTTCTTTTCCATTCTTCTCCCTGTAGATCTACGATTTGGAATAGGTAGATACAGTACTTTTACAAGTTATTATTCCTTGACATGGCGACTATAGCTTTATTCCGCTTCAAATCACAAGAGTGCCTGTAATGGTCAAAAAATAAATGTCAATTTAAGTATTTGGAAACGCAGCCTCCATGCAGGATTTCTCCTGCATCGAGGCTGCGTTTCCAAATTCCGTTCTTGCTTAGAGTGTGGAAAAGTAAAAAAAAAGCTGTTCAATAAATCGATATATTTCATCGATAGCGTCCCATCACTTGTATCGCACAGTTCGATACCGATGCGCCGGGCGCTCCCAGGAGAAATACACGTGTATTAGACCTCTGTGCAAGCTATTTACACAATTGTTTTGCTGATTTCAAACCTCAGGGTCATAGACAAACAATGGGAGAGTCGAAATTGATTGGCGCCATTTCCAGTTTGTTACCGGTCTTTATTTGTGCCAAAACTGTAAGTATTGGGTTACTAGTCGAATTTTTTTTTGTAAGATCTTTCGTTTTGGTGTAGCCCGCAAAGTATATTTCAAATTTATAATTATAATTTTACTAACCATGTTTTATAATGTATGCTTTCAACAAAATAAACAGAGTAGCTGTTTTTGATTTGATACATAAATTTATTGTAATTGGATGTTCACACAGCCGTTATAATTTAATAAATAAACATGTATTTCAGATAGAAAAATAATTTCCACACTTGTTTGTACATATTTCATACATACCTTCTAAATAATTTATAGTCATCTGTCTAAACCTTTTCCCAACTATATTGGGGTTAGTTTCCAGTCTTACCGAATACAGCAGAATATCAGTGTTTTATTTGGAGTGACTGCGACTTCCACAACCTCCACACCCCAGTTAATCCTTGATTATTCGGTACGACTTCAAAAACAGGAGGTTTTCAATTCGTTTTTTTTTATCTATTTTCCAGGTTTTTGCGATGTCACCTGGACCGGTTTGGAAAATTCTCCTCTCATGGTTATCAGGTCAGGATCTGACGACGGGATCTTGGAGAAATCGAGGAAATCTTCAATCATCATCATCATCATCATCAGCCGGAAAACGTCCACTGCTGAACATAGGCCTCCCCCTTAGACCGCCACGCCGAACGACAATTCGCCACTTGCATCCATCGGTTGCCCGCGACCCTCACGATGTCGTCGGTCCACCTAGTGGGAGGCCTACCTACGCTGCGTCTTCCGGTCCGTGGTCGCCACTCGAGAACTTTTCTTCCCCATCGGTTGTCAGTTCTACGAGCGATGTGGCCTGCCCATTGCCACTTCAACTTGCAAACTTTATGAGCTATGTCGGTGACTTTGGTTCTTCGCCGGATATCCATGTTCCGGATTTTATCCCGCAAAGAAACTCCGAGCATAGCTCTTTCCATCGCTCGTTGAGTGACTCTTAGTCTCTCTAAAAGGCCAGCAGTTAGAGACCACGTTTCAGAGCCATATGTCATCACTGGCAACACACACTGGTTAAACACCCTTGTCTTGAGACACTGTGGGATTTTCGATGAGAAGATATCACGTAGCTTCCCAAACGCTGCCCATCCGAGTTGGATTCTTCGGGCGACCTCTTTCTCGAAGTTGGACCTACCTAACTGAACAATCTGTCCAAGGTAAGTGTAATGGTCTACAACTTCGAGAGTATCATTCCCAACAACAACCGGTACGGGTGCCACATGGACATTCGACATGACTTTCGTCTTGTCCATGTTCATTTTAAGGCCGACCCGTTGGGAAACGATACTGAGGTCGCTGAGCATAGCATTGAGGTGCTCCAACGATTCTGCCATGATGACTATATCATCGGCAAAACGAAGGTGAGTGATGTATTCGCCATTGATGTTGATGCCGAATCCGTTCCATTCCAAGAGCTTGAAAACGTCCTCCAAAGCGTTCGTGAACAGTTTCGGAGAAATAACGTCTCCCTGTCTCACGCCTTTCTGCAATTGGATTGGTTTCGTGCTCTCTTCCTGAAGTCGGATGGACATGGTGGCGTTTCTATACAAACACTTCAACACTTCGATATACCTATAGTCGATATGACATCGTTGGAGGGACTGCAATACTGCCCAGGTTTCGATTGAATCGAAGGCCTTTTCATAGTCCACAAACGCCAAACATAATGGCCGATTATACTCCTCTGTCTTCTGTATAATCTGGCGGAGCGTGTGTATGTGGTCTACAGTACTAAAACCTTTTCGGAAACCGGCTTGTTCGGGAGGCTGGAAGTCATCAAACCTGCGTTCGAGACGGTTCGTAATGACTCTTGAGAACAGCTTGTATACATGGCTCAGAAGTGAGATTGGCCTGTAGTTCTTCAACAAGGTGTTGTCACCCTTTTTGAAGAAAAGAACAACCACACTCCTGTGCCATGCTTCTGGCGTAGTACCTTCGAGTATGACGGAATTAAATAACTTCTGGAGGACCAGAAGTACCGGTTTTCCACCCGCTCTCAGAAGTTCTGTTGTGATTCCGTCTTCACCCGGCGCCTTGTTATTCTTTAGCTGTTTAAGAGCCATTCTAATCTCGTACAGGCTGATGTCCGGGATATCCTCAGTGTAGTGTCGAGTCAGTTTAGCTCTTGCGTCTCGAACTGTACTGACACTGGGTTGTCGTGTTGATGTGTATAACTGTCCGTAAAACCTCTCAAGCTCTCTCAGGATCTCCGGCTTCGTCGAAATAATGCTGCCGTCGTTAATCTTCAGCTTTGTCATTTGGCTTTGCCCAATAGACGAATTCTTTGCGAAGACTTTTGAGCCCTGGTTCCGCTCGATTGCCTCTTTGATCCGTGCCGCACTATAGGCACGCAGGTCACGTCGCATTGATTTAGAGATTCGTCTATTGAGTTTGCCATATTCCGACATGTCAGCTGAAGATTGCAGCCTCATCTCGGCCCGGTCTTGCATCAACTTGATGGTTCCGTTCGAGAGCTTTTGAGGCTTATTGCGGCGCAATCTTCAATAATGACAGCCAATTATAAGCAATTGCTGCTATCGCGTTTCTATACATTGTTTATATGAAATTAAACAACATAACGTTGCGTCTGTATCCACAGAAAAAAGGGTAAAGTAAAAAGATTAAAAATAGGTACTTCTATAAAACACAAAAGAGTGAAAAAATAACTATTTTATTAAATAACTATTTTTAGAAGTCGGTGGCGAAAAAGTCAAGGAAATAAGAAACAAAGTCACCAACTTCCGAAAGAAAAGTTATTTTACACTTTTTTGTATTTTTGTTCAGAAGCCGTTTTTTTTTGTGTACAACAATATTGTTTCGCAGCATTTCTACAACTAAAATGCTTAAAGCGTCTAAGCCCGCGTCTACATTCAACATCTCCGCCTTACAACGTTCTAAGCCTAAGGCATTCTATTTCACGCTCCGCATCAGACAGGGTTTTCGGCTCAGAATAATCCCAGACTAGAAATCTAGATTTTCTGTACCCTTGTACTTGAAAGGATGAATGTTTAAAATATTCGCGTATGCATTATTTACACGGGCCTTTTGGCTGGAGCCTTTTATTTGTCTTATTTTTGATCTAGCTAGTGTATACTGGGGTTTATTTATTCAAAGGTGATCGCCTGCTTACATAGTATGTGATTTATTTTGATTCTTCTTTGTTTTTGGGATTGAAATGTTCACTGCTTTTCTTTGAGGTACTTTAGGTTTTACTTTATTTTATTTTTTTGTATTTTTTAGCTGTTTGAAGAGTATTAGTAACTCAAATAAAATCACATTTTAGCAAACTAAATAGAAGTATAGCACACTTATAATTTTATTTTGAACTTTATTATTCTAATAAAACTAAAAAAAATAACTGCCAACTTCGGAAGAAAAACATTTATAAAAAATCTAATTAAACGTAAACTAAATTAAAAACTCAATTATATTAGGAGCTTAAGGCCAAAACACACAGAACATTCAATAATGGAAACTTCCAAACAAGTAAAAACAAAAATAATTTTTCGCCCGAACTGGGCCTTAGGGCGTTGTTCCATTGCTGCCCACGGCAACCCACGACTAAGCTACGCTTTTTTATATTCAAGAAAAAATAATCTGATTAAATGTTCACTTCAACATCGTTCTTCTGCCAAACAGCAAAAGTGTCAAAGTTTTTTGCTTATGCTTGACTCTTTGAGCTTGACTATATTTTTTCACCACAAAAAAGCGAATAAAAGAAAAGAAAAAAAATAGTACATTCAGCAACAATTATATGATGCGATCATCATATAATTATTAATTAATACAGTAATCTAATCATCGGTAAAGTAATCATATATGCTGTTGCTGAATATAGTACACTATTTTATACACTAATATTATTGAATCATAAAGTTTGTGGACACGAAATATTGTACGTATTAAAAACAATTTAGCTTGGAACGAAACCTCGCACAGCTAACATGCGTCACCTCTCGCACATTATATAGTATAATATCACACAACTATCACACAACGCCATCTGGTCCCAAGCTAAGCAGAGCTTGTGTTATGGGTACTAGACAACTGATAAACATACTTATATATTTATAAATACATAAATATTATAGATAAATTACACACAGACACAGAACAAATGATCGTGCTCATCACACAAACATTTGTCCTGAGTGGGAATCGAACCCACGACCTCCGGCTTAGCAGTCAGGGTCACTAACCACTAGACCAACAGGCCAGTCAATTAGAGAGTAATATTATTGAATTATAAAGTTTGTGGACACGAAACTACGTATTAAAAAAAATAAGCTTGAAATGAAAAACGTAAAAAAAAATCTCGCAAGAACCTCGCACAGCTAACATGCGTCGCCTCTCGCACATCCTACGCAGCAATGGAACCAAGCCCTAACTCACCGTCGTAACTTTTTCATAATTAAGTTTTAATTTCTAGTTAGAAACTAGGAACTAATTTATTGGAATGTCGAAAAGTTTTTCTTTTTTATTTTTGACCGGAGGGGAATTGCGTTACGGCGGTGAAGAGAAATGGTGTCTTTAACTGAAACAGAATTAATGAAGATGATAATTTGTTGAAAGTTAACGTAACGAGTTTTTCTATAGAGTTTTTGTAAAACTCGAAATGGTTTTGTCAAACGTTTCAAATGTGCTCAAACACACTGCGAGCCTAGCGCGGTGACGGCGGCGGGCGCGATAATATTGAACGTATGAAATCGCCGCTTGTGGCCACACTGAAGTGACTAAGGCGGGGGCCTAGCGGGATGGCTACAAGCGATTTTGTGAGCCTAGGCGTTGCTAGGCAACAACAGATATAACGGTTGGGTGGCAGGTATAGCAAACCATTTTGGTCTTATAGTCAGCGCCATCTAGTTATAAGGACACTAAAATACTACCGTAGGACGTATTTGTAAATATTTAAATTATTTTTACTATACTTGACAAGAATCATGTAGAATGGTTGATAATTTACTTGTATACAATCCTAAACAACTTATAAAACATTTTAAAAAACATTTCTTTAAACAAGATTATAGAAACTACTTTGTTCCACCGGTTTGCAACACCTGAAGTCGCCGCTACAAAAACCAAACGCTTGATCGGCAGTGTGGACACAGATCGCGCCCGCCGCCGCGCCCGCCACCGTGCCCGCCGCCGCCGCCCGCCGTCGCGCTAGGCTTCCAGTGTGGACACACACTTTGAATGTATTATTGACCAACATCACCTGCCTAGCCTTTTCCCAACTATATTGAGGTCGGCTACCAGTCGAATCAGATGCAGCTGGAGCGAATGCCTATATCGGACCTCCACAACCCAGTAACTGGGTAATACGAAACCCCATGGTAAGACTGGTTGTCAGACTTAAGAGCTTCTGACTAATAGTAACGACTGTCAAAGATCTAATAATGACAGCCGGGACATGGACGATTTACGTGCTTTCCGAGGCACGGAGGAAACTCGCTATGACAGATGGTCACCCATCTACAGACCAACTTCGGCAAGCGCGACTGTAATTATTTAGCTACGAGCTCCTCAAATGTATTATTGTAATAATGTATTATTGACATAATGTATTATTGACATATGCCCGAAATTAATGTTCTCTTTTATCATCCTTTTTTTCGTCTTACAGCGGAAGGGATTGTCAAACTCGAAAAATCCACCGTGTTCCTTCATTTGCCCTTTTAGTTCCAGGGTTACGATTACCTGTACCCTTAGCACGAGTTTTCAGTATTTGAGACGTAAAATAAACTGGAACTTTGACAATTTCAAATTGACAATTTTCACTCTTTTACTTTACAGCGTCTTTCCAGTATTTACAGCGTTTCTTGTATGAAAAAATGGAACAGCGCCTCTGGTGTGCGAAGAAGGAACTAATTTTTTTCCTTGAAAATTGTCAATTTGAAGTTGTCAAAGTTCCAGTTTACTTTACGTCTCAAATACTGAAAACTCGTGCTCAGGGTACTGTTTAGGCAGCAGCTCCTATTCCGTAACGAACGAGGAACGAGCATTCTATTTTGAAAATATGTAGACATGCAAAACTGATGTTTGACGTTTTCTTTTTTTATGCTTTTAGCCTGAAATGGAAGCAAAACTAATTTCCGTCATCTTTTTTATCCTTAGGCATGTATCAGTCATCTATTTTTATGTGTTTTCTATCAAAGTTACTATGATACTGTAGGTAAATAGGTTTTAGGAAAAAACAAGTAACTTTGTAGGCTTTTCCAGAAGTTTTTAATGAAAGTATTAGGTTTATCACTTTCTAGAAGTGCTAATAAACTTAAGTATTCACATGAGCATTCTTGCGAATGTTGAGGCGCTCCCACACCGCGAGCATTCACCTGTAATGTAACATAAAAGTGCGCAATTTGATGCTCTATTGTCTTCGAATGTTCGAATCTGTAACGTTACATTACAGTTATAATGCTCCCGGTGAGGGAGCACCCTTACTATACAGAAAAACAAACGAGATCGTTTTAGCGAGCATTCTAACGAGCGCAGCGTTCTGGCGAGCTTTTTATCGAACCGACTGTCAAGTCTGACATCAAGAATTTTATTTGACGACTGTCGTCTAGAGCAGGGTTTTTCAACCTTTTTCATGGCACGACCCCTTTAGTATGAAGAAATATTTCGCGACCCCCCTACCCATTGGATTTTTTTTCATGTATTTTATTTTGTGACAAATAAATATTCAATCCAACACAGTTACTCGTTTTCGTCGTAACGCAATTTGCAATATCAAAAAACCGGCCAAGTGCGAGTTGGACTCGCCCATGAAGGGTTCCGTAGCAGCAGGCATAGATTAGAGATAAAATTATATTGAGATTAGTAAGTAATATACACAAACAATAAAAATAACTTTGGTTTTCATAGTATTTGTATGAATGGCAAAGTTATATTTGCGGTTTTTGAAAATGTACTATATCTCAAAAACTGCTAACTGTATCTCATCCAAACCAATTTTCGTTGGTAGTTTTGGTTGAGGTCTACATTATATATTTTTTTTAGTTTTATCATTCTCTTATTTTAGAAGTTACGGAGGGGGGGACACACTTTTTACCACTTTGGAAGTGTCTCGCGCAAACTGTTCAGTTTAGAAAAAAATTATGTTAGTAACCTCAATATCATTTTTAAAGACCTATTCATAGATACCCCACACGTATGGGTTTGGTGAAAATTTTTTTTGAGTTTCAATTCTAAGTATGGGGGGCACCCCCAAAATTTGTTTTGTTTTGATTTTTGTGTGAAAATCCTAATGCGGTTCACATAATACATCTTTCTACCAAGTTTCAACAGGATAGCTCTTATACTTTCGACAAAAAGTGGCTGTGACATACACGGACAGACAGACAGACAGACAGACAGACAGACAGACATGACGAATCTATAAGGGTTCCGTTTTCGCCATTTGGCTACGGAACCCTAAAAATGGATCCACGATGGGAAAAATTGATGAAAGAAAAACAAGCGCAACCTTCGCATTACTGATAAAGTTTATTACTTTATTTTTAGTTTATTTGATAAAAAAATTAAGATGGAAAAGATCTCAAAGTTATTTTTGTTTTTTGTGAAATTGATACAAATGTTTACGATGGTAAAGATCTCATAAGTTATTTTTCGTGAAATTGATACAAATGTTTAAGATAGAAAAGATCTCATAAGTTATTTTTATTTTTTGTTGATTTGATACAAATGATTATAATTGATCTTTAGTAAACGTTTATCCTAAAGGCGCTCCCTCACCGGGAGCATTCGCGTGTAATGTAACATTATAGATTCGACTTTGAGCATTACATCAGTACTACCTCCCTGACTGACGAGCATTCGTGTACATTTAGTATAGACTAGCTTCCGCCCGCGACTCCGTCCGCGCGGATGTCGGTCTTCGCGTGGATGGTTTATTTCTCCATTTTGAGTAACTCTGACAATGACATCTTATAAATATCTATTGGACCCAAATACGGCTAAGCCTATAATAATTAAGGAGATCTATTAATTGAGCTACTGCTGTTGAGCTCGCGTTCTGTAGTAAGTATTTTTTTCATAGTAATTCCGACCTTGTATTTACAAATAACTGATCGGAACAGTAATCAAAAAGGTCGCGCTGAAAAGCACGGTTTGAAATTACACGCATACAATTTTAATTCCACGGACGACCGCTCGCCACACTGGACACGTCCGCTCGCATCAAAATTCAGAATTTACATGGATCGCGCGGCGCGGAACGCGGCTCCTTATATAGGAGTCGGGGAGGCGTGGCCCGCGTGTGCCGCAAACGGTTCAAGCCAAATCCGACTTTCGGCGCTACAGGTTACGGCGCTGAATCCACTGCGGGTAATGCAACGTGTGTTCGCGGTTCTACAGAACAACGTCTATGAATAAAACTGAAAAATAAGATTTTTTTTCTACGTATTTTTCCAGGATATAAAGTATCCTATTTTATGCCCAGGATAATAAGGTATAATTATACCAAGTTTCATCGAAATCGAACCGTTAGTTTTCACGTGATGCCTGCACATACAGACAGACAGACAAAAATTTTTTTAATCACATATTTGGGTTTGGTATCGATCCAGCAACACCCCCCGCTATTTATTTTTTCAATATTTTCGATGTACAGAATTGACCCTTCTACAGATTTATTATATGTATAGATTTGGTACAAGGTGCACATATGTATTGCTCGATTGTTCTCCCTCACCGATGAAATGCTCGAATTTGTAACGTTACATTACAGGTCGCGGTGAGGGAGCGCCTTAATATATCTTTTTAAACTTAATTGTTTTTTTTAATGCAGTAGCTTTTCCAACCTTTTACAACTCCCCTATAGAAGCTTCGCGACCCCCCTGAAGAGGCTTCGCGACCCCCCAGGGGGTCGCGACCCACAGGTTGAAAAACCCTGGTCTAGAGCATTCGCTAGAATCATCATGAAAATGTTCGAGGCGATATTTGGCTTTATGTTTGACTCCGTTCGTTTTCGGTCATTTAAAATTTGTAACTATAACTAGTAATTGGTCTAGTGGTTAGTGACCCTGACTGCTATGCCGGAGGTCGTGGATTCGATTCCCACCCAGGACAAATGTTTGTGTGATGAGTACGATCATTTATTCTGTGTCTGGGTGTAATTTATCTATAACATGTATGTATTTAGAAATATATAAGTATGTTTATCAGTTGTCTAGTACCCATAACACAAGCTCTGCTTAGCTTGGGACTAGATGGCGTTGTGTGATAGTTGTGGAATATTATTAATAATTGCCAACGGCTTTGCCCGAATGTAGATATGTCGAAGCTTATCCCATGGTAACGTAATGTTGGGATACCAGGTATCCTATCGGTTATTCCAGACTATCCGTGTATAACCTTATAACCATTCATCGTTTACATTTTAAGTCTCGTTATTCGATGCGAGTTATCCGCCGGGCACAAAATCGAGACTCCCTGGCCGCTTTACCGTCTGACTAAACCTATAAATGGCGATTTTTATACATCCAGTGTTCAAAGTAATCCTAAGGTGATAAATAGGCCATTTTAAAAGACCCTGCTGTTCCCAAATGGCTTTATTGATTGCCGTGCTAACATGGAGTAGATAGTAAATGGATTAACTTCATTGCATAATCAGCTACGTTCTTAAAACTGGGAAAAATTCATTCTTTGACAAGGACTGGGCCATAATCCACTACACTACACTGGCTAAAGCTATTGTCAAACAGACAGGCGAAGCGAATGCGATCCGAAGCGTTTTTGTTTGTAATTTTTGGAATTGTTTGCAGCCAGTCACATAGACTATCGGACCGCTTTCGCTTTTCTATAGACAGGATTCGGATCGCATTCGCTTTGCCTGTCTGTTTGACAATAGCTTAAGTGCGGATTTGTAGATGTCACCTGTCAGAGAAATTTAATTTTCGAGTCCATACCATTATATTCAATTTTTAACTCCTTGCATATTTCGCGAGACTGTCTAAACAGGTAACCGTGACATTGGAAAAATAAACAGTGTTCCTTCAATAGCCCTTCACGAAATGAAACGGCGTTCGTTTAATAGCCCCTGACTGATAAGTAAGTACGAGGCTGAAAGTCCTTTTGGGTCCACCCAGGGCTCCCAGTCATTTGATAATAGGCTATTTGACAGTATCAATAAATTATAAATCTAATTAGTCCGTTATTTAGAGTTTTGAAAAATAACGGACACATATTTTTTCTTATGTAAAATCAATGAATATTTACCAAGATATAACACATCAAGACTCGAGAGTGGGGGCTCGTGACGTCAGAATTCAGAAAAAAATGTACTGAATTGTGACGTATTGGCAATTTTAAAAGCATCATATCTCCGTCAATTTTGGTTTGCGTAAAAAAAGAAAAAATACGGGTCAAATACTATTTGATAATCTAACTGACGGATTAATTAGATTTTTTTAGTCAAATAGCCTATTTTACCACGCTAAAAAAGGTGCATGTACTTAATTGACAAATAACTTTGTCAGGCTAACATCACTTTTTGTTTTTTTTTAACGTTGTCCCACACTAGGAATTTCTCCTGTCCGTGGGTGCGTTTACAAACATATAAACTCACTTAAACAAACACCCAGACCCGAAGCAACTACTAGCAGATCATACAAATATTTGCTCCGTGCGGGAATCGAACCCGCGACATGGAGCGCAGCAGTCCAATCGCTCAGCCACTACGCTAATCGTGACGCATTACTTTAGTAAGGTTTTACCTACTTAAGCCTCGTATATTGGGCATGCAGGCATTGAGTTATGGGTGACTTGCCGCTCGATCATGGACCATGCCCGGGTCGATGGCGCGTTGTAGTCCACGCGCGCCTCAAAGAGGTGTCAGCAATCTGACGGGGCCCCCTAAGAGGGCCAAAGCCTGCCGGGGTCGCGGGACTGTCTCAACTGGTTACCGTGACCCTGGTACGTAAAGGGCCATTGAAGGATCACCGTGGATTTTAGTCAGTACAAGTCTGACAGTCCCTCCCGCCCCACCCTTGGCGGGAAGACTCATTTGATGATTTTACCACGCAAAAAAAAACCTCGTATATTCGACTTATCACTCCATTTCCTATCTATTCCGTGTCTCAAAAGGTACTAAAGGTAGCAAGCACTTCTCTTGACACCCCACGGGATACGAGGACGTTTAGAAACCTTCACGGCGAACCCATGGGGATCAGCAGCGACACATGAATATCAATCAATAGCACACTGTTTGTTTGCATTTCAAATGAGCTGTTTTATTGTGCCACTGTATTTAACTAAAGTAATTTTAACGCACATATTTAAGTGATTTTAATCAAATGTAGACCTTTTTGACAGGCCTGTTGGTCTAGTGGTTAGTGACCCTGACTGCTATGCCGGAGGTCGTGGGTTCGATTCCCACCCAAGACAAATGTTTGTGTAATGAGCACGATCATTTTGTTCTGTGTCTAGGTGTAATTTATCTATAATATTTATATATTTAGAAATATATAAGTATGTTTATGAGTTGTGTAGTACCCATAACACAAGCTCTGCTTAGCTTGGGACTAGACGGCATTGTGTGATAGTTGTGGAATATTATTTTTATTATCTCTTTATTCATCTTGTTACATATTATTTAAATTTTTAAACATTATTAAATACAAAAATCAATAATTAAAAACATTTTAAAATCTAAAAAATAGTGTTCCACCGGTGTGGGAGCGGGGTCCAGGCTACCGGTGGTTAGGGCTCCAGAGACAGGAACCTCCTCACAATTATTATTATTTATCCTGCGAGCAGACTTCCGGCCGGCGCACGTATGCGGACTTCGAGTAATGGGCAGCTCGCCGTCCGATCTTGGACCATGCCCGGGTCTACGGCGCGTCGTATTGCACGCGCGCGCGCCTCAAAGAGCCTCAACAATCTAACGTGGCCTCCTTAGAGGGCCAGAGCCTGCCGGGTTCGCGGGACTGTCTCATCAGGTAACCGTGTAAAGGGCTATTGAAGGACACCGTGGATTTTAGTCAGTACAAGTCTGACAGCCCCTCTCGTCGTGCCCTGCCTTCGCATTTGATGTTTCTAGGACATGCCGGTTTCCTCACGATGTTTTCCTTCACCGTTTTGAGAGCAGTGGTGATGAAGTAAATTACACAAAGAACCTACTGCGCCAGGCTGGGTTCGAACCCACGACCTACAACTCGTAAGTCGGGGCCGATACCACTGGGCCACCACTGCTCTGCGTTTCTATTTAAGGGAACAGTATATGATGGGAAAAGTGTGTGTACTTAAGGCAAACTTAACACAAAACTAACGTAACGCAAGCGCCAACAGGACGCCATTTGTTAATGGCCGTTTGCAAATGACGTCCTGATGGCGCTTGCGCTACGTTAGTGTTGAAAAAGTTTTAAGTTACGCCAAGGTTAATCTTCGGATTAACCATACATTTTTTAAGGATTAACCTTGGCGTAACTTTAGTCCACGTTTATTAATAAAGGCGCCTTCACATTATGTCGGTAGTGCGACAGCAGCGCGACTATAGCAGCGCGACTATAGCAGCGCGACAGACGCGCTGTTCACAGGCGGCAGGCAATTCCATACTAAAAAGAGCAGCGCGACAGCCGCGCGACACGTGATTGTCCATACTGGACGGCAGCGCGGCAGCCGCGTGCTGTCAGTCGACTTCGAGCCAGTGTTGCAATCGTACGTACTGGCCACCCTTAGTCGCGCGGCTGTATTTGTAATTAGAAGGCATCCGCTGCTATCGCGCGGCTGCCGCGCTGCTGCCGCACTGCGTGCGACGTAATTAAATGTGAAGGCGCCCTAAGGGGGAAAGAGTATATGTCACCATTATACCTCGCGTCCTCTTCTTATACACTGTCTCCTACTATTACAGCCAAAGCCAGCAACAATCGCTTCTCACCTACACATTTTATCAACAGAGCCGCTATTTTATGGCGACAATAAAACCAGTTGATATGAAGTAAGTTGCTCATTTTATGTTGTTGCTAGAAAGAAAACAGGATATGTTTGTTCTCTATCTACCCCACAATCTCGGATTAACCTATGAATATGCTGATATGGCTTAATAAGGAGGAATCGATAGGTAAACAATACTCTGATCCCACTAATTGCTAAACGTTTCAGGTCTCTGATGGACTTATCATCTAAACTTACTAATATTATAAATGCGAAAGTTTATGAGAATGGATGGATGTTTGATACCCTTTCACCCAAAAACTACTGAACGAATTTGGATGAAATTTGGAACACAGGTAGTTTATAACCTTGCTTAACGCATAGGAATTTAGGATAAGAAAGTGTTTTCATTTTTACGAGTAATACTCTCACTCACGAAAATGAAAAACTTTCACACTTTTGTATTGATCTTATTCACGTTTAAGATTAAACCAAATATAAACCTAGGTACCCCAATTTTTACCAAAGACTTCACTGCTGCCATTTAATGTTTCGATGCAAAATATAGCTCTATTTAAAATGTCTTTTTGAATACATCACAAAACTTAGATCGAAAGTAATAATTTTGACACAATCTGTCATAGTGGAGCAACAAGTGCACCTGAATAAGAACGACTTCTGTAACTCTTCTGATCTTTGACTTTAGCTGCAACAAAGAATAAATTCAGTTATCGGTTATCACCTTCATATTACAATTTCCTTTTTAAAGCTTCTAGAAGCCAGAGAATCCAAAGCTTCATCGTTGATAAGGGTCAGAATTTAACCATATTATAACATCAGAAGCTCAGGGCTTCACAAAACAATTAGTTTCTGTATAATATCATTAAAACAATTCCAGCCTGTTTCCTATTTCAATTGTATAACGCCACAATGCAGTGGATTAATACTAAATCGTTTGCCGCAAAACTAATAGAAATGTTCCAAACAGAATAGCAATCAGTATAAATGTTTGCTTTTATATAAATAGACGGCGGACGTGACTTTTCCGTTTCGATTTAGCTGTATCTGTATTCTATTTATAGAATAAGCCAATATCATTGAATCTAAGAGGTTATTAAAGTTATGTGGTTCAGAGAGTAAAAATACCGATATCAACGCACCGATAACGTCATCTTGACTTCAGACTGAAGGCTACCTAAAGATGAATCTTTTGGGATTTTTGCTTCTGAGCTACATTAAGAATAAGAGCAAACCCATTTAAACAAAAAAAAAAGGAATTCATAAAGAATCTTTAAGAGGTCAAATGAAATGAAAAAAAAACCGGCCAATCGCGTGAAGAGGGTTCCGTACGATTTATTTTTTGCCTACCTATAATTTTAACCGCAAATAACAGATGAATTGAAATTTACGAATAATTGAAGATTGGTACGCACAATATTGAGTGATTTACCATGTTATTTTAATATCATGGACTTCTTATAGGTTTTCCTATAATCTATAAGTAGAAAAGTTATTTCTGTATTTTTTTTCAAAATTTTAGGTTCAGTTGTTTCGGAGATAAGGGAGGGGGGGGGAATGATCAATTTTCGTCTATTTTCTTGAATAACTTAGAAAGTATTTATTTTAAAATTACAAAAAAAATACATTTAAAATCTTCTCAACAAGACCTTTCATTTGATATGTCACATGAAACAGTTTTCAAGTTATTTTTTTTTAATTTTCCCCTTTTCCCCAAAAATTACCTCCCATATACAGATTTCATCTATTCACGTCACACCTCTGTGCTTGGGTCACAGGAATTGATATGTGTACCAAATTTCAACCCAATCGGTCTAGTAGATTCGGACTGTAAGCGACAGACAGACGGACACACGAGTGATCCTATAAGGGTTCCGTTTTTGTATTCGGCCGTACGGAACTCTAAAAAAATTAGTCTGCAGGATAGATTAACAAAAAAATATCCGAACCGTATTTTTTCTTTAGTTACGTAAATCATAATTGACGAAGATACAACGCTTCTAAAAATCACAAAACGTCACTTGGCCGGTATAATTTTACAAGAGTTATGACGTCACAAGCCAACAGTCCCGAATTTCGAAGCGTTTTATCTTTGTCAATATTTATTGATTTAAAAAATCAAAAATACGTGTTGATTATTTTTCAGTACTCTTTCTGACCAACTAAACAGATTTTTAATTTATTTATGCAGTAAACTACTCTATTAATAGAACGATCCAAAAGCACTTAAGGTGAATGCTCCAGGGTAGCCCGCGAAATTCAAAATTTCTTGGGTTTTTTGCAATTTGCAGGCCAGTGCTAGGTTGTATGTTGATTAAAATATTGATCGTGGCTGTAAGACGTACCTATGTAGTTACAGAATTATAATCAACAAAATCATCAATACAACGCTCTAAGTTCATAAAGCTTCAAGAATGACTTTTTATGTTATTTTTTTGTTCCTGCACTTCAACCTAGCACTGGCCTGCAAATTGCAAAAAACCCAAGAAATTTTGAATTTCGCGGGCTACCCTGGAGCATTCACCTTAACCCTAAATTACTTCAATAACTAACCCTAAGACTGATGCACACATTAGGCGTTCGTTTCCCCGGTCTCAACCCTGGATAGGTCCGATTTTTCAGCACTAGGTCCGCCATTTTAACTAGGAGGGATCAGCCGGATAGCGAGCGGTGTCCATTAACTCGTCCCAGTTCGATGTTAAATCTTTCGTGATTTCGATCCGGTAACGGATTTCTGCAAATAAAATAGAATAGTCTAGGTTTTTGGTAGACTATTCAGCTTTTATGGAGATCTAGAGATAATTTAAGAGTCATTTTTTGAGAAATTTTGAAATTGATCCCATGGAAATATAATGTCGAGATAAATAATATCCTATCTGCGCCTGTCCGACGCCCTGGGCGAATCCCGCGTCTGGGTCGTTAGGTGCAGAATGTCCTATCTCTCACGCATCCCGCCACGTCCTTCGCTAGAGCAGGAGGGACTGTCAGACTTGTACTGACTAAAATCCACAGTGTCCTTCATTAGCCCTTTACGTTCCGGGGTCACGGTATTCGTGACACTCCTTGTGTGTGTCCACACTGGAAGGCTAGCGCGACGGCGGCCGCGAGCGCGGCGGCGGGCGCGATCTGTGTCCACACTGCCGATCAAGCGTTTGTTTTTGTTGCGGCGACTTCAGGTGTTGCAAACCGGTGGTATAAAGTACCTAGTTTCTATAAATCTTGTTTAAAGAAATTCATTTTAAAATATTTTATGGGTTGTTTAGGATTGTATACAAGTAAATTATCAACCATTCTACATGATTCTAGTCAAGTACAGTAAAAATAATTTAAATATTTACAAATACCACCTACGGTAGAATTTTAGTGGATGTCCTGATAACTAGATGGCGCTGACTATAAGACCGCAATGGTTTGCTACATCTGCCACCCGCCCATTATCTGTTGTTGCCTAGCAACGCCTAGGCTCGCAAAATCGCTTGTAGCCATCGCGCTAGGCGCGCGCCTTAGTCACTTCAGTGTGGCCACGAGCGGCGATTTCATACGTTCAATATTTCCGCGCCCGCCGCCGCCACCGCGCTAGGCTCGCAGTGTGTTGAGCACTTTGAGGCGCGCGTGAATACAACGCGCCGTCGACCCGGGCTTGGTCCATGGTCGTGGTCATGGTCCATTACTCGCCGCCCGCATGCCCGCGTCTACGGTGGCCGGAGATAGTCTTGCGACGTCCGTCGCCACGACCGTCTACCACTGCGGCTGGCCTGTGAGGTTGATGTTGGCCTCTCCCTCACGCGTCCTGCCTCCTCCTTCGCCAGCAGGTCTGCTTTGCAGAAGGAAGTGACTGCTTCCCATTCCCCCTCGCCCAGCAGCATAGCCACGACCAATGCCGGGCGCGAAAGGTCGCCGTCGCCAATCGCCTCCATGAGTACCTACACGGCGGGCGGTGCTCTGCGCAAGCGGGGCTTCATCAATTACGGCCGATCTCAATAACGCACCTACCTTTAACCATCTGTTAGATTTAGTGGTGTTCAAAGTTGCTTTAAGGCAATCACTTGCTTAATGCTTAATGCTTTATATTTTATATGCTTTATTAAAGCATGCTTTTTTAAACGCGTAGCCAAAGCATGCTGCCACTCACCGCGCTTGCTTTAAGTCAAGTTACTTAAAGCAAGCGCGGTGAGTGGCAGCATGCTATAAAAGAATATTACATCGCGTTTATGAATTACGATAAAACAGAACCGTTAAAAATACAATGAACTTTCCTTCATCAGTCACAAAACAACAATACAATATCTCAATCAATCGTCCTTATTTACACAATTTTATATTTATAATATCAATATTTCGTGTCTTAATACGGTCGAAAATGGCTTGAATCTGTTTTTTTAACTTGCTATCGTTAAGCAATTAAAAAAACAGGTTCAAGCGATTTTCGACCTTATTGTCATTTAATATGGACCCGGGTACGTCCTTAAACTACGTCCAGCCACCGAAGGACGGGCAGCAGCGTCCTTTGTAAACTTTCGGTGACCTTACTGCGATCCCCAAGCCGCCTGCCAAGCGTGGGGATTATGGCAACCCCCCCCCCCCCCCATTATGATTGACAACAATAGCACACGGCCCCCAGTCCCCGGCAGCTCCGCTATTCCTGGTCTGGGTAGCGGATCGGGTAACGGCGGAGCAGGGGGTGCTAAGAATCCCCGGCAGATGCCCCGCTACCACCCCCAACGGACTTTGGCCCTGGCAACACACAACATCCGCACACTGAGGACCGATGAGAAGATTATCGAGCTGGAGGAAGAATTGAGCAAAATGCGTTGGGATATCTTGGGATTATCTGAAGTCCGAAGAGAGGGTCAGGATACGATAGTTCTAGATTCCGGCAACATGCTTTTCTACCGGGAAGGAGACCGTAAATCCCAGGGTGGTGTTGGATTTCTCGTCCGCAGGTCCCTCATCAACAACGTTGTGAAAGTCGACAGTGTGTCGAGTAGGGTAGCATACCTTATACTCAGAATAACCAACCGGTATTCGTTGAAGGTCATACAGGTATATGCACCGACCTCGACACATTCTGATGATGAAGTAGAGGCATTGTATGAGGAGATATCCGAGGCCATACATACCTCCGAAACATACTTCACCGTTGTTATGGGGGACTTCAACGCGAAGGTGGGCGCACGGAATGGCGATGAGTTGAGAGTGGGGCCATTTGGGTACGGGCAGCGAAACCATAGGGGCCAGCGACTGGTCGACTTCATGGAAAAGGAAGAACTTCATTTAATGAACTCCTACTTCCAGAAGCGGCCATCCAGGAGGTGGACGTGGATGAGCCCCGATGGTACTACCAGAAATGAGATCGACTTCATCATGACGACCAAGAAGCGAATATTCAGTGATGTCTCTGTGATCGCCAAGGTGAAAACCGGTAGCGATCACCGAATCGTCAGAGGCACATTGAATATCAATGTGAAGCTTGAAAGGTCTCGTCTGGTGAAGTCCACGCTCCGACCTGGTCCTGCCCACATCCAGAAACCCGAAGACTTTCAACTCGAACTGCACAATCGCTTCCAGTGCCTAACCGAATGCGAAACTGTGGACGAGATTAACAATGGGTTGGTGGAAACTGTCCAAGCTGTGGGGTCCAAGTTCTTTAAGACCCCGCGCCGCAATAAGCCTCAAAAGCTCTCGAACGGAACCATCAAGTTGATGCAAGACCGGGCCGAGATGAGGCTGCAATCTTCAGCTGACATGTCGGAATATGGCAAACTCAATAGACGAATCTCTAAATCAATGCGACGTGACCTGCGTGCCTATAGTGCGGCACGGATCAAAGAGGCAATCGAGCGGAACCAGGGCTCAAAAGTCTTCGCAAAGAATTCGTCTATTGGGCAAAGCCAAATGACAAAGCTGAAGATTAACGACGGCAGCATTATTTCGACGAAGCCGGAGATCCTGAGAGAGCTTGAGAGGTTTTACGGACAGTTATACACATCAACACGACAACCCAGTGTCAGTACAGTTCGAGACGCAAGAGCTAAACTGACTCGACACTACACTGAGGA
This sequence comes from Agrotis exclamationis, assembly GCA_950005045.1. Lineage (NCBI taxonomy): Eukaryota > Metazoa > Arthropoda > Insecta > Lepidoptera > Noctuidae > Agrotis > Agrotis exclamationis. The sequence goes on along the minus strand of OX465429.1, from coordinate 21,049,206 downwards.
TATCCCGGACATCAGCCTGTACGAGATTAGAATGGCTCTTAAACAGCTAAAGAATAACAAGGCGCCGGGTGAAGACGGAATCACAACAGAACTTCTGAGAGCGGGTGGAAAACCGGTACTTCTGGTCCTCCAGAAGTTATTTAATTCCGTCATACTCGAAGGTACTACGCCAGAAGCATGGCACAGGAGTGTGGTTGTTCTTTTCTTCAAAAAGGGTGACAACACCTTGTTGAAGAACTACAGGCCAATCTCACTTCTGAGCCATGTATACAAGCTGTTCTCAAGAGTCATTACGAACCGTCTCGAACGCAGGTTTGATGACTTCCAGCCTCCCGAACAAGCCGGTTTCCGAAAAGGTTTTAGTACTGTAGACCACATACACACGCTCCGCCAGATTATACAGAAGACAGAGGAGTATAATCGGCCATTATGTTTGGCGTTTGTGGACTATGAAAAGGCCTTCGATTCAATCGAAACCTGGGCAGTATTGCAGTCCCTCCAACGATGTCATATCGATTATAGGTATATCGAAGTGTTGAAGTGTTTGTATAGAAACGCCACCATGTCCATCCGACTTCAGGAAGAGAGCACGAAACCAATCCAATTGCAGAAAGGCGTGAGACAGGGAGACGTTATTTCTCCGAAACTGTTCACGAACGCTTTGGAGGACGTTTTCAAGCTCTTGGAATGGAACGGATTCGGCATCAACATCAATGGCGAATACATCACTCACCTTCGTTTTGCCGATGATATAGTCATCATGGCAGAATCGTTGGAGCACCTCAATGCTATGCTCAGCGACCTCAGTATCGTTTCCCAACGGGTCGGCCTTAAAATGAACATGGACAAGACGAAAGTCATGTCGAATGTCCATGTGGCACCCGTACCGGTTGTTGTTGGGAATGATACTCTCGAAGTTGTAGACCATTACACTTACCTTGGACAGATTGTTCAGTTAGGTAGGTCCAACTTCGAGAAAGAGGTCGCCCGAAGAATCCAACTCGGATGGGCAGCGTTTGGGAAGCTACGTGATATCTTCTCATCGAAAATCCCACAGTGTCTCAAGACAAGGGTGTTTAACCAGTGTGTGTTGCCAGTGATGACATATGGCTCTGAAACGTGGTCTCTAACTGCTGGCCTTTTAGAGAGACTAAGAGTCACTCAACGAGCGATGGAAAGAGCTATGCTCGGAGTTTCTTTGCGGGATAAAATCCGGAACATGGATATCCGGCGAAGAACCAAAGTCACCGACATAGCTCATAAAGTTTGCAAGTTGAAGTGGCAATGGGCAGGCCACATCGCTCGTAGAACTGACAACCGATGGGGAAGAAAAGTTCTCGAGTGGCGACCACGGACCGGAAGACGCAGCGTAGGTAGGCCTCCCACTAGGTGGACCGACGACATCGTGAGGGTCGCGGGCAACCGATGGATGCAAGTGGCGAATTGTCGTTCGGCGTGGCGGTCTAAGGGGGAGGCCTATGTTCAGCAGTGGACGTTTTTTCCGGCTGATGATGATGATGATGATGATTGTCATTTATGCAAACACCGGATTTAATGAAGGAGCAATGTTAGCGAACGAGAATGGGAGAAAAAACAAACCAAATTAAAAATGTCAATAAGGTCGAAAATCGCTTGAACCTGTTTTTTCAATTGCTTAACGATAGCAAGTTAAAAAAAACAACTTCAAGCGGTTTTCGACCTTATTGACATTTATGCAAACACCTGATTTTAATGAAGGAGCAATGTTAGCAAACGAGAATGTGAGAAAAAACAAACCAAATTAAAAATGTCAATAAGGTCGAAAATCGCTTGAACCTGTTTTTTCAATTGCTTAACGATAGCAAGTTAAAAAAAACAACTTCAAGCGGTTTTCGACCTTATTGACATTTATGCAAACACCTAACTTTAATGAAGGAGCAATGTTAGCGAACGAGAATGTGAGAAAAAACAAACCAAATTAAAAATGTCAATAAGGTCGAAAATTATAGATAGTCAATATACATTGATATTGTAGCGCGTAGGCACAATAGTCATAGTTAGTCTAAGGCACATTAGATTTAAGTTACTGTATAAATTCACTGGAGTCAGACATTCGACACAGTCGTCCAATAAACCTCAAACCGAGAACACGCATATCATTTTGCCGCCCCTTCTGTCAACAATCACTCACACACTCACATTACCGGCAAAGTGGTGACCCGACGTGTGCGCGCGCCTCTTATAACTCTCGCACAATTTAACCGCGCGCGATAAACGACCCGTGATATCAAGCCGCTGCTCAACCACAGCCTGCAGCCATGTCTACAGCTGCACTACCGACCTCGGAGCAGCCACAGCAGATGACGGCAGTTACCATCACACCAAGGATACCGGACTTCTGGCGAGACCGGCCCAGACTCTGGTTCCACCAATTCAGCGCCATCGTAGACCCTCAAAAGGCAAGTGACCTCCACAAAAGTCAACTTTTAATAGCTAGGCTAAAACAAAGCGAATTAAGTGACATTAGCGATATTTTAGAAAACATGCCCGAATCAAATAAATTCGAAACGCTGAAAGACAGGCTAATTTCCGTTTACGAGGAGTCGGAAACCAAACAATTAAACCAACTCTTAAACGAGATAGAGCTCGGGGATCAAAAGCCATCACAGCTACTTAGACAAATGCAAAATCTTGGAAAAAACCGAGTCCCAGATGAAACCTTAAAATTATTGTGGACCGGGCGCCTACCACATTCCGTTAGAGCCGTTTTAACGGCATGTGATTCAGGCGAAGTAAAATTAGATAGTCTAGCCAAAATCGCTGATAAAATTATAGAGAATACCAAACCGTCTGAAATAGCTTCTGTTTCGAAGCCTTCTCAAAATTTAGAAAATAATACTTCCGAAATATTAAATGAACTAAACAAAATGAAAATGGAAATTGCAACATTAAATAACAAACTAGGCGAAAACAATAGAAAAAGTCATCATGAATCGCGAGGACGAAACCGACATAATCCCGGCCCGTCTCGACCGCGTTCCAAAAGTCGCGAAAATTCACAAATAAATCGAGAAAAGTTTTTGAACCAGTCCGCGAAACCCGGCGACTCAAATTTTCTGTGTTTTTATCACTACGTCTACGGCAATAATGCGCGCAAATGCGGAGATCTCGTTAATTGCCGCAAACACCCTACACAAAATTCGGAAAACTAATTCAGACACCGGCACGAATAAATAATGTCGCCGGTGTCGAACATTCATATCGTTTGTGCGTAACAGACACTACAACAGGTGTGCGATATTTAATCGACACAGGTGCCGACGTCTCTGTATTAGCCGCAAAAAAGCAAAACTCCTGTAGGACGTCAGACTATGTGTTATATGCAGCAAACGGCACAAAAATAAAGACATTCGGTGAAAAAGTCATTACGGTCAATCTAGGGCTACGCCGTACATTTAGATGGAAATTTATATTAGCTGACGTACGTAGTTCGATAATAGGTGCCGATTTCCTAGCCACAAACAAACTTTTGGTAGACCTACATGGTAGGAAATTAGTCGACAAAGTCACATTGTTATCGCGCACCACAAACGTAATATCCTCCAACGAACCGAGTATTCGTACAATAGATGTCAATGACGAATACCATCTTATCTTACAAAAGTTTCCTAGCATCACCAAACTAGAAAATTTTATGACAGACCCCAAACATGACGTACAACACCACATTTATACCACCGGTCCCCCGGTTCATGAAAAAGTACGTCCACTCAATCCGAAGAAATACAAAATAGCGAAAGCTGAATTCGAACGAATGATGCAATTAGGTATTTGTAGGCCTTCAAATAGTCCTTGGGCTAACCCACTTGTGTGTGTTACTAAAAAAGACGGTGAAATAAGAGCATGCGGAGATTATCGTAGACTCAACGCACAAACTATACCCGACCGTTATCCATTACCGCGACTACTTGATTTCACTTATCTACTCAGAGGCAAAACCATATTTTCTAAAATTGACGTGCGAAAAGCCTATTTTAATATTCGCATGGCACCCGAAGATATTCCCAAGACTGCAGTCATAACTCCATTCGGTTTATTCGAATTTACAAGAATGAACTTTGGATTACGTAATGCAGCACAAGACTTCCAAAGATTAATCAATAAAGCACTGGAAGGTCTAGATTTCGCATTCCCATATCTAGATGACATTATTATCGCATCGGAATCAAAATCTAAGCATTTAGAACATCTAGAAACAATATTAAATCGTTTAAATAACTATGGCTTAACAATTAACACAAATAAGTGCGAATTTGGTAAATCCGAATTAGATTTTCTCGGTTACCATATTGATTCACAGGGCGTAAAACCGAGTGCCAAAAAAACACAACTTATTAATGACTATCCACAACCGAAAACAATTGAGGAACTTCGACGTTTTCTCGGCATGATGAATTTCTACAGGCAAAGCATTCCAAAAGCTGCAGAGATTCAAGCACCACTTAACGCGTACTTGCATAACTCAAAAAAACGCGACAAAACTGAGATAACATGGAACGAAAGCGCACTAAAAGCGTTCAGTCAATGTAAACAACTCATAAACAATGCAGTCATGCTAGCCCACCCAGACGCAACCGCACCCTTAGTATTAATGACAGACGCTTCTGGTAGTTGTGTAGGCGCAGCTTTAAATCAAAGAGTCGACGGAAAATTACAATCCCTCGGATTTTATTCAAAAAAGCTTACGGATACCCAAACAAGATATAGTACCTACGACAGGGAACTTCTAGCTATATACATGTCAATAAAACATTTCCGTCATATGATAGAAGGTAGAGAACTAACCGTGTTAACGGATCACAAACCATTGACTTTCGCACTAACAAAGAAAGTTTCACCATCAGATTCACCAAGGCGTTTGAGGCAATTAGATTTCATCTCTCAATTTTGCGATAATATAAAATATATAGAAGGCGATAAAAATACAGTAGCCGACGCCTTATCTAGAATTGAAGAGATCACCATGCCATCTTTATTCGATTACCAAAAATTATCTGAATTACAAAAAACCGATTCTGAATTAGAAAGTCTACGCAAACGTAACAATCTTCAATTTAAATTAATTACTATGCCTAACACCGAGATAAAAATAGCATGCGAAACATCTACGAACGATATACGTCCTTATCTACCTAAACAATTCCGGGAACTCGCAATCAAAACATTGCACAACGTGAGTCACCCCGGCGTCGCCACTACGAAACGTTTAGTTAAATCTAGATACTTTTGGAGTGATATGAACACCGATGTCAAAAACTTCGTTAAAACGTGTATTCCATGTCAAAAAAGTAAAATTCAACGCCACACAATAACTCCATTAGGCGAATTTAACACTGGAAACCGTTTTGAACACGTACACATAGACATTATAGGACCCTTACCTCCTGTTGAGGATTTCAAATATTGCGTCACCATTATAGATAGAGTTACGAAATGGCCTGAAGTTATACCAGTAAAAGAAATAACAGCTGAAACAGTTGCTAGGGTGTTCGTCGAACATTGGATCGCTCGTTTCGGTTGTCCAGTAAGAATAACTTCAGACCAAGGTCGTCAATTCGAATCCGATTTGTTTCGACAATTATTGAAAATACTCGGTATCGAACGCATCCGTACAACAGCGTACAACCCAAAGGCGAACGGTATGGTCGAACGACTACATCGTACTTTAAAAGCCGCTATTATGGCAAAATGCTTAGATAGCAAAGTATGGGTACATGAATTGCCTATAATACTCTTAGGTTTACGTACAGCGATTAAAATAGATTTAGGATACAGCCCATCACAATTTTTGTATGGTAGTAGTATAAGACTTCCAGGCGACCTATTCCAATCTAAACCTTCATCCAATATTAACGATCGCGAATTTATAAAACAATTAACGCAATCTTTATCATCAGTCCCAAATCTTAGCATTTCAAGCTCACATAGCAACACAAACAATAATGTATTCGTTCACGAAGATTTATCAGCTTGCTCTCACGTATTTATTAGAAACGAGGCAAGGCGAGCTTTAGTACCACCGTATGAGGGCCCATTCAAAGTCTTATCGCGGCATAATAAATTCTTTAAGTTGGAATGTAAAGGTAAACAAATCACGGTGTCACTTGATCGCTTGAAACCAGCCTATTTATTAAGGGGTGACGACGTGTTGGTCCCACGCCCGGAGAGCACAGCGACCACTCATAACAACACTTCACACCCGCCGAGCGATAAGACGCCACTCAAGACCGTTCCACAGCCGCCAAGCGATACGACGTCATCCGACACCGCAAATCCCGATTCACAGCAAGTTACAAGATCAGGTCGCATCGTTAAGAAGACCGTGAGATTCAACATGTGAACCGTCACTTCGTCGTCAACCACAGCCCACATCAGCACTTCACTGCCACACGACAACAAGCACGCATCACCCAAGTCTGAAAAAACACCTCGACTCTATAATGGGCCAACCAGCCAGCAAAATGACGTATGATCGTAGCACAAAAGAGCGCAGCTGCGAGCAGCAAAGCCAGGGTTGAGAACTCCAGCATCAACAGCTTCAAGATGCTCTTGGCCGTAGTCGTCTTAATCGGCACAGGCGTAAACCTCTGCGTACTCTACGTGGGGTGGCGATACTGCAAACGTCGCGTCTAAACCGCCATAGAGACAAGAATCAGCCGCACCATCACACAGCACGCCAGCATTAGAGCACCGCCCATCATGCAGACAAACCACCCGTGCGTCAACCCTAAACCAACACATAGTGTGGCATAAAGTGAAAAGTGCGCGCTAATAGTGTCCGACAACCGTAGCGTTTAAGTACTTTTATCTTCGTAGATATAAATATAATGTACTTCTAGTTATAATTTAGTATTGGGGTTCAACAATAAAATTTAGCTTCAACTAAGGGGGGAGGACTGTAGCGCGTAGGCACAATAGTCATAGTTAGTCTAAGGCACATTAGATTTAAGTTACTGTATAAATTCACTGGAGTCAGACATTCGACACAGTCGTCCAATAAACCTCAAACCGAGAACACGCATATCATTTTGCCGCCCCTTCTGTCAACAATCACTCACGCACCCACATTACCGGCAAAATATATTGCGTGTCCTATCACTGTCACTCTTTAGTTTAACACTATAAAACACGAATCAAAATAGCGTAGGTATGTTTATGAGAGCCAAAATCGTCCACGGTGCTTATAACGATTACGCACACAACCGACCGGAATCCCCTGCTTAATGCTTATTCATTGCTTGTTGCTTTTCGCGCGACGGACAGAGACAGAGAGTTCGATGTAAAAGCAATAAGCAAATAGCAACTTGTGAGAGCCACGAAAGCATTTGCTTTATGTTATGTGTATTAAGCACGGTGCTTTATTTTGCTTTATGATATATTAACCACCACTAGTTAGATTACCAATCTTTAGTAGCTGTAGCCGCATTTATGCGTTTCAATAAACTCAAGATAGATAAGAATATCTACCTTTACCATTGATCTATCTTTGGGAAGCTTGCCGCTTACCGTAGTTATGTAAAGCTATAGAAAAAAAACGTAGAGCGTTTCAATAACACTTTGGCGGTTAACTTTGGTTTGTTTACGTTACAGGCAGTTACAAATTAGCTATCCCTCGAAATCGGGCGATTAAATGCTGGTAGCAATAGTATTTACAACTTATTTAATTAAAATAATGGCATTTTCCGTGATAATGAGATGAGATGTATGAGGCCGGAGCGGACGATGCATTATTTCATACCTACAATTTATGAACAAAAAAAAATAGCAATTTTTTTATGATACTGTTTGACTATGATATACAATAAATTACCAAAAAGTTGGAGAGAACTGCCCTTGTCACTTTTCAAAAATAAGCTGAAAATTTTTTTGGTTTATAAAGCATATTATTACAATATTTTAAATTTTTTGAATGAAAAAGACTTTTCTATTTAATTTCCACTTCTAATAATCCATGGTGAATAACAATTATTGTAAATTTTAAATTAATTGACTTTTGATACTTTTTGAATGCACAATGATGAAAATACTGGACATACTTAATTTAATTTTTTTTTTGACTATTATTTACTTATACAATAATAATTCTAATCTTGACATCAATTATTATTTATTTCCTATGTATTTTGTAATTAAATTTCACTATACGCAATGAAATGTTATTTTTAAACCAACAAAATTTGTACGCCTTTATTGGCAAAGCATGGACGCTCACAACACATTACTTAATACCTTGCATGTCTGATTACTCAGTATATGTAAACGCATGTTTGACGAATAAATTATCTTTCTTTCTTCTTTCTTTCTTAATTTTATGTAAGGATAATTTCATTGTAAGGAAAGGATAATTTCTGGGAAGCAGAAGTGGTTCAAATGTTATAAAACATTGACTACAACTAAGTAAAACTTTAGACCCAATGATGAAAAGTTACTTTACTTTTTGGCCAACTAATGGTCCAGATTTTTTCCTTCGCATGCAATAAAATCATTTTAAATCATAATAATGTTTCTTTTTTGATTTTTTGCTGACCAAAGTTCCGAGGTTCCGTTTTTTCTTCCTATACAATGCAAGATCATTACCTGAAACAGATTCGGTGACGGCATTAAAAAAAGAAACCCTCTTTTTTTGTGCCCCTAACTGCAGTTAGGGACCGATCTGTGGTTAACTAAAGTTAGCGTTACGCAAATTTTGTTATTGAGACGGCAGTAACAGATAGATCAGAAGTAAGAGTTAAGCTCTGGTAGCTACCCGAGTTTAAACTTCAGTACGTTATTGAGTTCGGCCGAGTTACCCCAGTATCAAACGTAAGTGCTTCCAAGGGGGTAACCACATAGTGGTGCGGACTGTACAAAATTTTCTGTTGACAGCTTGGTCCAATTAAGTCAAGTATTCATTTATTTTTATTCAAGTACCCTTACTTCAACGACATAGTCTCAAGTACCTAATTAATATCGAGCGGTCATTGACAGTGCCCTCTAAACAGTTTTCAAACGCATTCACAGATTTAATTTCAGATTTATTTCGAGTAAGTTAAGTATTGGCCCTTCAACACACTCAGTGACACGTGATAAAAACCGTAACTGTACGGTTATGTGGTTTTCTTACGGTTTATAAATACACGGAAAAAAAGGACAAGGACAATATCTTAATGGTCAGACAAATACTGATTATTAAATGGGGAAAACAATATATTTTTGAATGAAGTAAAATATTGTTTTAGTTATATTGTCTCCTTCGATTACATTAGACTTAAATCAAGAATTATTAAGTTTTATTTTAATAATATCTTCAGTAAAAACTATATATTTTCTTTAATTAAGATTTTAATAGTCTTGAATCAAAAATGTATTCTTAAGTCAAGAATTAAAACCAAGTATTTATTATTCTTAATTTGAGTAAACAGCTTTTCTTCGACTGAGCACATTTACTTACGTTAAGAAAATATTTATTTGGATTGAAACAATTTTTTTAAGAATAATGATATTCTTCGCAGAAGATCCTTTTTTTCCGTGTACTAGTAGTCATGAAGGGTCATTTTTGAGGGGTGTAAATTTTAATTACCCTTTCGAGTAACACTACCCACTAGCCGAACTCATCACCTTGTTTACGTCGGGAATTCATCAAATCGTCCCGCGCTAGGTCATACTCGACTGAGTAAAATTACCAAAATATTTAAACATTTGTCATATGCTTCTTCTTCTTCTTCTTAGTCGTACACTCCTGGGGGAGTGGTCGTGGTCATGGATAGTCTGCTTGGTTGGTTGCGGTGTTTGTTTAGTTTTCTCCATCTCTCCCTATTCGTAGTATTACGTGTACACTCAGTAAGGGTAAACTTTGTAGATGATTTAATGAGATCTGTCCATTTGCCCTTCCACATCTCCTTGTATCACTACAGGAAGAAATAAACTAATAATATTAATATTCCACAACTATCACACAACGCCATCTAGTCCCAAGCTAAGCAGAGCTTGTGTTATGGGTACTTGACAACTGATAAACATACTTATTATATATTTCTAAATACATACATAATATTTTACTTAGGACTGGGCAGACAACTAATCTATGACTACTTTTGTTAGCTTGGGTATTACCTGTAATAGCAATTGTATGTGTTATTGAAATAAATAAATAAAATAAATAAATTTTAGATAAATTACACCCAGACACAGAACAAACGATCGTACTCATCACACAAACGTTTGTCCTGGGTGGGAATCGAACCCACGACCTCCGGCATAGCAGTCAGGGTCACTAAGCACTAGACCAACAGGCCTGTCAATCTACCCTGTAAATCCAAACCTCACTTCTCAAATCGATCAAAATTGTGAGTTCACTATTATTTTTTCGATATCCCACGCAATCTAAAAACAAACACAGTTGATGAACGTCTGCAAAACCCATCAGCGTAAAAACCAGCACCATGTTTCACGTTTCATCCTCGCATCAAAATTTTCACCTGCAAACTTTCACCCCTCTGGGGTTGAAAGCTTTATCGTTCGATACCCACACACATAGTAATGTATTCTGTTACCGGTAGCCATTACATGAGCGACACTTTACGGGTAACGAAACATCGAGTATTCGTTGTACATCAATTTTATATTCTAGCTTTTACTAGTAGGTTCGCCCGTTTCCAACCCGAAAAAAGGGTAATACTGAAAAAAATCGAAGGAGTCTGTCAGTTATGATTATGAAATTATCATCATCATCATCATCATCTCAGCCATAGGACGTCCACTGCTGAACATAGGCCTCCCCTTTAGATCTCCATATATACCGGTTGGAAGCGACCTGCATCCAGCGTCTTCCTGCGACCTTTAAAAGGTCGTCTGTCCATCTTGTTTGTGGACGTCCGACGCTGCGCTTGCTAGACCGTGGTCTCTTTTCTGCCCTATCGGCCATCTGCTCTGCGAGTAATATGGCCTGCCCATTGCCACTTCAGCTTGCTAATCCGGTTGTGGGCTATATCGGTGACTTTAGTTCGTCTACTTATCTCCTCATTATTGGATTCGATCACGAATTTATGAACGTAGACGAAGCGAATGGAGTATATAAGGATCGTAGGGAAGCGTTCAGAGGCCTTCGCATAAAGTTTTCCGTATTTTGCCGGACGTATATGCGGTGTTTATTGTGTGGGAAATTATAAAGCGCCTCTATTCTATGAACGAGGATATTTATAAAGGAACGAGGATACATTTAAAAGCACCTGCCGGCCTATGTTTTTCTATTAATTTACTTCGTTTACTCTACGTCACAAAAACATGAAACTCGCAATAGAGCCTCTGTTTCATATGTCTACCTCCATGAGATAAAATCGTGAAATTCTGTATTTATTTATTTAAGGATAACCAACGTGTGTAACCAAATGTCAAAATAGAACTAGGTTTTTTTGGCAGCTGTTAGTTGAAAGCGGTTTATCCTAGGGCTGCAAAGCCTAACTTTCAACCCGCTCCTCAGGCATTTTCAGACCTACTTTCAGAGTATGAGTAATGAAAAATACAAAAACAAATTACCCTAAAAGACTGGGTAGCGTACCATTGTACTTACAACCTGTTTAGGGGTGTAAGCAACGCGGAATGTCCCCGACAGTCAGCGGAAATGTAAAATGGTGCATTTCCGAACAGCAAGTGACTTCGTCTCAGGACCTCGCAGCGAGAAAATCCCATTATGTGGTTGAAATATTTGCTCGATTTTTAGGTTGCACTCGAATGGAGGGAGACCATTTTTATTACTTACTAGCTTTTCCCAGCGGCTTCGCTCGCCCCCCCCCCCCCCTATTGCCTATGTCACTCAGGACCAAAGCAGCTTTCAAGTGGTGAAAGAATTTTTGAAATCGGACCAGTAGTTTTTTAGTTTATCCATTACAAACAAACAAACAAAAATACAAAGTTTTCCTCTTTATAATATTATAGTGTAGCTGATGATGATAAAACCGTTGGAACTTTCACTTTCAATAACTCCGTTACCGTACAGCGTACCTACATGATGGATTTTATATATTCAGACCACAAACTTTCAAGCATTGGCTTTGTGATATCTTAATGGTCATGGCGAATACAAGACGGATCGGAAATTGGGGTCGCTTAAACTCAAACGGCATATCGTTTGGGATCCTTGAAATAACAACTTCCTCACCTTCGAATTTTCCTTTGAGTATCGTCGCGTAAGTCACATTGTTCTTCAATTTACTTACCACCAAACGCGTTCCGTTGCACAGTTTTGGTTGGTTTATGTTTCAAAGCATGATTACTACGAAGCCAACCTTTGTTCGTAAATTGTGCGCTGGTAAGCCAGGCATATCCAAGGGGTTTTAATTCAATTGGAAAGTTGGTGGCTAAACGCAACTGACATTTTTTTTTAGCGTTTTAAAATCATCATGTGAGTCCTCCCACCCAGGGCAGAGCGGGAGGGACTGTCAGACTCGAACTGATTAAAATCCACGGTGTCCTTCAATAGCCCTTTACGTTCCGGGGTCACGGTAAATCGTAAGTCCCGCGACCCCGGCAGGCTTTGGCCCTCTAAAGGGTGACCCCGTCATAATGCTACTCTTTGAGGCGCGTGTGGAACACAACGCGCCGTCGACCCGGGCATGGTCCAAGGTCGGACAGCGAGTCACCCATTACTCGCCACCCGCATGCCCGAGCCTACGGAGGCTGGAGATCGTCTGGCAACGTCCGTTACCGTAGGCGTCTACCACTGCGGCTGGGGTGGAGGAAGGACGCTGTCTTCTCACTCACGCGGCGCGCCTCCTCCTTTCATAGCATGACTGCTTCGCAGAAGGAGGCGACCGCTTCCCACTCCGTCTCGCATGGCCTCAACCAATGCCGGGCGCGAGAGGTCTCTGCCTGTCGCCGTTGTGAGGACACGGCGGTGCTCTGCCCAAGCGGAGCAGTCCTGCACCGAATGCTCCACCGTGTCCTCCGGGCGATCCTCGCAGTGGTGACACCCAGGCATTTTTTCGTCGTATGTTTGTATTGAATTTATGCAGTCCTACGTAGTACATTATTTGGGTATTCAGTATTCACCGAAATACTTTTTTAGCATTGAAGACCGGTGGGCGCCGGGCGGTATGAACATTATTCTTCAAGTTTTCCTAGTACTTTTTGTTAAGATCCCTCATTCAATTTCGGCACCAATACCTTCTTCGTGATCATGTTACTACGTTTTATGTCACGTCTCCACGGAAACAGGATACAAATTTGATCGTCTTGGTGGCGGCATGGCATTGATAATAATTATGATAATATCGGCACAATAAGTTTAGAAACTCAATACAAACACATCAACCGGTCAATTGATGTTTTGATTGATTTTTTCTTGTTGCTGTCATTCCATGTCAACCACGTTTTATGTCACGTCCCACGGCAACGGGATAAAACAAAAAAAAAACGGTAAAAAGTATCCTATATGTTTCTCCTGGTTCTAAGCTACCTCCCCACCAATTTTCAGCCAAATCGGTTCAGCCGTTCTTGAGTTATAAATAGTGTAACTAACACGACTTTCTTTTATATATATAGATTTATGTATGTTCATATGAGTGTATTTTTCTCTCATTGATTCACTTATGATTCTCACCACATGTGTGTATCTGGATGTTTAAGAAGCCAAAAAATATCATGAAAGGATTGTAGTAGAGTTGTTTTTAAATACTGCCCCACACTAGCAATTTCTCAGAAGTCGTGGGTGTTTTTAAAAACACTCAAACTCTCGTACAGAACTGGAAAACCCAGTTTGAGTTTTACGCTGTCACCTGTCACTAAGGTGGAAGAAATCATTTTGAGATTATTTTCCATCCAAACTAAATCGTATGATTTAAATAAAATTTCACATATCTATGTCACTCAAGAATAATGTGGCTTCGAAACAGTTTATTTTGAAGAGGATATTAGTTTAAAGCCTCCTGCAGACACACGCGATTAATCGCGCTGCGACAACGAGCCAAGCTAATTTCCACTCTAAATGTACTGCAAATGGACCGCGACATGTCGCCCCGTGCGATTAATCGCGTGTGTCTGCAGGAGGCTTAACTCGCAATTTTTTCCTCTTAAAAATATTATTATCTGTATGAATATTTTCTAAAATATTTTTTTAAGTACAATTAAAAGTTTATGTAATTTCAGACCTTAATTAAACATGTCATACTCTAAAATTCATTTAGGTAACAATTTGTCGTGACCCAATTTTATAATATTTTATATGTATATTTCTCACGTAGAATTCCTTTCATCATTTCCCTCAATCCTCTAATGCCATTTCGTATTTCAACCCAAAAATCTCAATGAAACCAGTTGTCTCATCAATCAAGGGCTCAACCACTCAGCCGCTCATTTGTTTGTTATTATAGAATCAAACAAACCCGCTGTCGGTAATAATGACAATAGTGATTATCATTCATTTGTTATCATTATTATTGTTCGTTTGATTCTCGAGATACAACTGATCCTGAACGGGTTTGGAAAGGGTTGTTTATTTACTACCCTTAACTAATATTACAAATACGAAAGTAACATTGTACTTTGTTACTTATCAAGCCCAAACTACTGAACCGATCATACTACATACAACGTGTAACGTTAAATGCGCAAAACCTCTCGTGGGGTAACTCAGCCCATGTTACTGAACAATGTTTGTTCTAAGACTTTTGGAAATTCGCAAAAAAAAAATTGGTTTTTCAAAATGAGAATTGATCGGGCCCATCAGTATGAAAAATCATTTTTTTTCCACCCCACGAGAGGTTTTGCGCGTTTACCGTTAAGCGTCCTGCAGACACACGCGATTAATCGCGCTGCTGCAACGAGCCAAGCTAATTTCCACTCTAAATGTACTGCGAATGGACCGCGAAATGTCGCCCCGCGCAATTAATCGCGTGTGTCTGCAGGAGGCTTTACACGTTGTATACGTTGTAACGTGTACAGAGACGGACATAGGGTGGGTACCTTTCGACCCCAAATAAATGTTCCCTAGACAAAAAAAATTACGTTCATAAATAATAATAGAAGGCGACACATGTACCATTCGAATTGAGTGTTAAATTATATATTAACTCAAGCAAAGCCGCGACTTAAAGCTAGTCTGATACAATCATGATTTTACGGATTGGCCCGAATGTTTAGCACCTCGCTTCTCATGCATGAGGTTGGGAGTTCAAACTCAGGTAAGTAGCAATGTCTCTTTTTTTACACATAGGCTTTCTAAGTGTATGTTGGACATCACTAACATCGATGAAGGAGAATATTGTGAGGAAACCTGAACTTTATTAAAATTAATAAGTGTATGCTCGTCAGAGGCCTATGGGTTTCCCTGAGGTCTCTTCTTATCTTACTCTAATACCCGAGGGTTACCATACCACTGAACGAATGCGGGCGGCGAGTAATGGGCAACTCGCCACCCGACCATGGACCATGCCCGGGTCGACGGCGCGTTGTGTTCCACGCGCGCCTCAAAGAGTGTCAGCATGACGACGGGGCCCCCCTCCAGAGGGCCAAAGCCTGCCGGGGTCGCGGGACTTATCTCATTACCGTGACCCCGGAACATAAAGGGCTATTGAAGGACACCGTGGATTTTAGTCAGTACGAGTCTGACAGTCCCTCTCGCCCTGCCCTGGGTGGGAGGACTCATTTGATGATTTTACCACGCTAAAAAAAAGGCTATCCTAAGCTCTCTTTAATTTCATGTTCATTCATATCTGTCTATTTCTATAATAATTCTCACAAAGGCACACCCTGATAATGTAATATAATGATAACATTTTGATTAATATCGCAACACAAATTATAACCGTTTGCGCTCCAGTTGGCAACTGTTTGATAAACTTCAATAGTTAACTTAGAGTACCAAGTTACTTTGTTACTTAGACAATACTAACTTACTTTGAACGTAGAGACATACTTACATAATTATGAAGATAGAAGATAGTGCTCCGAGTTCTGTGTAGTTCTAGAGTTCGTTGGCGCAATTCCTGACATTCTGCCGTCGAATACGAAGCCAGCATGAATTCTACGTATTTGGTCGTACATCGTTCTTGAATAGCGACCTAGACCGTCTTGTGTTCAAACATCGATTGAACAGTGAACACGTCTTGTCTAAAAAAACGGTCAACTGCAAAAGGACATTTGACGTTGATTTAAAGGTCGTTTTGCAGTTACACTTTTTTTAGACAGGTGTTCAACAGATGTTTAAATTCTTGTAGTAAGACGGATATTGTTTGGAAACAAACGCTTCTAGTGTACGAACGAGGAACTAATTCTAATCAAAGTCCCAGTTTACTTTACGTCACAAAAACGTGAAAACTCGTGATAAGTCCTTGATAATAATCTATAATTGTTTTGGCCTGAATCTAGGCCAGAAGGTCACGCAAAAGGAACTCCTGCGCACCGATGGCAAAGAGTGAAAAACTATTTAGTAAAGTCACTAGGCAGGCGACCCTAGTGAGGCCTACCACCGTTAGTAATCGTCACCCGCCCGGTGTAGACAGCATATCAAAGCTATGAGGTGGACCTCATGTCCACCTCATAGCTGTCCACACTGGGTGGTGACGGGATCGAATAATCGTGGGTTCCATCCCACGCTTCCCAAAATCCTCCAGTTTAATATTTATCTCTGCGTCTGAACGTGCTGTTGTCATATTTTGCCGAATCTATCGAAGTAAGGGAACAGTGTATAAGACGAAAAGTATGATATAATAATATAATATTCCACAACTATCACACAACGCCATCTAGTCCCAAGCTAAGCAGAGCTTGTGTTATGGGTACTAGACAACTGATAAACATACTTATATATTTCTAAATACATACATATTATAGATAAATTATACCCAGACACAGAACAAATGATCGTGCTCATCACACAAACATTTGCCCTGGGTGGGAATCGAACCCACGACCTCCGGCATAGCAGTCAGGGTCACTAACCACTAGACCAACAGGCCTGTCAATGTGATGAAACTACACACTTTAGGCAAACTTAACACAATAGGTACTAACGTAGCACAAGCGCTAACAGGACGCCATTTGTTAATGGCCGCTTGTAAATGACATCCTGATGGCGCTTGCGCTACTTTAGTGTTGTGTTAAGTATGCCTAAAGAGTGTATGCCCCCATTAGACCCCGCGTCTCCGTCTTATAACACTGTTCCCCTACCGATTCTCGTGTTATGCAAAATGACATTATTTTTAGCACCCATTAGTGTCGAAGACAATTCAACAGTCGTTTCCCTTTGTAAAGAACCCTAAAAGTCACAGTTAAATATGATCGTAACCCCAACTCGACTCATTTTTATGATTTTGACCTTCTGACATTTTTGGAACGAAAACAAAACCTGAATTATAAAGCGGAGGAACTTCAAAAACTACCGACTCGAGTTTCTTTTAGCCTTTTGTTATTTTATTAGCCGAAGCACCACGTTCAGAAAGTTCTTTAGTTTTTATTGAGTATGCTCGAACAATAGCCATTATTTGAGAGAGAATATTTCAAAATGGCGGGCTCATTTTTTTTTCAACATGGCGGGTTATATTTTTGTAGCTGTGTGTAAAAATATTGCCTGTCTGTCGTTTGATGTTGTAAATTGGAAATTGAATAGCAATATGTTACGGTATTTTTTCGTAGGAGGTTTTTTATTAATTACTGATCGAACTTTTTTAATCTACGTAAGCAGACGGGCTTAATAGTCTTCATTTATTTTGAATGAAAAAGTGAAACTCAGCTATCTTCAAATATTTACGTAAGAAACGTTGCTGGGAAACTGTGTACATCTTTCTGGACGACATGCATAGCTGTCTCTTTCCCACACTGGAATTATTCTCGCTTTAAGGGCGCATAACCAGAAAGTTGGCAACGTCGCAAATAGCTGTCAAATATTACAAGTTTTAATTAATTTGGTAAATTTACTGTATGAAAATAAGAAATATAGCTCTGTAGTGCACTAAAAATTTATATAGGAATGCAATTAAAACACTGAATTTGATGTTGTAACCGTTTCAGGTGTATAAAAGGCATTTGGAAAATTCCCAAATGCTTTTATTACGTCTAAAACGATATATTCGGTGTTACGATATTCGTTATTGCATTCTCTAACCATTGCTTTTTTTTTATCGTGGTAAAATCATCAAATGAGTCCTCCTACCCCGGGCAGGGCGGGAGGGACTGTCAGACTTGTACTGACTAAAATCCACGGTGTCCTTCGATAGCCCTTTATGTTCCGGGGTCACGGTAATGAGATAAGTCCCGCGACCCCGGCAGGCTTTGGCCCTCTACAGAGGGGGCCCCGTCATTATGCTGACGCTCTTTGAGGCGCGCGTGGAACACAACGCGCCGTCGACCCGGGCATGGTCCATGGTCGGGCAGCGAGTTGCCCTTTACTCGCCGCCCGCATGCCCGCGCCTACGGTGGCCGGAGATCGTCTTGCGACGTCCGTCGCCGTGGGCGTCCACCACTGCGGTTGGGGCGGAGGGAGGACACTGTCCTCTCTCTCACGCGGCCCGCCTCCTCCTTCGCGAGCATTACTGCTTCGCAGAAGGAGGCGACCGCTTCCCACTCCGTCTCGCCCCGCAGCATGGCCGCAACCAATGCCGGGCGCGAGAGGTCTCCGCCTATCGCCGCCGTGAGGACACGTCGGTGCTCTGCCCAAGCTGGGCAGTCTTGCACCGTATGCTCTACTGTGTCCTCCGGGCGATCTTCGCAGTGAACCATTGCTTTAGTGCACTACAGAGCCATATTTCTTATTTCCATACAGTAACATTGCCAAATTAATTAAAACTTGTTAATATTTGACAACTACTTGCGACGTTGCCAACTTTCAGAATACGCGCTCTTATGACGTCATGTGGTTGGGATTCTTGATACTCTGTTCTAATTTCGTAATATAGTTACCAATTTATCTTTGCAGTTTCGTCCGTCATTCCAGCATTTTTTGAGAAACAATCATCATCATCATCAGCCTATAATGTTCCCACTGCTGGGACACAGGCCTCCTCTTTGTGAGAGGAAGTGGGCCATAATCCACCACGCGAGCCCAGTGCGGATTGGTAGATGTCACATATCTTCGAATTTTTGGTTCTAGGACATGCCGGTTTCCTCACGATGTTTTCCTTCACCGTTTTAGGAGAAGTGGTGATGAAATAAATTACACAAAGTAATGCGCTTGGCGGGGTTCGAACCCACGACCTACAACTCGTAAGTCGGGACAGATACCACTGGGCCACCACTGCTCAACAAACATCAATCCAAATAAATTTTCACATTTATAATATTGTAATGTAAGTTATACATTTTTGGCAAAGCAAAACGACGGACCCATTGAAAAGACAAAGTTGGAAATCTGTTTAACTTTGGAATAAGTCTTTATTCCACACTTTTCAGTTTAAGTCCTAGTTTACGTCTTGCCGCCTGGCTCCGCTTATGTTTTGCTCAGAGGATATAATTGGATTTCCGTCACTGTCTTCTAGACAGTTAACTCCGCTCAGTACTCCGATTAAAAACGGGATTTAATACTTTAGTAAGAGTTTAACATTTGTCGTGTCTCGGGGCGAACAAATAATTTAGTGAACATCTTTAGTTTTAATAATTAGCTTTCCAAGCTAGCTCGCTTCATTCAGTAGAAAATTATCCCAGAAAAACATATTATCGGGAGAAAAGATATCCTACGTATACAGGTAATAATTTATTGTCTGTCAGGATTGCGAGAATATCTTAAGACATTACTGCTGCCCTGGAATGCAAAGAGCAACTGAACCTTTCTGCTCGACAACTCATTTTTAATGTAATTCCTAAAGAGTTAATCAGTGGTGTATAGTATATTTGTATCGCTAGTACGAAAAAAAAGAAATGAAGTCGTAATGTGTAAGATTTTTATAGGGGTATCGGTTCAAAATGAAACCAAAAATATTATGAAATATAGCTTTAATCACTTTTAATAATGTATCTATTTACATTGGACTTAAAAACTATAAAAAACTGGATTTCTACAGTAAACATCGTAAAAATATCGTACGCAGTACAATTTACAGTAGTTTAGTGGAATAGGGCAACACTGACTCAAACGTAACGGTTACAAAAACGAAACGTTATTTTAAACGAGGCGAACGAGAGATTCCATATTTCGAAGACAAGAAAATTTGTGAAACATTTCATTTGTACAAAAGGGCGCTTATAATATGGATTTTCATAATTGATTATGGTTTATTTTTATTTTTACAAGCATTCCAATTCAAATACATTAATTACAGTACATAATCACTTTTCGTACACGCCCGTTTTCTATAAAAAATTAAAGGAATACAACATCTCATGTAAATACAACTTTGTCATGTACTTGTTCAACTTAATTAAAATGAGTCTCTCACTTGAAACATGCTCGAAAAATAATTAAAAAAAACTATGATTGTTGTAAGTATAATGTCATAGTAACTTAAAAATGCGTAATTGTATCAGTACCATTTTGGCTCCGAAAAATAATAAAATGGTTTTTAGGTTTTCTACGTATAAACTGTGTAACTCATTAAACCAAAAAATAATGTTTACATTTACAAAAAAAAGTACTTGAATACCTGAATTAAATGGATAAAAATGCTACTTAAAGCCACTAACAGTCAGCATTTTCAAGTGAGAAACATAATAAGTATACAATTAAAAAAATAAAATAAATAGACACATAATAAAATGTTTACAAAAATATGCACCAAAACGTAAGCGAATCTTAAAATCATAACATGATAAAAAATATAGCTACCAAAATAAGCTAACACATGGTTTAAAAAGTTTTAGGAACTATTTCTCGATAATAACGGGTACTTGGTTTGAAATGTCAAATTGTAGAAATGTCACGGCAGAGCAATACAGAAAAAAATATATGTCCTAAGTGACATCTATCAGCAAAAAAGGAAATGTAAAAAAATTGGATTTGACATAAGTCGAAAAGTTTACGTCAATCATGTTTAAAATCGTGGTAGCATATTACTATGCAAAGGTTTAAGCGATTTTCAGTTGTTTTTGCCGTTTTGTGACATGATCTTATTTTGTTCGTTTGGTGATGACTGGCGACAAAATCGAGGACGATCTTTTAAATTTCTATTTCGATGTTGAAGCAATGTCTAAAATAGTTAAATTGTGAAAAATCAAATCGAATGATATAAACAAAAAAAATTGATAGGATACAGCGTCAGTCATCATAAAATAAGCGGAATATAATCGATTTTAATCAATTAATGAGTTTGTAAAAGAGAAATCCTGGAATTCCCAATACTCGATAGAAAAATAAACTTAAACAAAAGTATTCTCTTTAAAATTATTGTGACACTATTTTGTGTAATTGACAGCTTAAAGTATTTGAAAAAGAGGGTAGTCGTAAGTTTACATCCAGTCTTTTGCTTGAAAACTACAGTCAATAAATACAACGTCTACAATTTGACATTAGACGTTTTAACGACAATGTGTTTCGAAGTCAAATGGTAGAAAAACGTAAAGACCAAGAAATAAAACAATTGACGTACTAGTATAATCGTAGTCTACTTTGAATTACCGGGAAATTCATTAAATACCAGTAAAATATTTTGACAAAATTTTGCAGAAATGGGTTCGTTTTTCAGCAAAAACATCAATCAAAAGATCTGTCTGACATTTGATGGATACACGAAAATAAATGTTAGCAAAAACAGCCTCGAACTAAAAACTAAAATGTTGTTAACTTAGAAATACACGAAGTTAAATATTTTAGTACAGGGTGACCGGTGTTTGAAATATGTTGCACATTTTTTACAAAAAGAAAAAAAATAGAAACATAAGCAACCCTCCATTTTGTGACCTCGTTGGAATATTTATTTTTATTTCTCTACCATTAATGCTGGAGTGCATACAAACGGTCCATTTTCAAAATGAACTAGAAAGCTAGAAAAGAAAATTTGTTTAAAGTTGGGACAATACCGTGTTATTTTAGGGTTACCCCATCCTGGTACTGAAATTGACAAAATCTTGCTGGTTCCGTATGAAACTGGGCTGTCTGTAGCACCTTTGGTTGTCCACGATGGTAAAAACTTAACTTTCCAATAGTTGAAGGATAATTAACAAATGTGCAACATAAAATAACGAAATAAAAGACCTTTACAAACATATAACGCTTATTACACAAAACTATTGACCTGATCAATAGAGGAAAAGCGAATTATTTGCCTCAGTCTTCCATAATAATCTATGTGAAAATCATTAAAGCAATGCTGATTCTACAAAGAATGCTTCAAGGAATGTCAAATTAAAAATGGAGTATATGAACAGTTCTAAACAGATAGGAATAATACGATTTTGGAATGATATAGGTCAAGAAATCTCATGTCTAGCTTGTGTTAAAGATACTTAAAAATTCAATTACAATAATTTTTGCTTCTCTCTCGTATTTGACAACATACGTCAGTGTAGCACTGGAAACTTCGAGCATTGACTTTCGAGCAAAACAAAGCTAAAAAAGATAAATCTTGAAATTCAGTCAAAATAATGAAAGCAAAAATAAATCTGCTTGAAACCGTTCATACGCCACAAAAGCGTGTCAATTTAGAGTAATCAGTCTTGGAAATTGATGAAACAATCGTCGCTACAAAAAAAAAAACATCATTTATTTATCATCCATGTCTTAACCAAGGAGTACCACAAATAATAAATACTTAAAATCAACAGTGAACGCGACGTCCAATTGCGTTACAATGATTATATTAAAAATGGTCCATAAATTTTACGCATCAAGTAAAAAATCTAGCACAAATGTCTATTTACAGGAGCACCGCGGAAAAAAAATCGTAAAAACACGTCTTTTTCACTGATATCGTGACGTAGGTCTCTCCTCTCACTAAAAGCTCATTGGCACTTTGGTAAACCTTTAGTCTAAACTATTACACTTCCGTACCATCCTCTCCTTCGTCTTCAAACAGTGGTTCGTTGGGGTTCACTTCTGTACTCGGCTTTTTCTTCGGCTTCGGGGGTGGTCGTGGAGGGATCTTTCCACTCCTGCCTAAAGTCCCCGTCCCTGATTGGTTCAATGCACTCTCGTTCTTCTTCCCGTCGTCTTTAGATGGCGAGGTTGGCTCTTCTTTGCTGTCTACTCTTGGAATTCTTCTTAAGGAACCAGTTTCTGGCTTTCCTCTTCGACTCAGAGTACTACTGTCCGATATTTGGGATTGCGCATCGCTTTTGTCACTAAACAGAACTTTTCTCGGTTCGGGTTGTGGTGTGGAAGTGTTCTTAGCTGTCCAGCTCATTCGTGGGTTCACTGGTTCCTGAGGGCCCGGAGTGGATAGCTGGTGAGATAACTGAGAGCTGATACTGTTCCTATTCATTTGTGGTGGGACAGGTGAAGGTGCTGGCTCTTGTTCCTCAATAGGCGCATAGAAAACTGGATGTTGGTTGGGATAGACAGTCGGTGTAGCTGGTAAGGGCCTGTTTCTCATTGGCGAGAATTGGGGTTCTGGGCCTAGGCCTGTTTTGTTTAACGATAGCACCGAGCTGCCGTCTGCTGTGGTCCTCAGCCCTAGGTTATCATACAAGGGTTCCTGCGCTTCCGAGCTTGGTAGGATTTGCGTGCTTGCCGTACTAGACCAGCTAGGCACTCTGGGCCTTCTCGGTATAGTCACGTACCCTTGCCTGGGAGTGACAACAGGAGGTGTAATGGGCGCTGTGAACGGAGACTGAGAGCGAGAGTATGGCAGTGTTCTGAAGAGATTTTGGTTGGTCATGCCATATATCGGAGAGTGTATTGGACTGATCGGATTGAGCTGTGGTGGCAACCTAGTGGTATCAGGCACGGTGGAAGCGTTGCTAGCTGCTGGAGATATCTGGGCAGCTCTCGGAGGGAACGAGAGGAGATCGGGAGGGTAAGCCCGACCATCGGTGCGGCCATATTCCACGTTGAGGGCGTCTTGCGAACGCTTTGATGGTTGATCGAAATCTAGCGAGCGCTTCTCGTCTTCGTTGTGTGCTGAAACAAAATGGGATGATTTATAAATGTGGAAACGATAGGATATGCACTGATGATCGGCCGTTAACATTTCACTGAAGCGAGCAATCGTTTCTTATCAAACATACGATAACTGTTACGTATCAGTCAAAGCTAACAGTAAAGCTCCACTAACTTCATTGATCTTATCAGAAGTATTGATAGCGACTTAGGGAATTTTGACTTATTGGATCCAAAGCTTATCTTTACATGATTGAAACTATCTATGGACAAAGTGATTGAAGTTTTTATTTTTAAAGTATTTTTTGCGGTTGTGTTAGCCTTAGCAATACAACAATAAATTTTTGGAAAGAATTCGCTACCTTTTTCTATGATTTACTGTGATATTAGACTTAGTGACTAGAGTCAGATGAATTAAGAGAATGCGTTGACTGTGATAATCTGATCTGATGCAGATAATATATGCTCAGATCGTCTAGTTTTTAAGACTCAATATTATGAATTTTAGAGAACACAAAAAAATTAACACTTACCAAAAACAGAATCATTGTCCAGCAATGTTTTGTTCAATTCAGACATTTCCGTCGCTCCGCTCGTAATGGATGGGGGGACATCGTATCTCCTCGGTGGCTTAGTTACTGGATTCACAGCAGTAATCAAGCTCTTCTCCATCTCAGGTATCACTGAACCTTCGATCAACGCTTCCCCATTTGAGTTGTCAGACTTCTTCTTGTCAGAACCGCGACGTTTGCAGCAGCAGTAGCAGAGAATCACCAGGATTATTAACAAGATGGCCGCGGTACAGGAAACGCCTATTAATACTGGTAACATGTTATTGTCCATTCCTTGGGGGACTACCCCACTCTCAGGGGGATAATGTGCCACTGCTAGAGTCAAACTCCTTTCTTCAACACCACCATTGTTTTTGGCAACGCATAAGTACTCCCCATTATCTGTACTCCCCAAGTCCACTATAGTTAGGTTGACCCATTTTGTATTGTCATAGTTGCTCTGTGTGATGTAGTATTTGAGATCTCCTTGGTATCTGTAAGCACCATCTATGATTTGTGCGTTCATCACCCAGTTCACTTCTGGTAAAGGATTGCCATTAACCTGACAAGATAGTGTGACATTGTTGTCAGATGTTCGCAAGGTTGTGCTGACGGATGGGTATACGATACTAGGTTTGCAGGCGAAGTCAATGGAGTCCAGCTCTTTCCATAGTTTCCCGTGAACTTTTGGAGGCTCTACACAAGAAATGGGGGAAGTGTAGAAGTTTTTGCTGATCACCCAGTTTCTAAAAGGTTGCAGGTAACAGTCGCAACGCCAGGGGTTGTCGTGGACATCTAGGTTCGACAGTGATGTCAATGCGCTTAATGTGTCAAGTTTTAGATACTCCAATTTGTTCCCGTCCAGTCTAAGAATGGTCAGTTTGGGAACATTCATAAACGTCTTCATACCCACTGTTAGAATTCTATTGTTGCTTAACTCTACTTTTTGTAGGAATGGCAAATTGTTGAAGAGACCGTCTTCTAGCTTTTCTATTTTATTATCATTCAGCAGGATCCATCTGATTTTTGCAGTCTCTCTGAATGTGTCAGCATACAACATCTTTATGTCATTCTTTGACAGATCTAATTCTATCATGATAGCGAGTCCACTTAGGCCGTTTCTCTGGATCGTAATGATCTTACATTCTTTTAGGATGAGTTTCTTTAAGTTGATTAGGTCGACATCTTGGAATGCATGTCTCGTGACTTCGTACAGGTCATTTCCTGTGAGATCGAGGTTTTGTATCTCTGAGCTTAAGTTTTTCGGTATGTCTTGTAGATGTGAATGTGAGCAGTCCGCTTGTTTGTTCCCGCTCGACCAGAAGCATTTGCACTCTTGTGGACAGTTCGCCGTGAAGTCGGCGACTGCTGTGGCGAGGAAGAAGCTCAGGAGCAACCAAACTTGCTTCTCCATTTTGAGATCATATGATTTGAACCTGTAACAAAGAGAAACGTATATTAACGTTTGGTGGCAGTTAAACAGAAATGGGCGTTGGAGCACGCACGACAATTTAATGGGTACATAAGGAATGCAGCCATCATGGTTTTATGTATCAGGGCTTTGTAAGTTCAGTACTTGTGAAGGGCTTTGTTTGAACCCTTTGGAATAGGATTAGGGCTTTCTGAATAATAAAGTAGGAACACATCAAACGTATGTAACAGCTATTATAATCTAAGATGCGTCACGGTATCAGATATGTATGTGGAACGTTTGTATCAAGGGGTTCATTAGACAAAGGTGTATCCATAGTAACACGTAATGGTGGAAATTCTAAAATAAATTATATTATTAAACCCACTGGCGACGTAACTCAACGTTTCAGTATTTTAAATTCAACGTCAAATTAGAATGTGAGTTTACAGACTACTTTTGAAATACTCGTATTATATTATATTTTACTTATTTTATGTTATATTATATTTAATTTAATATTTTAGCTTTACGGTAGCAACGTTTACATTTCTGCCAGTTATTTTTAATGATGTAATGTAGAGACTTCGTTTTATATTTCATGTAATTATTTGTACCAATCAAGTTTTCGTGTTTCGCCGCACGGTAGGTAGGTTGTAAATCCATAGGAATAGGCATAGACGTGGGAGTCTTTGCGATACTGAAGTCACTAAGTATCATTGATTGTAAATTTTTCGGGATCCGTCCCTAACAATTCATAATTTATGCTGATGAGGTAAATGGTAGATATTTAAAGTGAATTTATTACATTCAAAAACTTGTAAATCGTTCGAAAAGTCGGTGCATCTAGAGACTAGAAGGTTCTTTTCACAATAAAGTTTGGGTCCAGTCAAAAAATACTGTCCTACCACAATATCGAAAAAAAAAATATGTAGTTTACTTTTGATTCAGTATTTCTAGAGAATATTTTTTTTAGTTCATACTCGAAACGAATAACCACAATGTTCCACCTTATTACATTCCATATAAATGTGCCAACCATTATCAAATAAGTGGAAACTAATGGACTGCAAAATATGGAGAGAAAAACGAAATATTTTTCTTGAAAATGAAGATTTATAACTCAATAAGGCTCCTGAAGATTTATTGAAGTCGGTCCTCGTTAGTGCGACAATTTGAACTGAGTTCGTGATAATTACAGTCAGTGAGAGTAAGGGAGCGCATAAACCGCGAGCAATTTGGTCGTAAGTGCGTTCCACAGTGTGATCTGTGCCTTATGTTTGTATTTTACGTGTGGTGTAAGTGGTTAGAGAGCGCGAAATATATTAAAAAAGTGCCTTGTTGAAAACTTCTACTTACGAATATTAGCTTTTCTTTACAGCTTAATTTTCCAAAAAAAATTAATTTTTCTGGATCTAGATATTTCATGGCAACTCAGATGTTTAGTTTTAAACTACACTGTGCGAGAAATCGTGGCCCAGTTGTCGCGGGTTCGAACCCAGACAGGTGCATTACTTTGTGTAATTTATTTCGTCACCATTGCGTTCTATTAAGAAAAATATCCTGAGGAATCTAGCATGTCCGTCCTAAAACCAAAAATTCGAAGACATGTGACATCTACCTGCCAGTTATACATATTAAAGTGATCTGAGCAAGCAATGGTATGGCAGGTGGTATCGGCCTCGACTTACGAGTTGTAGGTCGTGGGTTCGAACCCCTTCAGGCGCATTACTTTGTGTAATTTATTTCAACACCACTGCTCTCAAAACGGTGAAGGAAAACATCGTGAGGAAACCGGCATGACCTAGAACCAAAAATTCGAAGACATGTGACATCTACCAATCCGCACTGGGCCCGCGTGGTAGATTACGGCCCACTCCCTCTCACAGAGAGGAGGCCTGTGTCCCAGCAGTGGCACAGAATACTTAATAGTACAACAGAAGTCCCACTCCAAAAAAAAATTAAACAAATGTAAAATCTATGTACGAGAGAATAAAGTACATTTTAACTGGCCAGCCGTACCGCCCACCTACTTTTATAATAGCCTAAACTTCCCGTGCGCAAGCAAAAATGTACTGAATGATTACGCGCGAGAGTTTATTTTGGTTTATCTGACGCCAACGACATTAAAAGGTTACTATGGGTCAAGCCCAATAGGGTTGCGACTTGCGAGTTTAGGCAGAAATAGGTAGGAACCTATGCGTATTTTATGCATTTGTTAAATTACTTTTTGTCATCGATTACTACATACCTACATTATTGATTGTTAGCACAGAATGTTAATAGTAGGTACCTGCGGCACCTTACGTGAGGAATGATATTTTTAATAATATTATCTTTTCTACCTATTATTGTTATATTTTTGAACATTACGTCTTACAAAAAAAAAAGAATAATATTTAAAAGATTTTTATCGTTAATGGCAAAATAGCCAGTCCTTATTATTTTGCACTCAACCTAGTAACCGACCAATTACTATCGCATACTGTCACAGGCCCCGCGTTGCGTGTCTTTGTAGATAGGTAAAAAAGGCGCGCAGCGAATTACGATAGCTGACCTTGAATGCGTAGTGTGGCCATTTTCTGAGTTAGAACTTTTAAACAACAACGCAAACATCTTTCTACTTCTACCGATCTTAATTCTTAGTACTCAGCTTAAGGTGAGTGAGAGTGTCGTCTTTTTATCTTGGTCGTCTAGTAGGCTCACCCCCCCCTCCACTTAGTATCTCGCCTCATTTCCAAACTTGTAACCTACCTAATCATGATCAATTAAACCCATACTTCACAAGCAGGGAGATAATTTTGTTCATCATTACTAAATATGTAAGTACTTTATTTTTTTTCTTCATAATAATATTGTTTTATTAATTTCCCAGAAGCACCTAAAGCAAGAAACTTGTGCGTAACTACACGTAACGTAACAAAAATATTAAGGAGACGGAGCGCGTGCACAACGGGTGGCGCGTGGCAGCCGTAGTGAATGGGCCACGACATAATGGCCCCGCAACTACTTGCAGTTTTATGCCTACACCGCGGAGTGAGACAGGCCTGGCAGTGGGAACATTTATAGGCTGATGATGATGAGCAAGCAAATCACAATTTCGTAATAAGATGGTGATGTCTATAACCCATTGAATTTCAGCAAAAATAATTATGTCGAATTTCATCCGAAACCCAAATCTCTCTCCTATTACAACTTGGACCGCCAAAATAACGTCTTACAGTAACACTCCTGAATGTTCTAAGCGCCGTGAAACTGGCATCTCTTTCTTATGTCTCGTGTTATTATACTCCCTGCCTTTCTGACGATCACCCCGCGATTTATATGCGTGAAGACTTAGGGTATGTTTGACGGGATATGTATGGTTCCAAAACTTTGAGTTTTAACTTGACTTTATTATCTTTGAGCAAAAACATGTAACATGCCGCCTGTGAAGGCGAGAGCTTCATTTTCATAACATAAAGGTGTTTTTTTTTAAACTTTTTTTTTAATATTTTACATAATGTAGCCTCTTAGCTGTAACTGGGAAAACTTATCTGATAACACTGTTCGAACTGAGAATCGAACTCACGTTCTTTGAAAGGGGTCGCTGGACTGTCTCATGTCGCGGGACTATCTCATCAGGTAACCGACACCCTGGAACGTAAAGGGCTATTGAAGAACACCGTGGATTTTAGTCAGTACGAGTCTGACAATCTCTCCTATCCCGCGCATTTGATGATTTTACCATGATAAAAAAATAAGCACGTGTGGTAGACGCATTAGGGTGTTACCACACCAATCGATCGATAGTCGATCGATCGATGGTGGAATGGATAAGTCGACGTCGATCGAGCTGCGATTGGTGTAGTAGAAACTATCAATCGACGTCGACCAGTCCATTCTCCCATCGATCGATGACGTCGATCGACGGTCGATCGATTGGTGTGGTAACACCCTTAGTCTGACATTCTGCTCTACCTGCACGGGACGACTCATTTGGTGATTTAGAAAGAAAGAAAAATAAATGAGAGTCACTGAAAACATGAGTTTAGTTTCTATTCAGTCCAAATTAGGTACCTAATTTAGACCTAATTTGGACTAAACTATTAGAATGTACGAAACTTTTTACGAGTGAGCTTTTCTCATTTAGTATTTTTTTTTCTGAGAAATTGAAGATAGGCATGTCTGACTGTTTCAATTGACATCAATTTAAGTCCAGACAGACTACATTAATCTTATTCATGTAACACGAACTTTCAGAGTGTTTTATCTTCTTTAAAATCTACGACTAGCTTATATGCCCGGCGTTGACCGCGTGTGGTTCGTTACGATCCTACGGGAAAGTCATAAAAAGTATCCTACAAGTTAGTCGAGGCCCTATAGACAAATAGACGACGACAGCAGACGACAATCGTTATCGCTCAGCAGTCACTAATACATTTTCAACTCTATATCTCAGCGCGTACAGTTGAAAATCTATTGAAGTTCACAGATCGTTTTCGTTTGTTTCGTTCGTTATCGCGCAGCAGTCTTTAATAGATTTTTAACTACTTTTTTCCTTGAAATTAAATGTCAAATTTCCAGTTTACGTCACAATAAGTGAAAACTCATGACAAGGCCTCTGAGCCCTTATCACGAGTTTTCATTATTTTACTTTACAGCGCGAGCGTCTTCCTGTGAAGACGCTGTAAGTACTGTTACTTACAGCGTTTCTTGTATGGAAAAATGGAACAGCGCCTCTGGTGTGCGAAGAAGGAACTAATTTTTCCTTGAAATTTGTCGTTCGAAAAGTCGGTGCATCTAGAGACTAGAAGGTTCTTTTCACAATAAAGTTTGGGTCCAGTCAAAAAATACTGTCCTACCACAATATCGAAAAAAAAAATATGTAGTTTACTTTTGATTCAGTATTTCTAGAGAATATTTTTTTTAGTTCATACTCGAAACGAATAACCACAATGTTCCACCTTATTACATTCCATATAAATGTGCCAACCATTATCAAATAAGTGGAAACTAATGGACTGCAAAATATGGAGAGAAAAACGAAATATTTTTCTTGAAAATGAAGATTTATAACTCAATAAGGCTCCTGAAGATTTATTGAAGTCGGTCCTCGTTAGTGCGACAATTTGAACTCAGTTCGTGATAATTACAGTCAGTGAGAGTAAGGGAGCGCATAAACCGCGAGCAATTTGGTCGTAAGTGCGTTCCACAGTGTGATCTGTGCCTTATGTTTGTATTTTACGTGTGGTGTAAGTGGTTAGAGAGAGCGAAAAATATAAAAAAAAACGTGTGGCACTCGAGGACTGCCGCGGTAAAGCTATTGCATAGCATTTTTGATCAACTTATGCAAATATGATTATTTATTTATTATATTTATTACTGTACTAATTTGGCTATGGTCAGTAACGTCAATCAAGTGAAACGTCAAGAAAAGTTCTCCTCCCTCTCCCTCTCCCTCAATAAAATTGCCCGCGACAAAAGCTATGCAATAGCTTGAAAGTGCCTTGTTGAAAACTTCTGCTCACGAATATTAGCTTTTCCTTACAGCCTAATATTCCAAAAAAATCAACTTAACTGTTTTTCTAATACATCGGTTGTTTAGATATTTCATGGCAATTCAGATGTTTAGTTTCAAACTACACTGTGAGAGAAATCGTGGCTCAGTTGTCGCTGGTTCGAACCCAGACAGGTGCATTACTTTGTGTAGTTTATTTCATCACCATTGCTCTCTATTAATAAAAACATCCTGAAGAATCTCGCATGTCCTACAACCAAAAATTCGAAGACATGTGACATCTACCCGCCAGTTATACATATTAAAGTGATCTGAGCAAGCATCTGTGACGTCTCACAAGGCTCAGTTGAAAACCAGCGTCAGGTTCCCTGTGGCCTGGCATATTGCTGAACTGAGCCTATTTGGCACAGCCGTGAGGCACACGCTACCTACATTCATTGTGTTCTCATAATTTTTAATTGTAATTTTGTGTTTAATGACTTGCCAAATAAATTTCTTTTCTTTTTTCAAATCACAATTTCGTAATAAGATGGTGATGTCTATAACCCATTGAATTTCAGCAAAAATATGTCGAATGTCATCCGAAACCCAAATCTCTCTCTTATTACAACTTGGACCGCCAAAATAACGTCTTTCAGTAACACTCCTGAATGTTCTAAGCGCCGTGAAACTGGCATCTCTTTCTTATGTCTCGTGTTATTATACTCCCTGCCTTTCTGACGATCACCCCGCGATTTATATGCGTGAACTTAGGGTATGTTTGACGGGGTATGTATGGTTCCAAAACTTTGAGTTTTAACTTGACTTTATTATCTTTGAGCAAAAACATAACATGTCGCCTGTGAAGGCGAGAGCTTCATAACATAAAGGTGTTTTTTTTTTTACTTTTTTTTTGTTATTTTACATAATGTAGCCTCTTAACTGTAACTGGGAAAAATTATCTGATAACACTGTCCGAACTGAGAATCGAACTCACGTCCTTTGAAAGGGGTCGCTGGACTGTCTCATCAGGTAACCGAGACCCTGGAACGTAAAGGGCTATTGAAGAACACCGTGGATTTTAGTCAGTACAAGTCTGACAATCTCTCTTGTCGCGCGCGAGGGCCCATTTGATGACTTTACCATGATAAAAAAAATAAGCACGTGTCGTGATCGACGGTCGATCGATTGGTGTGGTAACACCCTTAGTCTGACATTCTGCTCTACCTGCACTGGACGACTCATTTGGTGATTTAGAAAGTAATAAAAGTATATGAGAGTCACTGAAAACATGAGTTTAGTTTCTATTCAGTCCAAATTAGGTACCTAATTTAGACCTAATTTGGACTAAACTATTAGAATGTACGAAACTTTTTACGAATGAGCTTTTCTCATTTAGTTTTTTTTTTTCTGAGAAATTGAAGATAGGCATGTCTGACTGTTTCAATTGACATCAATTTAAGTCCAGACAGACTACATTAATCTTATTCATGTACGAGTAACACGAACTTTCAGAGTGTTTTATCTTCTTTATAATCTACGACTAGCTTATATGCCCGGCGTTGCCCACGTGAGGTTCGTTACGATCCTACGGGAACGTCATAAAAAGTATCCTACGAGTTAGTCCTGCCTATAGACAAACAGACGACAACAGCAGACGACAATCGTTATCGCTCAGCAGTCACTAATACATTTTCAACTTTATACTCCAGCGCGAAAAGTTGAAAATCTATTGAAGTTCACAGATCGTTTTCGTTTGTTTCGTTCGTTATCGCGCAGCAGTCTTTAATAGATTTTTAACTTTATGCGCTAGGGTATAAAGTTGAAAATGTATTAGTGACTGCTGAGCGATAACGATTGTCGTCTGCTGTCGTCGTCTGTTTGTCTATATGCAGTTATAAACTATCTGATTTCGGAATTTCATACCAATCCGTTCCGTAGTTTCTGTGTGAAATCCGATTTGAATGACATTTTTATATACTCCCGCTAAATTGGATTAAGGACTATTGCAGTAATAAATAGATTTATTTTATTTGAAGATATTTGGAGGAGCTCGTGTCTAAATAATAAACAGCCTTGTTCCATCATGTCAAGGTTAAGCAGCGCTTGCCAAGGTCGATGTTTTGATGGGTGACAACCCATAATACACCAACATTCTTCCGTGCCTCGGAGTGTAAGTTACGTTATCTTCCCTGCTGTTATTTACAGGTCTATGATCGTCGTTAAAGTTAGTATATGACCCGAAAGTTTACCAAAGGGTAATAGGCTATTTGACAGTATCAATATAGTAGTTTATGAAACTGTCACATAATGAGGGGTATTATACACGAGTGTGAGTTTAAAAAACGAGCGAAGCGAGTTTTTTAAAAGTATCACACGAGTGTATAATACCTAGTTATGTGCAGTTTCATACACTACTTTATCTACTCTCATTGAACACGAATATAATTATCAAATAAAAGATAAAGATTGTTAATAAGTGTTCATTTTGTATTTATAATTGAGTATGAAATTGAATATGGAATTGTGTATCGTTGGCGTTAGACGTACTCCCAAAGCGCGCGCAGCCACAGATAATAAAATAAATTCATGTATCTATGATCTGTAATCCGTATCGTAATGAAAAAAAATTTTACTATAACATTATTTTGTTAGAGAAATAGTGTCATAATTTAATTTTTTAATTTCATTTCGATATACTGTGTGTAAAGTACGTCATTGTAAACTCGTTTTGAGTTTTGTATTTTGAATTTAACGATATGAGAGTAGATAAAATTATAAATCTACATAGTCCGTCATTTAGAGTTTTGAAAAATAACGGACACAAGTTTTTTCTTATATAAAATCAATGAATATTTACCAAGATATAACACATCAAGACTCGAGAGTGGGGGCTCGTGACGTCAGCATTCAGTAAAAATGTACTGAATTGTGACGTATTGGCAATTTTAAAAGCATCATATCTCCGTCAATTTTGGATTGCGTAAAAAAAGAAAAAATACGGGTCAAATATTATTTGATAATCTAACTGACGGATTAATTAGAATTTTTTAGTCAAATAGCCTATTAGCCAGTGCTAACTGGGTTGTGGTGATCAAATAGGGAACCAATCTAGAACGCAGCATCTGGTTAGACTGGAAGAAGACCCCCCATATTAAAAAAAGACCAAGTCATGATAATACTGACTTAGAGATATTCATTTAGAAATATAAAAGGTTTTTTTCGGCAATTTCAATCGGCATACGCATGTCAAAGTAAGGATTCAAAATGACGGACGGCATGCTTTTTGCATTCCTTTTGAACGGGTGAATTTAAATTTCGAAGTCACGCGTGTCTGCGCTTGACGTGTGAAATCAAAGGAATAAAATATGGCTGCATTTTAGAGGCGGATAAAAGAAAAGTTTGTTAATAATACTCCCGCTAAACGCTAAACTTCACCCGCGTGGAATTCGCTAATTGTTCCTGGGATGCAAAGAATTCGCCTCCTTCTGCGAAGCAGTTATGCTCGCGAAGGAGGAGGTGGGCCGTGAGAGTGAGAGGACAGCGTCCTCCCTCCGCCCCAGCCGCAGTGGTAGACGCCCACGGCGTCGGACGTCGCAAGACGATCTCCGGCCACCGCAGGCGCGGGCATGGACCATGCCCGGGTCGACGGCGCGTTGTGTTCCACGCGCGCCTCACAGAGCGTCAGCAAGATGACGGGGCCCCCCTATAGAGGGCCAAAGCCTGCCGGGGTCGTAGGACTTATACCAAAAGAAGGAACTAATTTTTTCCTTGAAATTTGTCAATTGACAATGTCAAAGTTCCAGTTTACTTTACAGCAGAATAAGTGAAAACTCATGATAAGGCCTCAGGCTTGAGAAAAAAATGCTTCTGTCACAAAATACTTGTTTTTAATTGTCTTACGAATGTTTTTTTCTGCTCATAAATATTTAAAAACTAGTTTAACTTCTGCTTATAATTATTATTTTAATGTAATTTACGCCTA
Source organism: Agrotis exclamationis (assembly GCA_950005045.1). Taxonomy (NCBI): domain Eukaryota; kingdom Metazoa; phylum Arthropoda; class Insecta; order Lepidoptera; family Noctuidae; genus Agrotis; species Agrotis exclamationis. The sequence continues at coordinate 21,013,806 of OX465429.1, read as the reverse complement.
CAGGCCTATGTACAAAACAGATTATTCCAGTATACACCAATAAATTCATATTTTAATAACCCCAATCATATAAATTCGCTGTACAATTTATAGTCATAAACTTTAATATGGTGGTCATAAGTACCAATATATGGGCGGTCCACAATGGGCCAGTGATAACCCTACAATGCACAGTGCCGTCAATGAGGGCCTGTTATACGGGGGTTACGCTTTTATTGACCCACACGAGTTGTTAACGGTTAGGTGCGGACGATGGAATTGTGAGGATGCGAAGTACGTTTAGAATGTTGTAAAGTAGGTACGTAAAAGAATTGTTTTAGTGTGATTTTGCTAAGCCTCGTTGTCTATGGCGTAGGTTCTTGAGTGTCTGTGAGAAAAAGGATGTGAGACGATTTCCTTTTAAGCATAGTTTAGGTATTATGCTAAACAGCCTCCTGCAGACACACGCGATTAATCGCGCTGCGACAACGAGCCAAGCTAATTTCCACTCTAAAAATACTGCGAATGGACCGCGACATGTCGCCCCGCGCGATTAATCGCGTGTGTCTGCAGGAGGCTTTATATTTAATGGTAACTTACCTATGGCTTGTTATTTTACTGAATTCACATTCTTTCTTATTGTTACTAAGTTATGTGTTATTAATTGTGCACTAGTTTGGTTTTGTAAGTGTAATTTGGTGCAATTTTTTTTTCAAAGAGATTTTCCCTATAACATTTGTAACTTTACTCTGTTAAAATAATTTACAAGTAGTTTTTTAATATACACGGGAGTTCTGAATAAAATTAAGGCCAAAAATATGAATTCAATTTTAACAAAACTGTACACAAATGCATGCAACGAATCATCATTGCTTAATAGCGCATGCAGGTCGCCGTATCCACACTAAACTTGCGTGTCTGATTGCCCCCAGTATTAAGCAAGCGCATATGTTAAATGAATCAATTCTAACTCGTTAGACTTCAGACATTCCATGCCAGCGCATCATACGTTCTTTGTACGTCTTTTAAATATCAAAGTTATTACAATGAAAAGGTTAGAAAGTAAAAAGTTTGACGGTACGGTTAGCGCCTAAAAAATCCGCCTCTACTTTCGTCGTAAGAACTAAAGAAAAATTCCTGCTCCCTAGCTCATTTCAACAATTTACGAAGCCTTATGTACAGTCGAGTTCAATAATATCAGCAGTGTCAATGATTCAAAATATTGTGAGCGTTGGTAAGCTCAATAAATTCTACAGAATCTGTAGATCAAAAATATATCCTCATGTGAACGGTTCAATAATATATAATTTGCATTAGGCAATAATATGTGATCACCTTTTGAAAAAATATATCTATACTACAATAGCTTTAATAATATCTGAGCAGGGTAAGCTTCATAATTATCTCCACAATCATAGGAAAGTATATTATTTGCTCGAATAAATAAGATCCTGTTTACATTGTTATAGAAATTACAGTATTTCAATTGTTTTCGGCGCGAATGCTCTTTAGGTCTTTTGAAATGAGTTTATTTCAATGCCACATGTTTTCGTATAATTTTGTATGAATGACATGTGCGTCAGTTTATTCTTTTTTTTTAAAAAAAAAACGTCTTTTGAAGGGAAACTAGCCAGTGATTGACGTAGTAATAAGGTTGAAAAAGAATTACATTTACTTGTTTAGATATTATTGTATTCATGTGTGCTTACATAATTGTGAATCTTACACTGTTAAAGTTGTCCATATAATAATGTCCCTTTGGCTGTATACATGTTACTGAAAAAAAGTAGTTACATATTAATGAATTATAATCTTGATCACAATTTAATGATGCTTGTAGTTGTCACAATATTCTGAATTATTTTGATGTTCATATATTTTTGAAGTCTAGACGTGCCAACATGTTAATGAACGCGACTGTACAACCACGAACAGTTTCAGCCCTGACATGTGACATTGTAAATACAGGCTTATATTGCTGACTGTAGGTACCGAAAATCTGTCGACATTCCGCCGACTCGAAAAAAATGACGAAACGGATCTTTGGCTGTTTTTTTTAGAAATATCAGCATTATTTCTTCGTGAACATGTGGTTTCGTCCTAGCAATTTCGTTGTAGAACATAACTTATATCTTTCTAGAGGGCGGGTATAGGCAGGCTGCCAACAAGAAACTGCCCTCACTTAATTTTAAGGATAAATTCTTGAGGGTGTAGTTTTTATATTGTTACTGAGGGTGTAGTTTTAATATTGTTACTATGTCGTTTATAAATCGCGGCAGCACGATTAACGCAAAGTTTGATTGATGAAAAAATGAAATAATGAAATGAAATGATGAATGAAATAATGAAGTGATAAAATGCAATGAAATTATATTTATTTTTGCAACTAGTTTTTGCAACACCAGCCGTTGTTTCGTACCTGAATACTTTAAGAAGAAACAGCCAAAACAAACTCAGAAGTCACTGTCTCTCTCTCATTGACAGGGTCGAATCCCGCGCGGAACAAATATTTGTATGATCTACAAATAATTGTTCCGAGTAGCTGTTTGTGGCTGTAGTTTCAATGTCAACGACACATTTTTTTTTCAATCAGATTAGTTCATTTTTTAAATAAAATTGATTGAAAACTAACTACCTGCTTAGCTTCAAGATAAAATTAAAACGAACCAGCAAAACTAAAGTATCTCATTCACGGAAGCTTCGATTCCCTCGATGGATCTGTTAAATTGCAACGCCATATAACTAATTAATTTATTGTGCCACTGAACTTTATAGGAAGCACTCGACTCCATGGATTGCCAAGCTATTTCAATGATAAAACTTTGAGAATACCATTCTCGATTTAATTTAAACTCAATCGAGAATGGTAATCATAGATTTATAGGGAAATTTAATATTGGTTGAAGTTTTACGAATAGTAAAATAAAAATAAGTTATAATATATGTGAAAAAGTGGGTGTTCTGTAGTGTTATATCTAAGCAAACAGGCTTTTGTGCAGCGCTGTCCCACCGTTGAAACTACAGTTTGGTATTCACTAAGGTAGGAACAGCGAGTCTCTCAAGTCTCTGTTTCGACGCTGAGCTCGTTATAGCACTGCCTATGAATTTGCGTGAAAAACAAGCGAGTTGCTTTAGCCTCGTAATGGGAATCGAACCCACGATACACAGCGCAAGATTCAATTGCTCGGCCACTGTCGTTAAAGTCTGATAAAACGTTAATTAACACTGTTATCTAACTAGACTAATTAATAACTTACTATTCAAAGTACAGGATATTTCAACAAGAACTTTGTTTTTCAATTGGGGCAATACCAAAAACGTGATAGTTTAGACATTTAGTTTTTGGCGGTATTCGTAGAAGGTGCTTTGGCAATTGTTACAATGAATTCAATTTCGCTCGAAAATCGCATTAAAATAATTCAAATCCACTACGAAAATGATAGTTCTGTTAACGTTACATTTCGTAAAACTCGTGATATTTTAGGACAACATAATCGTCCTTCTGAGACCGCTATTAAGAATTTGGAGTCGACAGGCTCGGTATTAAATGTGCCAACACCAACATGTGTCTAATTCCGTGATGCCATAATGGAAATAGACCCTCCATTTTGCCAAAAAGTGATTAAACATTTTGATTAAAGAATCAACATCTATCAGCGCGGTCGTGGTGGACATTTGCCAGATATCATTTTTCATTCATAATTGCCAAACCCTTCTCTTTGTAATACAATAAAAAAATTATTCATTTTCCTTTAAATTTTGTATTGGCAAACAAAGTTCTTGTTGAAAAACCCTTTATAATTTTAAGGTTAAGATCTGATACGAACTCGTTAAGGATCGCTGTGCGCAAATTGTTGCAGAAGAACCACTTTCATCAATGAACAAAAATATATTAACAAACCGACAAAAAAAAAACCATTTGTTGTAAGCTGGCTGGCATTGTTAGAAGCAGAAAAATCTACTCGAATACTGGAGGTCTACTCTCATAGTCCGACGAAAATCCGGGCCCGTACGAAAGTAACTCAACCCTACTAGTTTTACTGACCTATTAGTTTTGAATTCATAAGTCCTGACAGCACATCGGGAGTCAGGACAACTGTTCAATCATGTTGTCACTATTTTTTTAATTTTGTTCGTACCACTAACTTATCTTAGTACGTCTACATAATTATATATATTTTTTGTAACTACTGACGAATATACGACGCTCCTAAAATTCACAATAATTAAAATGTTTAGTGCCTACTGACGTCACAATCACAAGCCCCCACTCTCGAGTTTTATCTTTGTGAATATTCACTGATTTAACAAAATACGTGTACATTATTTTTCAATTAACTGACGGACTAGAAAATTCGATTTGCAGTATATTGATACTGGCAACTAGCTAATTGACCTTCTGAATTTTCTTTTCCAGTGGTTCGCAATATAAAGGCTAATGGAGCATTGAAACATTAACAGTTTCCGATCTAGTGGCCTGTTGTATTTCTTATCATTAAATATAAGTACCAATGAACACTCGTTAGGAGTGTTCGATATTGTAAATGATAATTTTATCGGAGTACGATACTGGTCATTTGCTAAATGACGTCAAGTTCTATTAAAACTGTTATGTGTCTTGGGAATAAATAGGTCAGATGGTGTAGTGGCTACATTGTTAACCAGGGACGCATACCACAAAACATTTGTAACTTTTCCGCCGTGAAAATTGTGTGTCCTGTAAGTTTTATAAAACAGAAAAATTGACAAATTGTCGCTTCTTTACATTTACGTGGAATTGTCGGATTGTCAGCTTTATCAAGTAGGGCCCAGGTCAATCTGTAATGATAAGTCGCATTTGCCAAGGTTAATTTGTGTCGCGAAGGAGGAGGCGGGCCGCGAGAGAGAGAGGACAGCGTCCTCCCTCCGCCCTAGCCGCAGTGGTAGACGCCCACGGCGTCGGACGTCGAGGGACGATCTCTGGCCACCGTAGGCGCGGGCATGCGGGCGGCGAGTAATGGGCAACTCGCCGCCCGACCATGGACCATGCCCGGGTCGACGGCGCGTTGTGTTCCACGCGCACCTCAAAGAGCGTCAGCAAGATGACAGGGCCCCCCTCTAGAGGGCCAAAGCCTGCCGGGGTCACGGGACTTATTCCATTACCGTGACCCTGGAACGTAAAGGGCTAATGAAGGACACCGTGGATTTTAGTCAGTACAAGTCTGACAGTCCTCATTTAATGATTTTACCAAGCTAAAAAAAAAAGGTTAGTTTGTGTACACTTCAAATATCCTCCTCGGATCACTAAGCTAAGCCTGCTGAAACGCTCCCAGCAGGCTACCATTGCTATGGCCCACTTGGAAGACCTTAAACCGATTGCGAAGCCAGGTTCACCGCTGCAAGCACAATATGATATACTGATGAAGACGAGTGCGACTGCGAAGCCTCATCACAAACGATGGCCCACCTCCTCACTTGTGCTTTGTGCAATTCCACCAGACCTGTCCGAGGCCACGATCAACGCCGTAAATGTGCCAGAGTTTTGGTCAAAGCTCATTTAGTTACAAAGAATCATCGACACGGCGAAGAAGAATAAGAAGATGTAACATTAGCTCCGGCCAGCGGCTTCGCCCGCGTGTAACTAGAAAATTATCCCCCATTTACTGGTGTTCGTTGTATCCTGTATTATCACAGACTATAACCTATCTCTAAATTATGACGATGAAATCATCAAGCTCCGTTCCACTGCTCTGACGCGATTGAGCAACGAACATTCATCCATCCAAGCTTTCCCATTTTTAACTTTTAGATAGACGGTCGTCATCTACCCATCTCTGACAGCTCTTTCACGACTTTGGTTATTAATTAGTTTGTAAGAACGCGAATTCACCACCGGCAGCGCGTCGTGGCGTGTGTCAAACATTTCTATACATTTGATGTTACCGCTCGCCGCCCCTCACTAAGTAATCGCTCACGGCGACTAGCGAGCCGCTACACTGGCTGCACACAACACAGGCGGTAGTCATCAAAGAGCCTCGTTATTCACCATGTTGTCACAGCGCATGTTGCGGTGACGTAAATACTTGACTGTCGAGCGTAACTGACTGACATCCGATTAAGTCCCTATTTATCCTAAGAGGAACAACGAAAAGCAATCGGAATAATTGCATGTGGTTAGGGAAGTTTCTTTAGCGAACTTTTCTATTTTGTATGGTCTTTACGACTTGGCAAAATATTTATTTATTTATTATTGACAGGATCACCAACGACATATTTACAAAAGATATCACATAAATCACATTATATAAAATTTTACATTATTATTAAATGATTTAATTATTATTAGATAGCTGTTACTAACCTATCTTCTTTCAATAGCTTTTTAAAATTCAGGAAAATAAATTGAAGAGTGTAACAATATATTTTATACGAAAATCTTTGTATTGTAATAAAGACAATGCTGAACAAGGAGTTTTCATTTGCAAAAGAATTATTGGAAGGCTATTTCGTCGAACTAAATAGATGTTTAAACAATAACTTTATCTTAAAAAGCTTACAATACTTTATTAAAACTAATAATATTGTAAACGAATTATTCAACGATAGAATTAATGAGATGAGAATTTTAAATAATAAAGAGGTTCCTTAATTAATGAATTTTTACAAGTATAAGACTTATTATAAAATGCTTGTTGAGTTTGGAGTATTTCTACAAATTTCTCTTACTCTTTTATTACAAAGAGTCCCTTCTATAACATTTCAAACTTATAAGGGAATGACAATAGTTTTTATCAATTCTCTACCCAAAATATGTGCACCTGCCCATTTCACGAAGAAATTGATAAAAGGTTAAAAAAATATGGAAAATAGGCAATACCGACTTCCTTTTTGGCAGGTCCAAATTGAAATGGACCTTCAATAGGTTCAGCAAAGAGATAGAAATCAATTTTGTCTGCCTAACGTGAAAAAATGGAACGATTTTTTTTCTACCGTCTCGCGTCTCCCAATTTTGCATACTTTGTGTTCAAATTTTATTAAAAATCGGGTCTGCGGTCACATCTGCGTATAACAGTTATGAAAGGTTTCAATTTTCTGAAAATTCCTGGATGGAATTGTTTTTTTTTGAGTAAGAGGTTTTTAAAGCGATTTTTTATTATTTCCTCTGGAACGTGTGGTAAAGTCATCAAATGAGTCCTCCTACCCAGGGCGGCGCGGGAGGGTCTGTCAGACTTGTACTGACTAAAATCCACGATGATCCTTCAATAGCCCTTTACGTTCCAGGGTCACGATTTCCTGATGAGACAGTCCCGCGACCAAAGACAGCCCCGCGACCGCGCCAGACATCTATGGTCACTTTTGACATTTCAAAATACATTCCTTTTTTGTTATTTTTAGTTATTTATCTGTGGTTTTTCACATCGAAAAGAACGCGCTACTTCACTTGTCTGTCTCTGCTAAAAAAAATTACGACAATGTTTATTATATTTTCATTTTAAACTTCCAAATGTCCCATGTGGCGTTCTGAGCCTACTTCCTACTTTTGCCAAAAAGGAGTGACGCTTCTCTATTCAGAAAAGCCTCTTTGGTCTAATGGTGCAAGTACTGCTTAGTATAGCTTTCACGGTTCTACTGGGCTTTTGGCTAACTAGTAAAACATTTTTGATTTTGGAATATTTAATCAAAGGATTTTCTCAATAGCAATAGACTCGTCCTCCTCGTATTTTATTTACGTTCCGATTGAAATGTGGTGTTTTCTTTTATTAGATTAGAACCTAGAAATATTACAATACAGAAGGAAGATAAAATTCAATACGAACTTCAGAATATTTATCTTTCTTTGAATATTTTATTACTTACATATGAAAATCAATACACGTGGTTCAAAAGTCACGTCGGTATGTGCCATAATATTAAACCCACTGGAATTCTATATAAATACGACCTTTTTATTAAAGGTCGATTTTTATAGAATTCCAACCCACCACTTATCATAAAAAATATACCTACAAATCTAACTAAATGTCGACAGAATATTATGGTGTCTCACAGAAGTTCGACTTCGGCACTATTTGGTTTTCCCGAAGGTTTCCGACAATTGCCAACACAGAAATAATATGCGTGTGCCACAGTGCGTGGGCATAGATCACACGTTTTCAAGAAGTTTATGATCAAAGAATTTTTAATATTATTAGATTTTCGACCCTCTGACTAGCTTAATGTCTGTTCACACCTAACAAATGACAGCCGGAACTATTGTATTGTATGACGGGATGGTATACGCATCCAAGCCAGAGAATCTGTGGGTGAAGTACGCTCGTAAACGTAACAGAATAGTACTACAACTTCTGCCCGTGGTTTCGTTCGAGGCCTCATCCCTTTGTCTCTCTTCAAGGTTTATGCAATATTAGTCTCCACGATCCCATCTATCTCTGTGCCAAAAATGATTAAAATCGGTTCATTGATTCGTGAAAGCGTGACAAACTCACGCATTCATAAGTTAGAAATTGCGAGTGGAGGTAAAAATGTATCCCACTTATCGGAAACTTGCGTCGCATTGTGTACGAAGAGGCTTACTCGTTTCGCTCTTCCAGTCGCATCACAAATCGCTGCCTAATGTAGCCTCAGCCTAAGTGGTGCCTTTCCATCAATTAAGGGAAGTGTGAAGAGAATCGGAGCGTGATGAGTATGTAATCGAACCAATGGGTTAGTGTTAATGTTGATTGTAACTGTTACTATGTTGGTTTTTGTAAGGTTCTGTATCGACTGCGTTAATGAGTTTTGTTAAGCCACGCTCTCACCCTTAAACCAGAGTTACTTGTGAAGTTTGGTCATAAACATGTCACACGTATGAGGTTAATTATTTTAATTATGGCCTTATTTAATTATGGGCACTTGGACAGACGATCTAGTGAAGGCCACAGGATCACGCTGGATGCAACCCGCTTACAACCGGTCCTATTGGAAGTCTAAAGGGGAGGCCTATGCTCAGCAGTGGACGTCTTACGACTGATATGATGATGGCCCTGGAACGTAAATAGAAATTGTGGCAGTCTCTTCTGCTCCCACTTAGGCTCCCCGAGACTCATACTACAAAAAGAGTTGACAAGATGTTTTCGAACTTTTCGAAGCGCACTGTGATGGCTCCGGTCCAAAGTGGCGGCCTAAAGAGCCCTTCAAATGACATGGGGCCTCTCTTTGCCCGCATTTGTTCACCTTTGCTGAACAGTGGGACTTTCAGGTTATTTAAAAGAAGAACTTTCAATTGCACAATGACAAACCAGCAAATTGGAATCAAATTTAGCAGCTCACAATTTAGGACCCATTAATATTAGTAGTCATTTTTACCCGTGGTGCAAGGCAACTGGGCTTCTCCCAGTTGTAATGTCCCTTTGTTACTATTGGCCTTGTTTTGTTCTGTCTCCTGCTTGCATGGAGGGAAGTGGAAACATATTTTTCCTACTCCTCCACTATTCTTTTCTGATTAATTTCGTGCAGGATCCAAGACAGGTAAATTCATTCTCCGGGACACGTCGAGCTTCATTGTCTCGGCGCTTTTCTGGTGGTTGCCACTGTTGATTCTGGCTCTCAGGAGTTGCAGTGGTTTGGGAATAGTGTGGTGGGTTAGTCCCAAAAAAAGAAAACCAGCAAATAATTGTAGCGGAACCCTAGAACTGTGGTTAGCTAGCTTAAATAGCTTTCAATTATCACTGATTTATGAAAATCTTTTCAATAAAATCGAGTCGCTGATTAATTTCAACCATCGAATTTCACGTAGTCCAGACAACAGTGATTAAAAAAGAGGCAAAACTGCCTTTCAAATAACTGGACATGAGCACAATAATAATTATCAGTAAAATAAAATTGAATGGAATTTCAGGACAGCTAGCATCAATTTATGGAATTTCATTGTTATGTATTTATAGTAAAACTGAATTGTCATGTCTTTTATTACTAACTATCGACCCGCCCCGACTGCGCACGGGTGCAATCTCTACTGTGTCATGCATGTTATATACATATAAACCTTCCTCCGGAACCTCTCGATCTATTCAAAAACACGCATCAAAATCCGTTGCGTAGTTTTAAAGATCTAAGTCTTAGATCTTTAAAACTTAGATTCTAAGCATACATAGGGACACAGACAGCGTTAAGCGACTTTGATTTATACTATGTATTGATTTAAGCCCAATCTGTGCGCTATTAATTGCACTGTTAATACAAATGTTGTTCTTTAAGTCAAAATTTTGTAAGTGGGTACCTAATATTCTCATTTTTAACCGGCTTTTTCAAGGAGGAAGTTCTCATTTCGACGGAATCTTTTTTATGTATGTTCCCTGATTTCTCGGCGATGCCTGGACCGATTTGGATTTTTTTTCTTTTGTTTGAAAGGGTGTACTTTACAGTTAGTCGCACGGTGATTTGATCAGGATTTGATAACGGGTGAACTCCCGAAGCTAACTGAATCCAGAGATCTCTTTATTAGGTGCGTCCAGACAGAGCGAGCAGCCTCGCGAGGCAGTTTCCTCGCGCAGAAAATGCCTTGCGAGGCTGCTCGCTCTGTCTGGGCGCACCTATTAAATGACAGCAAATCATTGGCGATCACTTCTATCGCATAATTACGCAATCACATATAAAAAACTTTTTGAAATTAACTGGTGACTTTGTTTATTTCCTTGACTTTTTCGCCTGAAAGAAAAGTTATTGTACAGTTGTACACTTTTTTGTTTTTTTAAGTGAAAATTTCTATAGCGGCGTTGTACACTTTTTTATAATGGGTAAAAAATGTTAAACTCGCGTCAGGATCACGTGACCCTGATCGAAAATTCGTAAGACGAAGAGGCAAACGATAGCTTGCATTTTAATCGTGCGACGCCATCTATCGAGCATATATGAAAACATTTGAGATTTGACACCTGTACGACACTAGTTAACAAGATGTAACAAAATTCGTTAATTTCATATCTGTATGTATAGTAGGTACGCGTCACGTAAAAAGAACGCTGGAAGAGAGTGGTGGGGATGTGTTTGCGCATGGGTACAGTCTCGCATGTGCCTATTGGATGTGGATTCTGCGCGGGAAGCAAGGCTCAACTGACGAACCAATAGCGCACCGGCAAACATGCAGCGCGTGGCTCACCCGCCCCGCGCCCTACCTCAAACCACCAAATAGACCGATAAATCGCCTATGCGCAGCTTGACCGCCAGCGTTCTTTTTACATGACGCGACCTGTACCACTCGTTTTAAAATATGACACGGTAATAAAAAAGTTTTCACTTCTACCGGCACTCCCGGAGAGCAACCCGTCTTTTTAGGGTTCCGTAGCCAAATGGCAAAAACGGAACCCTTATAGATTCGTCATGTCTGTCTGTCTGTCCGTGTATGTCACAGCCACTTTTTGTCGAAAGTATAAGAGCTATCCTGTTGAAACTTGGTAGAAAGATGTATTATGTGAACCGCATTAGGATTTTCACACAAAAATCAAAACAAAACAAATTTTGGGGGTGCCCCCCATACTTAGAATTGAAACTCAAAAAAAATTTTTTCACCAAACCCATACGTGTGGGGTATCTATGAATAGGTCTTTAAAAATGATATTGAGGTTACTAACATCATTTTTTTCTAAACTGAACAGTTTGCGCGAGAGACACTTCCAAAGTGGTAAAAAGTGTGTCCCCCCCCCCGTAACTTCTAAAATAAGAGAATGATAAAACTAAAAAAAATATATAATGTAGACCTCAACCAAAACTACCAACGAAAATATGTGCGTGTGAACTGAGGGACCAAACTGGAATACGCAAAATAAAAATCGTAGGATTTAGTCGTAGACTTAAAACAATTGTAGAACAAATCTGGGAATTTGTAAACAAATATATTAAAAACTACAGCCCATAAAGTGTGGTCCCTCAGTCCTCACAGACCATCAGCCATATCTCGAAAAGTATTGGATAAATTAAGGTTTTGTGACTACAGACATTTAGTAAAGAAATTGTAAAGATATTTACTGAATAACAGATCACAAAGCATCAAAGGTAAAAAATATATAACGACTAAACTGTGGTCCCTCAATCCTCATAAGAAAAATAAATAGTTTAGTGAATATTACCTAGTAAATCTTTCTTTTTCCTCATGAAGTTTTAGTAAGAGTCTTAAAACATTTTGTAAAAAGAAATGAAAAACGAAATATCGACGCAATTTGAAGATAGCGAATAATAAAACTGGTCCCTCAAACCTCACCTCTACTGACATAAGTGCATGTATTAGCTGCTAGACGAGAGGATTATCAGATAGTCAGTGTACTTAACTTTTAGTAAAAAGTCTCTACTAAATAACAGGTACCTAAAATTGTGTATTTCTTACCTCTTAGCTGAGATAATATATTTTTTTTAAATCCTATAACAATGGATAGAGTAGTGTGACCACACAATGAAACAAAATGTAGACAGTACTATTATACTTTTTTTTTAAATATGGTATTAGACGAAACGAAAACGAGGTTGCACGGTTAATTTAATGTTTGATATGTTACATGTGGCGTATGTGTATTTCTTTTTGTGGTAAAATCGTCAGACTCGTACTGAATAAAATCCACGGTGTCCTTCAATAGCCCTTTACATTCCGGAGTCACGGTAATTCATAAGTCCCGCGACCCCGGCAGGCTTTGGCCCTCTAAGGCGGCCCTTATTATGCTGACCCTATTCGTGGAACACAACGCGCCGTCGAGCCGGGCGTGATCCATGGCATATGTGTATTTAATAAAAAAAAAGTGGATTGCAAAATTAATTAACCACTTACCTATAATAATACTTTTGTCAGTACCTACATACAATAATTTTGAAGTATTGATCATCATAGCAAAATAAACTATCGTTCTTATAATAGTGATATCGGTAGATAAAGGATGATTATGCAGTCCTAGGTTTTTTTATAGCATTTCCTTTTTTTTAATAGATAACTAAGTTTATTAGCAAGCGGATACCAAACTTGAAGTAACATTTAATTACACTACCTTCATTTTTTACTGTACATTTAATGTGTATCAGCTCAGCGATTTTTACGTACGCATAGTGTTTAAATGGATTAATAAAATAGAAAACTGAGAATAAGCTACACTTGACATCAACAATAGAAAACAAACATTAGACAACACTAGAAACATTAGACAAGGACACAGGAACTGTGTCACTTCTGATGACCATCTTAGTTATAATTACGAGCTTTCAAAAATATATCGTTTGATTTGAATGGCACTGAAAGAAATTCTTTTAGTAATGTTCCTGTTACCATAACGGTAAACGACAAAATAATGGGCATCTGAATTCATTCCAGCATTAATTTTAGAGGGTCTTGGCGTCTTGGTCATTACCGATGTCACTGTTTTATGAATGAGCGTTTCTTTTGTTAAAATGATCAACATCTAAAAATGATTGAAAGTACTGACCAAAAAATATTCTTACATTCATTAAGCTACATCCAAAACTAAATTACTTAAATAAAAAGTGATTTGTTAATTTTGTCATTTCCTTTTTATTAAATACACATACGCCATGTAATATATCTAACTTTAAATTAACCGTACAACCTTGTTTTCGTTTCGTCTAATACTATATTTTAAAAAAAGTATAATAGTACTGTCTACGTTTTGTTTCATTGTGTGGTCACACTACTCTATGCATTGTTATAGGATTTAAAAAAATATATTATCTCAGCTAAGAGGTAAGAAATACACAATTTTAGGTACCTGTTATTTAGTAGAGACTTTTTACTAAAAGTTAAGTACACTAGACTTTCTGATAATCCTCTCGTATAGCAGCTAATACATGCACTTATGTCAGTAGAGGTGAGGTTTGAGGGACCAGTTTTATTATTCGCTATCTTCAAATTGCGTCGATATTTTTTTTTCATTTCTTTTTACAAAATGTTTTAAGACTCTTACTAAAACTTCATGTGGAAAAAGAAAGATTTACTAGGTACTATTCACTAAACTATTTATTTTTCTTATGAGGATTGAGGGACCACAGTTTAGTCGTTATATATTTTTTACCTTTGATGCTTTGTGATCTGTTATTCAGTAAATATCTTTACAATTTCTTTACTAAATGTCTGTAGTCACAAAACCTTAATTTATCCAATACTTTTCGAGATATGGCTGATGGTCTGTGAGGACTGAGGGACCACACTTTATGGGCTGTAGTTTTTAATGTATTTGTTTACAAATTCCCAGATTTGTTCTACAATTGTTTTAAGTCTACGAATAAATCCTACGATTTTTATTTTGCGTATTCCAGTTTGGTCCCTCAGTTCACACGCACATACGAAAATTGGTTTGGATGAGATACAATTAGCAGTTTATGAGATATAGTACATTTTCAAAAACCGCAAATATAACTTTGCCATTCATACAAATACTATGAACAACAAAGTTATTTTTATTGTTTGTGTATATTACTTACTAATCTCAATATAATTATATCTCTAATCTATGCTTGCTGCTACGGAACCCTTCATGGGCGAGTCCAACTCGCACTTGGCCGGTTTTTTTTTTTAATGTCTGTTTTATTTTTTCATAAAGTGTCTTTTATATTGCTACTCTCACCTTAATCATACCTACTGAGATCTACGTTGTATGTATAATAGTACAATATCAGCCATAAATTCATCTGTCACTGAAACAGCTTCAATTTCCATAACCATCAGCTCGTGTTGGGGTTAATCTGACACGATGGACGCAATATCGATACGATATCGAGTTATTGTATGCGTTTGAATGCACAGGTGCGTCTGTTACGACGATTAAATGCGAATGTGTTTTGTGTTCTACATTATGTTATAGTAAAAAGACAAGTAAGAGCAGTGGTAATAGAGTTATGGAACTCAAATGGAGTTGGGCAGGACACCTGGCAAGGCGCAGTGACGGCAGGTGGAGTAAAGCTGTGACAGAGTGGCGTCCAAGGAATGGAAAAAGAAGTGTTGGTCGTCCGGGCGGCGGCGAGATGGGCAGACGACATTGTTGCCATTGCGGGAGTGGCCTGGATGAGGCTGGCGCAAGACCGTGGAGCTTGGCACAAGCAAAGAGAGGCCTATACCCAGCAGTGGGTGAAGACGGGCTGTGGATGATGATGATGATGAAGAGCAGTGGTGGCTCAGTGGTATCGGCCCCGACTTACGAATTGTAGGTCGTTGGTTCGAACTCAGCCAGGCGCATTTCTCTTGTTCACTGTTCTCAAAACGGTGAAGGAAAACATCGTAAGGAAACCAACATGTCCTAAAAACAAAAAGTCGAAAGTAACCGCGGGCAAGACTGTTTCTTAAAACAAAAAAAAAGTCAAATTATTTAAGTCTGTGTTTAACACTGAAATAGCTCTACAAAAAACAATAACAAGTACTCAGGTAAACTATGAGAAAAATATTTCGTCCCCCACAAAATTATTGCCCCATTATCGTAGTTTGTTTTGCGACCCCCAGCCCTATTACCATAAAATAAACAAGCCCTATCTGGAGGGTCGCTGGCGGCAAGAGATTACAGTAACTGTCATGGTGGAAATTTTATTTTCTACGTTTCTTAATCTTTTCGGAAACCAGGCGACACAGTTTTTTTTTACGTTGTTAATTCATCAAATGAGTCCTCCCACCCAGGTCGGGATGAGAGGGACTGTCAGATTCATACTGATTAAAATACACAGTGTCCTTCAATAGCCCACGTTCCAGGATCACGGTTACTTGATAAGACAGACCCGCGACCCCGGCAGGCTTTGGCCCTCTAAGGGCCCCCCCGTCAGATTGCTGACAGCTCTTAGACCCGGGCATGGTCCATAATCGGACGTCGAGTCACCCATTACTCGCCGCCCGCATGACCGCACCAACAGTGACCGGAAATCGTCAGGTGGCACGGTTGGCGCTGTGGCTGAGCCATTGCCTGCTGTTCTGCGTGTCGCGGTCTCGTTTCCCGAACAGATCAAACATTTGTGTGATCTACGAGGTACGGTCTAACGGTGCCGGTTCGCGCACGAGACAGCAACAGGAGACCGAGACAGGAGACCGCGACAAGCGACCGCGACAGGCGACCGCGACAGGCGACCGCGACAGGCGACCGCGATAGGCGACCGCGATCGAAGATTGCTACCGTAATATCTGTCTCCTGTCTGTGTCTCGCTCGCGAACTGCCGCTCATACATTGCCTAATGTTAAGTACTGTCGCGGTCTCCTGTCGCTGTCTCCTGTCGCGGTCTCGCGCGCGCTTAAAACCTCCTTGAGGTTTTGATCAAAATCTCTGATTAACTTATGGGTGGTAACTCCTTGTGGATTAACGGAAGGGGTCCATCAGACTCGTACTGACTAAAAACCACCCTATTCTTTCAGTTGCCTTATGCGCTCCAGGCCAGCAAAGCACGTAAAGCCGTTGGCCTCGGCTGTCATTTGTAGATCATTGACAGTCGTTACTGTTAGTTAGAAGCTCTAAAGTCTGACAACCAGTCTTATCATGGGGTGTCGTAGTACCCAGTTACTGGGTTGTGGAGGTCCGACAGGCAGTCGCTCCATGTAAAATACTGATATCCAGCTGCATCTGGTTCGACTGGAAGCCGACCCCAATATATGTAGTTGGGAAAAGGTTAGGCAGATGATGATGCGCTCCAGGCCAGCGGAGACCTGTTTAGACAACCAGCCGTCAACCGCTTAGGATCTAACAAACAAAGACTGGCACACACAATCAACTTGTACTCCCAAGGGAAAACTTTGCATTTACATCGTCGGTTCCGTCACGAGATCCCTAAAATGGGTTCTCAGTACAAGATTAGAGAAAGTCCTTCCCAAATAGATAAACATAGGGTTTTAACGCGGATTCCCTCGCTCTATTGAGTCGGGTGAAGGTTTTGGGGAGTTTCCTTGTCCATCAAACACTTTGCTTACGGTATAGGATGCTGAAAAAAAGGAAAAATGTGGTAATGAAATGTGTGTCTGATATTTATCTTTGTATCTGAACTGAGAAGGGAAGAATACCTACATTGTTTGCTGTCGAGAATGGTTTTTAGAAGGATGTTGAATAATAATAATATAATATTCCACAACTATCACACAAAGCCATCTAGTCCCAAGCTAAGCAGAGCTTGTGTTATGGGTACTAGACAACTGATAAACATACTTATATATTTCTAAATACATAAATACTATAGATAAATTACACCCAGACACAGAACAAATGATCGTGCTCATCACACAAACATTTGTCCTGGGTGGGAATCGAACCCACGACCTCTGGCATAGCAGTCAGGGTCACTAACCACTAGACCAATAGGCCTGTCAAATGTATGTATACTAACATAATTTTTATGTAGGTATTATATTTTATCTCTTTCTTTATTTTTTTTTCTCCATGCCTTGCCACATTAAAATTTTGGCTTTTCTGCCATAAGAAATAAGGTAGCTTTACTAAAGGATCTGTATATCTCTCATTTAAATCGGTTTTTGGTTATTATTAAAAGCCACTTATATAGCCAAGATTCAATATCTCCTTATTGAGTGGCACTCCAAATAAAAGCTTAGGTTTATTTGGTTTCTGAAAGTAATATCAAATAACATCGATAAACATTATCAAGTTATCATTCTGAAAGATCCTCCCACATCTGTTTGAAAGTTTTTTAGAAATACGTCTACATTTTTTTTGGCTAGCTTTATCACAAAATTCCGCAAACACTTAGAATATATTCGTAGAATTATTATTACAGCCGAAATAAATAATGTTTACGATAGATAAACAAAGAAAAGAAATGTTTCAGCATTTAATGTTAAACCGTTATTGCCTAGGTCAGTCCGAATCCAAAGATGGGTAAATATCCATGTCACCGCGAGTTTCCTCCGTCCATCGGAAAGTACATCAAGCCGTTGATCTTGGCTGTCATTTGTCGATCTTTGACAGTTGTTCCGAATAGTCAGAATACAAATCAAAAAATCTGAAACTGAGTCTTAACAAGAGTAGGTACTGTATCACTACTAACTGGGTTGAGGAGGTCAGATAAGCAGTAGCTCCATGTAAAATACGGGTAGTCAGCTGCATGTTTAAACTGGAAGTCAACTCCAAAAGACAGACGAAATGGAATGTACTACCAATACAACAATAAAAGTGACTACAAAAACCTATCTCAGTGTAGGACCATCGGCATGTGTAGTTATTTTCTACATGATCGCTTCGTACTATTGTGTTTACAATATACGGTGGAAGCTGTAAGCTTACAGCGATTTTTTTCGATAAAGGCTAAATTTAACGATTTTCTCACAGTTCCGCCCGTCCGCGCGTTCGTGCGGAGGTGATCAAGCTGCTGTACAGGCAGTACGCCGCGCGGAGAGGCGGAGGCCGTCGCTTCAGTATCAACAGATTCATTTTCGCAATCAAACGTGAGATTGGGATTGAACCTTTCAAACTACGCCGCGATATCATTTTGTTTCTCTTCTACTTCTCCGTTTACCCACCTAATGATAAGTGTAGATATGTTTCAAATCTTTTCACTTTTAGAAGTTTTGTATCACGGCTATGTCTAGTTTATCCACAGGCGGTTTAATTAGCTCTGATAGTACTAGAAGGTGGTCAATATCCTAACATGAAAAAGAAAGAAAAGATTCTCATACTTGAGTCTCGTTTCGCCAACTTATAAGTATGTGTGTCAAGTCAAGCTTTTGTTCGGCAGCTTCAACACTCATTTCCAACTTCCAACTGTACCTGGCGGAATCCTACAATCTTTCACTTTGTCTAGGTCCTATTTCCACCTCCTATAGGTCTACCTCAAGCAACAGCACCACAGTCTGTGTTGACGGCTGAGCCATCCCACTGGCAGTGGTACGAGTAGGCTCCACAGGACAGCCTGGCTCGCGACCATTCGTCCTGTCAGAGTCCAGCTCCAAATACTTTGTTTTATCGGTGCATAGGAGTTCCAGTTTCTTCTGGTTGTGCTCGCTCCATCTTAGGTCCATTCTTTGCTTCTAAGCTAGATTGAGACCATTAGCGAATCCATCATCATCAGCCTAACCTTTTCCCAACTATATTGGGGTCGGCTTCGAGTCGAACCAGGTGGAGCTAAATATCACTATTTTATACGGAGTGACTGCCTATGGGGCCGCAAGATTCTTGGAGCCGTAAGGTTCTCGAATGGAGACCACGTATCGGCAAGCACAGCGTAGGACGTCCACCCACTAGGTGGGCAGACGATCTTATGAAGACCACAGGATCACGCTGCATGCAAGCCACTTCCAACCGGTCGTATTGAAAGTCTATAGGGGAGGCCTATGTTCAGCAGTGGACGTCTTACGGCTGGTATGATGATGATGATGATGATGATGACTGCCTATCAAACCTCCACAGCCCAGTAACCGGTAATACGATACACCATGGTGAGACAGGTTTTTAGACTTTAGAGCTTCTGACTAATAGTAACGACTGTCAAAGATCTACAAATGAGAGCCGGGACCAACGGCTTTACGTGCTTTCCGAGGCACGGAGGAAACTCGCTATGACAGATATTCTCCCATCCACAGACCAACCCCGGCAAGCGCGGCTTAACCTGGAAGATCGGCCTGTGCGGCTGTAATTAATAAGCCACGAGCTCCTCGAACCCATAATAAATTTAAAAAAAAGAACAATCGCTTATGACTTCTACCACTCTTTCTTGGTCTGCCCCCAACCTCTGAGGAAATGGGCTCATTGTCTACCACAGCATCTTGAAACTATCTGAGAACCTCTACCGACCATAAAACAATTTAATGTTCGTAACAAATTACTCTTCGTAATTAGTTTCAGCACTACCTTATATGAAATAGATACTTATTGATTGAGGCTCAGGGAACCGGTTTCAGTCACTTATTTGGGCGGAAGATTGTTCTTTGAAAATCTTTTTAAAGCCCTATCCTTAGGGCATGCGGGCGACGAGTAATGGGCAACTCGCCGCCCGACCATGGACCATGCCCGGGTCGACGGCGCGTTGTGTTCCACGCGCGCCTCAATGAGCGTCAGCATAATGACGGGGCCCCCCTCTAGAGGGCCAAAGCCTGCTGGGGTCGCGGGACTTATCTCATTACCGTGACCCCGGAACATAAAGGGCTGTTGAGGGACACCGTGGATTTTAGTCAGTACAAGTCTGACAGTCCCTCCCGCCCTGCCCGGGGTGGGAGGACTCATTTAATGATTTTACCACGCAAAAAAAAAAGGGTCAGACATAGGCAATGATATTTTTAGAGTGCGGTAGTTAGTTTAATTGGCAGTTAAGGCATTTCATTTTAAGGGCCTAAACAAAGTAACAATATTTCATTGTATCATCTTTTGGCGACCGCCGGCCGGTTTCTTGCCCGTTCTTCTCCATTGAGATTTACTCCTTGGAATGGGCATCTACGGTGCTTTCACAGTTATTTTTCTTGTGACTGGGAACTTAGCACCGTAATTTTGTAGCCGTAATTTTTCTGACACTTGAAATGTGCCTAAAAGAACCGCAGAAATGAGAAATGCTTTTAAAGCGCCACTGGTCTAGGACTTCGAATCCTCAAAGCAATGTAACTCACAGCCAGTGGACCATAGCAATACAAAATACCTTTCAGCTGTTTAGTAAGTTCCAAATATGTACAACTAAAAGCTTTTTCCCTAGTATCAGGCCACTTAAGAGTTTCCCTTAACAATATCAGAAACGATTTAAAGACTACCATAAAACGTAAGTAGCGACAAGTACTTGGAAGTGTGCCTAATGATACCGCAATACCGGAATTAGTGGTACACACGAGACTAAAATAAACTCACGTCTTTTTCCCATGGAACTACTTAACGACATCTGTTACGAGTCTACGATCCTTTCATAAATGAGGTTCTTTGGTTACTACGCCATCTGGGGGCTTTTGCCCGCAAGCAAAATCCACACTGGCACACTAATAATAATAAATGTGTAAAAGTAACTCTGTCTGTCTTATCATCATCATCATCTCAGCCATAGGACGTCCACTGCTGAACACAGGCCTCCCCTTTAGATCTCCACATATTATACCGGTTGGAAGCGACCTGCATCCAGCGTCTTCCGGCGACCTTTACAAGGTCGTCTGTCCATCTCGTCTGTCTGTCTGTCTTCTGCTAAAACTACTGAACCGATTTGAATGAAATTTAGTACACAGATAGTTGAGCCTGAGAAAGGACATAGGCTAAGACGTTTCAGATCTTCGATTTTTATACATCAACAGAGTGCTCATCAGTCTGAACAACTCTTGCTAAGACGTCATTCCTATTTATGTTATAGTGTAGCTGGTGTTCCACATCAGGTGTTCCAGATCTTCAATTTTTATACATCAACAGACAATGTTCATCAGTCTAAGAAGAAGATGAACAGAAGCAACAATATCCGCGTACGAAGTAGCGGGCAGAAGCTAGTTCAAACTTCATAAAATGTAAAAAAAAATTGTTAGTTACATTTGGTGTTTATTCGGCTTTTCAAGTATTTTTAATTTAAAATTTGACAGTTCAAAACGTCAAAATTGACAGCAGGGTGGCGTTTGACGTGACTAAATAACAACAGCACGGGTTGATATTCAAGTCAAACCGCACTATCTTTGAATTTTGTATCGACTGTCAAAATTCTACAATCGCAGGCAGCAGGTCGTTAAAAGCCTAGTTTGTAAATCAGTTTCATCATGGTGTAACCAGTACTAACTGGATTGTGGTTATCAGAGGCACTAGCAAGGATTCTATGTATTTGGTAGAACAGCGTACTTGAAGTATTCTAACGTAAATTGTGCGGAAAAAGAATAAACACTAAGGCGCGGGACACATAGAAAAGACGTAAGACGAGGACGCGTCGCGAACGGGCGAAAATGATTGAGAGTCGTGCCCGCGACGCGTCTCTTCTGTATGTTTTACGTCGCGACGCTTCTATACATTTAGTATGTAAGAGACGCCGAAGAGACATGATTGTCTGTTATTTGTATTCATCTCCTATACTTCGGAGTCTCCGTTTACCTAAACGTGATAAGGCCTCTGTAGGCAGAAGGTAGTAGAATTTCTGGCCTATGACAGTTAAATTCAGTCTCCGGGACTTCTACTAGATTCACTATCTCGGTGCGTCTCTAGTGGTTGCCACTGTTGATTCTGGCTTTCAGGAATGCAGTGGTTTGTGAATAGTGCGGTGGGTTTGTTACTTTTTAGTCTATCTATACTAAAACCGTATCATCATCTCAGCCATAGGACGTCCACTGCTGAACATAGGCCTCCCCTTTAGATCTCCACATATACCGGTTGGAAGCGACCTGCATCCAAAAAAAACCGTATAATTTTTAGAGATCAACGTGACCGAGTAAAATCGAAACTGGCAAAGATCCCAAGGGAAATCTTAGGGCCGAAAGTTATGAGGGTGGTTATTTATCATGCTTTTTATTTGATGTTTTAGGATGTTGTGAAAAACTAAGTCCTTTTCTGCATGTAATGTTTGCAGACGGACAGACGGTTGATGGAGCAGCCATGTGTGGAGTGGATGGCATCGGATAGATGCGGACTGGCCAAGACTGGGGATGATTGGCGCTCTTTGAACTGACTTTCGTTCAGGAGTTGACGGCAATTGGCATTATCTGATAAAAAAAAACTTTATAAAGGATAATTTTTTGTTGCGTGTTTTCTTTAGATAGAATTGCCCTGTTTGAAATTATAAAATAAAAGGTTTTTTTGTTAATTACCTACCGCTACAAAAAAATCATTACCATTTTTCAAAGTGATCGCAAACTTTTGTATGATGAAAGCCTTGTTTACTTCGTATAAACTGGCTTAAGTAAGTCAATATCATTATCATCTAAAGAAATTCTTGGAAGGTCAAAAAATATTCCAGAACACACTTTTTATTAAATTTCGTCGAAAAACGAATATATTTATTAAAAGGTTGTTTTTCTGCCAAAAAAAGAACTTACGTAAGCTATGTTTACTTCAACAAAAAACCTATTTTTGATCATTTTATTTCTTTATTGCAAACATTTACTGGTAAATTATCGTGTTTTCGGTTCGCTAAGTGTCGGATGCTTACGAAAGTGCCTAATGCCGGATATTGGAAAGTCGTCAGGGTGGGCTCGCAGCCATTAATTGGCGAGGCTTGATATCGGCCTGTTAATGACTTAGTACGTGATTGTAAGAGCGAGGATAATAACTCATATTTTCGGTAATGGAAAAAAATATATTTTATTTCACGTAGTTTTCCCGACAGATAGACGAATCAGCGCCTTGAAATCTATAAGAAACAACTATTCGATTTCAAACAAATTTACCCATGCATACCTGTGCTATAAGGTCATTTGTTCCGTGGCAAAATTATTTGTTCCGTGCTGGAATATAACCTGACACAGGCCTCCTCAGAGCCATGATCCACCACGCGGGCCCAGTGCGGGTTGGCAGATGCCACATGTCTTCGAATTTTTTAGATTCTAGATTTTCTAGATTTTTAGATTTTCCTTCACCGTTTTCAGAGCAGTGGTGATGAAATAAATTGCACAAAGAAATGCACCAGCCTGGGTTCGAACTCACACCACACCTACAACTCGTAAGTCGGGGCCGATACCACTGGGCCACCACTGATCCCGTCAGTGACAATCCCATTCATAAAACATAATAACTGTGAAAGTACTGTAGGTGCCTATTCCAAAGCGTAGATCTCTTTAAAGAAGAACCGGCAAGAAGCTCCATGCAAACTCTTTTTCATTCGCCAAAATTATAACAGAGGGTCTATAACAGCCTTTTAGCAATATTCCTAACGATTCACTTCATGAATGAATAACAGAAGAATTACCAATGACGATGCTGGAAATGTACGAAGTAAACCATTAGGAATACTGCACAACATGTTAAGCCCGCAGAACCTTTGTTACCTCATCATCATCATATCAGCCGTAAGACGTCCACTGCTGAACATAGGCCTCCCCTTTAGACTTCCAATAGGACCGGTTGAAAACGGCTTGCATCCAGCTTGATCTTGTGGGCTTCATAAGATCGTCTGCCCACCTTGTGGGTGGACGTCCTACGCTGTGCTTGCCAGTGTGTGGTATATCTATTCGAGAACCTTACGGCCCTATCGGCCATCAGTTCTGCGTGCTATATGGCCTGCCCACTGCCATTTCAACTTGCTAATTCGTTGGGCTATGTCGCTAACTTTGGTTCGTCTACGAATCTCCTCATTACTGAGTCGATCGCGTCAGACACTCCGAGCATAGCCCTCTCATTTTTACATCATTCATGTTAAAATGGTACATTTGTATACTGTACTTTGTAAATCAAACAACAATTTCTTTTCAACATGGAAATAGTGTATCCGAACTACGTTTTATTCCCTAGACGCTCAATTTTTCTTACAAAACATGGCGCCGGGGGCTCACCTGTCAGTTGAACCTAGATGTTATATTATCCAAAAGGGAAAAAGAATAATGGATGTTCCAGCCATGACAATAGTGATACAAAACATTTGTACCTATGTTCTTTTACTTATGCTCTTTTGTGTTTGACTAGGTTTTACTATTGTATATTACTAGTTTATTTCCGTTTCTATTAGTTTGTTAAACTAAACCACCACGCGGGGAACACAATGCCCCCCCCCCCATTAGAGAGCCAAAGCCTGCCGAGGTCGCGGGACTAACGAGCTACCGTGACACTTGAACGTAAAGGGCTATTGATTTGATTTGATTTTTCAAGGTCTTTATTTAATAACATGAGTTAATACAATCCTGTTTACAAATGATCTTATTCTATTTGTATACAAAACATGGTTCATTTTGTTACGTAGGCTAATTAACGCCTTTACAAACATTCATACATATTTTTATCTTAATTATAATTACATTGAAAGTTTTTGACGGTTGAAATCGTTACGGATTGCCAATATGTGCAAGTCTTAGTATGGACTCACATAATATTTACGATGATCATGAACGTGTTACAAAATGTACATTTTATTATAATACGAAGTTATTATAAAATATAAGGTGAGTAGCGGGTAGATGTGCTAAAAAGTCGCGAGATAACGGCCGGTGAAGCGGCGTCGGCTGGTAAGCGAGCTATCGTCATGATACGTCACGGAGGAAATAGTGATGTGGGAGTCGATATCGATTGTACGTTCGAGCATAGGGTAAAGTGCGTAATCTGGTTTTACCAATTGCTGATACTAATATATTACTATGTTTTGGGTTTTTATGTAAATAGAATTTACGTGAAATTTTCATTATAAAATCTTTTAGAAATGGATACTTGATTTGTTTGTGGAGTGTTTTAAGGTTAGTACGAAATGGTGTGTTATATGATAATTTTAAAGCTTTATTTTGAATTACTTGAAGTTTGTTATACTTGGTGTCGGCCACACTGGACCACACAGGCGCTGCGTAAGTTAAGCAAGGTCTAACCAATGTAGAATAGATTAGTAGTTTAGTAGAAGGACTGAGGGTGGACTTGCGATTTAGAATAGGCTTTAGTGAATTAAGAGCTTTTGTACCTTTCCTCATAGTGAATTCGATATTTTTATTCCAGTTAAGTTTCTTATCTAGTATTAACCCTAAGTATTTAACTGAATCGCGCCAGGTTATCTGGAAATCGCCTATCTTAACGAGTCGTTTTGGAAATGTTCGTTTACCGGAGAAGAGTATGCCTTCGGTTTTATCTGAGTTCACTTTCAGTTTCCAGGTCTTGAAATATTGGCTGAGTAAATCCAAAGAAAACTGCAGCCGCCCAGCAATTATGTCAACATCTTTGTCGGTCGTGAATGTAGCAGTGTCGTCAGCATAGATGGCTAAGTGTGTATGGGCTTGTTTAGGTATATCATTTAGGAAGAGATTAAAAAGAGGAGGTCCAACTAGTGAACCTTGAGGGACACCAGCTGGGATAGTTTTAGGATCAGAATGTTCTTTACCCACATAAACAGAGAAAGATCGATCGCTTAAGTAATTCTGGATGAGTTTTACTAAACAAATAGGTACTTGCTGTTGTATTAATTTGTGGAGTAAACCGGCGTGCCAAACAGAATCGAAAGCTTTTTCAATATCTAATAAAATCATGCCCGTGGAAAGACCGCGGTTTAAACCATGGGAAACATGTTCAGCCACTCTAGCCAGCTGTTGTGTGGTCGAATGTGCGCTTCGAAATCCAAACTGTTCAGGTTTCAGGATATGCGCTGTTGATTTTGAGAGACGTGTGAGGATAACGGATTCCAGAAGTTTCCCTATGCTTGGTAAGAGACTAATCGGGCGATAGCTTGATGGAATGGAGTGATCTTTTCCAGGTTTCTTAATAGCTATGATTTTAGCGTGCTTTAAGGGCTTCGGAAAATATGCAATACGTAGGCAGCCATTGAATATTTTTGTCAAGTACACAATTGCTTTTTGAGAGAGGTTTTTCAGTAGACCATTCCCCAGGCCGTCAAAACCAGGTGCTTTGTTGGACTTTAGCTTGCCTAGAAGTTTTCGGATTTCATTTGGCCTAACTAGGGTTGGGTAGTCATTGGTCTGATAAGAGTCCAACAGCCTAATTGACTCATTAACTGCTTCTTCAGTACCAGTGTCGGAGACCCAATTTTTGGTCAAATTCATATTCTCTAGAAAAGCATTGGCTAGTGTCTCACATTGCTCCAGTACTGAAGAGGTGGTAGTATTATTGGGCAATAATAAAGGAGGCATTGAAACGGTCTGATGATTAATTGACTTAACTATTCTCCACAAGTCGGAAGCAGGGTTGGTTATTTTGGATAGTTTCTTGTTCCAGACATTATCATTTAGGGTTTGTATCTTAGTTTTAACACATTTCTGCATGTGGTTGACCAAGAAAAACAGCTGACGACGTTGGTACGGATTGGATTCTTCTAGAGCCATTCTACGATAACGATTTTTGATCTTTATTTGTGACCTGATCCGTCGTGGGAGTTTATAATCACCATTACTGGATATTTTTGGTACGGCTTTATCCCTTGCTTCAGCGATGGATTTGGTTAACCGTTCAACAGCAACGTCAATAGCTACAGGGGAGTTAAAAGTTGCTTGATTTAAAGTTATGGACTCATTGATATGGGATCTATAGCTTTTCCAATCGGCCTTCTTGTAGTTAAAAATAATACGCTCGTGTCTGCTTACTTTGCCATTGACAGTAAAAAGAACAGGTAGGTGGTTGGAAGACAGACCGGAGATTACTTGCGGCTGCGAAAGGTGGTAGACGGAGTTAGCCAGAATAATGTCTGGAGTAGAGGGTACGTGTGTGCTGTGGTAATGGACCAAGGTTGGGCTGGCAGGTGCGTGAATATCGTAGTCATTGTTGAGCATGTGATCGAAAAGAACTTCTCCGTGGATGTTTGATTGGGAGCAGTACCAATAGGGGTGTTTAGTGTTAAGATCACCCATAATTAGTGTTTTTGGAAGAACACTAATAACTTCATCTAAATCTGACGTTAGTAATGATAGGTTGGGAGATTGGTAAGCTGAGATAAAAGCGATTTTATTATTCGATAGGGCTAGTTGTATTCCTACACATTCCAGATTTTGTGTTGGAAGTGGGTTTAATGGGATGTGTACTATGTCTGACTTTATTAGGATTGCCACTCCCTGGCCGTGGCCATTGGATTTCTTATCACGAATAAAGGGCTATTGAAGGACAAGAATTTTGGTCAGTACAAGTCTGACAGTCCCTCTCGCCCTTTCCTGGGTGCGAGGACTCATTTGATGATTTTACCAAGTAAAAAAAACCACGCAGGCCCAGTGCTGGTTGGTAGAAGTTATTTAATTTTGTCTTTGAATTTTTAGTGTTGGGTCATGCCGCTTTCCTCACGATGTTTTTGTTCACCATTTTGCGATTACCTTTACTACGTTACTTTGTGTAATTTACACAAAGTAATGCGCTGATTTCGGACTCATGACCTAAAATAAATGTCCTAAAAAGAAGAAAATAACCCTACGGGGCTGAGAGAGGGGCCACTCAAAACGTGGGGGCGTATATTATATAAGGGATTATTTATGGGATATATTTACATGACGTGAGATCGTAGGTGTAACTTGCAAAGATACGCCCCCACGTTTTGAGTGGCCCCTCTCTCAGCCCCGTAGGGTTATTTTCTTCTTTTTAGGACATTTAAAAACGTGGGTTTTTAGATTTTTTAAATCTATTAATTATTTTATTATTTTTATCATTGTTCATCGGGTTTGAAGCTACCCTGAAAATTTCAGCCTGCTAGCTTATCGGGAAGTGCCTCAAAGCCTGTCCGCCATCTTGGACGTCCGCCATATTGGATTAATAGCCTAGCCTAGTTTAAGCCACATGACAATTTTTTTCGTATTCCTGACAGCAAACCCTTTCATTTGATACCCATATCACGGGGGTGGATTTCAAACAGCCAGTCTACCATCTTGGACGTCCGCCATATTGGATTTAAGTCACGTGACTATTTTTGTCGTACTCCTGATAGCAAACCCTTTCATTTGATATCCATATAACAGGGGTGCATTTCAAATAGCCTGTCTGCCATCTTGGACGTCCGCCATATTGGATTTAAGTCCCGTGACTATTTTTTTCGTATTCCTGACAGCAAACCCTTTCATTTGATACCCATGTCATGGGGGTGGGTTTCAAACAGCCAGTCCGCCATCTTGGGGAGGCCGCCATATTGGATTTGTTATGACGTTTCTTAGCTAGTCATGTATTGTCATCAGAACTCAAAGCGTGTACAAAATTTCAGCCTGCTAGCTTATCGCGAAGTGCCTCAAAATTGAGTTGCAAAAGTCCAACCGGAACGACAAACAAACAAACAAACAAACAAACAAACAAACAAGAAAAGTGAGTGTATAAAAACGTGGTAATAAGTCGAGGCCGTTACCACTAAGCCACCACTGCTCCTGTATCATTATGTTTTAATCTAAGTTTTGAATTTCAAAAGCTAGACTCTATAGTATGTTTCACAGTATCATTCAACTTCTAAGTACCTATATGTAGTCTGATAATAAATGTTGACCCCAACTAGCTTGTGAAGTGAAAGACTTGTAGGTACGTAATTCTTGTGACGTAATTCTTATATATATAATAATAATAATATTCCACAACTACCACACAACGCCATCTAGTCCCAAGCTAAGCAGAGCTTGTGTTATGGGTACTAGACAACTGATAAACATACTTATATATTTCTAAATACATACCTACATATTATAGATATTTACACACAGACACAGAACAAATGATCGTGGTCATCACACAAACATTTGTCCTGGGTGGGAATCGAACCCACGATCTCCGGCATAGCAGTCAGGGTCACTAACTACTAGACCAACAGGCCTGTCAAAATATCCTATTCAATCGAATATCAATATCCTATGGCTGTTTCCCGCGATTTCTGCTTTTGGTCGTACCGTAATTTTATATAGCCTTCCTCGATAAACAGACTATTCGACACGTTAATATGTATTTTTTCAATTTGAACCAATATTTCCTGAAATTAGCGTGTTCAACCAAACAATCTATTCAGCTTTATAATATTAGTTTAGATTTGCAAAATAAGTAAGTAATTTGAAACGTAGTCTCTAAAAAGAAAAATATCTTTCTTAAGGAAAGTCGGATAAAAAATAGATTCCACGAAGAAGCTTAACCGTAATGTCATTTACACCACTTGAGAATGTTTTTACTCAACGTGTATATTGTACAATTTAGGGGAAAATCCCCAAAAATAACAAATAGCTGCCATAAGGTGAGTGTAACTGAAAATTCGCGTCATTTTTACTTTCACGCAGCAAAACAAACGGCGGTCTTGCCGCCCGGAAGATATGAGTTATAAACATGTTCATTTTTCCGTTAAAGAACACAATTCATAGTGAGATATAGAGGGTTAAACTGATGATGGAGGATGTGATTGCGGAGCCTCATCAGAAACGATGGCCCAACTCCTGGTGTATTCCCGTTCGTCCCCTCGACTTCGTACCCCGAGGGGGACAGAAATATGTTTATTCGTTGTTTCGTTGTTTACTTTCAAATTAGTTACATCGTTAGATTTAACCATTATTTTACAAAATTATTCTCAATTTTTTTATGAATTCTAAAACGTAGGTATTCTAAGTTTATCATTGTTTCATTCGGCTTTATTACAAAACGTGGTTTAACTTAGACCAAGGTTTAAATCAAAAATCAATTTTTGAATTTCGAACTTTATTCCAACTGCTATAAAATTCTAAGATGCACATTGACAACTTAGACCGGGATCTAAACTCGGTTTTTGTATTAATAACTTTACGACAGTAGAAATAAAGTTCGAAATTCAAAAATTGATTTTTGATTTAAACCTTGGTCTAAGTTAAACCACGTTTTGTAATAAAGCCGATTATGTTTACCTAAGCATTATGTTTACATAAGCTCTATACACTGATTTATTAATCATAATTTTTAGTTTTATGGAGAATTTTATTCTTAATTAAAAAAATATTATATAAAAATATTGCGAGTTATCGCAAAGTTGATTCTGTGATTTTTACTATGATTTTGATTCCTTAATAAATGACTGATTTTTATTTCAAATTTGTTTTTTACCAATTAAAACCACCAGTCTTATATTATTTAGTGGGAGCAATAAACCTAAAAAAAAGAATTAATAAATTATTCCCATTCGTCCCCCCAAAAAAATTAGAGGGACCATCGGGAAAAATAACGAATTCCAGTTCGTCCCCCTCGGGGGACGAAGTCTAGGGGACGAACGGGAATACACGCAACTCCTCACATGTAAGTTGAGCAATTCCCCGCACAAACAAACATTTGTATGATCTGCAAGTAGTTGTTCCGGGTCTGGGTATTTGTATATGTGCGTTTCTTAGTTTTGTAAACACACCCACGATACAGGATGAAATTCGTAGTGTGAGGCAAAGTTAAAAAATAAAAACCATCTGCACTTTAAGCGACATGTGTATTAGATTTTAATGAAGAAAAATCTGTACCTAAGTGAGAGGCTGGTGTGTGGAGTAAGTTAAAGACGGACGCGACTATAAAACCAGGGTTGTGCGACGCGAGTTTGGGTTGTGTCACCCGTAACACAACAACATGCCGTGAGCGGGTGCACATTTTATTTTATATTGAAAATAAAAAGTAAAGTGAAATTCACTCGGACCACTTTTTGTCGACTAATCGACTGCTGCGTTGTTGATACTAACCACATCGCCACGCATAGCCAGTCACATTGTCGAAACCACCAGTGATACGCGAACTAGCGGCCGCAAGAATAACCACAACCACATCAACTTTTTGTTGGTACCACAACGCAACTGTAAAAACTGCATTGACTTTATTCACACATAGCCACTGCTCGATCACCTTTAGTCACTGTGGTTTGTTTCTGGCAAGTGTGAATAGACGCTTAGTAAAGTATAATGTAGCCCTATCAATTTATTTGTATTATTATCTGACTAGAAATATAAGGTTTTTAAATGTTGAAGAAAAGTTTTAACATTTCAAAATATGTTTATTTTTAAAAGCAAAAAATAACAAAGTTCAGTTTCAAAAACTTTCTTGATGCAAACAAAAATACTTTATTGAAAATAACACATGAAAATAAAACAACAGTTTTATAACAGTTGTGAACAAACTAATCTCAAGTTCGTAAAACAAGTTTATGAAAATAAAATATTTCAATACTGATTGAAATCTTCTAAGGTCTGTGTTGTTTTGAATAAATAACTAGCGAGTACCCCAGCTTCTCAAGGGTGCAATATTTTTATTGTTATTTAAATATTAAAATACCATCAACATTTCCAACGTTTTACCTGTGACTTTCAAATAATCCGACTAAGGGCTGATTTTTCAAAAGTCAGATAACTTTTATCTGAGTAATAAACATGGCGGTTTGACAGCTTATCTATAGAAAATATGTCAAATCGCTATATTTATTAGAGAGCAGTGGTGGCCCAGTGGTATCGGCTTCGACTTACGAGTTGTAGGTCGTGGGTTCGAACCCCGTCAGGCGCATTACTTTGTGTAATTTATTTCAACACCACTGCTCTCAAAACGGTGCAGTGAAGGAAAACATCGTGAGGAAACCGGCATGTCCTAGAACCAAAAATTCGAGGACATGTGACATCTACCAATCCGCACTGGGCCCGCGTGGTAGATTACGGCCCACTCCCTCTCACAGAGAGGATGCCTGTGTCCCAGCAGTGGGAACATTTATAGGCTGATGATGATTCTATATTTATTCCTCCGATAAAAGTTATCTGACTATTGAAAACTCAGCCCTTAGAAACCTATTTTCTTAATTTTAATTTTTCAAGTGATGTGGCAATTGTATAATATTTATTATAGAAGTCTAGAATCTACAAATGTAATGGCTATGCAAATGTGTAGCTCAGCAATTTGCATGCTTATTAGTAGTGTAATAACATATTCCTTTAGCTCGAAGCACATTACGATATTACTTGTTGCCATATGTGTTTGAATTTACATAAAAGATTACGTTACTGTTCTCGTGTGGATAGAATTTGTATCAAGGATTCCATAAAAGAATTATTGCCAAATAGATTAATCTATATACATAGAAATCAATTTCTGTTTGTTAGTCTCGCTAAAAATCGAGAACGGCTGGACCGATTTGACTAATTTTAGTTTTGAATTATTTTTGAACGCCCAGGGAAGGTTTAAAATGTGATAAAAATATTAGGAATATGGTAAAAGCAACAATTTCGTTTTCTCTTAGAAACTATAAATATTTGATGTTCGTCCCGTCGCGTCGTCTCGTTCAGAAATCAATTAAATTTAAAAGTCGTTCAGATATCAAATTAAAATCAAAAGTGAATCAAATTAATTTATAAAGTTCATACATTCTGCAAATCTGCAATCAGCGTTAAGCTTTTTTATTTATTAATTCTAAGGCGGTACTAAGTTTGCCGGGTCAGCTAGTTGAGAAATAAACGCGTGTGTCCATACTGGAAGCCTAGCGCGACGGAGGGCGCGATCTGTGTCCACACTGCCGATCAAGCGTTTGTTTTTGTAGCGGCGACTTCAGGTGTTGCAAACCGGTGGTACAAAGTAGTTCCTATAAATCTTGTTTAAGGAAATTCATTTTAAAATGCTCCATAGGTTGTTTAGGATTGTATACAAGTAAATTATCAACCATTCTACATGCTTCTAGTCAAGTACAGTAAAACCAATTTAAATATTTACACATACCTCCTACGGTAGTATTTTAGTGCATGTCCTGATAACTAGATGGCGCTGACTATAAGACCGAAATGGTTTGCTACACCTGCCACCCACCCGTTATATCTGTTGTTGCCTAGCAACGCCACAGAATACTTAATAGTACAACAGAAGTCCCACTCCAAAAAAAAATTAAACAAATGTAAAATCTATGTACGAGAGAATAAAGTACATTTTAACTGGCAGCCGTACCGCCCACCTACTTTTATAATAGCCTAAACTTCCCGTGCGGAAGCAAAAATGTACTGAATGATTACGCGCGAGAGTTTATTTTGGTTTATCTGACGCCAACGACATTAAAAGGTTACTATGGGTCAAGCCCAATAGGGTTGCGACTTGCGAGTTTAGGCAGAAATAGATAGGAACCTATGCGTATTTTATGCATTTGTTAAATTACTTTTTGTCATCGATTACTACATACCTACATTATTGATTGTTAGCACAGAATGTTAATAGTAGGTACCTGCGGCACCTTACGTGAGGAATGATATTTTTAATAATATTATCTTTTCTACCTATTATTGTTATATTTTTGAACATTACGTCTTACAAAAAAAAAGAATAATATTTAAAAGATTTTTATCGTTTATGGCAAAATAGCCAGTCCTTATTATTTTGCACTCAACCTAGTAACCGACCAATTACTATCGCATACTGTCACAGGCCCCGCGTTGCGTGTCTTTGTAGGTAGGTAAAAAAGGCGCGCAGCGAATTACGATAGCTGACCTTGAATGCGTAGTGTGGCCATTTTCTGAGTTAGAACTTTTAAACAACAACGCAAACATCTTTCTACTTCTACCGATCTTAATTCTTAGTACTCAGCTTAAGGTGAGTGAGAGTGTCGTCTTTTTATCTTGGTCGTCTAGTAGGCTCACCCCCCCCTCCACTTAGTATCTCGCCTCATTTCCAAACTTGTAACCTACCTAATCATGATCAATTAAACCCATACTTCACAAGCAGGGAGATAATTTTGTTCATCATTACTAAATATGTAAGTACTTTATTTTTTTTCTTCATAATAATATTGTTTTATTAATTTCCCAAAAGCACCTAAAGCAAGAAACTTGTGCGTAACTACACGTAACGTAACAAAAATATTAAGGAGACGGAGCGCGTGCACAACGGGTGGCGCGTGGCAGCCGTAGTGAATGGGCCACGACATAATGGCCCCGCAACTACTTGCAGTTTTATGCCTACACCGCGGAGTGAGACAGGCCTGGCAACGCCTAGGCTCGCAAAATCGCTTGTAGCCATCGCGCTAGGCCCCCGCCTTAGTCACTTCAGTGTGGCCACGAGCGGCGATTTCATACGTTCAATATTATCGCGCCCGCCGCCGCCACCGCGCTAGGCTCGCAGTGTGTTTGAGCACTGGCGGATTTTGAAAAGTATGGGAAGCAAAGTAATTCATTCGTGCCTGATCTCTCTTTGGTAGTATTTATTGACAGCTCATCGAGCTATAAGAGCCAGGGAAATGGAACGGTGCAATCATCACTTTCTAGATTTCTGCCTACGTTTATGATCGAATGTTTCTGCACACATTTGTGGGTAAACAATCCCACAGCGCTTTTGTAAAGACAAAGTCATGTTTTACAACACGATTAATTGCTGTCTCATAGCATAGGCTACACTGACGCCCTTAAGCCATAGTCATAATTGTAGACATTAAAAAAAAACAAATAAATTGTTTATGTAATTTTTTTTACTAGTTTTGTAGCGTATAATTAAATGGACTTACTAAGTGTCTATATCTTCTCAAATCGCGTAATTTACCTGAAAAAGAAACAAAGAAATTGTTAGTAAAATTCCAACAGTACACAATCAAGATTCATAATTTGAATGCTTTATAAGCAAATGGTAGATATTATCTAACATGTGCTTATAAAGCATAAATTAATAAAAAAAAAACGTCTTATAATCGCTACCGCTGCCTCTCGCAACTTACACCAAACAGGAATCCTGGCGTTATTTGTTTCCAATTTACTTAGGTTACAAATCTCTAGAGTAACTTTTACAGGCAATACTTCCACGCGAAGCCGCTACAGCTGTGACTATAATAACGTCAACATTAATGAAACGAATAAAATAATGTTATTCTATTCTATGATTGTCTATTCGAATCATAAGCAGAATTTTGACGGCACAGTTGTCACAGTACCTGAGCGATCGACTGTTACGCAGCGTGTCGCGGGTTCGATCCCCGCACGGAACAAATATATGATCTGCAAGTAGCTTTTCCGGGCCTGGGCGTTTGTGTATGTAAGTTTCTACGTTTGTAAAGAAAGAAAGAAAGAAAAAGTTTTATTGGACTCACAGAGAACAGAACAACATATCTAAAATAAAAAATATATATATATATTAAACAAAGGAAACTTACAAAACAATTAAAATAAAATAAACAATTTTGGTCCTGTAAGAGGCCAAAAGGCCCCTATCTCAGCACGAGCTGTGACCTTTAGAAAAAAAAAACGTAAATGCACCCACGATACAGGAGATAAGTATTCCTAGTGTGGGGGGCGTTTATAAAAAAATAATGCGTGGAGTTTGTGCTTTGGTGTCCGTTCCACCCGAAATATCGACAGCACTATAATCACTTCTCGCTTCCACTTATAACTTGCACCGTACAGGAGTCCCAGTGCAATTTGTCTCCAATTTACTTAGATAAGAACAAATCTCTAGAGTAACTCATGGTGGCAATCCTTCCACACGACGCTACCACTACTACTATAATTAAGTCAAGGGAAATTAATAGCCTCAGTATATCAGTGAACCTATTTGTCTGGGTAGAATTTTATATTTGTGTACCTGCACGTAGCATACTCGTAACACTGTAGAAACGGGTTTGGTAGACGGAGGAATAGACAAAATGACAGAATGTAGAAAGATTTCTATCGTCTTCTAAAATGTAGAAAAACGAAGGTTCATTCCTTTAGTCGCCAGCGCGTCGTGTCATACTTTTTTTTTTTTTAAGGTGGTAAAATCATCGAATGAGTCCTTCCGCCCTGGGTGGGGCGGAAGGGACTGTCAGACTCTTACTGACTAAAATCCACCCGTGTTCCTTCGGATGCCTTTTACGTTCCGGGGCCACGGTATCCTGTGTTAAGAAAAACCCGCGACCCCAGCAGGCATTTGGCCCCATAAGGGGCCCCGTCAGTCTGCTGACAACTCCCCGAAGGCACGCGCGAAACACGACACGACGTGCCACCGACTCGGGCTTGGTCCTCGGTCGGACGGTGAGCTACCCATTGCTCACCGTCCGCAAGCCCGCTCCGCCGCTGTGCCCTCTGCTATTCAGAGGGACACGCGTTGGAGCGTCCACCCGACAGGCTATTCGCATACGGGCAAAGAGACCCCTTAGGCACACAGTGCCTAAGGAAGAGTTTTTGCCCGCATCCCAGGGTGCACCGGCCCGAAAAACTGGTCTTCCCCCCGGACGTATCCGAGAGGGAACTCCAGTCCACGGGCGCACGTGGAGGTTTCCTGTCTTAGCACCCCGTCGTGTCATACTTGGGAAAATAAAGGTTAAATTACGTATTTATAAAATAACTTTTTCTATGCCTGGTAGAGATCGAATTAGTCGTGCTACGGATGCTCGTATTCTGTTTTGTATAACGTAACTAGCTTTTAAACAACCAAAACTTTTGTACCTACATTTTTTTTTCTTTTGTATAACCAGCTTTAGGGACATTTCTCCATTACTCTGTACCAAAATTCATCAAAATCGGTACAGCTCAACTAGCCGCAGGCAAATGTACAAATATTTGTACCGAGCGAGAATCTAACACGCGACACGTAGGGCGGCAGTTAGTAGCTCACCCACTGCGCCAAACACGTCGTCAATCGTCAATTGCTTAATCCTATTTTAAGAAAACCCATTAATTTCACACGATGAAGGTAAACTTATACCGATAACGACTCCCGATCGTTAGTCCCATAAACATGTCTCAAATAGCACCAGTTTTGACAGCTGTCAAGCGTTTGACGTTTCATAAATAGGCTTCTTGCGTACTGTACGAGATTTTCTCGTTAGTTGAAGTTGGTGTAAATTCACGAAAAAAAGGTCTAGTAAAAATCTTACGGGGTCGCACGTAGTCTGACTCCTAGAAAGTGTTTTGTCTGTCGGAGGAATAAAAAAAATTCAGTATTTTTCTATTCATCGTCATCATTCCCACTGCTGGGACACAGGCCTCCTCTCTGTGAGAGGGAGCAGGCCGTAATCTACCACGCGGGCACAATGCGGATTGGTAAATGTCACATGTCTTCGAATTTTTGCATTCGTTGACCGAATTGAGAACCTCCTCCTTTTTTGAAGTCGGTTAAATAGATTGTAAAAATCTTACGGGGTCGCACGTAGTCTGACTCCTAGAAAGTGTTTTGTCTACGGAGGAATAAAAAAAAATTACAGTAATTTTCTATTCGTTGACTGTAAATAGATTTATGTCGTCCTTAGCATAGAAATGTTTAAACGTAGAAAAAATATGTGTCTTCTTTTTCAATCGTCGTGTCATGCTCGGGAAAAAGAAGCATTTTCACACAGATCGCTTATTAACTATCTATATTAAGGTGATTGCGTCGATGTAGCCCGCGAAATTCAAATTTTCTTGTGTTTTTTGCAATTTGCATATCAGTGACATGTTGTAACTTTATCAAAATATGATTCGCGGCAATAACAAGTATAATTTTAAATGAATGATCAAAACATTCGCTCCATTAGCTCTCACATAGATTTGGTGCATGTAAGTTAGATTTCGGAGATTTTACCAATTTACACCAAATTTGAATTTCGCGGGCTACATCGACGCAATCACCTTAAGGACCCAAGATAATTTTTCGTGGGTTAGTTACGTAACTTCACTCTAGTAACACACAGTAGAACATATCGAGAACAGCTCAGTTTATGAAAAACAACAGTCCATACGTGATGTTCCACAAAACTTTGCAGTCTATTTTTGTATCCCAAAGTGCTTTGTTTCAGTTTCCGAACTAGCCTGGTGAAATGTTTTGCTTAAATGTGGGTAGTAGCTCGCTGGTGCCGTTTTTAGCGCGGGAGTCGAGTTTTTGTTGAATATAACGGGTTAACAACGGCGCGTAGCCACATATTAGCGTAGCGTTGATTTAACAAGAAGTCTCTATTCGTTTCAGTTTTTTTTTGTACTGTACCACACTAGGAATTTCTCGTCTATCGTGGGTGCGTTTACGACAACATACAAGAAAATTAAACTCACAGACACAAAAACTCGTAACAACAACTTTTAAGTCATACAAATGTAACATTATTTTGTTCCGTGCGGGAATATAGAAACAATCGCTTAACCACTGCGCTAATCAAGTCGTCAGTCCTGTGAGAGACCTGTTTTTGTAAACGCGCGTTCAAAACCTTGCCACTGCGAGCGGTGACTCAGCGCGGGGCGGCGAGTGGTAAGATGGAATGTTTGAAACACCAGTGGGGAATTCGCGGACTTAAAAAGTAAGTAATGTCTTATTCGCGCCGCCCGGGCGCCCGTCCCACCGCTCGCCTCTTAGACCAAGGCTGTGAATAGGCCGTAAGAGTTTCTTGAATTTTCAGAACTAGGTTGAGGTCGGACATGAAGGGACTGCCGATCTGACCTCCGCAAACCACGATGTACTAACTTATTACGAATAAAATAAACTATGTTATTCCCTGAAAAAACACAAACTTTTACAAAAACTGAACGAGTAGAAAAGATCGATCTATACATCCATTGCAACAAACTTTCGTTTTAATAAAATTGGGTGGCATCATCATCATCATCATCATCTCAGCCATAGGACGTCCACTGCTGAACATAGGCCTCCCCTTTAGATCTCCACATATACCGGTTGGAAGCGACCTGCATCAAATTGGGTAGCATATGAAAAGTAAATCTTTGCAGAGCTAAATTGAGCAAGTACGATTAAAATTAAATAAAAAATCCAATAAAGCAGAAAAATATTCTGTTACCTTTAATTACATTAGGTTGTATGCCCAAATTATGCCCGAGAGGCATAATAAATAACTTTTAATCAGATCTTCCTCTCTCGGTATCTAAGTATGATAGAGGCATCAAGAGAAGAAAGAAATTCTTAACGAAAGCGAACATTAGGTGCGAGCACCCAATTTGCAGGAAAATTTCTCGGCTCAAAACAGTATTTTCTTAATCAATTAAATAATATCTTTGTGGGTTTATAATGACACAATACAGGTAAAAAGGGAGTAGAAATAACAACTGATTTAAAATGTTTGTTTCCGGATTTTTTATCTACTAATCCATAAGGCGCTCTTACAGAATGATCGATGTGTGTATTTACTATGATTGACAGATTACAGATTTTACTATAATCCAAAAATGCTTTTTGTCATATTCGGCCTACCACCTGCATTACCCTGTGGATAGATTTTTATCCTGGAAAAACGGACACGTGGGAAAATTACCGAATAAAACGCGGGCAATGCCGTATACATAACTAGTGACATACCTAATAAAAAGCAAGATAATACAGGAATATGGATAAAATACAGGAAAAAATTGAGCATTTAATAATATTCCACAACTATCACACCAC
Source organism: Agrotis exclamationis (assembly GCA_950005045.1). Taxonomy (NCBI): domain Eukaryota; kingdom Metazoa; phylum Arthropoda; class Insecta; order Lepidoptera; family Noctuidae; genus Agrotis; species Agrotis exclamationis. The sequence goes on along the minus strand of OX465429.1, from coordinate 20,974,111 downwards.
GCCATCTAGTCCCAAGCTAAGCAGAGCTTGTGTTATGGGTACTAGACAACTGATAAACATACTTATATATTTCTAAATACATACATATTATAGATAAATTACACCCAGACAATTTACCAAGATTTCTTCCCTTTCATTACAAGAATTTCAAACAATTTAAAAATAAATTGGTTCCCCAACACGTGTACCGAGTTAATCTCAATAAAATACAGAATAAAAGAATACGTGAGTCGTTATATATCTAAGGAATCTTCTGGTATAATGAATCCGCGGGAATTTACTCGACAAAATATATAATTTTGTATGCGGAAGGAATTCTTCAAAGAATATAAACAAACGCGTCTTTATGAATTCTTGTTGGGCAGATACGTTTAGTTAATTAAATACTTTTTTAAATATCGGGCTCAACCGGGTGAATAGCACAAAAACTTTTATTTAAATATTTGTCTAGATTTACCCCTGGAATATACCCCGTTTTACGGTAACAATTTCTAATAGGTTTTATAAAACTTATAAAAGAAAGTGTGTTTTCCACTCGTGCCTCAAAGAGCTGTCAGCAAACTTACGAGGCCCCCTTCAAATTAACTTGATGAAAAATTATAGGTACCTACATAGCCTCCAGTTTTTTATATCAGTAAAAAGTGCAAGTATTAGCAAATCTGTAGTTCATTGCCTCATGACATAATTGCTCATATCGCAATATCTTAGCTGTAACAAGACACCGGGGTCGCCATATAAGGTGATAACCGACCCACATCGTGACGTCGGACATATATGGAATGTTACTAAATTAGTCTTGTCATTACTGCTTGTAAGGACTGGCTTACCTTTGGTCTGCTGTGATCAGTCATGTGTAATTTGAGGACATAAATGGGATGGAGCGTGATCTGTTCATGAAAAGTACCTATACCATGTAATGATGGAAGCGTTTTAATTACAAATTATATTTTTAAAGACATCATGTAAGCGGGGGTCGCGGGATTATCTTATATAACCGCGACCCTGGAACATCAAGGAACACCGTGGATTTTAAAATGCAAAGACTACACTGTCTTGTAAGTCTTCTAGTCGAAAGTGCTACTGCTTAGCAAGAGATGTGAAAAAGTCCTGGGTTTGATTCCTAGGTTATTAGGGTTTTGTTTTTCTACTTTTTTGTTATGCTCCTTCCTGATAGATATTAATATTTCTGACAGTAAATGTAGCAAATGGAGTAGTACTATTAGACATGACCTCAGCTTTCTTCTGTATCGTGGTAAAATTATCGAAAGAGTCCTCCGCCCAGGGCGGGACGGGAGTGATTGTCAGACTAAAATCCACGGTGATCCTTCGATTGCCCTTTACATTCCAGGTTCACGGTTACCTGATGAGACAGTCCCGCGACCCCGGCAGGCTTTGGCCCTCAATAACCTCTGAATAACTCTTCGTAAAACACAGGCGTGTTTTACATAGAACAGCACACGACAGATTGGTTATTTTCTCCCTTTTAGAACGACATGCGAAACGTCAAACGTCGTCGTTCACAAAGTACACATACGATTTGACAATACCAATCGCGATACAAATCTACAGGCGGGTTCCCAATTGATGTCCATAAAAAATACCTATGGCTGTTTTGTTTTTTTTCTTATGTTTTTGTTTTTTTCTGCCTCGTTGGTCGCAAGTGTCTACCGATTGGGCAAAAATTAGGTCAATTGCGAGTCTACTATTACGGCCTGTTCACAATCTTGCCGCTGTGAGTGGGTACTTGGTGTGGAAAGATCAAATGTATAGAAATGTTTGACACACGCCACGAGACGCCGCCAGTGGCTAATTCGCGTACTTACAAAGTAATTAATGTCTTATTCGCTTCACCTGCCACTCCGCTCACTGCTTAGGCCAAAGTCGTAAACCTCCTCCTCCTCTGCAAAAACCCTATAGCTTATTTGCTTTCTTTCAAAAGAAAGGTAGATATTATGGTGAATAACGGTTCACCATAATATCTATACTAAACTGTTTTCATAATGATTCTGCGAATTCGCCTGATATTGATTGATTATACTTCAAAACCATCTGTGGAAGCGTTTTTGCCCGAAATTGAATGCGCGGGCAAAATTAAATATCTGGATATTTAGTCTAGGTATCTGCCGATGAAAGATGGAAATCTGTTAAAAGCGTTCGCCTCTTTTTTCGTAAATTTTGTGGTGTTTTTTTTTAATAATAATTAATGGTGAATGGGTAATCGAAAAATGTACGTTGTATTAGGGATTCGGGTTATCGTTTTTAGGCATTGAGGCGGATTAAAAAGTACTTGGGTTCAAGGCATAAGTGTTATTACAATACTTTTTATGGTGAAAAGGTTTTTTCAAAATCGCATTGAACAAGATTATCTTAAAGATAAGATGACCAACAATTCATAGGATGTTATATTATCTAGGTGACAACAACTAACCCGAAATCGTAAAGAACATTAAAGAGCGATAACACATTTAAAGAGATATAATATTATTACTATTTCAGAGAATACATTGACCACACATTATACACACGATTCTCCTTCACAATGCAAACAAAATAATTCACCGATTTTAATAAACCAACATCTATAAAATAATAATACAACAGATGTGTGATACGAAGATCCGAACTGAGCCTCAACTATATGTTATTCTGTTTGTCCCGCGTCGGCAACATCCCGGTTTCCCGGTACCCCGGGATTCCGGCAATCCCGGGATTTGGAACGTCACATTTACATATTAGCACCTCGGATGTGCCGATAAGTTCGCCTGATTTGTGAAGGTGGCGACAGATTATGGGGTGTCTTGGTGGCATATTTCGAAGGGTTAATTTCGGATGACAGTGCATCTTTATGGTTTAATATTGGAGACAACAGGTTTCTAAAGTACGGTGGGCATGACAAAAGGTATTTTTTGCCCGACTGCGTCAGGTCAGTAGTAAGCAGGGTTACATTTTTAATTTATTATGTGTCTAATAAATAATTGCAACATTTTGTGACCATGTATGAATGAATGTCTGTTAAGCCTCCTGCAGACACACGCGATTAATCGCGCGGGGCGACATGTCGCGGTCCATTCGCAGTATTTTTAGAGTGGAAATTAGCTTGGCTCGTTGTCGTAGCGCGATTAATCGCGTGTGTCTGCAGGAGGCTTTACTCTTTCACGCAAAAACTACTTACCGGATTTGGATGAAATTTGGTAAACAGATAGTTCATTACCTGGATTAGCACATAGGATACTTTTTATTTCGCTATTAAAATTCCGTGGAGTAATTTTCGATCAACACACGGGCGATGACGCTCGTAACAGCTAGTTAGAAAATGAAATGAATTCGTTTTATGATTATTCTACCCATTTCATGTTTCATCTTCAGCCTATAAATGTTCCCACTGCTGGGACACAGACCTCCTCTCTGTTAGAGGGAGTGGGCCATAATCCTCCACGCGGGCCCAGTGCGGGTTGGTGGATGTCACATATCTTCGAATTTTTGGTTCTAAGACATGCCGGTTTCCTCACGATGTTTTCCTTCACCGTTTTGAGAGCAGTGGTGATGAAATAAATTACACAAAGTAATGCGCCTGGTTGGGTTCGAACCTACGACCTAGAACTCGTAAGTCGGGGCCGATACCACTAGGCCTCCACTGCTCTATCATCTATTTCATGTTTAGGATGTGAAAAATAAAATTTAACTATCAAAGATTTTCGGATGCCTCACAAGTATACAAAAAATACTCTGTATTAAATGAATATACTAAAACGTATTGATTTCTTCGCCTTTACATATAAGTACACCCTTGACCAACCCTTTAAAGATTATAGCGGTGATATTATACCATGTACCATAATTATTTTTCAATATTATGACCAACGGAAAGATCCTAATATTCCTTAGGGTCGGCTATAATAGACCTTGACATAAAACATAAACATTTGTTACCCCTACCCACTAAAATGTGCTGATATCTCTTGGAACGGCTCCAAACATTATGTTTCATAGAGATACTACCAGATTTAGGTTATAGTCACTTTAGACCAAATAATATAGAGGCTTATAGTACGTCACTAAGGGCTATAATGGCCTGTAGCAGTGGCTTTTAGGTTTTATCAGTTATGATATTTTGTTTCATAAAAAAGGACTAGCATTTGTCCGCGGCGTTGCTCAGGTTTAATTAAAGCCTCCTGCAGACACACGCGATTAATCGCGCGGGGCGACGTGTCCCGGTCCATTCGCAGTATTTTTAGAGTGGAAATTAGCTTGGCTCGTTGTCGCAGCGCGATTAATCGCGTGTGTCTGCAGGAGGCTTTATGCGGTAATTATCTCACAGCGACGTTATCACGGGATAAAAAGTATACCTATACCTATAATATTATTATGTTAATCCAGGTTATAAATAATATAACATACTATTTATGCTGTATGTAGCTTTTGGTTGTAATATAATAAATTCGTAAATGACTTTATTTCACTTCACACTTAAATCACTGAATCGATTTTGATGAATTTGGTACACAAGTAGATTGAACCCCGGAGACGATGATAGGTCACTTCTTATTGCATACAACTTAGGAGGTGAAACGGGGGTAGGCAAAGCCGCGAGCAAAAGTTAGGTAATCAATAAAAACACTTCCAAAGTAAGTTCCTTCAATTTCGCTTTCGTTCTCAACAAAATTAGATCACGATACTCATTTCTCCGAAACTTCACTCATACATTTATTCATGACTAATGCCCAGATGACGGCTCATTCAACTCTCATACATACACATAATATATCTCATACAATCAAGTCTAGAGCCGACACCTGAACGGAAACACCTGGTGTAATCCGACGCGAGTACAGTCGCGACCAAAGTTCATTCATCAAATTGATGATACTAATACAAAATGACTGAAGACATGCTTCGTGGGGTATGCGGTTTTATTAAAATAAATCCCACAGACGATTTCCAACCTTAACTGTTGCTTTTAAGATTTAAATTCAGTTGAAATTGGATTTCGGAGAGGTAACCGAGTCGTCAATTTTCAGAACTGATTATTTCTAGTATTAGAAATAAGAAATTCAGATCAGGATTCTTATTTCAAAGGAAACTGGATTAAAAAACGATGAGCTAGTAGCCTACTTATATAACTTGAAATCGAGAGTAATAGAAGTAATGTACTTTTAAAAGAACACTTACAATAAAATTCGCAGTACATTTATTGAAGAAACTGAAGTTATGGCCGTTCTAGAATTCAATTTTGGATGAAATTCAACGAAATATCGACGTTAGTACCGAATTTATTGCAGCTCCATAGGAGTACTTTAAAAAGTTCTTAGCTTCGAGCGTGTAAAGTATTTTTCAACCTTGCAGAAGTACATTTCTTCTGCATAACTTTAGTGATCGCATAGGCCACAACTGAAAAAGTATCCTAGTTTCCTTAGTACAGTAATTTTGACGAAACTTCAGCATTCAAATACTTCAAACATAATGTTACAGCTTTTCATAGTATAATACAAAGTACTTTAAAGCTTTACATGCTCAGTACGCACATAAATTCGACCAAATCGTTTTTTTTTTGTTGCGTTATTTCTTGTCAGAACAAGGTTTGTATGTAAAAATGATTTCGAAAAATCTAACGGGGCGGGTCGCGAGTAATCAAATGCAAACGGTTATTTAGCAGTGGACGACAGCAGAAAACACAATCGGCCTATCAATATCTTAGGTCTCCTCTCTATGTCTAGTAAGGTTTTGTAAATATAAAAAAACATTGAAATGTATCCCTTCACCGTTATGAAAAACGACATGATACAATGTCACCGTATATCAACATCTTCACAAAACATACTTAATAGAGACCCCACATTTTTCCACTGTATCTCGTGACTCGAATCATAACAACTCCAAATGGAACCGATATAAGAATAATATATATTTTTCTTATTCGTTGAACAAAGGATAACATGCAGTGAGGGAAATAATTTATCAATTCAATATCATTCGACATATTTTTATTTTTCCATTGAGTGGATCAGTCACGGTAGGCAACAAGCCTAGAGTATTGAGAATATAAGGAAATAGGAAATACCTACACGTTTGGAATAGTTTTTCTTTTATACGAATGACTACGTACACGGGCCTGCTTGACAAAGTTTTGGGACTTTTATCTCTATTTTTAACAAAAAAAGAATAATTCAGAAGTCCATTACTCCAAAGCTAGAGATAGATTTCCATGTTTCTAGATGTTTAACAACCAACTTACTGGTTAACATAATATACCCTCGCAACCCTCGCTGGTTTTCATCTTTTTAGAGCTTCTGACGAATGACGGCTGTCAAAGATGTACCTTCAAAATGTCAGCCGGGACCAAAACGGCTTTACGTGCTTTCCGAGGAATGGAGGAAACTCACTAAAATAAACAATCACTCATTGAGAGACCGATGCCCCCTTTGCCTGGAAGTCTTAGGTTAAAGGCACACCACAGCATTGTCCGTTTAAACATAACCTCCTTTAGGTTGACCTGCGAGTCGATGACAACCGCAAAAAAAAAACACAGACCGACATTGGTAAGAGCAGTTTAAAATTGAAAGATCGAACTGTGTGTCCGTTATCAGTCAACGTATATTTTATAACCTTTTTCAACACTTTTGTGGGCAACTGTACGAAGAGATGTACAACATTTTTTTTTCTCTTAAGAATTATTTCATTCTTAATGTCAGGGATTGCGCTCGCCAGCTGATGTCTGCAACGTTTTGTTATTTTTAAGCCACCCATCCAACTTCTGGCCTTTGTAAATGGTGTCACGTGTCTGGGCTTGCTTTCTAGGGCATCTGAGGCCATAGCATAAGATTTCCGCATTATACCGTACAGCGTAGGTACTTGAAGTACGAGTATGTACCTACGGATTTTATTGTATGGAAAATGAAAAAGTGCCTGTACTTTGTACGAATAAGGAACTTTTTTACCATCAAATTTCGATGTTTTAAATGGCCCTCGTGGGTGAACAAAAATATATGATTTTGATTGAAAAAAAATATTTCGCTCGGTGCCGGTGGTATAGGTTAAATCTTCGATTTTTTTCTTGTCTCATTGTTTCTTTTTTGGTGTAAATGCATAATATGTATAGTGCATGTGGTGCTCTTCTTTAAGTGATGGGGCACTTTTTTTTTTTGGGTGGCAAAATCATCAAATGAGTCCTGCCGCCGCGCCGTCTCATTGTTGAAGAGCCAAATAAAATAAATAAATGATTTTGCATTCAATCAAATATTTAAATATTAAAAAGAATGTCAGAATCGGCAAAATTGATAACTCTGGCCCTCGTTGTACAGTCAGCATCAAAAGTTGCTGCATTTTGAAAATCTGAATGTGGTCAGCAACTTTTGATGCTGACTGTACCAAATTTCAACTAAATCCGTTCAAAGAGTAACAAACAGCCATCCATCCATCCTCACAACCTTGTTGTTATTGTTTATTCTCGTATTAAAACAAGTTACATTTTTACAGTTTTACCTCGCCAAACTTTAAATCCTTAGCTACTGTTTTAATTATCTTGTTCTACAAGGTATTATCGACAATTCACTGCCTACCCTAATGGCTAGACCACACAGCGAACTACAAAATGTTCTCCAGCCTTTAACAATCCGGGGCAAAAGGCAATCACATTCGTAAATAAATAAAGTAGACAGGAAATACTCGCGTGGTCCTATCTTGTTGGCCATTCCTGGCAGTAAGTAGGATTTCTAGGGTTAATTGAAGCAGTTCAGTAGCTGAGGTTTATTGATAATGGGGATCTCTAGGTGGTTTTACGATGATAGTAACTTTGTTACAATCCTACGTGACTGTCTTATCAGGTAACTGTGGCCCTGGAACGTAAAGGGCTATTGAAGGACACCGTGGATTTTAGTCGGTACAAGACTGACAGTCTCTCGTCTTATCCTGGGTGGGAGGACTCATTATTTTGATGTTTTTGAAATGTAAAAAAAAGTTCGTTACAAGGAAAATTAATAGATTTAAAAAATCTAAAAACCCACGTTTTTAAATGTCCTAAAAAGAAGAAAATAACCCTACGGGGCTGAGAGAGGGGCCACTCAAAACGTGGGGGCGTATATTATATAAGGGATTATTTATGGGATATATTTACATGACGTGAGATCGTAGGTGTAACTTGCAAAGATACGCCCCCACGTTTTGAGTGGCCCCTCTCTCAGCCCCGTAGGGTTATTTTCTTCTTTTTAGGACATTTAAAAACGTGGGTTTTTAGATTTTTTAAATCTATTAATTATTTTATTATTTTTATCATTTTTCATCGGGTTTGAAGCTACCCTGAAAATTTCAGCCTGCTAGCTTATCGGGAAGTGCCTTAAAGCCTGTCCGCCATCTTGGACGTCCGCCTTATTGGATTAATAGCCTAGCCTAGCATAAGCCACATGACTATTTTTTTCGTATTCCTGACAGCAAACCCTTTCATTTGATACCCATATCACGGGGGTGGATTTCAAACAGCCAGTCTACCATCTTGGACGTCCGCCGTATTGGATTTAAGTCACGTGACTATTTTTTTCGTACTCCTGATAGCAAACCCTTTCATTTGATATCCATATCACAGGGGTGCATTTCAAATAGCCTGTCTGCCATCTTGGACGTCCGCCATATTGGATTTAAGTCCCGTGACTATTTTTTTCGTATTCCTGACAGCAAACCCTTTCATTTGATACCCATATCATGGGTTTCAAACAGCCAGTCCGACATCTTGGGGAGGCCGCCATATTGGATTTGTTATGACGTTTCTTAGCTAGTCATGTATTGTCATCAGAACTCAAAGCGTGTACAAAATTTCAGCCTGCTAGCTTATCGGGAAGTGTCTCAAAATTGAGTTGCAAAAGTCCAACCGGAACGACAAACAAACAAAAAAAGTGAGTGTATAAAAACGTGGGAAAAAAACGTGGGAAAAAGCTTTGAATTGCCAATTCCAATTTATTGTACACAAATCCTGACTTCGAATTCATTATTCATCATCAGCCTATAAATGTTCCCACTGCTGGGACACAGGCCTCCTCTCTGTGAGAGGGAGTGGGCCGTAATCTACCACACGGGCCCAGTGCGGATAGGTAGATGTCACATGTCTTCGAATTTTTGGTTCTAGGACATGCCGGTTTCCTCACGATGTTTTCCTTCACCGTTTTGAGAGCAGTGGTGTTGAAAATAAATCACACAAAGTGCGCCTGGCTGGATTCGAACCCACGATCTACAACTCGTAAGTCGGGTGCCGATACCACTTGGCCACCACTGCTCTCATTCATTATTACCACCATAAAAAATTCATCCACTACAGTCAACAATGTTGTCTGCCTAGCACACTACCTGATTTCATGCAATCTGTTCAGGAGTTTTTGTTTGAAAGAGTAAAAACATCGATCCAGCCATAGAAATATGATCTAGCCATCCTCATAAAATTCCACATTCATATGTAATTTTTAGATAGATTAGATTGACATTAATTTATACAAGCATTGAATCGAAACATAACAGAAACAATAGGGAATTACTTGGGGAAAACCATATAGATCATAATAAATTCTACAGTCTGAGAATGTGGTTACTTATCAACAACTGTCGCCTTGATTTACTAGCAGGAATTTACTGGCTGAACTAATAAGGTATTTAAGTTATTACTCGGATTTCCCAGAAAATCTTCAAAATTTAAGTAAACCTTGGCGTCTTTAAGTCAAGAGTGAATAGGTTCATCATCATCATCATCAGCCTAAAATGTTCCCACTGCTGGGACACAGGCCTCCGCTCTGTGAGAGGGAGTGGGCCAAAATCCACCACGCGGGCCCAGTGCGGGTTGGTAGATGTCACATGTCTTCGAAATTGATGGTTCTAGGACATGCCGGTTTCCTCACGATGTTTTCCTTCACCGTTTTGAGAGCAGTGGTGATGAAATAAATTACACAAAGTAATGCGCCTGGCGGGGTTCGAATCGTAGGTCGGGACCGATACCACTGGGCCACCACTGCTCTCAATTGGTTACTTCTACTCGTAGGTAAGCGTGCTTCGTGTTTATCGAAGACATGTAAACAACCTTTGTAGCCGACTAACTGTTACTGAGAAGTGTGACCATGTCGAGCATGACTGCGATGGCCTAGTGGGTTAGGCATCTGATTCAAGTCCTGCTCGCAATCGATATAATCTCAAATATTAGTCTCTCTCTCTGAAACTGGATTTGTTTACACCAGCTCGTATTAGCTGACTCACTGTAGAGAAATGTGACCTTGTCGAGCATGACTGCGATGGCCTACTTGGTTAGGCGTCTGATTCAAGTCCTGCTCGCAATCGTTTATTAATCTCAAATATAAGGCCCCCCGCGCACTAGGCTGCGGCAGCCAGACTATTTGCGCAGCCAGTTATAGCAGCCAAACGACAACTATTCGCGAACCTTTCGTCGAGGGATTTGGACGTAGATGAATTTTTTATTGCCTACTAGAATACGTCTGGCTGCTACAATAAGTGCGCGGAGACTGACGGCAGCCACATAGTCCACATACATTCGCCTACACACGCTCTGGCTGGGCGCAGCCAGCCGGCTGCCCAACAAACAGGCGCCTTGTATTGGCTGCCGCAGCCGGGAATTCGTGGCTGCCTAGTAGGCGGGCTCTCATACAGCGTCATATGTTTTACTGGCTGCCGCAGCCACGCTGTCTAGTGCGCGAGGGGCCTTAGTCTCCCTCTCTCTGAACAAACCCGGATTTGTTTACACCAGCTTGTATTTATCCAGTCTAGATTTGTTCCATGCCTCTTGTACCAAAATCAATCGTAAATAAATGATTCCATGCGTGACTAAAACAAATTGAGTGAAAGAGAAACTGCCATTTGATAGTAATCCATAACGTAGGTAATTATAGTCAATTATTGTGTGGCCGGTAATGTGTGATTGTTTGAACGATTGCTGTAATTGGGTCTATTAACTTTCGAGTATTTTTTTTTCTGTTATTATTTTTTTGTATTGATTAGTTATAGTTAGGGCTGCGTGAATAAATTATGGAGTTGGGTTTGAAACGAACATGCTTCGAAAGTTATAAGGTTCGATTCCCGAACGAATACAATATTTGTATAACCGAAAAGTAGTTCTTTGGGTCTGTCTGTTTGTGTATGTGAGTTTAAATGTTTGTATATAACGCACCCACGACATAAAACAAATTCCTAATTAATGTGGAACAATGTTTCCTTTTAAAAAGAAGTAAAAACTGCGATACGAGTAAAAATGCATTTTACTTTTTTAGTCGGGAGGCAAAATCGACTCGAGTAAATACACAATTTTTTTTTTCAAAAAAAAGTGGCCCACATTAAGAATCTCTCCTGTGTTGTGAGGTGCGATTACAAAGATCATGACGCACTTACCTACACAAACACCCAAACCCGTGACAACCACTTCACATTTTTGTCCCTCAGCTATATTGCGTAAACCATGCCGTGCCTATCCGTACTCAGTACTGCCAATCTTTGAACCAAGCTTGGACAACAGTATTTCCTTTTTCACTTCATTGTATCTCCCAATAGGCTGCCCACACACGCGACCAATCAACATGTTGCAATATTTCCTGCTACAATACTTACTTTAAAACGATGTAAATTCGTGATGACAATCCTAATCGTAAGTTTTACTATAGTCAGACGTGACTGCAGATAACGATCGGAAATCTAGAGATATATCGTGCAGGCATGCTTATGTTATCTTTTGCATTTTGATGGGTTCGTGCGTCCGTGCAGGAATCACGTATCAGTTGCATAGGAATCTGTGCTTAATTAAAACAGTTCCGTTATTGTGGGTCTTACTGACCGAGAATGCATAGAATAGGCTATCGCATTCATAGCAGATGAGTAGTGCTATTCTGTGACGTTCACGAGTAAATCATCTCGAATTCTAAACGAGTCTCCGTTCGAAGTTCGAGTTTAGTGTTAGTCCTTTCGGACACTCCGATACCTTACGACTTTGGTATCCATTGACGCGTGGCTGAGTACGAAACTCTATGGATTTGTATTGCGATAGTCACCTGGATACCAAAGTCATAAGGTGTCAGAGAGTTGCGTCGCCTAGTGTGCAAAAGGCCTTACGGCCCGTTCGCCAAATAAATGAGGAATCCGTAAAGTCATTAAAGCGAGACAAAGTGACAACATGATACCACTAAGTAATAGCAGGGGTCAGGGGATCCTAAAAACGCCACTTTAGCAATGTCGCTAATAGAATTGCAGCAAAATTGTTCTCAATCAATTATCTACTCATAGGATTTTATTAAAGAAAAGGAATTAATTACTTTATCTTCCACATAAAGCCTCCTGCAGACACACGCGATTAATCGCGCGGGGCGACATGTCGCGGTCCATTCGCAGTATTTTTAGAGTGGAAATTAGCTTGGCTCGTTGTCGCAGCGCGATTAATCGCGTGTGTCTGCAGGAGGCTTAAACCTTCGACGTCCAAGCCACTGGTACTCATACAATATTCAGATGATAGAATTTATCGTTCCCACCGGTCGGTGGGTTGTCACGGCATATCGCAATTAGTGCCCCAAGCGAGTCCAATTTAAGCGACAATTTTAATTGCAAGTCATCGTAATTCGCGCTAAAGATATTTTTTAAAGATTCGCCGCACAGTTGCGATTTTTCTGTAGAATTTGGTTAAGGCTCCGTGAACGCGAATTGCGCCAATCAATCGTGAGGGCGTTCAGTCTTCTTAGTTTAATTAAAGCGTATACGCCGTTAGGCATTTTATGTAAATTTTTAGTCCTTAGGTAAAGCAATGACTGAACCGATTTTTTTTAACTTCATACACATCAGCAGGATCAAAAAATCAGTAAATTTTGAATTTAAAATACTTACGTTGTATGTATGTATGTAATACGGTGATTTTGCAATTTGTGTATTTCGTCTTTGAATGGAGAAGTAATATTTACCTGTTAACAAAACATAAGACTTGTTAGTGAAGTTATAGACTCATAAGTATCTTTCTACATCCTAATGTAAATTCGTCTGAAAAGCGAACTATATATTATATTTTTAAATGACTACAGCGAAACTAAATGGGAGGTTATTAGTAGGGATGCATCGATACGCCTTTTCGTCGATACGATACCGATACCGATACTCTTACAAAAATATCGGCGATACTGATACCGATACCGATACGCTTATTGTGAACAAAAAAATTAAGATAAAATAAATAAATCACAATTTTGTTAATTCATAATTATAAAAAATATCATAAAAATAAAAAATGAAATAGGTTGATATTACATAATTATACATTTTAGTAATTAAAATTAACATTAATAAGATTTTTGTTTAAAAACAAAGTAATCTTAAATTTTTCGGAGAAAGGCGATTTGGCAAATCTGTTTAGCAAAGGTTTCCCCGGGCATAGTTCGTGCCTCGTTTGCAACGAAATAGACGAGACAACCCGCTTGTTTACACTACATTTTAAATTAAAAAGTATCGTTGAATCGGTCATAAAAATATCGTCGATACCGATATATCGGCTAACCAGAAGTATCGCCGATATATCGGTATCGGTGTCGGACGCATCACTAGTTATATGTTTTTTACTGGTTTGGAGGTATTTAATACAACCAAATCTATCGGCCCCAACTACGACACGGTTTGCGCAGTGGCTAAGCGATCGATTGCTGCGCAGCGTGTCACGGGTTCGATCCCCGCGCGGAACAAATATTTGTATGATCTGCAAGTATTTGTTTCGGGTCTGGGTGTTTGTGTATGTGAGTTTATATGTTTGTAAACGCACCCACGATACAGGATAAAATCCTATAGTGGGGAAAAGTTTTTTTTTTTAAAACTAAGTTAGGAAAAGGCCAGGCTCATGATGTGGACAACCAAACATTTATCTTCATAATCATTTTTATGTTGGGCCCCAAATGCATTGGAAATATAGAATAAGAGAAAGAGACAATGTGAACGGCGCGACGGAAAGAATTTTCGGCATCATTAAAGATCCGTTTAAAACGTGCGTCTTGAAAAAATCGCACAATCGATAATGTGCGGCGTGCCTTACCGTCGGATTCCGTTGAGTCTGTAAATGACCCAGTTCCATTGCGCTCATGTTTTGTTTTTTGTTTGAGAACGTACACTTTACGCCAATGGATACGTTTCCATTTAAATAAATAGTAAAATGAATGTGGAATAAATTAAATTGCATTTCCGATGTGACTGGAATGAAAATATCGATAATAATAATTGTGGGGTGTGTGCAATATGGTTATTATACTGTATAAATTGAAAATCTGTTTATTTCGTTGAAATATTGAAAAAAAAAACCGGCCAAGTGCGAGTTGGACTTTTTATTTTTGTGTAAAAATCCTAATGCGGTTCACATAATACATCTACTTACCAAGTTTCAACAGGATAGCTCTCATACTTTCGAAGAAAAGTGACTGTGACATACGGACGGACAGACAGACATGACGAATCTGTAAGGGTTCCGTTTTTGCCATTTGGCTACGGAACCCTAAAAATAATGCATAGAGGTTCATATGGTGGTACACAGGCACGCGTCAATGGATTCCAAAGTTGTAAAGTATCGGAGACTTGCGTTGCCTTGTGTACGAAACGGCTTACTATGTAGTTCGATAGATTGTTCACTTTGGTGAAGTGAGTTCGTGAATGATACAGAAGAACACTATTGATACAAAATTAATGTTATTAATAAGCAATTACAAAGTTGAAATGTATTCACTTAATTTATGGGTAATAAAAAGTTGCTAACGGATATGTCAGAGATTTCATAGCTATTTTACCACCTGCAACTATTCTAAGTAACCATGTAGTAATTATATTAATATGCTATAATAATTATATTATATTGTACATAATAATATAATAGTAGGTATTGTTTTCTATTGCCAAGCAAGACTTTTAATAGAGATCCCTCACCCCTGTTGTTTAAAATTAAACACGAGTACATTACAGATAATCTGATATAATACATATAATGTTTAAATTAAATGAAATGAAAATTAATTAATGGATTATTGTTTTCATTAAAATGCTTGTTTTAATTAATATACAATTAGCTTTATAACGGCTTCGCCAGAGTAGAAATCATTAATACGGGGGATGTATGGAGATAAAACAAACAGATGCTAGTATATATGTATATAACCTAGTCCAGGTTTTCAACATTTGTCTCAATCTTCTATCGAAAATATGTAAAGTAAAGTAAACGTTTATTTGCATAGATTGCAGGTACAGTACATAAGATTTTACAGTTTAAAAATATACTAAGCATGCAAACATTATAATTTAAATTGAAGAGCTAAGACAATGAAAAGTAAATTATTTTGGTATAATAACGCATTCAAAGCGAAAGGACTCGTCAATAATATAAAAATAACTATATACATTATGGGAATCAAATTAATGAATTAAACAGAGTCACAAAATATACCCTTTTCTGAGATATAAGAAAGATACTCAAAATTCAAGATAATGCTCATTCTTCTAGAAACCTATCACCCGAGCTAATTTCAGACAACAATAGTCCACATTTCAATGTTAGTGAGAGTGAATACACCATACTTTACCGAATGCACTTAGAAAGTTAGATTTCACAGTCACCTGGCTAATTTCACGCGCCGCTTCGATGAACTGACTTTCATCAACCTTTCATCTATTTATTGCAATGAGTTCTACCATAAGCATAAACATCAGCCTTTGTGGTTCCCACAACTGGGACGCAGGCCTACGCGGGACTAAGGAGCTAACGTGACCCCGGAACGTAAAGGGCTATTGAAGGACACCGTGGATTTTAGTCAGTACAAGTCTGGCAGTCCCTCCCGCCCTATCGTAGGTGGAAGGACACACTTGATGATTTTCCAACGATAAAAAAAGAAGAAGGCCTCTTCTCTGTGGGCTGTAATCCAGCATCGGGCCTAAAACGGCCACTTAGCAATGTTCCTAATGATTTACTTCGTGAGTGAATTAGTAATGACGTTGCTGGAATTAACAAATAGAATCATTAGGAAAATTGCTTAAAGGGGTCGTATTAAGGTGCCGGGTTAGCGCGCGAGACCGCGACAGGAGACCGCGACAGTACTTAACATTAGGCAATGTATGAGCGGCAGTTCGCGAGCGAGACAGCGACAGGAGACAGATCGGTAAACAATCTCCAGTCGCGGTCTCCTGTCATGTGGGTTAGTAGATGCCACATGTCTACATTTTTTGTTCTAGGACTAGGTTCACAATTTTTTCCTTCACCGTTTTAAAATCAGCGGTTATGAAATAAATTACAAATTATTATTTAATTTAAGACAACATATTATTTTATTTTTTAATTTATTTAACGTGCTCACGTTTCAATACTATCTCGTCTGGTTATAAGAAATGTGTTCGACGGTGAAGCACTTTTGCCTAGAAGTAAACTATTCACTCTTGATTAATTAAGAAAGGTTTTTACTACCAGAAAACACACAAGACTATAGGAAATTCCACTAATTAAGTAGCTGTGCGCACAAGAACTTTTGCAAAACGCTTTGCAGGTAAATAACAACCTAATTAAAAGCACTGTTGAATTTCCAACGTTGAACGCTTGAAAATTCCATAGTCGGGCATCAAAGAAAGTTGCACTAGATCTTTATTTTTTTTTTCTTCTCGTGGAAAGGAATACTGATTTCGACTGAAAACGATATTGTAGGTACCTGTCATGTACCTATTTTAACAGTCATCTTGAAATCTTAGAGAATAATCTCAACGGTGCACCTTATCGGTGCGGGAGATTATTATAGTGCACAAGTAGATACGTTTGTGCAAATTTTTATTGTCATAGTTTGATTGGACAAAATTTCAAAACAACCAGAATGGGAACAAAAATAGCCATAAAATCTATTCCGAAACATATAGCCAAATATAAGATCCTTTGTCTAAACCAAAATTAATAATAAATGAATAATTTCTAAAGAACATTAAACTTCAAATAAGAAAATATCCACCAGTCTGAATGTAAAGTTACTATAATGTAATGTAATGTTAAGTTAGTGTATTAGTTAATAAAAAAGTAAATTTTAAGCGAGCTGTTCCAATTTCGGAGTAAGCTTTATTTTGCAAGTCATGCAAAATAATGCTATACAGAAACAGTTTTTTAACAAGAAATAATATGCGGAATGAACCTTAAATTTTTGAAGCGTATTTTTCTAAAAATAGTCATCATTTTCATTTTTTTTTTACCTTAAAAGAAAGAGATTTAAAATAGAAGCAATCAGAAGAGATGCCACTACTAAAAATGTGATGTATTTATTGTTTTAAAATGAAATTGGATTAAAATTAAAATAACATAATATTTGCCACTCACTGCCTGTCGGTGTTCGTTTCTATTTCAGTAAAATACACTTAAATAAAAGTAAAATTTCATAAAGATTTAATGTAGTAGTCTTTGAAATGTTCTCTCTTAAAATATGCCGTTTTCTCATGGAGTTCTCTATCACTGTTTTAAGAGCAGTGATGACGAAATATATGTGGATCGCTGGTGCCTGTGGTAGGTAGTAACACCTGTAATACAGGTAAATAAATTACACAAATGTAACGCATTGGGCAGGGTAAGAAATACCCAAGACCTCGTAAGTCTACTTAGATAGTTACATCTAGGCCATCACGACTCTACCGCGACAGCTCCTCTGAAAAAAAAATACATGTGGCACTCGGAGACTGCCGCGGTCAAGCTATTGCATGTTTTTTTTAAGTAAAAATTATCGCCTACCGCGAATATTTAGCGAGAATATCATTTACTTACAAATTTACAAAATGTTTGTGGTGCACTACTGTAATAAAGAACTGCTTTGTTTTTGTAGAATTTTTTAAGTAAGTTTCATTGTGAAAACTCCTTTTGTAGCTGGCCGTTTAGAATCAGTAAGAAAAAGTAAATTGTTTTTATGACGGATATTTTTTTTGATTGCCGAAGTCTCTCTAACTGAAACGACGTTAGACGATCCGTGGTGTCAGGTATTTTCCTTAGGTTTTTTCGTTAGGTTTTAAAATATATTCGTATGAATCGCTCAATATATTTTATTGTCCTGTCATGCAAGATGAACGACGTAGATATAAAGAACGACGTTGGCATCACCTATCTGCCTCCGTAGACTCCGTACCTTCGTATCAATAAGATGCTGGCTACAGTTCCCGTTAGCTGAGATATTAATCTTGGTCTGGCTCTTTTATTGGTACATCATAAATGGCGTATTAAACCCGTCAAGTTGAAAGCACACTGAGGTTACGCTGAGTTATGTGACGTGGGCTTGAAGTTTCAGAAATGTAAAAGAAAAACGTGTGGCACTCGGTGACTGCCGCGGTAAAGCTATTGCATATCATTTTTTATCAACTTATGCAATTATAATTATTTATTTATTATACCTATTTATTACTGTACTAATTAGGCTATTGACAGCCACGTCAATCAAGTGAAAC
Organism: Agrotis exclamationis; assembly: GCA_950005045.1. Lineage (NCBI taxonomy): Eukaryota > Metazoa > Arthropoda > Insecta > Lepidoptera > Noctuidae > Agrotis > Agrotis exclamationis. The sequence continues at coordinate 20,955,682 of OX465429.1, read as the reverse complement.
GTCAAAAAACGTTCTGCGTTAGTAATGAGCACGTCTGTCCGTACCTTTATGATTGCCGAAGTCTCCCGAGCTGAAACGATGTTAGACGATGCGTGCTGTCAGATGTGATCAGGTTTTTTCGTTATGTTTTCCGCGCGCGCCGAGCTCAGAGCCTGCGATAAAAGCTATGCAATAGCTTAAAAACATGTTTACGCAAGGCTATAGAAATGGTTTGTTAACTGAAAGTAATCAACTATTTAAATCGAACCAATAAAAACGCTTTATAAATATCTATTCGTAGAAATGTCAAAAGATATGAAGAATAGCAGCATGTGGTGTTAGGTAGTTTCTGCTTACTCTCAAGAGGAAAAGCTTACAAGTTTTATGTATTTAAGTCTCTGCTAATTACTAAAATTTTTCTTAACTTTAATGTGTAATGTTAAATTAATCTGAAACAAATTACTTGTTTTTAATAAACGCAGATAGTCCTAATAAGTGAAAATCGTGGGAACTTTCTGGACGTGGGCAAAATAAAGCTGATCAAATTAAGGGAATGAATATTATGCAACAGAGAATAACTTTTTTATTGCAATATTTATGTTGTGAAGTTCTCCCAAAAGTTGACATCTAAAGATCTGTGCAGTGACGTAACCTAACAGTGTTTCTCATTATAACTCAATATAAAGGCACACACAGATAGAAACACCTGCGGAAGCGTTACGACTCATCTTTACGTCTTTACGACTATCAGTTAATATGGTGATAACATTATAGCCATAAAAAGTTATGTAAGAACGGTTTTATCATTAATATCTCATGGCGAGAGTGATGGAGTTTTTATTTAATAACCTTATGGTTTTCGATATTACTTTTGGTTGTGTTACTAGCTTATATGCGCGAATTGATCCGCGTGGGGTCCGGTGATGGCCTCACATGTGATGGTATGTGTTAACCAACGTCTCCCTCCCTCCAACGTCTAAAAACTCACTTCATATAAAGTGAGCGCAAATTCGTTTGAAAGACCCCGTTATAATTTCGAACGTGATATGTTAACAGAATTCATTGTCTCGTTCAGAAACTGCGTTTTTTTGACTTTAAAACAAAATAAGTTTGATTGTGATTATGGCCCACTCCATGCTATAGGCCACACAGAGAAGAGGCCTGTGTCCCAGGTGTGGGAACATTATAGGCTGATGATGATGATAATTTGCGCTTATTTGGGTGAAATGAGCTCATGAACATTACAAAATAGCACCGTAGAATGCCAAGACCACACCATAAAGTGCGTGTCATCCCAATCTATTCAGTAAATATTGCGTGAAGAGTAACAAACATCACATGGCTATTCTGTACCATGGTATGTAAACCTACGAGCCATACAACGCCTATTTATACAAAGAAAAACAACATTACCCGCTATCTCCTGAAATATCGGTTGTTTATTGTGAAAACAATTCAAAATTTTACGTATATATAGCTGTTTACGATACGGATAAACAGAAAAATAACACATATTTTTTACTTTCAAAACGGGACTGCGGAGGATATATTTGTAGCGACAGATATGGCACGCAAAAGTCAGGATCGGTGACTTGAAACATCGACATAGGGCCGTGGCAGTCCATGAAGGGGTTGGCGGGACGAATTGGATGTCTTCCTTGAGAATTGGAAGGTAGTAGCGCACATTCATGACAGTTGGAAGAAATGGAAGACTGCCCAGCAGTGGGAGTGGGACGACAGTACAGGCTGTCAATAATAATAAATGATAGGGATGGAAGTGGATTCAGCGATCATTGTGCCGATAGTCGTATAGGTCAATAGCTTTATTGCCGAGAGCCTTGCTTAACACCTCAAGAAGCTCTCGTTTGGTCAAGGACCTGGGGGTATACTTTCTTAGTCCGTCAACGAAGAAACGGGAACGTATACAGATACAGTAGAAACGTAACTAACGTCAATATCAAATTTGCGGACGGATAATACCGCCACGACTAAAGTCATTTTGACGCGGCGCTAGTGTCTATGTCATTACATCAAATTGCATTAAAAAATGTAGTAACTCGAATTTTCCGCAGTTCATGCTTGGTGGCGCGGACTCTAAGGCGCAGGCCAGACAGAAGAGACGAGGACGCGTCGCGGACAGGCGCTGATGTATGAGCGTTGCGGCCGCGACACGACTCTTCTCAATGTTTTGCGTCGCGACGCTTCTATACATTTTGTATGAAAGGGACGCTGTACAGACAAATGTCTCCGCCCCGTCTGCGCCTTACGTCTTTTATGTCAAATCGTAATTTCAGTCATTCTTATTTCGCGTGTTTCGGGCTCGTTATCAAAACGTCTAAAAACGGCCGAAACCACGGGTTTCGTGCGTAGAGATTAGACCCCTGTTTTTTTGGCAAAACCTTGGCCACCGATATTATCAATAAAAAAAAAACAAGTACCTAATTGAAACGTCACATTCACAGTTATATGAAGCGACTTTATCCGGTGACAAAATGTTCCTTGAATTTCAACTAATGTATGGTTTGTGAGACTTTAATTAGGTAATGACTAAATGCTGAACTGTAGGCGGTTTCTCTAGAACATTCGGAAACACAGTGCCTGATTGGTAATTTGATTTCAGCTGCAGTAATTAGTAATTTGATGCATACAAATGTATGGTAAACCTAGCTAATGGATTGCTTGTAAACATTCTACTACTTGCTTTTATGTTCGTATATAATAAGCGCACTAAAAATATTCAAAACGCTAAACTTTAGTCAAAATTTTACGTTCATTTTTCTATAGCACATTCAGGTTTATAACGGTCATTGTTACGAGCAGCCTATACAAAGTCGATAGTCCGTAAATTTAGTTTTATTACCTCTATCTATAAAGCCAGCAGTTTAAATATTTAGGATATTGGGAATACGCTGACATAGCTGAAATACCTAGGTGTTAATGAACTTTTATTAAAATGGCTCTTGCTACTCTTGAAAACCTAATATCTAATTCAGTCAGACTGCTTAGATATCATTAAGCTTTTAGAAATTTTGACGCTTGGTATTTTATGCATTTTAATTTCCGGATTCTTCATTAGTTTAATTTAAAAATCAAGTGAGGACACTATCCAGAATCAATAAAATGGTATTTAATTTAATTAAAATCGGAGACTCAATTTAAAACAAATCGGTCTAACCATAGCATAGTAAGTTTGCCGTGTGTCATTACCTTCCAGGCTTTGATCCTTGTTCACATTATTGGGAGCTTTTAATTCAGCATTTTTTTTTTTCTTCTTCAAAATCAATGGTTTCGATTCCTAGCCAGGAACACTGATTTTTCAAAAATGTTATTAGACTCGAGACTCCATTCAGTATTTTTCGATATTCCTCGTAGTTTCGGATACAGCCATCAACCTGTATACTTTCCTCCTGTTTTACCTGTATAGTACATTATCTTGTTCAATTAGAATACATTAATTAGTAGTTATAATGAATTTGTAATTATAGCTAGTAAATATAATTACAATACTGTTGATTGATTATTTATTTCCATTCTCTTGAGACTATGACCTCCAAATAGCAAACATCTCCGGGCCATGTCCAAGAAAAGAACACAATATTTATTTTAGTTTCAATTGATACCAAGGGTTAAATTCACACCAAGACGCGACGCTGCGCGCACATTTCAATAGAACCACTCAAAAGTTAGGTTTAATTTACAACACGAAGAGAAACACATTTCCAATATTGTTGCGTTACGTAGCGTCGCGTCGCGTCTCAGTGTATAGGTACTAACCCTTAGACATCAATCGATTTAAGTACCTATCAGTATCAAGAACTTCGCAAGAATTATAAACTTTATCATGTACCAAGTAATAATAATGAATGTAATTTAAACTTTCATACCACGAAATAGCTTTCAAATTAAATTACCATCATCATCTAAAGTAATTCCAATAATTCCCCCATCTTATTTCTTTTAACCCTCCGATGCGTTTCAAGAAATTGATCAATCAAATAATGCTTAACCCTAAAACGCTGGGGTCTGATTGATGACGTACGGACATTACGTGATTACTCTATAAATGTAATATAAGGGTTGAAAGTAAATGATTATGTATTAGCCATGACGTTCATAATATTTGTATTTATAAAATTATTTTTATATTTTTTGGAACTTCATTCGGTAGGTTTTTCTAAATAAATTGCAATGCGTGAAATGAAGTACGACCACTTTAAATACAGCGACTGTCAGTCAGTACGACGAAATTTAAAAGGGTGGCTTAGAACAGAATGCAGATGTTGTAGGCTAACATTATTCGCGGGACTGTCTAAGCAGGTTATCGTGACCCTGGAACATAAAGGGCTATTGAATGAACATAGTGGATTTTAGTCAGTACAAGTTTGACAGTCTCTTACGCTCCACACTGTGCAGAAAGACTATAGTTTCCGCCAGATAAGTGTGGAATAAAATTCGTTGACCCCCGTATACCACCAATGTATTCCAAATTTAAAAACCATTCGAAAATATGTAAAGAAGATGTCGTAACACGATCAAAACAAACGTATCGTGGTAAGAGGCGATCTTGACCTTATATTATTTTTTGAAATTCGAACGATGATGGTATTATGAAATTCGAACGATGGATTATTAGGATCAATAACCTTTATTCCAGACTTATTTGGCGGTGACTATAATTAAGATGATTTTAACACAGAAAAAAAAAGGCAGATATTTATCAAGATGTTTTAGGTACAACATTAGTTATTAAAAGGCTTTACACAATTTATTACAGTCAAGCTATGGCATAACGTTCGATCTAATTGTATTAAAAGATAAAATACTCAGTGTTTGCCAACATAGCTTGCCAAATAGGTTAGGTTCAGCATAATTCTAGATGAATACAGTTTGGCGCTGATTTTCAATTTGTATCTCGCGTATTGTGCACACAAAATAGGGAATAGGTTATTTCCAAGGTTTTTTCAATACGTACAGTGTGACTCATACGTAAGGCAAACATAAATAATATTACTACAAAAAGTTAAATATTTGTTGAACAGTAGTCTAAAAAAAGTGTAACAGAAAAAAGGCCCTTAATATCAACGTCAAATGCCATTTTGCAGTTGACAGTTATTTTAAACAAGTGATCAACCGATGTACTTTTTTGAAGTAAGACGGATTGTTTATTGCCAAAGCGAGAGAACTAGAGTTTATAATGAATCACACTAGACTCGTACATTTTCTAGTCAGATTTAAAAACTAAAATGTTTGGACATGCGACCGTTTCGGGTTTATAATTATAATTTGTATGATTAGTGCCATGAAAACATTAAAAATACCAACTGTGAATGTCGCAAAAGTTCACTGGTCTCAATTAGCGTTCATTCAAACGACAGTACTGCATTGCGATGAGTTTGGATGGAAAGTTAACTTAATTGCACATTCTTTTAAAAAGTGAGCTATTTTACAAGACCTGAATTAAAGGGGGCATTGTTCGGTCTCATTTACTGCGGACTGGACTTAAAGTTGGGATAAGTTTTTGTTTTTATTCTACATAGTTGTTCTCCGTGATTTCATCCCCGTTGCCCGATTCCTATTACTCGTAGCGTGATGTTGTATAACCTAAATTATCTGGTAAAAAACTGAAATATCAAAATATCTAGGTAAAGAAAGAAAGAAAAAATATTAATTTGGCACAAAACCACAACTAACACACAACAAAATAAAATAAAAACAAGAAACAGAAAAATGGAAACTTAAGCATAAACAAAAATTAAAGGGAAATGTAAAAAACAAAGATGTGATGTGTGCCCCATGGCTGCGCCAAATAGGCCCAGTTCAGCAAAATGTCGAGCTCTGAACACTGGTTTTCAACTGGACCTGTAAGGTAAGGATTGGCAGATCTTATGGTCCCTAATAATATGGTCAATAAGAGGCACTGTCATCGTGCACTAAAGGTATATCAGAAAGTATTAAACAATTAACTCCATGCGACCTTTTTCGTAATAGCTAAAAAAATATCAACGGTACCGACTACCGTACCAAGCTTCAATACTCTATCTATCCAAATGATGAATGAGTAGAAAAAGCCGAGACGATGATAGTTGTCACATCCAATAAACATTCACTATAGGACACGACTCACGAGACTGCCAATGTTAATTGCAGTTTCTTTGCCAAATTGCTATGTCTGGCAGACGGATTGAATGTAATCCTCGGTGCGTATTCGTACTCGTATGTAGAAAAATTAAGGATTTATGTGTTACTCTAAAACTTGAAGCGAATACAATAAAAAATATGCTTGTAAAGAGAAAGCTCAGTTAGTCTTTCTCTAAATTGCAACATTAGCAAAAATAGACAAAAACTTTCTGCCAAATCGCAAAAGAAACTTTCTCTAGAATCTACAAAATAAATCGTAGAAAAATACAATCAAAATAGAATCATTGAAGGATAACACGCCAAGGGAATTCGTAGAAACGCCTACAAAATCAAACGGTCACATAACCTCGGCTTTATGGGCAAATACGAATATAGCCAATGTCAACATCGGACGGACCGAGAACGAAAAGAATGAACGAAGAATTTAAGGTCCAACTGAGTGAATGGTATTACTCGCAATCCACTTTGACAGGAACATAGAAGCGAACGATAAAAAGTAATTGCGTTGCTCTTACATAAAAAATGTGTTTTTTTACTACAAAGTAAACTTGCTCCTACGCGGGAAGAAATTAATAATGGCCGGAGAAAAACTCATCTAGCGAGCTTCTTTTGTACAAACTTAATTGCTCTTATGAATTTTTAATTTATTAATTTAATTTGCTAGTAAGGCTTTGCAAATACGGATAGGAAAAGACAAATGTGTGAGATGAAACATTTTCATCGTGGCAAAAAGACCACGTGTTAAAAATAGAAATAAAAATTATGCTAGCAGTTTCTACTTCACAAAGGTAAATATTGCTTATGAAGAACACTTCTTTGTTATTATTTTTTATACTTAGAGGTTTGTGACTCTGAGTAAATACACAAACAAGCTTACATACCTCCAAACAGGTACTTCCGTTTCATAAATACTTCAATACACATCAAACATTTTACGAAAAACACAACTGACAATCAAAAGTCACACAAAACTTGCTCACATAAAAAATTCTTCACAAGCACTTGTTTTCTGTACAGAAACACAACACGAAACAATCCCCGGAACTCATAACTACCTCAAAAGACAATTTGTAAGTCCGCTTCCATTGCAAAAGTCGCAATAAACTCACATTTACGCTACTCAAACTTTCCGGATGGGCCAATTCCTGGCCGTCCATTGAACAAACAAGCGACCTTAATTACGCGGGCCGTTGTAATCAATCAGCTGGGCCCGGTTTGTTGACAGTGGTCATATTTACCCCCGCGCGCGAGCGACGGGTTAGATCTGATTTTACAAGCGTTCGGTCAACTTCGTGCGTTTTCGGTAAATTTCGGCAGCTGTTTAGTATTTGATAGCGCGTTAGTGTGTGTGCTGTGGATGGGTGACCATTAATTATTATTACGAACGCGAACTAAGGGAGCTTTCACATGACGCGATTCGTGCGTTTTGCAATTTCTACTAACTAAAAATTAAAATCGTCCTTGCTAACTACGATATAACGATGCAATTCGACTGACTTATGTCGCCGTCGTCGTGGCTAGCGTGTTTGGTTTTTCATCTACCCGTAGATAACCGCTCATTTTATGTCATAATGCCGTAGTGGTAAGGACGATGTCTCGCTGTTCCCGGCTGTCATTTGTAGATGTTTGACGGTCATTACAGGTAGTCAGTAATTCGAAAGTCTTACTCAAAGGACCAGAAACTAAGTTGAGGTGGTAGATATGCAGTCCTTCCGCAAATCTGTTTATGCTGGAAATCTCAGTAATGATGATTTACGGATGAGGAGTAATTAAGCTATTCGTTAAAATCCTCTATTTTTTTTAACGAATGATCAAATAAATTGAAATATTTTAATAAAAGTTAACTAGTGATTAAACCACTGGTGTGTGATTTAAATGAGACATCGATTAACGTTGCTTTAGGGTTAAACATGGACAGTGGATTGTTTATTTAGTTAGCTAGGATAATTAGGCTCGTTAAATATTAATAGATAAACATTTTCATTGTGTCATTTTGTTATGCATTGGTCATCGAATTATTGAGGTTTTGGACGGCTTCCATAGTTGTCTAGATTCGTCTAGAGCAGGTGGCCCAATGGTATTGGCCCTGACTTATGAGTTGTAGGTCAAGGTTCGAACCCAGCCAAGCGCATTACTTAGTGTAATTTATTTCATCACCACTGCTCTCGAAAATGTGAAGGAAAACGGAATGTTCTAGAACAAAAAATTCGAAGACCTATGACATCTATCAACTCGTACTGGGCCCGCATTGTGGATTATGGCCCACTCCCTCTCACAGAGAGGAGACCAGTGTCCCAACAGTGGGAACATTTATAGGCTGATGATGATGAATTAGCCCACATTCCTTACAAGGTTACCAATATTGCAACTTATATCAGTTATCTTAGTAAATTCCTTAGTTTCTTGAGACATAAGTCAATTAACTCTAAATTAAATCAGGTCAATTAACACCGAGACGCGACGCTACGCGCACATTTCAATAGAGCGACTCAAAATCTGTCTGTATATAACAACACGAAAATATACATAAAATATTTCACATTCCCAGTAGGTATATCGTCGCGTCACGTCGCGTTGCGCCGCGTCTCGGTGTGAACTGACCCTTAGTTGCAACATTGCAAAGATAACTACGTTATAATTCTAAACATTTTTAAACTTCATAATATTATCTTCATAACGGCTCATAAACTGGCTGAACGTGTTTAGAAGTATACACGATAATCTATTATAGTATTTTTATGGTCCCGCAGACCATAAAAAGTTACTATGTAAGAAGAAAATAATGTAATATCCATGTAGTATTACATTATAAATCTGTTATCTTCACATTATGGTATACTAGCGAGCCGCCCGACTTCACACGAGAGTAAGTTAAGTATATTGAATTGAAAGGATGGATGAATAGATGGATATTTGTTATGTCTGAAAAGCTAAAAAAGTAGGTTATGCTCTTTTTTATCGTGGTAAAATCATCAAATGAGTACGGGCACTCAGAGTGTAACGGGAGGGACTGTCAAATTCGTACTGACAAAAATCCACGGTGTCCTTCAATAGCCCTTTACGTTCCAGGGTCACGGTTACCTGGTAAGACAGTCCCGTGACCCCGGAAGGCTTTGGTCCTCTAAGGGAAGCCCCGTCATATTCTTGACAGCTCTTTGAGGCGTTTGAGCGTGGAACACGACGCGCCGGCGCCGGCGGGCATGGTCCATGAAAGGACAGCGAGTCGCCCATTACTCGCCGCCCGCGTGGCCGCGCCTATGGTGGCCGGAAATCACCTCGTGTCGTCCGATGCCGTAGGCGTCTCCAATTTTTATCCCTATGGTGGTACTAATTTTAACCTCCACGCGGGCTACATCTGTGGTATACACTATAAGTAGGTATAGCTGTGGAGAGCAGTGGTGGCCCAGTGGTATCGGTCCCGACGGTCGTGGGTTCGAACCCCGCCAGGTGCATTACTTTGTGTAATTTATTTCATCACCACTGCTCTCAAAAACGGCGAAGAAAACATCGTGAGGAAACCGGCATGTCCTAGAACCAAAAATTAGAAGACATGTGACATCTACCAACACGCACCGGGCCCGCGTGGTGGATTATGGCCCACTCCCTCACACAGAGAGGAGGCCTGTGTCCCAGCAGTGGGAACATTATAGGCTGATGATGAGGTATAGCTGTACAACTTTGCCTGTCACTTACGGGAATACAGAAGCGTAATAATATAAATTGCTGAATCCAAGTCTAACTTGGCCAATATCCTGAATGACGAACAGTTTAATATTAACGCACGCACCCATATAAACGCATAATGGCGATACGTTAATTCCTAATGGCTATTGTTTTGTATGAGTAAGCGAATTATTTGTTCCTTGAATAAATCAATTTAGACCCCGGATGTAAATAAGCAGTCCCTATCATATTGGTCGTTTTGGTTTTCAAGGCAAGGCTCTTCAGTCGGCTGATATGGTGAGTATCGGTCGTTCGTTACTAGGGATGCATCGATACGCCTCTTCGCCGATACGATACGATACCGATACTCTTATAAAAATATCGGCAATACCGATACCGATACGCTTATTGTAAATTAAAAAATTAAGATAAAATAAATAAATCAGAAGTCAGATTATTTTTTTTTATTTTATATTAATAAATAAAAAGTACTGACATAGGTTGATATAAGATAATTATACATTTTAGTAATTAAAATTAACATTAATAAGATTTTTGTTTAAAAAACAAAGCAATTATTCGGAAAAAAAATGTAACCGCCTTCAAAAACAACCACAAAAAAGGGTAAAATAACCTACAAAAATAACTTTTCTTTCAGAAGTCGGTGCCTTTATTTTTTTTTTCATTTCATTGTTTTTTTTGCCACCGACTTCTGAAAGAAAAGTTATTTTTGTAGGTTATTTTACCCTTTTTTGTGGTTGTTTTTGAAGGCGGTTACATTTTTTTTTGAAAAAGTTTTTTATTTTACTCTTTTTAGTTTAAATATTCAACTCAAATTCTTGTCAAATAAATCATTCTCTTACATGACATGTATGTGCACTAAAATTTTGTAATCCGTAGCACCGGTAACAACATCGCTCAAGTGCACAATATGCTAATAAAATTCCCTATCTCAAAAACTACTGAACCGATTTTGATGAAACTTGCAGTATTCCGTAAGTTAAACAATACTTAGTACAACAAAAAAAGAATTACTTAAATCGGACTTGTAGTTCCAGAGATATGCGAACACAAACTAAATCAGTCGATGCCTACTCCAAGCCGTTGAGGAGTTGTACCTTCCATCATCAGCTCATCCACCTGAGATGATGATTATCAGATGCAAATACTTGAACAGATTTAGAAAATATATGAAAATGGTACTATGTGCCTATAAAATTTGAAGGTTGCCCTCGATTTCCCTGGGATTCCATCATCAGATCCTGACCTGATGATCATGGGACCAATTGGAAAGTATACCCTTTCAAACAAAAGAAAAATTTTCCAAATCGGTCCAGGCGTCTTCGAGAAATCGGGGAACATACATAAAAAAAAAAAAAAAAAGATTCTGACGAATTGAGAACCTCCTCCTTTTTTTGAAGTCGGTTAAAAAGCGATTTCGCAAGTCTGTTTGGCAAAGGTTTCCCCGGGCATAGTTCGTGCCTCGTTTGCAATGAAATAAGACGAGACAACTCTCGTTCACACTACATTTTGAACTTAAAAAGTATCGTCACAAAAATATCGTCAATACCGACATATCGGCTAACCCGAAGTATCGCCGATATATCGGTATTGGATGCATCGCTAGTCGTTTCTAGCAGTTCATCATCATCAATCTATAGCAGTCCACTGTTGGACATAGGTCTCTCTAATCACACCCCATTTCACTTGACCACCGGCTACTCTCATCCAGCTTTTACTGGCCACCTTGCGAAGACGGTCGCTCAACTTTGCCTGAGGGTGTTCCATCTTACGTTTGCCTATTCGCGGTTTTCAGTCGAGATCTCGTCTATCCCAATGGTCATCGTTTTTACGACTAACATGGCCGGCCCATTGCCACTTCAGCTTGTTATTCTGTGTTGATCACATACGTTCTTTGTCGGATCATCTCATTCAACAGTATAAACGATCTTTCAAACGCCTTAATATTAAACAACCCGGTTATTTTGTCATCTATTAGATGAGCTGTTTTAACTTACTTTTGTACCTTTCATATAAAACTATTATTGTACTTGATACACGATAAAAACTACGCTTCAAAGCATACAACTTAGAGAATGTTAAAGTTACCAAGCATAAATAAATGAATCTATTTACAAACTACCTATTAGTAAAACATTAGTAAAATTAGATTACATGTACTGTACAGCGCAACTGTGATACAATTTCAAAGGCAACTCGATACACGAGGCAATGACCTACGGACTCAGTACAAAAAACACACACTGACCTAAGATTTACTGGAAGTGGCTTCTGCTTTTAACTACGGTCTAAATATAGAACGAATTAAATATTTTCATGGCCGATAGATAATATAATAGCCATGTGTTTTTGGTTAATAATAACTTATCAAAGGGCAGAGAATCAATTTTTCCTCCGCTTGTATTGCGCACAAAAATAGCCCATGGTAAAGTTTTATTGTAAAAATACACAGTCTCAACTTTGACATTGTGTAGGCGCTTCATACAAATATGAACATTCATAGAAAAAGGTTATAGTTCCTTTTAACACACAGCCAACAGAACATTACTCGCTACATTTAAATAAGGTCCATTTTCATGTATTTTTATGTACGATTTTAACCTTTATCGACACAGCAACGTGCTATCGAAATTATATCGGCTGCTAAGGGCGTGACGACCATCATTTAACCAAAGCACCCCATAGTAATCAGTTAATTTGAGATTGAAAAGGGGAAAACCTTTTCTACCCTCTCCTATGGTGCATTTATGATCGTAACTACATAATTATGATAACGCTATGATCCGTTTTCAAAGCATCCATTAAAGAGGGGATCTAAGGTCAATTTATTTCGAGCAAACTCAGCTTGATGCTTAAATCACGAGCAGAGTTACACAGATTTAAGAAATTCTGATATTTTACCCGTGAAACAAGTTGTGATTGAAAATCAGTTTAGATCGTGAAAGCATAACAGACATAATCGCTTTAGTTTCAATTTCAGTCAAATAAATACGTTACAAAGGCTGGGCATTATTTCTGTACACAATTCTTTCTTAGTTATATTTATTTAGAAAAAAGTACTGATAACTATAACAACGTTTTTTTTAGGTACTAATAAAAATAATAAATAAAACTCAATTCGATTACTTAACAAAATTCTATTTCATCTCACACACAATAAAGTTGTAAATTGATCAACAAATATAAACATTGTGATATCAATCATTGTGTCTTGACTTGACGTCATAGCAATGTTTAGTGACGTCAACACACGTTGACATTTCCATAAGTTGTACATCTGTGTGTTCAAAGTTTTTAAATCTTTTTATTGTTTTTCCTTCCTGTGAAACATGATTAGAGAGAGAGAGAGTCACAAGTTTTATTTCTTTTGTAGTAATAGTTCGTTATTTCATTTGCGAAAAGTAATCGAAGTTTGCCAACTACCTACTTTGCTCTAGTTCAAACAGTTTTTAATCATTTACACCCATTTTTGGTATCAACTGCATTATTTATTAGGTAATCTACTCATCAGTGAAGATGTGCATTCGACATTATGACGAGTTCATAAAATAATGCGTATTTTAGCATCATTAATTTGTGGCCCGAAATAGTTTCTAAGACGGTTTTTCATCCCCAGAACCAAAATTCCTTGAACACCGGATGTCCACAAACACAATACCATTACGACAACCGTTTCTTTTCTTTATATATCTGTGTAAAGTTTTTAAAGTGTTTTATTGGTTCTCCTTCCGGTAAAGTTGGTAGGATTGTTTTAACGACGACGAGTAATAAAGGAGCAGCCTGTATATGAGGAAGTTTCTTTGTTTTCATTTTAATTCTGTACTCCTTTATGAGGATGGGGAGTGAGAGTTGGGTTTAATTACTTATTGGCTACTGTGTTTTAATTAGATGCATACTGCTTGGATGTGATGTTTTGGTCTATTTAAGTTTGTTTTTGTATGATATAGATACTGTTACTGCTAGCTGACTTCATCCCACAGCGGGGCAACAAAAAAAAAACACTATTTTCTGACGGTGCACAGTGTGGGAATTTCGAAATCTAGGGGGATTTAAATCAAAATATAAATGTTAATATTTTATAACATATTTATAACGTATTTATACCTAAGACCCTATTGCTCAAAGCTACATATTAGAAATTGTTGTATGTAGCTTGAAAAAAATAATAAAAAATCTTGAAGTGGGTTGATAATAGTCGTTGTATACTGACAATGTGAATACGACATTTAAGTGTCATCTTCATTTGAGATTACTGATAAAATTAACTTAAATCCTTGTTTATTGGTTTATTATTCCATTGCGTATATTTGTCAAGGTCACTTAGAGTGCATTTTATTAGAGTAATAGTAATACATTACTCTTATAACAACATGTGAAAGCAAATGTTGAAAAAAGCATTTTTAGAGATGATTTGCAAAATAAAAGGTGTATTAAAAAAAATGGCCAGAAGGTCCCGGTGTTTTGATTGTTTCAAATTATAGTTTAGAGTCTTAACTTTTGAGAACAGTTGATAAAACTTGCGCTTTTTTGCGCCAACATACTTTTTTTCGATTTTCGTAATGACCGCCAATATTACAAAAAAACTAGTTTTTTGATCTCAAATGTGATAAAGAAGCGAATTGCAGCTATCTTTGCTTTTATAAGAGGTACATATCAGCAAGTTAAATTTTTGGAAGATACTAAAATTGAAATTAAGCGCTTTTTAAAAAGTTAATTTATCAAAATTAACGAAAAATTGGCAACAATCGGTAGACATCGTAAAAGATGAATTTTGTTTATTTGAATACCAATCAATATCATTTTACACTTGTTTCTGTTATTTATTTCAATTTGGAATTAAATCCCGCTAGATTGCGAAATTCCCACACTGTGCGGTGGTCGGAAGGCCCCTACACTAAAATAAGCCTGGGCCGGCCACGTCTGCCGCATGCCCAATGAGCTGTGACCCAAAATAACCAAAATGATAGAGATGGTAAAAAAAAAATGAGATAATTAGGCCTTTTCCCCGTTATGGACTAATACAAAAAACATATGATAAGTTAAGGTAAGGTAATAATAATAATAATATAATAATAATATTCCACAACTATCACACAACGCCATCTAGTCCCAAGCTAAGCAGAGCTTGTGTTATGGGTACTAGACAACTGATAAACATACTTATATATTTCTAAATACATACATATTATAGATAAATTACACCCAGACACAGAACAAATGATCGTGCTCATCACACAACATTTGTCCTGGGTGGGAATCGAACCCACGACCTCCGGCATAGCAGTCAGGGTCACTAACCACTAGTATTATTAGTATTTGAGTATTGTTTCAGAAACAATACTCAAATACAAATTGACAAAAAAATATTGTTCCGCTGATTTGACGTTTGCCGATAAGGATGACTTGTTGATAATGAACCACTTTACTATCATCATCATCTACTTAGCCTTTTCCCAATTTTATAAGTGTCAGTAACCAATTTAATTGGATGCAGCTGAAACTGAATACACTATCGATCATCATTTTATCAGGTTTTATGTTTAGCATGCCATTTGGAACGCAGCGTAGAACATCCACCCGCAAGGTGGACAGACGATCTTATGAAGACCACAAGATCACGCTGGATGCAAGCCGCTTACAACCGGTCCTATTGGAAGTCTATAAGGGAGGCCTATGTTCAGCAGTGGACGTCTTACGGCTGATATGATGATGATGCCATTTGGGTGCCAAATATATGAAAAATAAACTATACATGATTGTTTATAAAGAAAAAACACAGGAGACAGCTTTTTTAACGAAAAAGTATAATACATAACTAGGGTATCAATAAAGGGTTTCGGAACCGAGTGACGAATGTAACCCAATTACAAGTAAATGTGACATCCGGCGTCCTTTATGTGACGTGTGACGAGTCACAATGTGACGCTGTTTACGTTCATATCATACCGCCACCGTTCACGCATTGTGGTTTGGTGGAATTGAGAAGTTGTAGCGAGCTATCGACTGCTTTTTTTTTTAGCGTGGTAAAATCATCAAATGAGTCCTCCCACCCGGGGCAGGGCGGGAGGGACTGTCAGACTCGTACTGACTAAAATCCACGGTGTCCTTCAATAGCCCTTTATGTTTATGCTGCAATGCAAATGTGGGGCAAAGAAAAACAAAATATTTGGCCCGTCAACGAAAACAAGGGAACGGATACAGACCTACGAACGTAACTAACGTCAAAATCAAATTACGGAGATAATACGGCCACTACTTAAGTCATTTTGACGCGGCGCTAGTGTCTATATATCTTTACATCAAATTGTATTAATAAATGCAGTACCACAAACCGTAGGTCATGAGTGGTGGCGGACTACACATGACTGGCGGTTTGGACTCTTGGAAGCTATCTGTCAAATCGTAATAAAATTCATTGTTCGGGCTCGATATCACCGGGCGTAGAAAAGGTCCGTAGCTAAGGCCGAAACCGAGGGTTTCGTACATTTTTTAAATGCAATTTGATGTAATGACATAGACACTAGCGCCGCGACAAAATGACTTTAGTCGTGGCGGTATAATCCGTCCGGTTATAATTTGATTTTGACGTCAGTTACCTGTATCCGTTCCCGTGTTATCGTTGACGGACTAAGAAAGGAGACACCCAGAGTCTGAAACAAATGCTGTACCTACATACAGTACTATACCACATCATATTTGCTACTTCCATATCTTTGATAATGATCGAAGTTCCATATTCTATAAACCGCTATCTTCTTTGTCCGGTGCCACGCGCTCTCTAACTCCCAATTTTTTGCCCACCAGATATTCATCACGGCTTACATATCGACATAGTTGGCTTATTTATGTGAAACTCCGTGAATTTATAGAACTCGTAAAAAAAAACAGATTTGACCAATTACCTACCTTGTACAATAGCGTGGTTGAAACGTTTTGAATTACAGTTTTCAGTATACATAATGGGTTTTAGACTCATAACATAAAACTAAGCAAAATTGAGTTTACCATCACAAAACATAAAAAAATATTTTTTTTGTTGGTTGTAAATCGCTCTAGTTGGAGCGGAAGGGACAGTCAGACTTGTAATGACTAAAAACAACCATATTCCTTCAGTTGGCCTTTACGTTCCAGGTACCCTGTTTAGACAATCCCGCAAAACTTGAATACATTCCTAACGTAAATGTATTTAGGTATGATGGGTTCACAAAAATGAGTGCAGAGATATCAAACACCTTACTTCATTGACAACTTTTTTTTTTCATAATCGTATGGAGTAATTTAACTAAAAAAAATTTGCGAAGCTGTGGTCGGTGAAGTAATGAATAAACTTTTAAACTTAATTTATTTACATCATCAAAGCTATGACTACATCTCATTTAAGAGATCTCTGCATTCCCAATTAAAACCTCTAATAGCTTTTACATCTCACAGAGTAACGGTCTAATTGTTCAGCTCGAAACTAGAGCTAAGCTAAATAATTTGTACTGAAATTGTACTAATGACCACCAGATACTGTTTGATTTAGTATCGACTAAATTTAGAATGGATTTGAGATTCGAAGAAGCTATGGTTAGGTAATATACATATATTTATTTTCAAGAAGTAAAGCCTCCTGCAGACAGACGCGATAAATCGCGCGGGGCGACATGTCGCGGTCCATTCGCAGTATTTTTAGAGTGGAAATTAGCTTGGCTCGTTGTCGCAGCGCGATTAATCGCGTGTGTCTGCAGGAGGCTTAATTGTAGTGGAAAAAAATCCTTCAAATACTCACGCAACAGCTGAAACATACCTGAAAGAATAAAATAATTAAATTAATTAAAAAATCATATATTATACAAACTTAAGCTAAAACTGAAGAAGCTTGTGGCTAAATAATAACAGTCACACAGGCCGATCTTCCGGGTCAAGCCGCACTTGCCAAGGTTGGTCTGTGGATGAGTAACCATCTGTCATAGCGAGTTTCCTCCGTGCCTCGGAAATCACGTAAAGCCGTTGGCCCCTATTCGAAAATACTGATATTCAGTGCATCTAGCTACTCGTACTTCGACTGGAAGCCGACCACAACATATTTGCGAAAAGGCTGAGCAGACGATGATTTATACAAACTAAACCTATTATGAGCAAAAAAAATTACAATACACAGTCCCATGACATACCCGCCGTGTTCCACTTGCTACTAGTTTGATAGGCATGTTGACAGCAAATTGCAAAGCTTTTCTTTCAAAGAAAAATTCGAACCGCCAGCAGGTTTTGAACCTGCGACCTCCGAATTCAGTACACCCGACGCTCTTCCAAACGAACTGGCGCGTTCTACCAAACAAACTATTTAGCTTTATAATTATATTAGTATAGATAATAAAAAAGAAGTTTTTTTTACTCCTTAAATCATAATATTACTCTAATAATGAAACTTTCCCGAAGAAATTACAAGGTTTACCGGAGAACCGACTGTTGTTCTTTTAAAATCGCTTCAGTGTTTAACTGTTGAAAAACATTTACTTTAGACGTAGTTTCTACACGGTCTTAAGTAGAGTTGGGAAAGTTACAATGAAGAAGTCTGTCTGTAGGTTGTTCTAACATTTGATGGTTCACACGTTGCATTATTATATTAAAGGAGATTCTCGCACAACATCGCTTAGCTGTCGCATCGCCAATTTGATCTCTATTCTACCGAGAATAGACAAAATTATTTCTAGATACTATTTTTGCCCTAGTGTGACACGACACGTAGACGACTGAGGAACAGAAACAAAATTTTCTACGTTTTATTTAACTGCGTTCACATTCTGTC
Organism: Agrotis exclamationis; assembly: GCA_950005045.1. NCBI lineage: Eukaryota > Metazoa > Arthropoda > Insecta > Lepidoptera > Noctuidae > Agrotis > Agrotis exclamationis. Next base: position 20,937,090 of record OX465429.1, on the reverse strand, counting down.
ATTTTGTCATGTCATGGTAACATCATTAAATGAGTTCTTCCACCCAGGCCGGGGCGGGAGGGACTGTCAGACTTGCACTGACTAAAATCCAAGGTGATCCTTCAATAGCCTTTTACGTTCCAGGGTTCTACGGTGTCACGCTTCACAATTTTAAAGAATTTTCTGTTAAAGTCAGATTATGTATTAATTTAATATAGTAAAGTTATTACAAATGAATCATGAAAGTGAACGAACAAGACCGGATGCAAAATAAAATATTTTCAAACCGCATTAAATGTTAATATTTATTACAAAAAAAAAACGGAAAGAAAACCAAACAAATTACCTAATAATTAGGCAGATACCGTTACCATTTTCCCTAAATTTTTCAAAAAAAGAATTATTGGAAGGAGCCCAAATAAAAGGTTTGTAAGGTAGGAATTGAATAATACGATAGAAAAGAGGGTAGGCGAGAAATTTCTCCGACAGAAATTAATTAGAAGAGATGGACAGGAAATGGAGGAATTAAAAAGTGGCCTTAAATGTATTAATAAGGATTCCTTCCTTTTTTTAATTAAAATTGAAATATCTTTGGACTATATTTCTATTACCCGGTAAACCCCTGTGCACACGGGTGATTATTTTATGAGATGATATTTATCGGGGATTTGATTTCCAGAAAAAAACCTTTTTCACGATTTAGGGCTGATTTTTCAATAGTCAGATAACTTTTATCTGAAGCATAAAAATTGCGGTTTGACATATTTTCTACAGATAACCTGTCAAACCGCCATTTTTATTCCTCAGATAAAAGTTATCTGACTATTGAAAAATCAGACCTTAATATAATTATTGAATAAGCCCTGAGTCCTGGGTTGACCGGACCATAAACTAACCTTCCCTTTGCGTTTCAGGACCATGGTAACGTTACCCCGTGTATTCGGCCCCATCGGAGAAAGTTAATTTGCTGAATCACCATCGACTCAAGCCTGGGGTCCTACTATCTAAGTCCGTAAAATGTTTCTTAAAAAACGTTTCGTTACGTAGTAAGATCCTTTTCTTACAATTCCTGCCAGATCTATTATCTTTATCACAATTAATTATATTACCAAGAATGGAGCAACAAAGTGCCCCAGAAAAACCACCCATTCCTGTAATGAATTTCAAGAAAATCTCAAGAAAGATAAAACCTTTGACAAAGGAAACTATAAAAACAAAGATTTAGGCGTCGTACAGACACGCGATTAAACGCGCGAGGAAAACATAACACCAAAGCACTGCGCCCGTTTCCAAACTACTGAACCCTGGAATTGGGCAATTGAAAACACGTTGGATTTTAGACGAGTCTGACAGTCCCTTCGATTCCACCCAAGGGGAATCAGGACTCATTTGAAAATATAAGTACCACCGAAAAAAAAACTAAAAAACATCCCAAAGCTACCAATTTCCACTATGAATGTACTGCCAATGTAATTAGCTTGGCTCGTTGTGTCGTTGGAGCCTCCTGCAGACACACGCGATTAATCGCGCTGCGACAACGAGCCAAGCTAATTTCCACTCTAAAAATACTGCGAATGGGCCGCGACATGTCGCCCCGCGCGATTAATCGCGTGTGTCTGCAGGAGGCTTATCTCTTGACGCGCCGCGCGCCAGTTTTTCGTTCTTGTGTGTGAGGCTCTGCGGTGCGGCTAAAAAGTCGCCCCGCACGTTTAACCGCGTGTCTCTGCCCGAGGCTTAACAGGTACAAAAGCCAACAAATAAATCTTTCAATAAGATCCTAAAAATCATGTCAAACAACGTTATTCTTTCCCTGAAAACGCCTGAAAGACTTCCTTTAAAAGGAAGCTTGAAGGACACAAAAGGCTTTGTTGCTTAACACAAAAGTTAAGCCACCCTCACCGAAAAATGACAAAATGGCTTTATAGCAACGCCATTGTCAATATACTATACTGTAATTAACATCGTTATACGTATTTATGAGACACTGTACAGTTGAAAGGTAGAAAATCAACTCGTTATCTATATCGCTAACCTTTTTCCCCAACTACATTGGGGTCGGCTTCCAGTCTAACCAGATGCAGCTGAATATCAGTATTTAACGTGGAGCGACTGCCTATCGGACCTCCACAGCCAGAAGTTGGGTAATACGATGCCCCTTGGTCAGACTTTCGAGCTTCTAACCGTAAGAGCGTTTTCGCACTATGTCCGATCCGAATCCGATCCGAACCCGTGAAAATACGGTCCGTCGTAGCCGTAGAACTATTTCTATGGTAATTTACGCACTGGACCCGATCTCCGTCATCTGATTTCTTTCCGTCATTCTAGAATCTCCATTTCGGATAAGATTTATGACAGACCGAAGTAGCCATAGTATTATTTGTATGAACGCTCGCGCACTGCGTCCGAGTTGAATCCGAGCTGGGGACGGCTGGGTGACGTGAAGCGGCAGGCATGTATATTGTATTTAAGCTTTTGAAAAGCATCGGTCTTGCAAGAGAGGGTGCACCCAGAATTCTTTACGTCTTCTACGTCTTCGTACGTACAATAGTATTGCCAGAAGTTGACGTCGATTGAAAGGACTCGTGATCAACGACGTTGCTGTGGCTCCGCGTAAAATCACGTATTCCAAAAGATAGCTCCTAAATTGCTTGGATTTGCATCAGAGATGGAAGTAGTGCGTAAGCAATATCCGTATTCGGTCCGTGATTTCTAGACCAATTTTTTCACGGGTTCGGATCGGACATAGTGCGAAACCGCCCTTACACTCAAATTATTTTCTTAATCTGAGTAGTAACGATTTTCTCCGAATGGCAGCTGAGACCAACGGCTTTACGTGCTTTCTGAGACGCAGAGGAAACTCGCTAAAATGAATATTGATCACCCATCCAAAAACCAATCAAAAGTAAATAAAGGTCGAATGCAGCCTGTGATCTTGCCCAGGTTGGATCGCAAGGAGGTGGATCATTTATGCAAGAACACAAATGTTATACAGACTTGACTTTCTTTGCCTCCATTTTATAGCGGACAGCTTTTATTAACAGTAGCGCTATAGTGGAGGAAGATTACAATTATTAATTAATTTAGTAATTACTGTGAAAGGGAGTAACGATATTGCTGTAGTCTGGATTTTTGTTATTTTAATATTAGATTAATTCTGTCTAGATTTATTCTCGAGGCTGTGTTCTTTTCTTGACTCTCAACTGGGTATGATGTAACAAAAATTAATGGAGCTATTTTAGGCACAAAATTTTTGCTTCGTGGTCATATTTCATTATTTTAATAAATTAAAAAAAAAATATTACGTACTTTTTTATATTCCCTCTAAGATTAACGTACATATTTTAAACTAGCTTCCGCCCGCGACTCCGTCCGCGCGGATGTCGGTCTTCGCGTGGATGGTTTATTTCTCCATTTTGAGTAACTCCACAGAATAATTAATAGTACTATACGTACAGAAGGACTACTCCAAAAAAAAATCAAACAAATGTAAAATCTATACACGAGAGAATAAAGTACATTTTAACTGGCAGCCGTACCGCCCACCTACTTTTATAATAGCCTAAACTTCCCGTGCGCAAGCAAAAATGTACTGAATGGTTACGCCCGAGAGTTTATTTTGGTTTATCTGACGCCAACGACATTAAAAGGTTACTATGGGTCAAGCTCAATAGGGTTGCGACTTGCGAGTTTAGGCACAAATAGGTAGTTACCTATGCGTATTTTATGCATTTGCTAAATTACATTATTACCATAAATACCTATGTTCCTCAAGGAATTTTGTTTTTATCATCAGCCTATATCTTTTTGGTTTTGTCATCGATTACTACATACATTATTGATTGTTAGCACAGAATGATAACAGTAGGTACCTACGGCACCTTACGTGAGGAATAATATTTATAATAATATTATCTTTTCTACCCATTATTGTTATATTTTTGAAAATTTATCTTACAAAAAAAAGAATAATATTTAAAAGATTTTTATCGTGTATGGCAAAATAGCCAGTCCTTATTATTTTGCACTCAACCTAGTAACCGACCAATTACTATCGCATACTGTCACAGGCCCCGCGTTGCGTGTCTTTGTAGGTAGGTAAAAAAGTGGCGCAGCGAATTACGACCGCTGACCTTGAATGCGTAGTGTGGCCATTTTCTGAGTTAGAACTTTTAAACAACAACGCAAACATCTTTCTACTTTCTACCGATCTTAATTCTTAGTACTCAGCTTAAGGTGAGTGAGAGTGTCGTCTTTTTATCTTGGTCGTCCAGTAGGCTCACCCCCCCCCCCCCAATTAGTATCTCGCCTCATTTCCAAACTTGTAACTTCATGATTAGGAATCATGATCAGTTAAGCCCATACTTCACAAGCAGGGAGATAATTTTGTTGATCATTACTAAATATGTACTATATATATTTTTTTCTTCATAATAATATTGTGTTATTAATTTACCAAAAGCACCTAAAGGCAAGAAACTTGTGCGTAACTACACGTAACGTAACAAAAATACTAAGGAGACGGAGCGCGTGCGTAACGGATGGCGCGTGGCAGCCGTAGTGAATGGGCCACGACATAATGGCCCCGCAACTACTTGCAGTTTTATGCCTACACCGCGGAGTGAGACAGGCCTGGTAACTCTGACAATGACATCTTATAAATATCTATTGGACCCAAATACGGCTAAGCCTATAATAATTAAGGAGATCTATTGAGCTACTGCTGTTGAGCTCGCGTTCTGTAGTAAGTATTTTTTTTCATAGTAATTCCGACCTTGTATTTACAAATAACTGATCGGAACAGTAATCAAAAAGGTCGCGCTTGCAGTAATCAAAAGCACGGTTTGAAATTACACGCATACAATATTAATTCCACGGACGACCGCTCGCCACACTGGACACGTCCGCCGCTCGCATCAAAATTCAGAATTTATATGGATCGCGCGGCGCGGAACGCGGCTCCTTATATAGGAGTCGGGGAGGCGTGGCCCGCGTGTGCCGCAAACGGTTCAAGCCAAATCCGACTTTCGGCGCTACAGGTTACGGCGCTGAATCCACTGCAGGTAATGCAACGTGTGTTCGCGGTTCTACAGAACAACGTCTATGAATAAAACTGAAAAATAAGATTTTTAAGGGATGTTAGTCACCGTTGCCGGCACGAAAAGAAGTTCGGTTTCTTGACAAAGATTTATTGTCCACAACGTACAAATTATTTATATAAAATAGGACAAGTCCCGACCACCTTTTCCCAGGGAGGACGAAGGCAGGGGTTTTTGGTCCTCTAAACCAAAAATAACAGAATTGAATTACTGTTTAACTTTATGATAAAACTTGGTAGCCGAGTCTTGTGTAGCTATTCCAATTAGGACGTAGCCCGCAAGTGCACTGCTAGCTGCTAGTTAAGTCACACAGAAAAATGATAAGGTCGTGGTAGTCATTAACTTCCGGAGAATCTTAACACCGCGATTCAGAAATGCGCGTCATAGGCACAACGCCATCTAGTGGTGAGTGGTGGAACCTTTTTAGAAATCAATGGAGGCAGGCGTGGCGTAATGTTCTACCTTGATAATAGGTGTCGCCAGTGGTTCCATAATAAGGGTTTGTTACAGTTTTTTTTTCTACGTATTTTTCCAGGATAAAAAGTATCCTATTTTATGCCCAGGATAATAAGGTATAATTATACCAAGTTTCATCGAAATCGAACCGTTAGTTTTCACGTGATGCCTGCACATACAGACAGACAGACAGACAGACAAAAATTTTTTTAATCACATATTTGGGTTTGGTATCGATCCAGCAACACCCCCCGCTATTTATTTTTTCAATATTTTCAATGTACAGAATTGACCCCTCTACAGATTTATTATATGTATAGATATGGTACACACCTATGTACATTTGGACAGTCTGGTTAAGAACCACGTTCATTTATGTCCCAAGGTAAAAGCCATGGGAAGTCTCCTAGAAATAGGAGTTCGGTCATGAATCCAGGGACATGATGTCTTCTTCTACCGTCTGTAAATCATCAAAGGTCCGGGTAGTACCAAAGGCAACAAACGTCCCTTCCGCCCTAGGTGGAGTGGACTGTCAGATTATAATGACTAAAGCCACCCTGTTTCTGTTGCCAGATTCTAGGACCACAAAAATGTCTTCAAACAAGTTAGTTACTTAAATAACTATGTTCTTTTAAAAATATTTTTTTTTTAAATACTATCGTAAGTATTCGTCAAGACGAATCAAACGATTCTAAACTCGATGTGTTTGCGGCGTTTCATTACAGAGTTCCTATGGTCACTTTGCAGCTCCATCAGATCAGCTCCATGTCATCATATTATTGCATTGTCACGCAATAACATAATTATACTTACAAAATTTCAGCTCAATCGGAAACCAGAAAGTGGATCAAAAACTTGCAAGATTTGATTACAAACAACGGACAGGTGAAACTAAATAAAAGCTTGTGAAAATACCTTTTCTTTAAATATAATTATAATATTATACATTATCGTTTACTTTACCAGGAATTCTGATACAAAACGAAATCTGTTCTTTGTCTGCCGTTTTCGTGGAAAATTATGATCCTGTTGAGTTTATTCATTTAGAAAAATACAATGGGAACATGTGTATTGATATAGGTTCTTTAGTTACGAATTCAAGTTCGCAATTTGATGGTTTTTCTTATAAAAATATATGTGATTTCTACATTACACACATCTCAGTTGTTGTACAGTTGTTAGGCACGGCTTTTACGTCTTGAAAACCATCATTGGTCTGGAAGTTTCTCAAAAATTCTACGCTGATCTAGATGTTTTGAGATGGTTCTGGAATGTCCCAGAAGGTTTGGGACTGTGTAAAAGTCCGTGGATGTTTCCAGAACTTTCGACCATCTTCTAGAAACATCTAGTGGGTCCGGCCGAGGTATAAATAGGGCGCCGATTGGCGACCTGAGTCAGTCTGGTTTTGACTACGATCGAGGCGACTCGAAAGTGAACTCGAAGTGAAAATCTACAAGCGACTTTTTAGTGTATATTCAAGTATTTGTTTAAGTGGTGAATAGTGTTGAATAGAGCAGTGGTGGCCCAGTGGTATCGGCCTCGACTTACGAGTTGTAGGTCGTGGCTTCGAACCCCGTCAGGCGCATTACTTTGTGTAATTTATTTCAACACCACTGCTCTCCAAACGGTGAAGGAAAACATCGTGAGGAAACCGGCATGTCCTAGAACCAAAAATTCGAAGACATGTGATATCTACCAATCCGCACTGGGACCACGTGGTAGATGACGGCCCACTCCCTCTCACAGAGAGAGGAGGCCTGTGTCCCAGCAGTGGGAACATTTATAGGCTGATGACGATGAGTGTTGAATAGCGTTTACTGATTGTTTTAATTAGTGATTTGTGTGTCATTAAAGATTATTTGGTTTTAATTGGTGTTGATTAATTTATCCCCGTACGTGTGAAAGTCGCCTTTTTAGATGATCTGCGCAACTCATTTCAAATTCTATTAACGACTTCAACCTCAAACCTCGACTATAATATACACATACCAAAAGTCCCCCGAACTTCGTGATGTGTGGTAAAACACAACTACCCGCACGATTAAAACATAATATTTTTACTACCCACTTTCAGAAATAACAACACAATCCGCGATAAGGGTCGGAACGTTCATAAATAAAGATAGAAAAGGGAAAAACAGAGATATGCATATGAGGGTGAATACAAATCAGTTTGGGATTGTCCGACATCGCAGGCTTATGGTGACATACGTGTAGTGCGGGAAAATAAGGACAAAAAGAGCGATAAGCTGTTACTAAACTTGATTTGATTCTTCTCTCGTAATCGACTCTAATATTATACAGCGACGAAGTTTGTGAGTTTTTTTTTTAGGAGGATATCTACACCTATTTTGAAAATTCTTGCATTTTTAGAATGCTTCATTATTTCTGAGTGACATTGGCTTATGTGTTTCGAATCTGCGCAGCCTAGAGGTGAAGTATTTTTTCCAGGTGCCAGCAGGTAGACCTACCCGAATCTGTTAAATTTTACCAAACGAACATTAACCTTGCACTATTGTGATAAGGTTGAAAATCTATTAAAGACAGATTAAGGTAAGTTGATGTGCTGGCGTCTGTACATAAAAGCTTATCTCCGTAACTTCAAATCCAATTCAGATTATTTTACTAATTTGAAGCTGTTTTAATTGAAGACTTTACAAAATATGAATAAAAAAACTTGAGGTGTCAAGGGACACCCGGTGGAACGAAGTTACTGTATACACTCAACAAAAATAATCGTCGCGACACCACACTGTTCAATGCGAAATAAAAAGACGCAACGAAAATATCTTGCTTTCTATAAGAGAGAGAGAGAGACAGAGAAACATGCGCACGCCACACGGCTTACAATAGCTTACTATAGCAAAAAGTGTCGTTACAACTTTTCGTCTTAATTTTTTCTGTCTAGCCCCGTTTCGCAACCCGCGTTATGGAACTTCGTTCCAAAAAAAGTAGGACGTTCCCGCGAGATTGTAACCAATCATAACGCGACCGAACCCGCGGGCAAGGTAAGTTTTAGAATGACTAATCATCATCTCAGCAATAGGACGTCCACTGCTGAACATAGGCCTCCCCTTTAGATCTCCACATATACCGGTTGGAAGCGACCTGCATCCAGCGTCTTCCGGCGACCTTTATAAGGTCGTCTGTCCACCTCGTTGGTGGACGTCCTACGCTGCGCTTGCTAGTCCGCGGTCTCCACTCTAGCACTTTTCGACCCCATCGGCCATCTGCTCTGCGAGCAATATGGCCTGCCCATTGCCACTTCAGCTTGTTAATCCGGTGGGCTATATCGGTGACTTTAGTTCGTCTACGGATCTCCTCATTTCGGATTCGATCACTATGAATGACTAATAAAGTCATAATATTGATCGGTATCCTATAATTATATCCAACTACCAAATTAGTATAGGTATGCATGTTTTCATATATTTTCCTTCTGCATAAATAAAGTACATTTCTTTTGTAATCACAATCAACGAAATTAAAATATTTGAACTCACGCAAGCTTAATGGGATAACCCCATGAATGTCAAAGCATGAAAACGGAAATAAACCGGGTACCTGTGGCCCGGCAAGGTTATGTTTTTCAATAAACTCTTTTCGAAACCTATATGTATAGGGGTACAGTGTATAAGACGGGGACGCGAGGTATGATGGGAAATCACACGCCTAAGGCAAACTTAGCACAAAACTAACGTAGCACAAGCGCCAACAGGACGCTATTTCCGTCTGGCCGCTTGCAAATGACGTCCTGATGGCGCTTGCTCTACGTTAGTGTTGTGTTAAGTATGCCTAAAGAGTGTATGTCCCCATTATACCTCGCGATTATTAACGTCCCCGTCTTATACACTGTTGCCCGTCAGTTGTTTCTTTTTTTATTATATTGTAACCTTTTAAAAGGCTTTTATTTTAGGCTTTTATAAAGTTTTCATCAAATAGATTAAATAGCGTTGAGTTGAAAAAGTTGAGGTTTCAAAAATACCTTATTTTTAAAAGTTTAACAAAAATCAGCTATCGCACTTTTAAATTATTTTGTGCAAAATTCTTCTCTTACTTTAAGCAAATCAGCATGAATATTATGAACTATGCTACGGGTTTAAAAATGCTACTTTATCCAATTCGCACGAAGCACTTTCAATTTTATAAGCTTTTATTTAGTTTCACCAGTCCCGTTGTCCATTATCAAATCTTGCAAGTTAAAGATCCACTTCCCGGTTTCCGATTCAGCTAAAATTTTGCACGTGTATACAGGGTGGTCCTTTTTAGATAGTCCGTTTAGGGACCTATTTGTACCCGCCAGGAAAATTTAAAAAAAAATAGTTTTTTTATTCATTTTTTAATTGGAGTTTACGAAACATCAGTCGATTTCAAGGACAGTAACTATTCTTGCATTGATATGAAATTAAATGCACTTTTATTTTCTTTCTGACACTCTCACACAATTGTTTTCTTTCTGAGAGAGTGCAATGTCTAAGTAAGCACCTAAAATAAAAATATAATATAACTTTTCATTTGAAAAGTAAATAAAAATCATGAAAACATTAAAAGTGGTGATATTTCTAAAATTACAAAAAAAATCATATATCTTGTAAACGGGTGACAAGTGATTTTTTCCTGGCGGGTACAAATAGGTCCCTTAGTCGACTACCTAAAAAAAATTATATCCATTTGGCCTGGACCACCCTATGTATACAATATATATGTATATCGCGTGACAATGCAATATTATGATGACATGGAGCTGATCTGATAATGGAGCTGGAAGGTGGCCATAGGAACTCTGTAATGAAACGCCGCAAACCCATCGAGTTTAGACTCGTTTGATTCGTCTTAACGAGTACTTTGTCTATAGAAAGTATTTTATTAACAATAAAAGCTTGTTTTTTTAAGAAGAACATAGTTTTTTAAATGAATGATTTGTTTCTTCATAATGCGAACAGCAAAACAGTGGACTTACACCTGCATCTTAATTCCTGAACGTATACAACCCGAATCTCTTCAAAGTTAGAGTGAACAAGCTTTTTCTGAGCTCGCTCTTGTAAGCTCTATCTCTGTCACATTTGACCTGGGGCCTTACCACGGTTTAGGCTGTGGTAAAGAGACAGAGCTATACAAGTTGTCTAGCGCCATCTCTTTCCCACGAACTAAACTGGATCGCGTTAACAGTTCATGGTAGGCCACCTGGACTAAAATTCGTAAAATGGAATATATCCTGTTCTATAGCTGAAGCAATTGAGTTGATAATAGAAATATCCTATTGCCTCTTTAACCCCCTGCATATCAAACGAGTGTTAAATTATAGTTGCGAAGTTCAGTCAACAAAAGTGATAAGTATGCAGACACGTTACTGCGAAAGTTTATTACCGAAGTTTTCGTTGTTGCGAAAGTTCTTAACTTGCGATGTACGTTTTCGAGATCTTGAAAAATACATTTTAACATAAAAATATTGCTCGTTTAACAGTTTCAGAACAAAATTAATTAATATTTAAGTTTACTTAAATTACTTAAACAAATATTAAATTATAATACGTCTTTGTGCGTGATATCTCAATTTCTAGATTAAATTAATAAACTATACGGATTTACTTAACACAGCAAACTATAGCTAAGTACTCGATATTAATCAAAGTCTGTTAAATATTTGTTACTTAATGTAGATAGTAGACTCCAAGTATTGGTAGACGATGATACATCCCTAATTTGTTAATTAATGTTGTTACTAGCGAGTTGAATGAGAAAACATTTATTTCTAGTCAAAACATTTTCAGCCTTACTACAAAAACTTAAACATCTGTTGAACACTTGTCTAAAAAAAGTGTGACTGCAAAACGGACCTTATTTCAACGTCATAATCTGACATTTTTTTAGACAAGTGTTCAACAGACGTTTAAAAGTTTTTTGTGGTACGACAGAATATATTTAATGAGGCGAAATAAGCGAATCTGTTAGAAGAATCTGCCAGAAGTTACTCTAGATTTTAGTATAAATCTGATCTTAATGATTGATTCAAAAACCCCAGGTATTTTCAGCCGGTCGCGAGACTGTCTTATCAGGTAAACGTGAGCCTGGAACGTAAAGGGCTATTGAACGACACCGAGGATTTACGAGTCTGACAGTGCCTTTCCAGTCCCGCCAAGGGTGGGAGGACATATTTGATGATTTTACGAAGTTAAAAAAAGTCATGCTCAGCCACCGAGTTACAACAGAAGCCTACTTAACCTTCTGTCCTCACTTGTATAGCATAAGCATTTCCATAATAACTTAGAAACAAAATTGAACACCCGATAACATTCCGCTTGTGCAAATAAACATATGTTAACGTATACCTAATCAAATATGCGAATCATCACTAGTTGGAACGATACGCCAATATGCTGTATAAGCATTGTATAAGTAAAAGTATATGGAACATAAGCGCCCTGGGGTTAACATGTAACCAAAGTATTGATCGCGCCGAAAATTATATACAAGATATATCCGGAGAAATTATAGACATTTCTGTTTTTAGAAGAGCAGAGAAGAAAATAGAGAAGTATAGGAGATGATAAACTCCATTCACAATGAGACTTATTTTAGCATAGATCTGCCTATTTTTAACCTTTGTCGTGGATCTCCTAATTACAGTTCACCAGCAATTGGCGATAACCGGCAGTGACGACTTGCATCCGGCTCTGCTTCAAGCCACATAAAAGGAACGAGAGGGAGTGGGAAGCAGTCACCTCATTCCTCGTTGAATGAGTGAGAGTGAGGTAATCCTTCTGGCCCCAGCCGCCGCGTGAGACCCCTGGGAGTCAGGGATCTCGACGTGATTTCTAGCCTAAGCGGGCTTGCGGTCGGCGAGTTATGAGCAGCTCGCCGTCCGATCAAGAACCAAGTCCGAGTCACAAGGATTTGTCAGTCTGTTTTGTTACAAAAACAATTACATCTGACCGTACGATTCAATACTCGTTACCTTTTTAAACATTTGTTTTTCTTTACATTATTGCTTCGATCATTAATAACAACTAGATACACAATCCTGTACAAAAACGAACTAAAAACTGTCCTCACGTAGGTCGTAAAATAGAAAGAGAAAGAAAACAGAAAGAAACATAACTGGCCAACATATTATACCAAAAGAAATTAAACCTTATTCAAATGAGTTAAAGTTGGATTTAGAACGGTCATAAAAACTTATTAAATTCTATAACCGCGACTCGAATCAACACATGTTACCCGACTAAATCAAGTAGCCATGCGACACTACGAACTGTACGTTTAGTAAAAGTCTTTTCAATTTAGGTGCTTTATAAACCCGGCTGATAATTTCGTCAATTTTAAAATAAATGTTTTACGGCGATTTCTTAACGAAATATCAGTATTTATAGTACATTGATAGTTATTATATATTGGTAATGTTAGTACTTACTGAAAAAATGAAATTACATCTTTTTTTTCGGTCCTGGAAGAGTGATTTTTGCACTTTTTAAACGAGCACAGAGGCATGTTTACGTTCCGAGCGTTAGAACAGTACTAAACCAAAAGGATGACCGATCTCTGATTTGGTCATTCTTTTGGTGAGGACGTTTTTTGTCGCTGATTGTGTATCTAGTTGTTTTATATGATCGAAGCATTATTGATATTTTATCATATAATCCGTCACAACATAAAAAAATCCATATCTCTAAAACTACTGAACCGATTTTGATGAAACTTGCAGTGTACCATAAGTTGAACAATACCTAGTACAACAAAAAAAGAATTACTTAAATCGAACTTGTAGTTCCGGAGATATGCGTGCACAAACATAAAAAAATACATACACACATACATACATACACTTGTGAAATTTGGCACATTTGTTCAGACGCTGATATAGACTAACATATATGAAAACTGGGCAGTTCTGATAATATTACATACATACGGGTCGAATTGATAACCTCCTTTTTTTTGAAGTCGGTAAAAATAATTCAGTTACTATCTATCCTCACTGACTGCAACATAAATCCGATCACAATAAACACAGAGAAAAACATAACGGTAAATAATATCGCCAAATCAATACACAATTTTCATGGGCCGTCACAGCGAGCCGAAATCCCATTATTTATATCCTTTCCCATCGTAATTTGTCACTTTCAGATATCTTCTATGAAATCCCCATGTGGATTCGGAGTTAGGGGCAGCCATCTCGCTTCATAATAATATCAATTCGATATCCGTAAATGGCAGGCTGAAAAAATTAGAATGCGGAAGGTGAATTTTAAAGCAGTTTTATTAAATGAAAATTCTATCATTTATGTAGAGAGATAAGACGCTTTTATTAAATTGTTAAGATTGACTTTTCGGATTAATGTATACTCATCAAAACAAAATAAGGGCCACTTTTTAAATTGCACTTTAAACAAGTATTGCTCTTATTCTGGGTACATAATAAATACTAAATATCTTGTTATGGTTTCTTTCAAGTATTAATATTGTTCCTACTGCATAATTGGAAATTCATAACTTTTTTTTAATTAGATATTTGAGATTACTTAGAATTTACGGTATAGTGTTTTTTAATTTTCAAACTTCTAACGGAGTTTTCTTTGACTAATACAGCAAGCAGGCTATAATGATCTTTCAATCTCATAATGTCGTGTATTCAGAGACATATGGATGCAAAAACAGCCACTTGGGGTGTCACCTTAATCCAGGGGGTCCGTAGCCAGAAGAGGAAGGTTTAATGGTGGAATATTCCCAACGAGTGGTTCAAAATGCTTAAAACAGGTCTTAAAAGACGAGTAATATCACCAGACGCCGTGATCAAGGAAGAAAGTAAGTAAGTAAAGCCCAAGAAGACCATTAAGTTTGTTTAACCGCGCAAATAGAGCGAAAATCTACTGCGCGGACCGTACAAACTTCATTGCGTCGAGCTACAGGCACCCCTATAATTGACTACACTATTCCGAATCGACTCCATAAAGACTAACAATACTCAAGAAGATGCTTGGTTCGCCTCCAGCTAACTGCAGCGTATGGTGCAAATCGTGAAACATTTGCGAAGGAGAAAATTTATTGAACTGTTTTGACTGGGCTTCATTGCTTTTTATTGATGACTGGTGGGTTATTTTTTTTCAATAAAAACTGATTCATAAGAGTGTAGAGAAGATCTAAACATCAGGTTTCAGATCCTTGCACTCTTAAAACAGACTGTTCTGGCGAGTTCTGAGTTATGCTCTGGGGCGGTTATCTCTATCACGCAAAACTGAGCTCGCATTTCTTAACGAGGGTGCTGTAACTCCTCAAAATTGCGTAGAGAATGTGGTGCAACTCCACATTATCCCATTCGCACAGCAAGAAATACCTAAGTTCTTCTTGAAGCAGGATAATGTTCGAGCGAATACGACGCGACTAACAGTGCACACATTCCCTTACGCTCGAATTACGATGTTACAGTGGACACTTAGGATTTTTACCTGAGTTCTATTGAGCATTTAAGAGATGAGTTAAAGAAGAGTGAAAAAGAAAGTAAAATTCCCATCAACACCTAGCTGGATCTCATAAATTGTCTGAAAACTTGCTGGTAGAGTATCTCAAAAGAAAATGTTCGGTATTTAATCCAGACCATTCCACTTCCCATAAAATGAGCAGAACAGAGAGAACAGAGTCAAAAGAGAAGCTTAAAAGAACACTTTGGAACATTAAAGACGTAATTTTTTCAATTTTTTTATGTTTTATGTAACTTGATACATTCCTGCAATTCCTCACTTTTCATTCAATTTGTTTTATTTTAACGATTTATTGGAATACATATTTATTTTTTGTGTATTTCCATCTAAAACCATTAATATTAATCAGATTCAGTCATTGTAACTAGTAATATTTAAACATTATTTAATAAATCGAAAAAAACCAGGTGGCCCTTATTTTGTTTTGAGTAGTATATTAAGAATAAGTCAATCTTGGAGGCTAATATTCATATTATAATCTCTCTACTGATCGGATTTGGATAAAGCAACCAGATAATTTATAACCTGGATTCACACATAGGACACTTTTTATCCCAGTACCCCCATGGGAAATTTACCAATGTACAGGAAGCCCCAGCCTTGGGCAAGCTAATATAATTTTAGACTATCCCTCTGAACCGTTCCATTCTCTTTTCTATAACTTTCTGAATAAGAAACAGTAACAATAACAGTTTAGAACCTAGAAATAACTGGAACACAATAGAACTCATTCCAATAACTATCAGTTCCACTTCTGAAAGCCCAACTGTAATAATAAAACTTATCAAGGGCGAGTCGTACGGTGTTCTGACGGTTCCGTACCAAGATAAAGCTGAAAGTCTAAAAAAGACATAGCAATTATCGGCTGGTGCTGTGGGTGAGCGATCGACTTCTGCGAATAAATATTTGTGTGGCCTACAGTAGTTGTTCCGGGTTTCGATGTTTGTGTATGTGTGTTTAAATGTTTGTAAACACCCACGACACGGCAGGAATTCCTAGTGTGGGGGACAATGTTTTTAAGTATGATATTCTATTGCTCCAGCAAATGAATAAGGAATAGATATAGTATATTTTTCCTTATGGTAGTGGTATTTAACCTGTATCCCACAGCTGGGCAAGAGTTTCCCCCATAACCTTCCACGTTTTTCCCTGTGCAGTTAGAAAGAGAAGCATTATAAAGACGTGGTTCAAACTATAGAAGTATTATTGTGGGGAACCCTAAAAAAACGTAAATATAAACTACTTTCAGTTTGTAAACTACAAATCGGTCTTTATTCCTGAGTGAGAGTACATTGATAGAAAAACTTTTTTATTATGATCACCCCAAACAAAGGCCGTTACTGTTTACGAGGGTGCAAATAATACTGGTCGAGTTTAGGGGTTTATTTCTATGAAACTGGAGGGTGTTTTTATTCCTGAGATATATTTTTTCAGAAAATTGTGATTTACAGCTTTGTTCGTCAAGAATCATAATCAGCCTGCATCTTCCACAGTTGGGTATAGGTCTCTCCCAATGGACGCCACTGAGCCCGGACTTAAATTTTCCTCATCCACTTCTGCCGGCTAACTTTCGGAGGTCGTCCTCCAATGTTTTAATTCGTCGTCAAGAATGTAATATGTTTACATAACTCGAGATGGCATTAACACTGGTAGAAACTTGAAGATACATCTATTTTAGTAAAGACATTATTCTCGATGAAGCAATATCTTTTATTTTCAAAATTAAATCCGGAAAGAATAACAAATAATTGAGGGGGTCCTGTCCAGTAACTGAAAAAAAGATATTTATGCATAATTTTGTCTGTCTACTCATAAATACATATCTATGAAGTAGGTAAGGGTTACTTTATTCGCGGGACTGTCTTATCAAGTAACCGTAGCTCCGGAACGTAAAGGGCAGTTGAAGGACACCCTTGATTTTAGTCAGTACAAGTCTGACAGTCCCTCCCGTTCTGCCCTGGGCGGGAGGACTCATTAGATGATTTTACAATGTAAAAAAAAAAAGGGGGAGTGGAGTGTGGGAGGGACTGGGCTGTAATCCCCCACAAGGGCACAGTGTGTGTTGGTAGACTTCTACGAATTTTTGGTTCTTAGAAATCCCGGTTTCAACAGATATTTTGTTATAATTATAACACAGCCTGCGGCTGGTTTAACGAATGAGGAAATTCCTTGTCTTACATTTATTAGTATTCATACACAAGTGTAAGTTTCTTCCTTCATAACATATCAGTGTAACATTATTCTAAGCATTGAGATGTAGAGGAAACCCATAAGTCAGTTGAGAACACGAATGTATTTGATGTATTTGTCCGTGGGTAACCGAAATACTGTACGACCTTCTGGTAGGAATAAATAACTCGAGAGCCCTTCTTTATTTTTCAGTTTGCAAATTCATCATTTGCCTAGTAGCCGAGTCATAATAGGGTTTAACCTCGGGATGAAAGATAATAAGCTGTATATTGGTATAAACCTTTGTTTTGTCGTTCTAAATGTCGTCTCAAATCACAAATGCTATCGTGTCTGCGTCTTAAGATATTGAAGGTCAAAGGTCATATAAATCAGTTTTTCGCGAATATCTCGCTTTCTATTGCTTAAATAAGATTTGCACCTGTAAACGTAACCCTACAACTCTCGTATGAAAGTTGTAGGGTCACGTGTTCAACTTACGAATTTTCGGTCAGGGTCACGTGTCCTGACGCCAGTTTAACATTTTTTACCCATTACAAAAAAGTGTACAACGCCGCTAAACTAAAGAAGTTTTTACTTCAAAAAGTAATACAAAGCTCCTAGGTAAGACTGGTTGTCAGACATTCGAACCACAGACTATCCCAGAGAATTAACAAGTTTCCATAAAAAAAGGACAGCCAGATCTTTTATAAACACGATAAAATCATCCTTCAAATCCCGAAAATACGTAGTGAAAATAACTTGGTAAAACGTCGACGACCACGGCATAAAATATTAACATCACAGAGTAAACAATCAGAGTATGGCAACTGGCCTTTTGACGTGGACAGTAACGTTAAATTAGGTTTAAAATTTCAAGTGTGTTACTATAGTTGGTCACTGTTTTAGTTCGCAAAGGTACCTTGGGTAATTTTGTTATACATAAAATTAGGCTTCTAGATTGGATGTCCTTTAGGAGTGTTTTTGTTTTTTAGTTTATATTTGGTTAAGTTAGTCATGACGTGCGACGGACACTTAGAGCATGTAATTTATTTTTAATAAAACGTTGCCCCACTCTCTAGGAATAGAATACAAACATAGAAACTCACGTGCACAAACACCCAGACCCGAAACAACTATGTACTTGTTTGATCCGTGCGGGGATCGAACCCGTGACACACTGCGCAGCATTCGACCGCCCAATCACTGCGCGAAACTTGCCGACTAATCTGAAACCATTATTATCGTACTCTCACTTGCATAAGAAGTTCCTTACGATCATTCTTTGTTCACAAACAAATCGGAGTCCCCGAAACTATCAGAGAGTCATATATTAATACTATAGGGGGTATAAATCAAAATATATGTCGGAATTCGTTCGCTTGGGGATTGCCAACCGCCCCAGTTCTGTGCTGATACATCAATGTCGTGGCGTAATGTTTACAGACCAAGGGTAAGGCTGGCTTGGCAGAATTCTTAATGGGGATATTATTTTAATGTGATAGCGTAATTTGTAAGGGACTATGAGATTTTGGGGTTTGTCTTGTTAGGTATACTTAGTTTGGGTCGCGAGCACTTTAAAGGGCACCGTTAATTTCGAACTTGGAACACAAAGAGCAACCGAAGGAACAGAGTAGATTTTTAGTCAGCAGGTCAATCTGTAAAATTTTGCCAATAGAACATTTACCTTCCACTATTGCGACAAGGTTGAAAATCTATTAAAGAAGACAGATTGAAGTGGTTTGATGTGCTGTCTGTGCCTATCATTTGATAATAATTTTAACACATGAAAAAAAGAGTACAGTTAAGCCTCCTGCAGACATACGCGATTAATCGCGCTGCGACAACGAGCCAAGCTAATTTCCACTCTAAAAATACTGTGAATGGACCGCGACATATCGTCCCGCGCGATTAATCGTGTGTGTCTGCAGGAGGCTTTAGTTTCTCGAGTATTATTTCCGCCCAAATTATTTAAAATTGCATTAAGCCCGAGAAAATACTTAACATATTCTGGAGTTAATAACCCAGATTCAAATATAGCGTGGCTTAGTGCTAGCCTATAATGTTCCCACTGCTGGGACACAGCCCTCCTATCTATGAGAGGCTGTAGACCACCATTTAAGCCTCCTGCAGACACACGCGATTAATCGCGCTGCGACAACGAGCCAAGCTAATTTCCACTCTAAAAATACTGCGAATGGACCGCGACTTGTCGCCCCGCGCGATTAATCGCGTGTGTCTGCAGGAGGCTTTACTGTTAATGTGTGTAAATTTTCGATGTTGGTAAATGCAATCACAACTTAGGAGTAATTTTTAGAGAAATCTTTTAACAAATCAGTTCACTACAACTACACAAACATGATTTTGTAATACGATGTGCGAACACTGCATTTCAACAAATGTTTAATGCAACATTTCCTTAGAAACCGAACTACCACAAGTTTGGCAATTAACAAATCAGTAAAGTTGATTTAGCAACACGTTTCTAAAAATTCCGACCACCTGAGCGGTCGCACCTGGTCAGGTTTTCTTGGGAATTGTTAATTTACTTTATTATTGTTGACTGTTCGTTGGTATTGTGGTTTTAGTACCTACACTTATTATGTAGTTTGCCGTATGATCTTGTTTACTATATACATAAGGGAACAATGTATTAGACGGGGACGCGCGGACGCGGGGTAGGTACGAGTAGGTATGTTGGAAAACACACATTTAAGGCAAAATTAACACAATACTAACGTAGCGCAAGCACCAACAGGACGCCATTTGTTAATGGCAGCTTGCAAATTACGTCCTATTGGCGCTTGCGCTACGTTAGTGTTGTGTTAAGTTTGCCTTAAGTGTGTATGTCTCCATTGCACCTCGCGTCCCCGTCTTATTCACTATTCAACTACATAGATGCAAAAGTTTATGAGAACGGACGGATAGAAGTTTGTAACTCTTTACATTAAAACTGATGAACGGATTTTGTAATTATTTTATAACCTGGATAATTAAAAGGATACTTTTTTATCCCGGTGCGGTATGATGTTCCCGTTACATAATTACCGAGCTGCTGGCATGAACTATTTTATCATATATCTTTGAAGCAAGAAGTACATACCTACATCTAATTTCCATACTTATATTTTAAAGGTGAAGATTAAGTTTGGGTAAACGCGCTAAACTGAGGAACTCAGCGGGCAGGACTCGAACATGCGTCTTTCTGATTCAGTACACCAGACGCCTTACCAACGAGGCCAGCGCAGTCATACTCGAGGAGGTAAATTTTGCATTATATTTTTGACGTCTGATTTACAGAGGCCCTACTTAGACTTTACTTATGTTGGGTTTGACTAGAATCCAACCAATTGAATCCAAGTATTTTACTTAGACTGTTTATCTGAATTCCACAACCACGTAACTGAGTAAAACGAAAACTTTGTCACGACTAATTGACCTGTTTTAATCTACAATTGAATAGACCAGGCTATTCTTGCAAGCTATCCATCACAGACCGTATTAGAATCAATTTAAATGTTAGCTAACTCTAGAACAAACCGTTTGTGTAGCCTTAGATAATTCATCTGACAAACAAGATAAGTTTGAACCCGGCTAAACAGAGACGTTTGGTAAACAAAAGAGCTAGCGGGGCCCAAGACATGAGAAAGAGCGAGAGTATAATATATTTATTTTGTAACTTGGTTATAAAAACAGCTTTACATGTCACAATAATTATTTTTAAAGCTAGATGAGGCCGGTGTTTCATACCTGACTACTCTGAGAAGAAACAGCGGAAACAAACTCTGAGGTCACAGTCTCTTTTAAAGTCCAGACACCGTTTGCTAAAGGGGTTCCCTCACCGGAAGCATTCGCGTGTAATGTAACATTATAGATTCGACAGCAGAGCATTACATTACAATACTACCTCCCTAACTGACAAGCATTCGCGTACATTTAGTATAGATTTACGTTTTAAGGTGCGAATTGTGATGCTCGATTGTCTTCACTCACTGATGAAATGTTCGAATCTGTAACGATACATTACAGGTGAATGCTCGCGGTGACGGAGCGCCTGGTCATACGAGGACCATGCGAGTGGGTATATGAGATCGTCTTTTGAGAAAAGAACCACACAAATTTGAGTAGACCTGTCCAGTCAGTGCAAGCATTTGTCGGTTATCGTGTAGCTCGACTCATAAGCATAACTCAAGCTCTTTTTTTTTCGAGGTAAAATCATCAAATGAGACCTCCCAGCCCGGGCAGGGCGGGAGGGACTGTCAGACTTGTACTGACTAAAATCCACGGTGTCCTTCGGTAGCCCTTTGTGTACCGGAGTCGCGGTATACGTATGTCCCGCGACCCCAACAAGGCTATGGCTCTCTAAAGGGGGGCCCCGACAAACTCAAGGAGCTCAGCGAAAAAGAGTATTATTAGTTCGATGATTTTCAACAACCGATCTACTGCCACAAGAAATTGCATTAGTTTGAACAACCGAACTACTGCCACTACACAAAAAGCTTAGTTTTTCATCAGATTTGCGAATTTTTTGTCTGGTATTGTTTTATACATATTTTTCAGTGACAAAGTCGTATTGGTTCATTAAAAAATCAAGTGGGTGCCAAATAAGTAGATCTCTTAATTTATGGGAGTTTTGTAAGCACGATGTTTTTTGTAGGCATTTCTATATTTGTTTTTTGTATGTAAGTATGGGGATTACCCCATACTTACATACAAAAAACAACTTATTTAACATGGTAGTTAGAGATTACTCTGAAACTAATGATAACTACCATGTTAAAAAAGGGGAGAAAACTTATCATGAACGAAGTTGCGGGCGGAGGATAGTCTATGTGAAAGTTGTAGCCATTAAATTTGTTCACAAAAAAAAAAAGAAATTCAAGTCAACAAGGATCTCTTAATTCAAGAGCGTTTTTTGTAGCAAAAAATGGGTGTGAAGTGGTTTCAAAACAGTTGGTTACTATTACGGTATCTGCCGTGCGTGGGGTCTTGTGTTTTTATACTCTATTATAACCCTAGTAACATTATTAACTGGTAAATTGTGATTTATCTGTAGGTAAATCTTGGTGTAATTGATACAGGTGACGTCTAACCACAGTGTAATTAGGTTCACCTCAATTACAAAGGACTTTAATATAACTGACTAAGGATTACAGACCTTATGTTGTATTACGTACAGACAAATTCCTTCGAGTACTCTATTCTAATCAAAATTATTTTCTCAGAACTTTTGATATTAAAAATATCGAATTACGATTAAAAAAGAAAACCATGTTTTAATACTGATATGACCTGTTTTATTTGAGCTAAAAATGTGTGTTGCTTTCAGAGGTATTGGCTTCTTAAATTATAAAAAATAAATGAATAATTTCTGGTGTCCGACGACACACAAACGACAGAATTAAGCCTCCTGCAAACACACGCGATTAATCGCGCGGGGCGACATGTCGCGGTCCATTCGCAGTATTTTTAGAAGTATTTTTAGAGTGGAAATTAGCTTGGCTCGTTGTCGCAGCGCGATTAATCGCGTGTGTCTGCAGGAGGCTTTATCCAGAAGAAACAGTAACACGCGAAATCAACGAATGACACTAAATTATATTTAACAAAATAAAAAACTTTGTGCCAATCAATTTTCTAGAATATGTTTTATTTTTATTATCTTGTTGATGTTAATTTCAAATGATAATTGTTTTTAAGAACGTGCAACTTTAAGAAACACGTGCAACGTGCATGACGTCGCAATATGGCTTATAGTATTAACACGAGATTTAATGAAAACGCTCTCTCTTATAACTTACGCCTGTAAACCTCAAGACATCCATCAAAAGCAGACCTAAGACTAATTACACAGAATGATTTACTAACTGCATTCTAAATGTGGATTTGCTCGTTTTAAAACAAAGTTTCAAGCTGGTTTGGTTGAGAATAAACACGTGCGAAACATGTGGGGATCCTAGCATTGCACGTGTCGGATGACGTTAAGACAAATATTTATGGGTATATGGTGCATTCTTGCTGTTTTTTGGAGTTCTATGTAAACGAAGATTAAAGAGCTTTAACTATCTATTCGTCAGTTTTTTTTAGGTGGTCGTCAAATGAGTCCTACCGCCTCTTTGAGGAGTGGCTGGATAGACGTCACACAGTCCTGACTTTCCACTTGACGCAGGTCCTCACCGGACACGGATGTTTCGGGAGGTACCTGTGTCTGATGAGGAAGGAAGAAACGCTGTGTGTAGGAGACCGAATTGTCAGACTCCTTTATTGACTGTAAGGGTCCCCCCACATTTATCGACGCGGAATCGGCTTAAGCCGGTTAAGAAAACCTTTATGTCAACGTTCATTCAGCCATTCGCATCGGCTCAGCTAGGACGACGCCATCCGATGCGAATGGCATTAGTAACACCCTTATTACGTTGACATAAAGGTTTTCTTGACCGTCGATAAATGTGGGGGGACCCTAAGTCCATCCTGTTGCTTCGGTTGCACTTTGCGTTCCAGAACCAAGGTGTCCTTTTAAGATGGTCCGGCAAGCCCGGCAGGATTTAGCCCCGTCAGTTTACTGAAGACTGAACACCATGAGGAGCGCGTGAAACACAACACGCCGTCAACTCGGGACATCTTGATCGGACGGTTAGCTACTCATTACTTGCCGCTCACAAGCTCATACCTACTACGGTGGACGGAAATCCGGAGTTCCGGCGAAGAGGTCGTAAGGTGGAGGATGTCCTCTCCCTCAAGTGTTCCGCTTCCTCCTCCGCTAGCATTACTGATTTTCCGAAGTAGGTGACAGGAAAAATAGCCAAATAAAATTATTCTTAGATCGTTAATATGTACCTCACAAACATAGACAGACACAATATATCTTCTATGTATTCTTTAAATAAATATCTTTGAAAAGTTTTTTCTAGAAACGAAAATATTTCTTAAGCATTTACAAAAACTATTGAAAAGAAAATATAAATATTCAGTCAGGTAGATAAAAGGTTTTCGTTTCTCTTTGAAACTGACAAGATGTATGATAACACACTTATTTTGCGTAAAACTGGATTCTATAACCTTTTTCATAGTTAAAGAAATATTAAAATATAGATCTTAGATAAAAGATCTGGGCGGACGGCAACAGTGGCCCTATCACAAGTTTGCAGTATTTTTCTTACTGTGTACGGTATTTACGGTGTTTATTGCATCATTCATCATTTCAGCTTATTGCAGTCCACTGCTGGACATACGCCTCTCCCAGGGAGTTCTGTCTTCAGGTCATCGGTCCATCTTGCCAGGGGGCGTCCCACCCTACGCTTACCTACACGCGGTCTCCATTCGAGAACCTTCCTACTCCACCTTTAGTCGGTTCTGCGGCAGACATGACCCAGCCCACTGTCACTTCAGCTTGCTACAGTAAAAAAGCCCCTCGATGTGTATTCGAGAAACTCATTTTTTCCATCAAATTAATGTCAATGTTCCCGTTACGTCACTAAAACGTGGCGAACGATAATGGTCGATATTTCAAAAAATTTGAAAGGTGTTTCAAAGCACTGAACAGAAACTGGCAAGTGGAATGAAGGAGAAAATCGGAGACATTTGACATCCACAGACCCGAACTAAGCCAGCCCTCTTTTAAGGAAGTAAAAATTAGGTCGTAAATTATTTTTCACGCTCATATGCCCCCCAAATAAAAATCGCCCTGCGAAGTAGGGCACGGGCCAAGCTAGCATGTGTCACAATGACAGCATACCAACACTATCCTCCACAAAATAACCTCTACACACATCGATAAGGAATCTTTCAAATACAATCTAGTCCTCCAGCGGTCTGCAGCCCCTAGAAACTTCCGCCAATAGTTATTACTGTCATTCGCCACCTTCCAGCGAGCCACCTTCGCGTAAGATTTTACGAGGCGTATCCTCTAATGCAGTGGTTCCCAAACTGTGTGCCACGGCACCCCAGTGCGCTGTAGAGAGTACAGGGAGTACCATGACATCTTAGAGCCAGAGTAGTCCATTGTGGGAACAAGATCGCGTTAGATGAATTGTGTAGCTGTTTCTTTCCCACAGTGAAATTAATCTCGCTCGTAGGCCACCAGGGGGCGCCGTGAGACGCGAGGGTTAACCGACTGTACGGAGAGCAGCCGTGAGAAGCGAGTGTTGACCATTCTCCGGATCTATATTGCGTAGACCCAAGATTCTTTCTGTATACCATGTCAGATCCATCAGAAAGAAGATAGTCTCATTGAACTCTTCTGCAGCTTCAAAACAGACTATGTGTGACAATGCAATATTATGATGACATGGAGCTGATCTGATGATGGAGCTGGAAGGTGGCTATAGAAACTCTGTAATGAAACGCCGCAAACCCATCGAGTTTAGACTCGATTGATTCGTCCTTATGAGTACTTTGTCTATCGTAAGTATTTTTTTAAAAATCAAGCTTGTTTATAAAAAGAAAATAAGTTTTTAAATGAATAACTTGTTATTATTCACTTGGTACTTATATATATACTAGTTTAGTTAGGGCTCCGAGAAAAAATATTAAACCTGTTAGTGTGCCGCGAATTGAAAAAGTTTGGGAACCCCTGCTTTAATGTGTCTCCTCCAACTTATGACAGTAAGTGCTTTTGGTGACGTAATTGGCATTGAAGGTTATCTTTTTAGATGAATATTGGCTAAAATGATATTACAAAGTTGGTAGCACAAGTGTGACGTCAACGTTAAGTAAAGCTGATTTTCTAATCGAAAATACAACGAATACAAGTTTTCTTTAGGTCCAGACAACACACAATCAGTATTAGATAACGGGCCCTATCAGAAAACCAGCGCTGTGACTTTTTTTAACGTTACAGCACATGCTGAGATAGTGGCCTTTTGGCCTCGTACAGGACTTATTATGTATTACTTTTTTTTTATGTTATTTACATTATTATTTTTTCTGTTCAGTTTGTGTTGTTGTTCTGTCCGTGTGAGTCCAATAAAAAAAAACTTTCCTTCTTTCATAAATATATCCATCATTATACAATATTCCCCCAGCTTGGACACAGACTTCCTCTCTATGAGAAGGAGTGGGCCATAATCCACCATACGGGCCCAGTGCGTGTTGATAGATTTTTTTGATTCTAGGACATGCCGGTTTCCGGTTGCTTAGTGATTAGACCCCCTGGTCATACAAGCGAGTCTACCGTGGAAGCCTAAAGACCGTCTAACTTAAGCCATTATCGCTTTTATTAAATGCTTTATAATACCTACTTTCGTTTAGCAAGGTCTTTACTACATGAATAATGCAAATAGGCTATCCGGTATAATCCCTTTAGATTCAAAATCGATATTTTAAGCTTTTCTTCGCGCCCTAAGATGAGCCCTGGATGATAGAAGTGTCTGGGTAGAATAATTTCGATTATAAAATGTCCTACAGAATTGGGGCCACGTGTTTGAAATATCGAAAATGGGCAAGATAACTGAAAAAATGTAGCCAATGAGCCCGTGAGTTACCTAGAGTATCAGAAAATATTTTAACCGTATTTTCTCGTTTGTTACGCATTTTTTTATTAGGGACTAACCCACCACTGCAACTCCTGAAAGCCAGAATCAACAGTGGCAACCACCAGAAAAGCGCCGAGACAATGAAGCTCGACGTGTCCCGGAGAATGAATTTACCTGTCTTGGATCCTGCAACGAAATTAATCAAAGAAGAATAGTGGAGTAGGAAAAATATGTTTCCACTTCCCCCTCTCTTGTTATGTAAGCCAAAATTAATGAAGAAAAGACGCTTTTAAATTCGCAGTACGTCACACCCAGACTTCTAGATATCATTCTTACTAGTTACGACGTCACGTGGCCACACTTTCGAGTTTTAATGCGTTTTATCTTTCATCATCATCATTATCATCAGCCTTTAAATGTTCCCACTGCTGGGACACAGGCTTCCTCTCTGTGAGAGGGAGCAGGCCGTAATCTACCACGCGGGCCCAGTGAGGGTTGGTAGATGTCACATGTCTTCGAATTTTTGGTTCTAGGACATGCCAGTTTCCTCACGATGTTTTCCTTCACCGTTTTGAGAGCAGTGGTGTTGAAATAAATTACACAAACTAATGCGCTTGACTGGGTTCGAACCCACGACCTACAACTCGTAAGTCGAGGACTCGAGGCCGATACCACTGAGCCACCACTGCTCTCTTCTCTTTCTCTTCTCTGTTTTATCTTTATCATAGATTAAAAAAAAGGTCGTCGAGTTTTCTTATTACTAAACACAAAGTATATCAAAAAGCAAGCTATAGCAATTACTGCAACAATGCAAAACACTAAATTATGAACAGAGAAAGTTAGTAACACTCTCACTTTCTTAACTAACTGAAAGTGAAGTGCAAATTGCATCTACACAACATTTAGATTTAGCTGGATTCCTAAAGCTTTTAACACATTATTTTTAACAGTATTTACAACGACTTATAGCAAGATTGACAAGCGTATCACATTGTCGATAGCAGAAAGTTTCAGTGACTTTTTCATTATAAAATAGACCATTCTAATAAGTTTCTTAATACCTAGCATAATAGTTTGTTTCGGCTATTTCTTCTCAGAGTAGTCAGTTACGAAACACCGGTCTCATTTTTTTTAAACCAGCTTGCAAAAATAAAGCCTCCTGCAGACACACGCGATTAATCGCGCTGCGACAACGAGCCAAGCTAATTTCCACTCTAAAAATACTGCGAATGCACCGCGACATGTCATTTATTTTGATTTCCACAAGCTATTCAACCTAATCCAAAAATTCACATAATCTGTCCTAAATCTGTCCTAAATCCTAAGCTGACGAAAACTAGTCAGTCTAAAGCGTAAACCCAGCACAAAATGCAATACGGACTAATGGATTAAAAAACGTAGCTACACAGCCACTCAAAGTAACAACCCTGTCAGAGATAAAAAACATTAGATGTACGGAGACACTTACAAAGCTGTAAAAATGTTATCCATCCCTGCGTATGGATGTTGAGTATGTCGTAAGTCAAATTGTCACCATATTTCTGGATGAATGTCGTATGGTAATAGTCGTATATGTTTCTTTCATTTTCAAATGTATGAATGATGAATGAGAGTGAAGGTTATCGCGAGGCAGCCCTTTGGTAGGTACTAATAAAACCGAACATCGCGTTTTTTTTTGTAATGTTTCGAAACTTGATGCGTTTGTTGTAGCATCGATAGAAGAAATTAATGTCGAACAAAAATGGTAGCGTGCATCACGTATATGACCGCTGCTGTCAACGTTCGCTTATATTAGGTCAAGGTCATGAAATAAACGATATTTTTAAACTTGCCTGTGAAATTACTTGTGACTTCTTATTCGCCAATCTAACACTACTTAAAACAGTCATGATGGCTTCATTAAGAACGAAAAAAACTTACCTTAGTTATTATTTGATGAAATTCTTCCGTCACGAAAGCAGTTCACATCTGTAACAAAAAAAAAGAAATCGTTAACGCAATGTCCAAAGGGTTATCATAGAAGCATTTAAAACAGTTGCCTTCGCGTTACAGGTCTACGGTACCTAACCTTTATAGAACAGTTGTTAAAGTAAATAAGTAAACTTTACACCTAAGTATCTACTTAGGTTCAATTTGTAGGGCTCAAACGCCTGCTAGTGTCGCGGGACTATCTATACAGGTAACCTTGATCCTGCAACGTAAAGCCCTATTGAAGGAATACCGTGGATTTTAGTCAGTACAAGTCTGACAGTCCCTCCCGCCCTGCCCTGGGTGGGAGGACTCATTTGATGATTTTACCAAAGCTTATGAAAAAAAAAAACATTAACTTATGTACAAGTCTATCTACCTAGTCCGCTCTCCTGTCTTGGGCAGTTTATATTTCGTTTAGTTTTCAAAGTATTTTACTATTTTCATTCAGTGATTTCGTATTTACAGTCATGTTCAAAAATGTGTATAAAAGACAAATGTTTTTAAACTGATCATGGCGCTTGCAACAACGCCGAAATATACCTAAATAATATCAGAGACTCAAAACAAATAATAAACATGGTATTTATCGGATTTCTTACTCGTATTTATTTTGAGCTACTTATGTTGTTTGTACATAAGCTAGCTATATTGAACTTTTACCATAAGTAGCTCTGATATGCCTAATTTAGCTAAACAACTTTTGCCGTTCTGATAACTTTGTCAATTTAACTAAGCAACCTGCTTTGGGGAAATTCCTTAGAGGTGAAAATTAATAACAAATAATTGAATTTTAGATTGAAAATTATAGTCTATGTATCAATATTGGCGTAATTACAAATACCGGCACGGTTCTTGAGCGCTCGGCGTAAGAGTGGCCATCGCTTTGCGCATCGTACACTTATCGACAATTGAAACGCACAATAAAACAAATAAAACGCACAAAACAACGAATCCCGAGTGGCGGCTATGACGCGATGCGCTACAACTTAAGTAAAAGTGAGAATTTTGAATAGGGGGGATCTATCTCCTAGCGGTCCACTGACCGGATAACCGAACCCATGGCCTGTGCAACACCAGGGCAGACTGCGCATTCAGCCTTTCGGTCGTAGGTCCAGTTGGTCGAAGGACTGTCCTATCAGATTACTGTGACCGTGTATTGACTAAAATCCACGGTGATCATTCAATAGCCCTTTATGTTCCGGGGTCACGGTAATAAGATAAGTCCCGCGACCGTGCGAAGACCCCTTGGATGATTTTACTAGGTAAAAAACTTTTTCAAAAAAAATGTAACCGCCTTCAAAAACAACCATAAAAAACGGTAAAAAAACCTACAAAATAACTTTTCTTTCGGAAGTCGGTGTCTTTGTTTTCTTTATTTCATTGTCTTTTTTTTGCCACCGACTTCCG
This sequence comes from Agrotis exclamationis, assembly GCA_950005045.1. NCBI lineage: Eukaryota > Metazoa > Arthropoda > Insecta > Lepidoptera > Noctuidae > Agrotis > Agrotis exclamationis. The sequence goes on along the minus strand of OX465429.1, from coordinate 20,907,066 downwards.
AAAGAAAAGTTATTTTGTAGGTTTTTTTACCGTTTTTTATGGTTGTTTTTGAAGGCGGTTACATTTTTTTGAAAAAGTTTTTATTTTACTCTTTTTAGATTAAATATTCAACCCGAATTCTTGTCAAATACAACATGTGCACTAGAATTTTGTAATCCATAACACCGGTAATAACATAGCTCATGTCCACAATAAGCTAATAAAATTCCCTATCTCAAAAACTACCGAACCGATTTTGATAAAACTTACAATATTACCTAAGTTAAATGATACCCAGTACAACAAAAAAAGAATTACTTAAATCGGACTTGTAGTTCCAGAGATATGCGAACTCAAACTAAATCAGTCGATGCCTACTCCTTACTATTAAGGAATTCTACCTTCCATCATCAGCTCAGCTACATGAAATTATGATTACCATACGCAAGTACTTAAATTACTACATAAAATTTGCGAAAAACGGTGTGTCGGCCTATAAAATTCGAGGGTTGCCCTCGATTTCTCCAGGATCCAATCATCAGATCCCAACTTGGTGACTATGGGACCACCTCAGAAGTACGTCCTTTCGAACAAAAAAAGAATGTTTAAAAACGGTCCACAATTGGCGGAGTAATCGCGTAACAAATATACAAAAAAAAAAAAAAAAAAAAACAAAAAAAAAAAAACATACCGTCGAATTGATAACCTCCTCCTTTTTGAAGTCGGTTAAAAAGAAAAGGTCCAGTTCTTTCTGGGTGAGCACAGTCCATTTCTTCTTCTTCTTCCTGCCCTTATCCCATTCTACTTGAGGTCGGCGCAACACGTTTTCTTCTTCCATTCTCCCCTATCAGACGTCACAGAATCATTTACTCCTTTTTCTTTCATATCATTCCTAAGACAATCCATCCATCTTTTCTTTGGCCTTCCTCTTCCTCTCTATCCATCAACATTCATACTCATCACTTTCTTAGTCACATGAGTGTCATCCCTCCTCATCACATGTCCATACCAAGATAGAGGATTCCCTTTAATTTTTTCTGCAACAGGCGCCACTTTCAAACTTCCCCTTATAAACTCATTCCTTACTTTATCCATTCTTGTCACTCCACACATCCATCTCAACATCCACACATGAGCACAGTCCATTTAAAAAAAATATTACAATAGTATTTTCAACAGTCTCCAAAATTCTAAAAAAAATGTGTTAATCGCTATTACATTTTAAATGTGGCCGGGTCTTCCGAATGAAAAATTACATCAACCAAAATAATGAATGCGTCAACATGTCTCGCTATAATCATGTGCATACGACGCTATGGTTTATTAGGAACCAGTCAAAGGCTTTATTTATAACCCTAACCATTAATAGAAGGAAGTGGAGTGGAGTAGCTGTTTTGAAAATTGATTGCTATGTCCTTTTATATGGTCGTAACTGTCTGCAGGAGATAGGGCAATGCCTTGGCGGTCTAAGGCATCATCCTATCGTTAAGTCGATGTTTTAACGATGTGAAGGCAATATTCACGTTGGTTGGTTATTTAAATGAATGTCATGCAACAAGATATCGGTACCCGAGAGTATGATATCTATTAGCTTCTGCCCCGCGAATTTGCGCGTAAATAATTGCTGGAAATAGCCTTTTTTGACGTGTTTTTAATTTTAAGGCTTTACCAAGTAGACATCTTGGAGTGGCGGAACGCTGGCGTGACCTTAGCGTGTTCTTGGCGGGCTTTCTTACTATGAAAATATTGGTAAGTCGTCATACAAAACACACATTTAGAGGGACGACGAACGCCAAGCACACGTCACGCTAAGCTGTCTATTTGGCAAAACTTTATCCGACTTACCAAAATGTTAAAAATCTGTTTAACACTTCTTCACAACAGTCTAAAAAAACTGTCAACGTCAAAACGAAATTTCACGTTGATATAAGAGTAATTTTGCAGTTACACCTTTTTTATTTAGACAAGTGTTCAAAATGTGTTTAACTTTTTGTGGTAAGGTAGTAGACGTTTTATCAGCTTCGTTAAAGATATTTTGAAACTTTCTTTTGCATAGGTTATTCAGAATCGAACTTCGCTAATGATAAGTAATTAAAACTACGTATGGTGAGCCAGATGAGAAGAGCTGCAAGTCAGCAATACAAACCATACTACATTTAACATTCAAAAGAGCTGTTCCCTCGTTAGTGTTCCTTTGTGCAGCAATTATATCTCCTTTCTTTCTTTATTTTTCAGAGTAATTTTAAATTTCACGTGTATCGATACCGGAGAACATTCATTTTTTTAAATTAATATCCAATTTCACTGTTGAGCAGTCTGAAGCCAGTACCCTTAGCTTAGCACGAGTTTTCAGTATTTGAGACGTAAAGTAAACTGGAACTTTGACAATTTCAAATTGACAATTTTCAAGGAAAAAATTACCTTATTCGCACACCAGAGGCGCTGTTGCATTTTTTTTCATACAAGAAACGCTGTAAATACTGAAAAGACGCTGTAAAGTAAAAGAGTGAAAACTCGTGCTAAGGGTACTGTTCTGAAGTTTTGATGTACTTTGTTCAACGAGGCAAAAATGTAGGTAAGTCTAGGCTGGAATTTTGAATTTTTAGCCACGCTACATTTTGGTAAACTTATTTTAGGTATTCGTTTTTGTGTGTCCAACAATTCAGATCATCGAACTGGACACTGAGTCCTCCCGTTCTGAGTGAAAAGGACTGTCAGACTCATACTGACTAAAAATCAACCCTGTTAAAAATTACCCTTCACCTTCCTTCTCGGGGCCCTTAATAGCCCATACTACCTCAAATGGCTTAGCAGAATCCTGTGATACGTCGAAAATTCTGCAGCAATAATTTTGAAATAAATATATGGTAAAGTTGAGGATTAATGTTAGGTCTTATGTTTGGCGAAAACACGATTCCATAAAATTTTCTCTATAGAAAAAAATCCCAAAGTTACCTCTAAATTGGACAGTAAACCGCTGGCAATCATAAAATACTTAAAATTAGATCATGAAACTTTTTATACTAACTGAACTAACTATAAAGCAGGTCTTATGTTATTTATTTTTTTGAATTTTCTTTTTTTTCGCCGTAAAATAAATAGATTTGCGTGTAGACAGCTATAAGAAAGAGCAAACAATAGTGCGTGGTTCGTGCAAGTGCGAGCGAGTAAGATTATATTGAGGTACTATACAGCCTTAAGGGCAGCGTGGCTCTAAGCACAAAACCCGTGGTTTCGGCCTTACGGGTGTTTTGACAACGAGGCCGAACTAAGAATGAATGATATTGCGATTTGACAGATAGCTCCTTACCGTCTTATTACAAAAAATTTAGTTAGTACTGGTTTAAACCTGGACTAAATAGTCTAGGATTGTTACGGTATTAAAGTTAGTACCAGGCTTAAAATGTGTTCATATTACAAATGTAAGACTAACTGAAGACCAGTTAGTCCAAAGATCATCCATGGTTTAAATATTAGACACAGATAAAAAATGAAAAAAGGGCAATCATTCATTCTTTTACACTGGCTTCATTCAATATGACATTCCGTTTTTCCTAATGTTGATATTAACTACATACTTTAAATGCATAATAACTCTTTATTCGTAACAAACAAATCATTTAATTTCTTTGTCAAAGTTCCAACCTCTTGAACGAGCGCAACAAACACACATATCGCGTTTTTTTATCAAGTTATATTTTTATCAACGAACGTGAAACGGAGTACAGCTTCGCGGCGCGTAATTAGAATTTATCAAACAAGTAAGTACTAATCGCTTTTACTAGTGTATAACTTACGATATTTTTTATTTCATACTAGCACTTTGCATGCGGCTTCGACCGCGCCATAGCTAAAATTATCCCACAGGAAACTGTTACTGGGATAAAAATGTACCTTATTTGGTATTCCAGATTATAATCTATCTCCATCCAGTTCCGTTCAGCCGTTTTAGCGTGATTGAGTTACAAACATCCATCTATCCAAATTTCATATTTATAATAGTAGTAAGATTAAAATCAGGATGCTTATTTCTAGATTTAATGAGATAACAGGAAAGAAACGATCAGTTGGGGAACTCAAGTTGGCTTGGAAAAGGATGAAGTTGTCAGCCAAATTAAACATATCTGTTCATAGAAGGGAGCAAGCAAGGACGGGCGGTGGTGAAAAACCACCATCACCTTCTGCAGAGGACTTGCAAATTATGGCGATTGCTCCTCATGACTTCGTCATTGAAATCAACGACTATGACAGTGACGCGGTGGTAAATAAAATTTCTTGTATATGCTCTCTGTCCATAACATATATATATTATATAAAGTATCTTCCTTATTAGGTTTGGATAAATAAACTATATAAACTACTAAAAATAGCCTACCTTGATTTCCATTATTATGACAATGTGAAACATATGGTGAAAGTGAATTTACTTATTAGGTATTTGTATTAGATTCCAATTACTATGGTGGCTACAGCAACAAACGATATGTTTGTTGACCCAAAACCTGGACCCAGTTATGAAGAAAGTGGGGAAACAAATCCAAAACAAACTGTGGTGGGGGTGCAAGGTACATAGTTAAAAAAAATACACAAGTTTAATAAAGTCTTATTCAAATATTCATATTTAATTCCTTTACATATTAATTTCAGCAATATCCAATGACATTTATGAAGAAACTGGAGAAATAATAAATGAGGAAAATCCAGAACAAACTGTTGTGGGGGTGCAAGGTCAATAGTTTAAAATAAATATTATTACAATCCAATACACAATTGCTTGTTAATTGATTGATTGCTTGTTCCTGTTCATGTAATTTGGTAGGAATTTTAATATAATATCTTCGTGATATTCGTGACAAAATTTCTGCCACCTTTTTGCACGTTTTGCTGATAACTGGTTGAGACACCCCATGTAAGTCAGATGTATCATCTTGAATCTACAAATAACAAATAATATGTATTAGAATATTAGCTGAGCGTTATTTAGGCAATGACCAAGATTACAAATAGCACTTACTTCATGGCGAGCCCAGTTGCGCGATGCGCAAACTACTTGGAGCTCAGGGCTCAAGGGGCATCCTCGAGGATCGTGAGCTAAATCGTTACGTAAAAGATCCACAATTTTTGCACCGAAACGTTTTGTGAACCTTTATTTGTATCTAAAATCTTCGTCACTCAATTCAAATGGATTTCCACGATGACGACGTATCACAGATCGACGAGAAGTCTCAACCATCTCAATTATCTTCTAAGTCAATCATATTAATATCCATTTTTCAACGATTTATAAACAATAAACACAGAAAATTAAAGCCACCGTAACCTCAAATTTTTGTAGAAATTGACATTTGACAATAGTACCAAAGTTAGACCATGGATAAACTAGGGGTCTCGCGGTTTTATCTTTAGTACCATAGATAGTACAAGGACTAGTGATAAACTTCATTTTATAATAAGGTTTTTCTTAGTCCATGGTTTAAACCTAGAACTAATCCCAGTACTATATTTAGTCGGCGTTTTGTAATAAGACGGTTAGAGTCAACCTACCACTCATCACTTAATTCGTTCATTTTTTAATACGTTTGTTCATCCGCATCCGTACCCGTTTCTTAGTAAACGGAGTTACAAAGTAGACCCCCTTCTAAGTGGACTCCTGCACACCACAACCACATGAAAATACATACACCTTTGAAAATACCACGTGGGTGATACCACTAAGCTCCCACTTTTAATTTTCTCCAGTCGTGAATTGCACCCGAGCAAATCCAGGGTCGGTCGCTAGTTCAAATTAATAAAACCACTGACCTTTGACCAAGCCAATTTACATTCCTAATAGAAAGAAAATCCGAACCGCTTGTTATCAGAGGTCATCGCACCTTGTTATCTTTACCTAAGACCCAATGTTAAAGGCGATATGAATTTAACATTTGATGTGCCCCAGGCGCTACTTTTATGGTTACTGAGGGTAGATCGATCCTTTATACATACGAGTATGTCTTGGAGTTTATTGAATGTCATATGAAGTCGTTTTCGTAAATTGCGTGTCTTGATGGACAAGTAGGTAGATTGGTAAACACTTTTAAATGCGAAGAGAAGAAGCTTATTACATACCACGTTATTTGATTTGAGTATCCGATATTTCGGCACGCTACTATCTAAGCACGAAACCCGAAGCCAAAACTTCGGTAATTTCTAACTGTTCATCATAAGGCTGATTCGAGGTATCAACTAACAACTGATGACAACATCTCGACTACCGATATATTTTGTTAGAATTTATGAATTTTAAACTATTATAGAGTTCGGTTACTCGAAAACTTCGAGTACGGGACCGCATTTTCTTTAACGAACTAAGAGAGTGAAGTGAACACCTCGTGGACACGGGATCCGTGGAAAATATTTAATTCCAGACCTTTTTTCAAACATTGCCTCAGGAATAAATGCTGTGGCGTGCGTGCGTTTACAAACAGTTATACTCACATACACAATATATCATCTGCAAATAGTTGTTAAGGGCCCTATTTGGTATCAACAGCCGTATCGCAATGTATTCGCAGCCACAAAAAGGTACCATAATTAAAAACTGTCCACCATAACAACATTTTATGTCACAACACAAAACTTATACAATTTTCCATGGGTTTGCGGAAATAACACACGCTACGTACGTGCCCTTCACACTTCGCTCTCACATTTTCCACATTCATTCATCTTTTCATGCTTGCGTGCCTGTGAACAGCGGCTGACCGCTTTGAAAGTGTCCGCAATCATGGCAAAGGTATGTTTTTGATGGAATTTTGATGGTTTAAATAACATGCTAGCGCAGTACACACGTACTCGCGTTATTTTAGAATTTTAACATCAATAGGGTTTTTCACCGAAGAAATCTTTTAACAGTCCGTTAGTTAGGTTATTAAAAAATAATTGCCACGTATTTTGCTCTTTTGTTTTGTAAACAAAAATTGACGATGATACTACACTTATAAATTGGCAAAATGTCACAAGCAAGTCTGTCTATAAAATCATGAAAATCGATAAGGGCGTCGAATCTTTTGCATTTTTATTCCTTTGCAAGTCTACGGTGACAACGAGTCGCAAAACAAGTCGGTGATATACGATGTACCTCGATTTAGTTTTGAACTACTTTGAAAAAATTTAGTTCCATCAAAAACCGTTTTCATGATTTTTTAGACAGACTGTTACAGTTTTTAGTTGCTTGTGACGTCACGAGCCCCCACTTTCGAATTTCGATGCGATATATTATCTTTGTAAATATGCATTGGTTTCACGAAAGAAAATATGTGTCTACTATTTTTCTAAACTTTAGCTAACAGACTAATTAAAATTGGAATTAATTGATGCTTTAAAATTGCCTAAACGTCGACACGTGGCGCCCACTGTTATCTTAGAAAGTTTTTTTTTTGTTTTCTTCAGGACCAGTACTTTTTTTAGGGTTAAAAGATGTCCTGTCCACGATGGAAGTCCGTATCTGTACACTTGACAACGTATACAAAAACCAGGATATTCGTTTCAGTGGTTTAGGCATGAAAATGTGAAAAACTTACTTAGGATAGGATGGATTTCCTGTTAGATTACCCCGGGAAAAAGACGAGTACATGTATGAGTTAATCAGCTCGGTTTCCCCAAGGACAAACAAGGCGAAGAAAAGAAAACCAAAGAACACTATTATTTATGAAACACTTCAGAATAATAACAAGCATCTGGGAACAATCGCTCATTCAGTTCTTACAGTTACTGAACAACCTTGATTGTAATTTGTTTCAGATGTCGAATGAATTAACCTCCAATTTATTTGCTGAGCAGAAAACAATCAAACATTCTCTGATATAATTAATTACTAGTATTTTGCAGGTTATGGTTATTAATATTGTCGAGGAAGGATATTTACGCCAAACCGGGGTCTACTCTCTTAGTCAGTCAACTAAAATACGGACAGAAACTCAACATTTTTGAGTGAACCCTACTCCCTATTCGTTCTGAAAGCAAAGCTTTGACATAGAAAGAAAGATAAAAAAATAAGTTTATTGGCAAAAAATAAAAATAGAAATCACACCGGGAGTCAAAACAATTGTTTAATTATGTTGCCACCAATTTTTAATTCGTACGTACCACTAACTAATCCATATCCGTGAGTGATAAAGAGTAGAGAAGTGTCGAAACTTCAGCCGAAGCTACGGGTTTCGTCCTTAGATAGTGGTACCCCTCGCAACGGACAAATACTTGCTCTCAATATTTTGCCAATTAATCTTCTGTGAGAATAGGAGTGGAGGGCCCTTGTCTTTTGTCTAAATAATAATTTTGTCGGGTTAATGTTCAAAGCTTTCCGAGGTCGGTACAGTAATTGGTGACCATAACACCTTGGTTTTGAATATAACGTTAAGGCGCGGTGTTATCTCAATATTTCCAAAAATTGGTTTCCTAGAACGTCGAGTATGACGTAATGTAATAAAAATAAGCAACGCGAAAAATACAGTGAACAGAGAAGGGTATAAGAGAATTTAAACCGAACAGAATAATAAAAAAAGTGAGTGTATAAAAACGTGGGAATAAGAGTTTGATATTCCCAATAAAAATTGGGAAGTTGTAGCACAAAAATAAACTTTGACGTCGAAGATCTCTGTATTTCCAGCGATAACAACAGTTTTTTTTTTAAGAATTTAGTAGGTTTTCCATTGTTTTAAAACTTTACCCAAACCATTATTTAATTTTATGTCTATATTAAATAAATAATCTAAAGAAAAGCAGTAAAATAAATGCCCATTCGCAGCTTACGTCACATTTCAACACAAATATCATTTTTTCAATTTTCAATCTTATTGACGCTCCATAGTGGTGACAATAGTTTACGCGGTCATAAGCGATTAAAATCGTAGTCAGTCCGCGCCTTAAGGAGTGGAATTCCCTGCCTGAGTTTGTGTTTCCTGATAGGAAACCAAGAATTAAAGAATTTATAAGTTACTTCTTATCGAGCGTGCGTCACTTATCCAGAAGACGCGGGTTCGAGTCCCACTAGCAGCTAAATTTTTCTTTCCTCAAAAATCTTTAAGAATGAGGTAACTGGTAAACAAAAACTAAGATTGTAAATAAAAAATATAGGCGCCGGAAAATAGGCTGAAGCAAAGTTTAATCCAGGAAAAGGTGATTCTTCGAAATTAGAAAGGAACCTATAAAAATCAGAACAGGTATAAGTATACCTAAGGCCGAATTCCGAAGAGGTTTCGTGGTGTAACTTGGAAAGTTGGAACCGAAGAGATATCAATTTATGGCCCGGCGTTTTTACAGCGATAGTAAAAAGAACTTTTGGATCATTTCCGAGTATTTTCTTCGAAGTTCAGGCATTCTGTGGATCCCATCTCGGCATGTTAAGTCTAAGGAAAATGGTTTTCGTGTTGTGTTGAGGAGCTCGTGGCTAAATAGTAACAGCAACACGGGTTGATCTTCAAGGTTAAGCTGCGCTTGCAGACGTTGCTATCTATGATGAATTATATTCATATTTCCAAAAAGCGCTTGAGAAAAAGAAAAAGAAAGAAAAAAGAAGAGAAACGCAGAAAAACTTAAATTTACTATTTCTGCCAGTATTAAAAAAATATGAAAATATAATACAAGAACATTCCAGGCATGTTAACCTTTATATCGGCACTAAGAGCTAAAAACAACCTTAAAATTTCACAGACGCCTGAAATCCTAAATCTGTATCTCGTCGTTTATGTAAACTTTAACCAAAATATTATAAGTGTACTAGTCTCGCTCATTTTAATCACCCCCCAAAGGCTTCTATTTAAGGTTGGCACCCGTACTATACATAATTATACATATTTTATGTATCTTGAAATATAATGTAGCACGTTACGTACTACATTAGATATACATATTTTCATCGCGCAAACGGTTTCCATCTAGGGTTGCGACTCGTACTATATTTTATGTAGACTATCGTAATTTATTTCAGTCAATTGAAGTTACTATGTTCTGTAGAAAAATAATGTAGTACCTACCTAAAGTACTATAAATTATCGCTACTTTAATTGTTGCTTTTTGTGACTGGAACGGAAACTCATAACACAATTGCACACGAAACTAACAATTTTGTGTATTTCACCGTCGACCACAATCATCTTCGCTTACCATCAGGCGAGCTAGTGGTCAAACACGAACCTATCATTAAATAATAAAAAAAAACTTTGTCGTGATAGTACACAAATATTTGTAACTTTTCAATATTCATGAATTTCCTAAAATAAAAGCGCTATATTTTTGCAACAATTTGGAAATAATACGATGTTCTTTCAAAACAAAGGTGACAACCCTATCCAGACCTAAACAAAGGAAGTCCGTAAAATATCAGTACAAATAAAATTGTAGCTCCATTGGTCTCAAAGGCCCGAAGATATTGCACTTAAGAAGGTACCAAGTGTCGTTATTTCATTACGATTTTATTTATTGTGTTCACAAGAAATTGTCGTCGACTTTTATTTGATTTTCTTTCCGACACTAAGTTTTATTGGTCTGCCACTATGCAGGAGTGCCTTTGGCGCTGACTTCGGCTCTTGTAATGACTTGGGGTAAACTTTTAAAAGTCACTTCTTAGCTAGTTTGTCTTGTATCTTGAGTTGGCGCTAAGAAAAACAGAGTTTTCTGATAGCTTGACTTTTCCAAGTTGGCACAAAGTGGTATCTTATTGATGGAAACAAGTTACTTGACATAGTCCACCTAGAAATAGTTTGCCTGACTTGAAATTTTGGATTTTAAGTATGTGATTATAGTTTACTGGATGACGAAAATTTCTGCGTTCTGGTGTTATCCAGAGGTTCTCAAATAGGGGCCTGAAAATGCGGCGAAATGGTTCCAGTAAAGGATGGTACGGCAGTGTTTGCTTCGCGCTTGTCTTGGCAGGGGCACTGCCGTGCCCCCCGATAAAGAAATATTATGATTAAGCCTCTGTTTAACTTACTTTATGAAATAAAAATCTCATGAATACTAAGATGGCCGAAAACACAGGATAAAACAGAGCAAATGTAAAAATTAAGTGATCATCTACATAATAAATATAATATGAATACTGATATATTAACTATGAATGTACTGATCAAAATACTGAAAAGTCCAAGTAATATTTTTACGTAACAGGAAAATAAACATATTTCGTTGTGAAAACACTTCCCAGAAATAATGAAGTTTGCAAGCACGAATCAATTTGTTTGAGTAAAAGCCTTGTAACATAAATATGTCAGCTATAGATACGTATTTATTGAATAAATACGTATCTAAGATGAAATTGACGTAAAAAAAAATCTGACTTTTATCTCGATCTTGATCTATTCACAGCGTCCGTATTTCCATCTACTTTCCCTTCTAATCATAAACCAAAATAATTTCAACAACTGATAACCAATTATACCCACTCCACATCAATAAAAGTTCGAACCTCTGAAACCTCTGAACATGTTCCAACTTGTATTTGATGACGGTATCGGTACTTTGCCGCTGTGACTCACCGCGGGGCAACGAGCGGTAAAATTAAATGTTTGAAACACCAAACGAGGCACCGCCAGTGACGAATTCACGAACTTAAGGTGCTGGTTCGCGCCGGAGACCACGACAGGAGACCGCGACGGAAGATTACTCCGCATCTGTCTCCTGTCGATGTCTCGCTCGCGAACTGCCGCTCTAAAGGTGCCGGTTCGCGCGCGAGACCGCGACAGGAGACCGCGACGGAAGATTGCTACCGTATTTGTCTCCCGTCGCTGTCTCGCTCGCGAACTGCCGCTCATACATTGCCTAATGTTAAGTACTCTCGCGGTCTCCTGTCGCGGTCTCCGGTCGCTGTCTCCTGTCTCGGTCTCCTGTCGCTGTCACCGGTCGCTGTCTCCTGTCTCGGTCTCCGACGCGAACCGCCACCTTTACAAAGTAATTAATGTCTAATTCGCGCCGCCCGTCGCTCCGCTCATCGCTTAGACCAATATCGTGAACGGGCCATATAACCTCACGTAGCGGCTATGAAACAACAAAGATATTAATTCGCACAGAAATATTGTTGATCGCGTTACTATGGCAACTAGGAAGGAAATAATATCCTCTTCTTCTACGTTTTATGGGTCACTCATCAATCGTGCGAATCAGGGGTGTAAAGACCCCAAGTTCATACGATTTTACGACTTGACAAAAGTTAGTAATTTCTTTATTACAGGTATGTTTAATCACTGTTGTGGGGTATAGGAAATCTTTGGTAATTATTATTATAATGTGCCACAAAATCAAATTCATTGTATCATATCCACGAAAAATCATTAAACAGGAACTTTATTACCAGTGTGCATATTCTAATCTAATTAGATCAGCTAGGCTACGGTTATTCAAATAAGTTACTTATTGAACTTTTATTTAAATCACAAGAAACACAATTTATAAATGACATCACCCACGCATTATATTTCCATATCAAAGTTTTTCAATTTGGGACAAATTCATAAGTTTTTCAAGTCAGTGGGCTAACTTATAGCTAGTCATTATAACTTAGAACGCAGATTTAAACTTTATATACCCATTATGAATTTTATGAGATTTAGGTACCTATATATTCTGAATTTCCGATACCTAAGACATGCCTAAGACTGTCGAAGCAGGTTACCGTGGCCATGGAACGCAAAGACCAAGCAAAGGAACACGTTGGTCTTTTAGTCAGTAAGAGCTAGTCCCTTCCTCGCCACTCGGAGCGATAGAGCCTTATATATTATGTTACGGCTAATACCCGAAGTGCGGTTACACCTAGTTTTAACCGGCTAAAACTAGGTGTTACCGACCACATGCGGTTAAAACCTAGATGTATCCTACCTATCTTCGGTTAGAACTAGTTTTAGCCGGTTAGAACTAGGTGCAGCCTCGGAACTTGTTGGCACCCCAAATCGGACAATTTAGGATAGAAGAGGTCCGCGCCATCCTCTTCGTGGTTATTTTTTTTTAAACCACCCAGAAGTAGGATTCGCGAGGCTCCGTCGACTTGCTCCTGTGAAGGAAAGACACATCTAGGTTTAACCGCATGTGGTCGGTTACACCTAGTTTTAACCGGTTAAAACTAGGTGTAGCCGCACTTCGGATTAATAGCCGTAACATATTACGTATATTATGACGAATATCTGATAGATCTCCGTGGACCGGCTGCTCGTTGGTCGCAGCAAATGCCTTCCTTGCTAAATGGATTAAGCAACACCAAAATATTTTCAATTTGAACCAGTAGTTCCTGAGGTTAGCGCGTTCGATCAAACAAACGCTTCAGCCACCTTCAGCTTTATATATTCGTACAGATTATACCACACTTGAAAAGTATTACGATACGTATTAATTGGTTATTTTTAGGGTAGTCAGAATTCTAGGGTGTAAAGCTTCCGTCAGAACTAGAAGTAGTCTGTGGAAATACCCCCCCCCAGTCTTTTAAAGGTTCCTTTTCCTCGCATCCTCGACCCAACCCTCACGAAACGCACGTTGTCTCGCTCTTTCTTGACGCCAAGCATGACAACGTAGAAACCGTTTTCATCGACGGTAGAATAGACAAAATGACAGAATATACTGGGTGTAAGGGACAGCTCTCCGCAAACTTTCAGGGCTTGCTCAGTAGACGAAACGGCTGTCCCAGTAGAAAGATGTCTATTATCCTAAGCATGGCTGCGTTTAAAAAGAAAAGAAATACGTCGATTCTTTAGTCGTCTACGGATCGTGTCATATTTGGGCAAAAAAAATGTCTCATTGTTTAGAAGTAACTTTGCACCGTCGATCTATAGACACCCATTGTGTAGACTTTATCCTTCATTACTGCAGAAATGCCACCAAAAAACTTTGAAACGCAATAAAGAACGAAAATCGCGTAGTTATAATGAAAAACAGTGTTCCATTCAAATAGTTACGAAGTGGCATTCAACGTAATATACTGAGCAACTTTCTACAGTTATTCGTTAACTTTTCTGAGAACTCAAGTCAAACTTATGCATTCATGGTGCAAATGGAGCTCATAAATTGTGTATGTTTCATTATGCCGCTGTGTATTTCTTTGTGAAGAGATTACCCAGATTTTATGAAATTCCAGTGTGAATTAATCTATGCATAGATTAATCTACCCGTTCGCGTTGTTAGAATAGTAACCAGTCTTACAGAAGAGTTATCAGATTACGTCATAAATGTCCCTACAGGGCCAAAAGTCTGCCAGGGTCGCGGGACTGTCCCATAAGGTAACCGTGACCCGTAGCAGTACATGTCTGACAGTCCTGCCCGTCCCGCCCTGGGTAGTATAGTTGGTGCCAGTTAAGATGTCAATAGCGGACATTGACCTTTACCTAATAAGTCCTCGTATAATGATATAAGATCAGAATTAGCATTTTTCTACATGATTTTATATAGGATCGCGTCGTCTGAGCCGAGCCGATGCGAATGGCATTAGTAACACCCTTATTACGTTGACATAAAGGTTTTCTTGACCGGCTTAAGCCGATTCCGCGTCGATAAATGTGGGGGGACCCTTAACTGGCACCAACTATAGGACTCATTTGATGATTTAAACACGATAAAAAAAACAAATAGAGGTAAAAGTATTACCCTTGGTAGGTTGGTACTGGTATTTCGTTGCATTCGGTTCGAAAGAAAACACAATAGAAAAACGTACCTTATTTAATTGTTTATTAGACAGACGTGAGACAACGCACATTAAACATAAGCCACTAAGCCTCTTCGTACACAACGCGACGCAAGACTCCGATACCTAACGACTTTGGTATCAAGGCGACTATCGCAATACAAATCCATAGAGGTTCGTACACAGGCACGCGTCAGTGGATACCAAAGTCGCACCAACCCGCACTGGACCCGCGTGGTTGATTACGGCCCACTCCCTCAGACAGAGAGGAGGCCTGTGTCCCAGCAGTGGGAACATTATAGGCTGATGATGATGAATGAAGGTATCCGAGACTTGCGTCGCGTTGTGTACAAAGGGCCTAAGTGTTATCATTTATCTAACGCGACGAGAACTTTAGTTTCACCCACGCCGTTCAAACATCAACCGGATGGTTGAAAGTACGACACTGACCTTTCGAAAAAACATCACTTAATATAATTTAAGTTACCGATAAGATAAAAATAAAGCTATATTATTAGAAATAAGTTACAGATACATCCCATGGCAAATATTATGAATATTTGAAGACAATTTAGGCCTGAAACTTCGATCGTGATAAGTAGGTACTTATTTTATATTGCGTTATTATTAGATAGGTTAATAAACCGCCCACACTTTTTGAATGCCAAAGGTTACTATATTATAGCTGAAATAATATTAAGGCGGTTCTCATCAATCGGGCGGTGTTCGTTTGTGTGCGCGAAGCAGCTCGCTCTGTGTGGACGCGCCTTATGCCGAAAGGCCATACATACAAATACTATTTTTTACTTAACTTCATACGCATAAGTAGGATACATAGTTCTATAAAGTTTGTAGAAAACATTTCCGAAAACTAGTATTACAGTTAAATTAGAACGATTTTAAACTTTCCATACGAATAAACACTTCCAAGTTATTGTTAAGATTTTTTTTTAATAAGTTAATTGGAAAATTATTTTTAGTGATTTCATTAAAATCGCTAGTCATTTCGAAAAAATAATTTGAAAGTTTGTATAAAGTCCCGTGCAGCATTTACTCGTTAAACAGGATACTTTTTTATCTAAGAAAGAAAAGATTTTTATTAGACTTTATTAGACAACAGCAACATAAAGCCTCCTGCAGACACATGCGATTAATCGCGCGGGGCGACATGTAGCGATCCATTCGCAGTATTTTTAGAGTGGAAATTAGCTTGGCCCGTTGCCGCAGCGCGATTAATCGCGTGTGTCTGCAGGAGGCTTAAAACTAAATTATGCAAGAAAAACAAAAGAAATTGTAGAAAACAATAAAACTAAATAACAGATTTGGTCCTGTATGAGGCCCGAAGGCCCTATCTCAGCATGTGCTGTGACATTTTAAGAAAAAAAGTCCCAGCACTGGTTTTCAGATAGGGCCCAAAGGGATGTCACATAAAATCATCAAATGAGTCCTCCCATCCAGGGCAGAGCGGGAGAGACTGTCAGACTTGTACTGACTAAAATCCACTGTGTCCTACAATAGCCCTTTACGTTCCGGGGTCACGGTAATTTGTGAGTCCCGCGACCACGGTCAGATACAGTAATAAAGTAAATAATAATCTCTATAGAATGCAACCAGGACCATAAGATATTTAATACACAGCACTACCATAGGTTTATTCCTCTGTTACAAATATGCCCGGCTTATCATACAAAACTGAAGATTACGTACCAACAGCCAGAGGTTATTTGGCTCAGCCCCGATATTGCCAATATCCCATTCGGCACTCTACGATTGAAGGATTGAATCCAACCGAGGATTAAAGATCCATATGCTCGCTAACAGCCTTCTAACACAGGAGAATAAACTAGGATACATTTGTGGACTAAGAGCTTAAAATTTGTATGTATCCGCATTACCACAGAATAGTAATGCGGATATTTTAGTATGTTATTGTTTAACGAAAATTATTCAGCACGTATTTTTTATGTTTTTTATTTCACCCAAAATTACTAAAGTTATCTTTAGTTATCATTTACTATAGACATTTATATTGAAACAGTTTTTATTTTTCACGCTCTTGTGACACGTGATAATTTGTTTTGGCGAATGCGCATAGAGGTTTCCAGACTATCTTAAAAAGACAAGTTTTTTTTTCAAAAAAAAATCTAAAAAAGTTATCTATGGAAATGTGTTCTATTACTGAAATAGAACCACGTGAAAAAATAACCGCACTATTTAAAAAATACCCTGACCCCCTTATTAAAAAACGTGGACTAACGTCAATGTTAATCCTTAAAGAATGTATGGTTAATCCGAAGATTAACCTTGGCGTAACTTTAGTCCACGTTTATTAATAAGGGGGTGAATGTTTTGTGTTACCATTGCGTTACTTTAAAAATGAATGCAATATTTTTTTAAAGGGTATAATTTTATGATTCCAGAGCAGTGGTCAGTAAGTAAGTAATTTTTATTTCTCTCATCACAATTAAAGGTACACAGTTTAGATTTAAGTAATCACTTCACAGAGACTGGTGTCTATTGTAGGTAAAACCTGTATTACATCACCAGGCTATAACTTATAATATAATTCACTGATTCAAGATTTGTAAACATAGTTAAATTAGTAGAAATAAATATTGAATTAAGTTACATAATTGATGAATTAAATTATACATTTTAAATTAAATTTCATTAGAATAAATAACATAAAATAAATTAAATTAATATGGAATAAAAAAAAAATTATACAGATAAATTAATTACATTTAAAAATAGATAATTTAAAAACAGGTATACAATTGAAATGTCAAGAATACATTAACGTCGATTTGGTGGAGCGAACATTGGATTGTGTGTATGAGTGTTGATGAAAGTGAGAAAATTGATTGTGTATGGGTAAGTGTACGTGTATTTTTGTGTGTGTCACCGAATGATCAAGTCAAGTCAAGTCTTAATAAAAGTTCTGTTGCATTGTAATCAATGTCCTGCAACCACGAGGAAACTTTCCTTTTGCACTTTTCTCTGGTGAGGTTCAGTGGTAGAGGAATAAATATTGTAATAAATAGTGGTCATGTGTGGTTCGCAATGGTTTTAGTGGTCGCGCAATCAGAATGTGTCTGATGACCGCAGCGATCTGGCCGCCTAATGATAGATAGATTGATTAAATAAAATAGTTATTTGGTGTAATAACGGCCACAAAAAAATATACATATAAAAACAAAGAAAAAATTAAAATAGTAATAATGCGTTCGGACACTAAAGGCCTTCACCCACAGAGCGCGATCCGTTCGTTACGATCTGGCGATACGATCTGATCGCATGCGATTTCTATAACCTACTGATGTAGCTTTACATAGCTTTTACTCTGCCGGCATCAGATCGCATAGCGTTCTGTCTCGAATCGTCGAATCACCAGATTGGATCGCCGGAACGGGTCGCGTTCTGTCGGTAAAGGCCTTTTAAACCTTGTTTTACAGTACTTATTTCATAAACAATTATCATTATTATTTGCTACCCTCTCAATTTAATCTCCAAAGCCCAGCAGACGTTCATAAATGTTAATGGACTATTAACAAACAATTTTAGGTTTGGGTTAAGTCTACCTAAATTATAGAATCAGGCGATACTTTGCGGAAATCCATGACGTTAAATGATGTAAAAGTAGGTATTTTTCATAACATTTAAGTCTACCTATATTAGCTGTTCCTGCGACTTTGTTTGCAATTTATTTCATCAGCCCAAATAAAACGCGTTAGCAGGAGATTTCATGTTTTTTTTTCGGTCTGATCTGACTTTTGGACTGTCAGACACTCACTGTGTAAAAACCACCCAGTTCCTTTTCATGCTTTTTGCGTTCCAGGGCCCTGGTTCCTTTCAGGGACAGTCCCACGACCACGACTGATTTTAGCAAAAGCTTATGTCTCTTAAAGCCTCCTGCAGACACACGCGATTAATCGCGCGGGGCGACATGTCGCGGTCCATTCGCAGTATCTTTAGAGTGGAAATTAGCTTGGCTCGTTGTCGCAGCGCGATTAATCGCGTGTGTCTGCAGGAGGCTTTAGATGCAAACCAGGCAATCCGATAGCTCTTGTAGTCGCACCAGTCGATTTTAAAGGTTAAGCTTTCTTTGTTAAGGACGACCAGTAGATAGGTGACCATTTATTACATTCTGGGTTTCCTCAGTACTTCAGAAACTAATCGTTGGTCCGGACCCGGTATAGTCGGGCGAAATGTCCGTTTTTGCCTCCCTGGAACAATACTACAAAACTAAGCTGCCAGATTCTGCGCGGGCATTCGGACGTCGATTATTGGGTGACTCGCCGTCTGATCATGGACCATATCCGGGTCGACAGCCGGAAAGAACTCCGTGGATATTAGTCAATACGAGTCTGACAGACCCTCCCGTCCCGACGACGTGGGTGGGAAGACTAATTTGATGATTTTACAACAATAAAAAAAGCTGCCAGATTATGAATCTAGTTTATTTTTAAACAACTTTTCTAGACGTATAAAAAAACCTGTTCTTAACACTTAAGAGCGAAAACAATGTAGGAACCTGTTGGTTGCTAAACCGGTTGATCGGAACGAATCGCTATCAAAGTATGCCTTCTCTTGATCTATTACCAGATAGAGGGACGTTGACCTCTCTGTTGCGCGGATTTAAAGACTGCGATGTTATTAAGACTTTTTATAACTGACTAGTTGTCGCCCGCTACAACTTGAAAATTATTCTACGGTAACATAAATCGGGGTAAAATAGTCTAAGTTATAAAACATCTGTTTACCAAAATTTCATTAAAATTCCAAAATTAAAAAAATATATATTAAAAGATAAAAACATTCAAAGGGCGTCAAAGAATGTCTTCGATCATAAATTAAATTCACAGGGGAAATTCCCTTAAATTTATATCTTGTCAGATTTATTCTTGGCCTATGCCAATTTTTTTTCCTTCGCGGTGTACTTACAGGGTCCAAACGACAAGATTTCCGTATTTTATTTACAGCGTAGTTGAAGTATTTACAGCGTACATTAAGTATTTACAGCGTACTTTAAGTATTTACAGCGTAATTCAAGTATTTAAAGCGTTTATTGTATGCAAAATGAAAAAAGCCTCGAGTGTACGATCTAGGAACTATTTTTTCCATTACATTATTTTTTTACAGTCATGGCGTGCAGCTGTTCATTCTGTTTTTTTTCTTTCACAGTTTGGGAATCCCTGGCCTAGGCTGTTTCTCAAAATCCGGTACGTGAAAACAGACGCGGAACGTGGACTGAATTTAATGCTCCTTTGATGTCTGATTTGCATAACTGAGGAGACTGTTACTTACATTATCTGGGGAAAATACAGGTATTTTGGATATCTTGGAAGAAAATTAGCATTTCTTAAGTATTTTACTGCCATTTTTTTTTTTAATTTTGCCGCCTAGTTGTTTTAAGTGCCATTGTAGAAAAAGAGGTCTTGGGAATCCAATTCCCAGGTTGAGTAAAGTGTTACCGTGACTTAGTGTCAAGTTCCAGTAGTTCGCGTAGTAAGAGACTAGAACCCTCTAGTCTCTAGACTAGACAGATTTGTCTGCTGCTAACAATTTAGTTTTATCTACCCACCGCCATGATCGCGAGTTGACTAGGGAATCCTAGTCAACCCGCGATCATGGCGGATGCAACTGCGTCGAAATATCGGAAACAAAATAGTGAAGAATATCGGAAGATATTCCTGTATATGACAGTCTAAATTTAGTGTCATTGCGAATTTCACAGAACCAGTGATAAGTTCAGGACTTATATTGGTTGGTGGTAGACTCGCCTCCTATAATATAACGTGAAGTTGTGGGTGTACACACACACCGTTGCCTTAGACCCCTAAGGTACACTAGGCGACGCTACGAAGTACGAAGGGGCTTACTCTTCGGGATAACAGGCATGATGTAGTGGACTTAGTACCAATAGACTTGGTTTAACTACAAGGGGAAGGTTCGAAACTTGGTGAGTCAAAAACAAAATCTATAAACAGATTTAAAATTAACTACTTATAGGCACTTTTCTATTATCAAGGGATCGGCCTGTTATAAAGTTTTAGCTAGTTGCTTGTTCTTAAATCTTTGATAGGTATCTACGGAGGAGAACTGGAAAAGTTTCCCCGTTGAGAATTAGGTTTGGAACTTTGGACTACATCGCCAATTCTTTTAAATAATGGAAGGCATTAGAAAATCTTCGAGACAGTACCAGATACATCGCAAGTCGTAAATCAAGGATTCCTGGATACCAGCGCGAATGGTGAGCGCTCGCGCTGCGGGGATGTTCTCAAAGCCGCGTCGAAGAGTACCTACATCGTAAAGTCCAACGATGGGTTTTCTTGTAGAGAATAAATAGCATAGCAGTTTAGGACGCGACAAGCGTAGTCAAGAGGCGCACCGCATAGCGGGCCATGGGTTCCCAGCTTAAAACTCATTGTCAATTAGAAAACCTGTAGGGGAACAGTGTATAAGCCGGGGACGATAATAATCGCTTTCGCGTATAATGGGGACATACACTCTTTAGGTATACTTAACACAAAACTAACGTAGAGCAAGCGCCATCAGGACGTCATTTGGAAGCGGCCATTAACAAATGGCGTCCTGTTGGCGCTTGTGCTACGTTTGCCTTAGGTGTGTGATTTCCCATCATACCTCGCGTCCCCGTCTTATACACTGTTCCCCTACAAAACAAGTTCAGATTCCTAATACGTGATGTTTTCGTGCGTCATAGAAACAATATTAACAGTGCAGGCTACCGAAAATCTGTGGCCTCCTACGAAGAAAATAAAAGCCCCCGTAGCGTTTTCCTTACTTAGTGGAGACGTCACTTACACTCCTCAAACTTTTGATGATTTCCCCCTCAATATATAATAAGTACCTACGTACACCGATCCTATACAGACATCACTGCTTCAGAAAGATTTCACAGCCAAGTAGCTTCAGGCATCGACGTAATTGATTTATCTTTTGGCAATTTCTTTATGTATAAGCTAAGCAGAGCTTGTGTTATGGGTACTAGACAACTGATACTTATATATATCTAAACACATACATATTATAGATAAATTACACTCAGACACAGAACAAATGATCGTGCTCATCACACAAACATTTGTCCTGGGTGGGAATCGAACCCACGGCATAGCAGTCAGGGTCACTAACCACTAAACCAACAGGCCAATATTATTGGTCAAATCAAATAGAGCACGCAAAAGTATGTGATTTTTAATTAGACCGCCGATTAGCCGTCTCTCTGCGTTTATTGCCCATCATCCAATTGAGAAGTTCTACTAATAAGACCAGGGTTATTTTTCTTTTTGAAGATACAATCAATCGGTCCGTCATTGTTTTTTTTAATTGCGTTAGTATATTTTTATTTATCCTGATGGTACGCGAAGATGTCATTAACGGTGAAGCAAGTTTAGCTAGATATAACCTATTCACTCTTGACCTAAAGACTCCAAGGTTGAAGGTATCAGGGAACACATACTCCGGCAGGGAATTCCACTCCTTAGCTGTGCGTATAACAAAAGTATTGGCAAAACGCTTTATATTGTTAAGTCGATCGAATTGCGAGACCTATCTATAAGCTTCTCGAAAGTTCCACAAGGTTCTCGACAATTCTACTGAAGATTGGTCAGGAAGTTTCTAGAAAATTCTACCCTGTTCTAGATGTTTCGAGATGGTTCTGGAATGATCCATAAGGTATGGGACTATGTCGAAGTCTGTGGATGTTTCCAGAACATTCGACCACTTTCTAGAAACATCTAGTGGGTCCGGCCGGGGTATAAAAAGGGCGCCGATCGGTGACCTGAGGCAGTCTGGTTTTGACTACGATCGAGGTAACTCGAAGTGAACTATAAGCGATCTCTAAGTGACTTTTACGTGTGATTAAGTGAGTGAAAGTGTGTTTAGTGTTGAGTAGCGTTTAGTGATTGTTTTAATTAGTGATTCGTGTGTAAATAAAGTTTGTTTGGTTTTAATTGGTGTAAATTAATTTATCCCAATACCCGGCTCGTAACAATATGTAAATAGTGGGATGTCCACCATCTACTGGTGGCGCATTGCCGTACGACTTGTTGTCCGATGATGAAAAAGCGCGATCAAATCATGCAGTTCCATCGCACATTATCTGAAGTGTTAATTACCAGAAGCTTGTTTTCAATATAACCTTTTACTTTTTAAGGATTACCTCATGTTATATCAATGTACGTAAACAAACAACACAAACAACGGACTATGGACAAACTATTTCCAGAGCCTCTACCATGAGTTGTCATTACGATACTCGATCATACGTATCGACCGCGTTTGACGCTCTCATTGGTTGAGAGTTCATACAACCTTGGAGCGGGTCAATGAGAGCGCCAAACGCGGTCGATATCGATGATCGAGTATTGTAATGACAAATCATGGTATGGGTACTGATACAAATGGTTACAACTTTCAATACTCAAACACTGAGGACACAAATGACGTTGGTTTTACCAACAGTTATAATATAGAACTAATATTTAACTTTACGATTGAAGCGGTAACAGCGTCGAGTAGTATCGGTCAAGAACTTATTTTTGTTATGAGTTGATCTTGCCACGCCATGTTACTTTTGTCGAAGATAACATGAGTATGTGTAATGAAAGATTAATGATATCGTATCTATATAGACCTCTTTTAAGAAGTGAGATATGGAATGAAGAAAGAGTTTTATTAAAAAATCAATTCCCTTACTAGGAATTAAGCCTCCTGCAGACACACGCGATTAATCGCGCGGGGCGACATGTCGCGGTCCATTCGCAGTATTTTTAGAGTGGAAATTAGCTTGGCTCGTTGTCGCAGCGCGATTAATCGCGTGTGTCTGCAGGAGGCTTTAATGTGTGCCGTGGGTGTGCTTACAAAAATTTAAACTTATTTACACAGGCACCCAGATCCGGAACAACTACTTGGAGATCATACTAATATTTGTTCCGTTTCGTGAATCAAACTCGCGATAAGCAGCGAACCAGTCAATGCCCCAACCATCAAGGTTAGGTTAGGCCACAAATACCAAAAAATAATGTTTTTTTTTTTGCAATCTTACTAGAATAGAAAAGAAACGCTATTGATCTGTTTATTTTCGTCGAATACCGACGAATAATAGAATGAATGGAGGCCTTCCAAGTTAATGAGGTGATAAATATTATATTATCATAATTATCTTTTTATTTTCTACTTCAATGGGTTGAAAAATAAAACAAAATTTTAGAAATATCTTCCTCGTCATCACAACAGTCCATACTGGACATAGGTCACTCCACTCCACGGTGTCCTTCAATAGCCCTTTACGTTCCGGAGCCACGTTACCTGATAAAACAGTCCCGCGTTGGTAGGTCCCGATCACCGGGTACTCTCATCCAGCTGTATATTTTCTGTTATGATTATTTTTAAGGCTGTTTCTTGCACGAGTAGTCACACTTCGTAGTAATCATTCTTTATTTAAATGGCCAACATCAAACTGTGTGTCTTGCCTATAGCCTAAGATTTTAGAAGATTAAGTGTTTATTTTAAGTTCTGTATTGTGTTCTATAGTATTATGATTGTAAGCAATGTTTAAGTTTAAGTTGTACATAAGGGTTATGGAAACTGTTTTTTTTTGGGTAGTGTACAACACTTGTAACATTTATATATTTTAACTTGGAAAGGACATAATGTTCCACAATATGTCCTTGGTGGGCGGAATGTTTAACCGTACAGCAAAGAAATCCTAACATCGCGATTCAGACAATTTAGTTCAATGATTGTCGATAGATGGCGTTGTTTATTGAGATCGTTTCCTGAATCGCGGTGTTAAGATTCGCACGGGATAGTATAAGTACTTTGAGTGTATAAATTCTCGACAACTCAGTGATACCAACTAAAGCAACTCAGTGACATCATCTGACTCAAGCAACTCGGTCAGCTCAACTCGGACAACCCTCTTGCTACCATTATAGGGTGTAAGCACTGCATCTATGGGAAATAAATGTGGCTTGGGGGTCAACAAAGTGCTGGATCAGTGATCAGCACCTCCTGAGTTCAAAACTCGACCTGGATTTTTTCATTTCCCCCATTAAGCACCTTGGGAGGAAGCCCAGGTTGTAGAAGCTCACGTAATTTGAATAGCTCGCTGCGCTCCGGATTCTGCTTTAGAAACTATAACAGAAAAATAACAGTTTACCATTGTTATATAAGATTTTTGCCAAGTAAACTAACCGTATTTTAATCTAATTGATCTTAGCTAACATTAATTGAAAAAGTTCTTTCTTTCCCAGAGGAAAAAACGAGATTTATGTGCCTTTAGTTTATCACGGATAATATATTTATTGGTATAAAACGTGTCTTCAGACCATTTATTTTTGACTACTAGTGCCTAGGGTGGAATGGAAGTTTCAGTAAGTTCTGTTCCTTTAATTGCGCTTTGCGTTCGAGGGCTGCGTTAATCTGTGGGCCACTCAATTCAGAAAAGTTGCAATAAAATGGTAATCTCTACGTGTAAATGTGATATTACAAGTACCAAACTCCATTATGTAACGTTCCTAAAAAAAATATCAATTGTGGGGAATAACAGATGCGACCAAGTTTGACATAGTGATGGCTAGACAAACAAACAACAGACGAGAGGACATCAATCTGAAGGCTAATTCACGTAATTTTATGACGCACCGATGAAGTAGTAGTGCAGTTGCAGTTAAGTTCAAGTTCGAGTGATAAGCGGTATTCTTGTAATCTGTAAATTGCGCGTAAGCTGCGCGTGAACTGCACGTCAACTGTACGACAACCAAACTGTACCAAACTTTCTCATGGTATTGCCATAGGAGATTAAAAATATTGCCCACTAAATAATCGAATGGAATCGATTACATTTCAATGAATATGACATTAAAACTAAAAGTTGATCGAACTGAAACTTGTATGCTGTCATCTTGAGACGTCAAACGAATAGTAGAATACCATCATATTGCGATCCAAAACACGCACCAAAGACGAGCAACAGTAGAATACCTATAATGCGCTCGCGTGACGCCAACTTGACGCGAGCGTGTCTGACAGCGGTAGAGAATACGAAAAGCGTTGTTTTGATTGAAACTTAACTGCAATTGCACTGCAACCACATGAGTAAATAAACGGAACTGCAACGTCACTTCTTCTGTTACGTGAATTGAGGCACTGATCCTCATCAAACGAGTCCTCGGGAGCCTAGCGTGGTTTGAGAGGACTGTCAGACTCGTACTGACTAAAATCCACGGTATTCCTTCAATAACCTAAGGTCACGGTTATCTGTCTAGATCAGGGTTGGATAAAAACAGTTTTTTTTAAATTATACAATACAAACAGTTCAAATTGTTTTAAACAAGGGTTTTTTTTTAGTTTATAGTATTATTTCAAATTAATTCGGCTTTTAGGTCGACGACGTCTAAACTTATTAATTATGTAAGTATGTTTCATTTCTACACCACAACTTTTCAAATTCGCCGTTTGTAATGAAATACATATATTATTTACAAAATATTTATGATAAATGGAAAAAAATAATTTAGTGTTTTTTTTCTAACATTTTTAAGTATTATTTCATAACAATGCTAATAAAAGTTCAAAAATATGACATAGCAATGGTATAGACTCAAATAGTCAAGCTATTTAAACTCCTGAATATTAATTTATTTTCATTTTATATACATTCATCCCCCATGAAAAGTAGTTAAAACGTGTAATAAAAAACACTGTTTAATTTCAAACTGTTTAAAACAGTGTTTTAAAACAATATGTTTTAATCCCGGGTGAGAATCGAACCCGTAACTCGTGGCTTACAAGTCGTTCATCCAATAACGTACTCTGCTTTCAATCTGACCCTGGACTTAGTCTATTTGTATTGCCCAAAGGTCTTTGACACGACATGCGATCAAACACACGTGCACATACAGAAATAGCCGAAGTAAACTATTTCTTGACCGGTAATGTACTGAACGATTTAGTATTATTCAGTTAGTAAGTACTGACATTTCACGAACGTTTTAAAGTGGCCCGGAAGAAGAAAGAATTAGGGAAGGCTTTGCCTACCAGTGGGATAGAACAGGCTAAAGAAAAATGTAGGTACATACGACAGCACGTCAACCTACCCTAATCTGTCAAAATTCTAATTTGTCAGATTGCAATAGGTTGATGTGCTGACGTCTGTACTGTTTATGTGTGTGTGTAACATGTACTTAGTACCAGGAGCTCGTGGCTGAATAATAAGAGCCGCGCTTGCCGAGGTTAGTCGCTGGATGGGTGACCATCAATACTGTAATCCAGGAAGGGTAGAGCTGACGTGTACCTGGTGATAATCATAATAATAGGGGCAGGTACTTACATTTTATTTAATATTTACAGTTTTTCACAAATACTTCACATTCCATTCCATAAAAACGAAAAATTCCAGAAAAACACTGTTGTTAGCGAGAAGAGCGATAACAAATATTTATTTATCGATATATGTAAGTACCTAAACACAACATCCGTTCCCGGAACGATCTCTATTTTATTTGCAATACATTTGTCAAGTGTTACTAGGGACTGAGCAATAAATATTGATCATGTCTGAAAGTCAGGACAACAACAAATAGTCCAAATAAATTCCCATTATTAAAATACCAGCTTCTGCCAGCGGTTTCGTCTGGACTGGACTTGGAATTTCTGGTCATACAAATATTTGCTCCGTGTAGGGATCGAACCCGCAAGACGCTGCACAGCAATCGATCATTCAACCACTGCGTCAACCGTGCCTTCAAAAGTTGGTATGTCATATGCATATACGATAATGATGCAGAATAACAAAGTACATATTTTGCAAACCAAACAGGAGTACAGTAACTGTACTCGTAATACTCATTATATTTGACGTAATCACGATATAAGTTTTTAAACTGACATGGTCACTCATCATCTCCTGCCCTTATCCCATTTTACTTGGTGTCAACGCAACACGTTTTCTTCTTCCATTCTCCCGTATCAGACGTCACAGTATCATTTACTCATTTTTCTTTCATATCATTCCTTAGACAATCCATCCATCTTTTGTTTAGCCTTTCTCTTCCTCTCCATCCATCAACATTCATACTCATCACTCTCTTAGTCACATGAGTGTCATCCGTCTAACTGTTATTAGAACTGAATATGTAATTGTTTCACTTCATCCGTGGTCCGAAACAAATAAAAAACATGGTAAATATCCCGATTAAGTTTTAATAACAGCAATCACAATAATTAAACACAAAACTATTACAGTAATATTTTAAAAACCCATTATAACAAAGACCCCTCTTTCCTTCCGTTCCCCCAAAACAACAAAGAAAAAGTTGAAAATAAAAACAATTAAGGCGCCATTAATAAAATTTTATTCCTTGGGTAGACTTGTAAGGCACTTGTTTACAAAGCACATTTTTAATACCTACGAGTTCCGTAACTCTCAACGTTCGGAAACGTTGAGTGGACTTATAGTTTAGTTAGTAAACATTAAGGCTGGCTTTCCACCTACTTGCGAGCTTAGGTAAACTTTTATAGCTAAGACTTGTCTTAGTTATAAAAGCCTACCTAAGTTTACCTAACTTAGTTTGTAAACTAAGTTCAGAAGGACTAGATATTGTGACATTTGATTCGATGATGGAAAAGTATAAAATGTATAGAACTGACGTATGATATTGAAAGTATGTCAGATGAATATTGGTATAGGTCACCCGCTGGGCCCTAAGTTATACACACAGTGAAGAGTGTCTGAGCTAAGCTGCGGACAGACGGACATGAACAAACTATATTGTTCCCTTGTTGACTACGGAGCCGTAAAAAGAACAAGGCTTATGTCAAATAAGTCTTCATCTTTCGATTACGATTCTGCTTTCCACTTAAACGCTTCGGATTTTTGCAACTTTTCAAAAAAGTTTGCTTTTCATCAAGTACTTAAGCTGTTAGATAGCATGTCTACTTAAAGGTTTCGGCTGTTACAAGACGCCTTAATTATAGTAGCAATGTCAGCTTGCACTTAAAATGATTAGCCTATAATATCTAAATTTGCTGAAATCATCATTATCAGCTGTAAGACGTCAACTGCTGAATGTAGAATTATATTAGAACCGGTTGGAAGTGGCTTGCATCCAGCGTGATCCTGCGGTCTTCATAAGATTGTCTGTCCACCTTGTGGGTGGACGTGGACGTCCTACGCTGCGCTTGCCGGTGCGTGGTCTCCATTTGAGAACCTTACGGCCCCATCGGCCATCAATTCTGCGTGCTATATGGCCTGCACACTGCAATGTTGCTGGAATACCAGCTTCTATCTGTGATAAGGAGTGGACGCCCATCATCCACCATGCTACAAGCCCAAAACAGATGGTAGATAGATTTCATGCTTTGCTGGTGTGTCTATGATCTGTGCTGCACCTTAACATCCATTACAAAAAAATAGAAAGCTACACTTTGTCACTGGAAAGTAAGCTTTATCTCATACTACCTGTAAGTTTATTTAGTACAAAAATGTTTTCACGATTAGAACTTTGCCTTTTCAGCTGTTTGTTTGACTTCAGAGTTACACCAACGGTCTAACGATCTGACGTAGGCTTCTACGTTTGTGAGGCCCCGTTTAAGTTATGTTTGAGTTAAAGTTAGTTCGCTACAAATAGAAACTGGGCTTCTAAAATTAGGCACAGAAATTACTAGAGCCCGACTAGTCAAATAATCATTAAAAGGACCAACTAATCGGACTATTTGCCGTCTTTTAGGGTGGGTGGGGTTTCTGAATGACCCCGGGCTAACTGTGACCTGCGGTGACGGCTAAACAACCCCATTGGTGGTAGGTTTCACTAGGTCGACGGAGCGTCGACTCGTGTCCCAAGAGCTGTTAGCAATATGACGAGCCCTCTTAGACGGCCAAAGCCTGTCGGGGTCTCGCGGGACTGTCTTATAAGGTAACCGTGGCCCCAGAACGTAAAGGGCTATTGAAGGAC
The DNA here is from genome assembly GCA_950005045.1 of Agrotis exclamationis. Lineage (NCBI taxonomy): Eukaryota > Metazoa > Arthropoda > Insecta > Lepidoptera > Noctuidae > Agrotis > Agrotis exclamationis. The sequence continues at coordinate 20,877,468 of OX465429.1, read as the reverse complement.
ATCGTGGATTTTAGTCAGTACAAGTCTAACAGTCCCCCCGTCCTGACCTGGGTGGGAGGACTCATTTGTTGATTATTTCTCCTTTAACCTTGGTTGGTTGCTGAGTGTAGGTCTCTTTCAAATCTCTTCACTTTTGGCGGTCCTGTGTCATGGCTATCCAGTAACTTCTCATGAAAATATTAAAGAATGCCTTTTTCTAAATGGACAGGGACAATTAAGTTTGAAAATCGTACTTGTTTTTGTACAATACTAATCATTTTTTTTTCTCTTACTTGTGTTTCTTCGAGCTGGGTTGCAATATTGTGCTTGAAACTTTATAAGTAGCACTTTCTACATTTCTATTTTTCACTTTCTCGCAGTTTCAATTTTCGTTCAGAAACTATGGGGAGGAAGGAATCAAAGTAGTAAACTTGCGATAATAGTGCTTCTGAATCGAGTTTGAATTAGTTTTGGACGATAAACTTTTATTAATCGAACACGGAACACAATATTATGGATATTTTGGCGATTGAATAACATCAATACAAAACTTTTACAAGCTTATAAATAAAAGCTTGTAAAAGTTTATTTAAAAGTTTAAAGTAATATAACTTTCATTATAAATTAGTGTGTGTCAAGATTCTGTTTTTTTTTTTTCAAAAAAGGTACGTTACTCAAAATGGTGATAAGATAAACAAGATGGCGAAGTTAATTTTGATTTTGGAAACGAATTTAGAGGTACAACTATAATATCAATTAATGTATACCAATCAGGTTCCATTATCAGTAGAGTAAAAAGCCATATTAAATTAAAACTGATTTATCGCTCCAACCGACAATCCAAACAATTGTAATTGTATGCACACATTCAATACAATCACTGATTTATATGCCCAGAGTATGAGAGTACACAACGAAATTACGATAATAACACATTCGAATAACATGTTAACAGTGCGTAAACATGGGGTTTTATGTTTATTAAAAGTGTGATAACTGATGCTGCATACATATTTTGCGACAATGATAAGAATAAATCTGTGACGGCGCCATATTAAGCCTCCTGCAGACACACGCGATTAATCGCGCTGCGACAATGAGCCAAGCTAATTTCCACTCTAAAAATACTTCGAATGGACCGCGACATGTCGCCCCGCGCGATTAATCGCTTGTGTCTGCAGGAGGTTTAACACTTGCACGCTCTTAAATAATTGATCTGCACGAACTATTTTATTTACATTTCTAAACGTAATTTTCAAGTGACAGTTGACAGGTGGAGGTTATGGCGGAAAAACAAGATGGCCGCCTTTGTTCTGATTACGGCAAGTTGTTAAACTACATTTATCCTAACTAAATCCGATATTTGTATATTGTTTAGATCACGCATAGTAGATAAACAAACTTTCGAATAGAACACAACAGCTGTTCCATTCTCAAGCCACACGGTGTAATAATACCGAAATATCAAATCTATATTACGATCACGCTAAACTGCATTTTGTTGGGGTATAAAATGCACTGCAGTGTAACATCAGTGGGGTTCTTTTGACGAAAATGTTGGGGGCATTTCAATAGACAAATTCTTGGGTTGGACTTTAGACGCGGCTGCTTTTACACCGTTGTGTTTTTATTCGCGAACGATTACATGAATATTGTTTTTTTTTTTCGCAAGTGTTCACGGGAGTTCAAATTCTCCCAGAGATTTTACCTATTGCTGCAAAGACAACATGATTATTTTAAGATTAAAGTATAATTGAACCAAAAAAATGAACACCAAATTAATAATTATTAGGACTTAGCGTAATATAAAATGTGATAGAAACAATAAATTGTCAAAAACCTTTTAAATGCAAACCAAAACCGCAGGAAGTCATTGCATTTCCGTTTTTGTTTAATTCGTTCGTAATTTATTACACGTGCTTGCTAAATTAACGATTACATTATGCAGCATACAAATGTGGCTTTACATTATGCAGCATACAAGTACTTTATAAAAATGCGGTGGTCGGCATAATTCGACCATATGGGCACTATCCCATTGGAGTACTCGGACGCTACATCCAAAGTTCTGCTCAAATATCTCCAAGTTATATCTTTCAGATAAGGTAACAATACACATAATAAAAGGAAGAAAGAAAACTTATTCATTTTATCATTTGTTCTGTGTCTGGGTGTAATTTATCTATAATATGTATGTATTTAGAAATATATAAGTATGTTTATCAGTTGTCTAGTACCCATAACACAAGCTCTGCTTAGCTTGTGACTAGATGGCGTTGTGTGATAGTTGTGGAATATTATTATTATTTATTATTATTATTATTGGCAAAAAAATAAAAATAAAACTCTCTTACCGGTTCTCCTCCATAGGAGTGGCCATTCAAACTTTTGATGGATCTGAAAATAAACAAAAAACTAAGGTTATTACAAAGCTTATAAAATCTCGTAATAGAAAAAATAAAATGGACGTCAAAGGTTATCAATCTTTGTAATAAAATGTGGTAATTTACATTTACACCCTTATCATTGATTCGGTTCGGTTCGGTAATTAATTGACAGAAATGTAATTATCTAGTGTCGTTATGACTCTTTAAATGGCTACTTATCAGTGCACTGAGTGTTAAATGTGTCAGACTAATATTTATTTTAACAAATACTTTTGTAATTAAATAACTGAAGTTAATTGCTACCGCGTTGGTGTTGTCTATGTGTTTAACATAATTTTGTTTGTTATCGTTAATTATTGTGGACTTAGGTTTAGTTTACATTGCAACAAGTTAATAATTACAATTCCACAATGCATATTTGTAACAAGAGCCATCCATAATAATTTTTGGTTTAGGGTAGACGTGGGCGCCGCCTTAAAAATTATCGGCGGCGGCGCGCTGACCAATTTCAATCGGCGGCGGCGTGGCGCCGGCGGCGTGGTTTTCTACTACTCGTACCTACAACTAAAACTCACAATCTACTCACTATCTTCTTTAAGCCGGCCGGTAAATTAATGTTGTTTGAGGCGGACGACAGGAAAATGTCAGTCCTATACAGTACAGTCAATACCTTGTCCAGATCATCAGGTACAAAAAAAAAACAGTTTTCCAAAAGGACACGTTAAATATCTGCCAACTGCAACGTCGACATTAAGTCTAATCTCTCGGCTGAGACTCTCCGGCTTATGGACATCAGAAGAAGGGATCTGCAAGCTACACCGTCAGAGAAGCGAGAACTCAATAAGAAAGTAAGCAAGTTGGTGCGACGTGACCTCCGAACCACCAATACACGCCGAATTGAAAAGGCAATAGAAGAAAATCAGGGTGCTAAAGTGTTCGCCAAACAAATGAAACGCTCGCATCTTACGAAGCTTTTTTTATCATGGTAAAATCATCAAATGAGTCCTCCCACCCAGGACAGGGCGGGAGGGTCTGTCAGACTCGTACTGAGTAAAATCCACGGTGTCCTTCAATAACCCTTTGTGTTCCAGGGTCACGGTAATGAGATAAGTCCCGCGACGCGTTATTATGCCGACACTCTTTAAGGTGCGCGTGGAACACAACGCACAGTCGACCCGGGCATGGTCCATGGTCGGACAGCGAGTCGCCTATTACTCGCCGCCCGCATGCCCGCGCCTACGGTGGCCGGAGATCGTCTGCCGACGTCCACCGCCGTGGGCGTCTACCACTGCGGCTGGGGTGGAGGGAGGACGCTGTCCTCTCCGTCACGCGGTCCACCTCCTCCTTCGCGGGCATGATTGCTTCGCAGAAGGAGGCGACCGCTTCCCACTCCGTGTCGCCCCGCAGCATGGCCTCGACCAATGTCGGGCGCGAGAGGTCTCCGCCTATCGCCGCCGTGAGGACACGGCGGTGCTGCAGAGCACCGCCGTGTCCTCACGGCCACACGGTGGAGCATACGGTGCCGAACTGCCCCGCTTGGGCAGCCAAGCGGGGCAGTTCGGCACCGTATGCTCCACCGTGTCCTCCGGGCGATCCTCGCAGTGGTGACAACCAGGCGTTTCTTCCCTCCTTATCAGACACAGGTACCTACCGAAGCTTCCGTGTCCGGTGAGGACCTGCGTCATGCGCTAGCTAGGTCAGGACGCCGTGACGCCTATCCAGCCACTCCTCAAAGAGGGGTCTTACCGCCACGATTGCGGCGTGCCCGGCCGTCGGTTGCGACAGTCGTTCCCTCCATACTGCCCTGAGATCGCGCCGGAGCTTTTCCCGCCACACCTCGAGGGATTCACCCCGGCGCTGCGCCTTCACGCGCCACTCATAGACGCGCTGGAGGGCACTCGCCTCCAGATCCCAGGGTAGATCTGACGAAGTTTAGATCACCTAATGGCCAAACCATAACCTCAAAGCCGGAGATCCTAGCCGAGATAGAAGACTTTTATGGCCGGTTGTACAACAGTCGTGGTCCACAAGCCACCTTTCAGAGGATAGCCGAGCCACTCTGACACGCCACTACACCGATGAACTGCCGGAAATCAGGCCCTCAGGCAGCTTAAACATGGAAAAGCCCCGGGTGAAGACGGAATCACTTCGGAGCTTCTGAAAGCAGGTAGAAAGCCCGTAAATCGGGAGCTCCAAAAGCTATTCAACTCTGTTTTAGACGTCTTGAGAACTCCAAAGGCGTGGAACAGGAGTGGAGCGTGAAAAGGAGGATCACAAATCCTCCTTTTCAAGAAGGGCGACAAAACCCTATTGAAAAACTATCGTCCCATATCACTCCTGAGCCACATCTATAAACTGTTTTCGAAGGTCATCACAAACCGTCTCGCAAGAAGACTTGACGAGTTTCAGACTCCGGAGCAGGCTGGGTTTCGCGGAGGTTTTAGCATCATTGACCACATTCACACAGTGAAGAAGGTTATACAGAAGTCCGAAGAGCATAACCAGCCCCTGTACTTAGCATTTGTGGATTATGAAAAGGCCTTTGACTCCGTTGAAACCTGGGCTGTTCTACAATCACTGCAGCGATGTCAAGTGGACTGGCGGTACATCGAATTGCTGATGACGCCGCGACTTTGAGTGATGTGTGTCCAAGTACAGAATCAGCAGTCTAAACATATCGCGCTGCGCAGGGGGGTGAGACAGGGGGATGTTATATCCCCGAAACTGTTCACCAATGATTGTTGGAATATTAATTCAGTTATTTTGGATGAGTCAATCACGAAAATAAATACACGTCTTTACGCCACTCACGCCGCGCGGTGAATGTCGGCGGCGGCGGCGGCGTGCCGAAGGCACACGGCGGCGCCACGCCGGCGCGGCGCCCATATCTAGTTTAGGGCAATGACGCGGTCAAAATCTTGGGCACCTCAAAAAATTGAATAAAATGCAATTTTTTGTTATTAAGGGACACCCGTAAGTCCCTTAACAATTTAAAATTCCCTACTCACCAATTTTTGAATTATGAAATTTTCTCAAAATTGTTTGCTCGATTTCTTGCTACGGTGTGGCAGGGGGCCCTTGACAAGGGCTGACGGATAATATACGTAGGGGTAAGAAGGTAAGGCGAGGGGATGAAAGCTAAAATAAAGGGGATTATACGGGAATTACGTTGCCATAGCAACGGCGTTCCCTCGAAAGACGGCACTGTTCTTGCATGTAAAAATAATGCTAAGTCTTCATTTTGGAAGAAACTGCGTAGATTATCTGATTCTGATGTGTGTGGAATGGCGTTATGGTGTGTTTTGTTGGGATAAATGTATGTATGGATAATCTTATCACATTAGGTATAACGGTGTATGGCTTGATAAGACGGCAAAAGCTTCTTAACAGGTATTACTGTTATTACAATAATAGAGGTTTACATAATCTCATTATTCTGTAATGGCCTTTATTATCATTATTACGTGATTTTTAGAGATGGGAGACTGACTTTGGCCGAATAGTCGATTACAAAAAGGCCGAATAGCCGGCCAAGCCGATCATTCTCGCTGAAAGAGTTCAGATGTCATCGAGAATGTTGGTGTTTCACGTAAAGCCGAGTAGTGTACATAATAAAATGCACTCCATCGCACTCACTTTGCGGGCATAGCAATATAAAATTGAGGAAGGAAGAAGCAGATTCATCTAAATCTCGTGACACGAATTCACTATACGAAATTCCTGCAGTTGATTTTTTAACACCCTATGTGATAAAAAATCAACTGCAGGAATTTCGTGTGTGTACTCGGTATCAAAAACCAAGCACATTCCAAACGAAAAAAAAATTGTTTCGAGCATTTAAAAAAAAAAAAAAAAATTTTTTTCAATTTTTTTTTCAAAATTATTTGTTTTTTTTTCAAACATTCTTTTGGCCGATTAATATGGCCAATAAAATAAGTTAATTGTAAGTATTTCGATAAATTGCCATTCCAAAGTCTGCAAAATGTGATGGGAAAGTTGGAATCAGCTGTGAACGCTACACACGGGTGAACGACCTCAAAGAGCAATCAAATTCATTAACATGGTAAAAAAAGGCTTGAAAAAAAATTATTTTTTTGGAATGTACTTGGTTTTTGATACCGAGTACGCACACGAAATTCCTGCAGTTGATTTTTTAACACCTTGTATACACTATAATTATCATCAGAATTAATAAATTTTCTATTCCTCGGTAACAATCAAATCACACCTAAATAATAAGTTAATCATGATTTACATGAGACAGACATTTAAATGGCATTATTATTATTGCAATTTAAAACGAGGCGAGATTTCATCACTTCATTTGGTAATACTGATTAATTACTTTGATTAAAGAGCTAAAGGTGAGGGAATGTCCTAGAAGGACATACATTGACCTGTGACGTCCTTCAGAAAGGTCAGGAGTACCAGTACTAGAAAGCTTAACATGACCAATTTTATCTCTATTCTACAAAGAATAGACTTAGACAGTCATTTCTATTCTATTCGAAATTTTTGGCCCGAGTATGGAACGACTCGTGGACGACTGAAGACTGCGATTCAATAAAATGATGATAGTTTTTCAACCTTCTGCCATTTTGTCTATTCTTCCGTCGACAAAAACTGTTTCTACGTTGTCAGCTTTTGGCGTGCGATGTATCAAGAGAGGAGTATGCAAGGATCGTAATACCACTTGGTGACAATGTTGCTTCTGCCTACCCCAATGAAAATAGGGCATCAGTTTTTAGGGTTCCGTAGCCAAATGGCAAAAACGGAACCCTTATAGATTCGTCATGTCTGTCTGTCTGTCTGTCCGTGTATGTCACAGCCACTTTTTGTCGAAAGTATAAGAGCTATCCTGTTAAAACTTGGTAGAAAGATGTATTATGTGAAACGCATTAGGATTTTCACACAAAAATCAAAACAAAACAAATTTTGGGGGTGCCCCCCATACTTAGAATTGAAACTCAAACAAAATTTTTTCACCAAACCCATACGTGTGGGGTATCTATGAATAGGTCTTTAAAAATGATATTGAGGTTACTAACATCATTTTTTTCTAAACTGAACAGTTTGCGCGAGAGACACTTCCAAAGTGGTAAAAAGTGTGTCCCCCCCCCCCCCCGTAACTTCTAAAATAAGAGAATGATAAAACTAAAAAAATATATATAATGTAGACCTCAACCAAAACTACCAACGAAAATTAGTTTGGATGAGATACAGTTAGCAGTTTTTGAGATATAGTACATTTTCAAAAACCGCAAATATAACTTTGCCATTCATACAAATACTATGAAAAACAAAGTTATTTTTATTGTATTATTTTTATTATATCTCTAATCTATGCTTGCTGCTACGGAACCCTTCATGGGCGAGTCCAACTCGCACTTGGCCGGTTTTTTTGAATTGATAATTTGTTGAAAAGTAATAAAACATATAAAATATAATTTAAATCTAAGTATTATTTTTTTTATCGTGGTCATCATCAAATGAGTCCTCCCACCCCGGGCAGGGCGGGAGGGACTGTCAGACTTGTACTGACCAAAATCCACGGTGTCCTTCAATAGCCCTTTATGTTCCGGGGTCACGGTAATAAGTCCCGCGACCCCGGCAGGCTTTGGCACTCTAGTCCGTCATTATGCTGACGCTCTTTGAGACGCGCGTGGAACACAACGCGCCGTCGACCCGGTCATGGTCCATGGTCGGACAGCGAGTTGCCCTTTACTCGCCGCCCGCATGCCCGCGCCTACGGTGGCCGGAGATCGTCTTGCGACGTTCGTCGCCGTGGGCGTCCACCACCGCGAATCTAAGTATTTGCGCAAATGAAACCTCAATCTCGTTACAATTACCTCTTTCATCAGAGATCTTTTTGCAAAAAAAAACGGCACCTAGTCCTGAAATTCAGTAGCCTTAAAATAAACAATATTTTTCATGATAATGGTTTGTAATATAAAAGCGTCCTCATTAATCTGAAGCAGTGTCAATTAATTTGAACGCCAAAGAGAAGGGAATGTAATTATTCGACTACCCTCAAATAAAATTCATTTGCAAAAATAATAGGGAGCGTCAACGAGGATAAATGGATTTAGAATGCAAGTAGATAGGTGTCATTTTGCATAAGAAGTATGAATATGTTTTTATTGCGTGGTTAAATTGGGGTGTCACATTTCTGGAGCAGAATTTCAAGGGTAGCTCATTCATTTTAAATCCATGTTCACAATGTAGGGTCAAAATAAGTTAAAGGTGTAACTTGATGAGATGTATGCATTTTTAAACTCATATTTATTAGTATACATGCGATTGCAAGGAAAACTGATTTAAAAAAAAAACGTATTGCCCCGCACTATGGATATCTCAAATCCCGAGAGCAGTGGTGGTCCAGTGGTATCGGCCTCGACTTACGAGTTGTAGGTCGTGGGTTCGAACCCCGTCAGGCGCATTACTTTCTGGAATTTATTTCAACACCACTGCTCTCAAAACGGTGAAGGAAAACATCGTGAGGAAACCGACATGTCCTAGAACCAAAAATTCGAAGACATGTGACATCTACCAATCTGCACTGGGCCCGCGTGTTAGATTACGGCCCTCTTCCTCTCACAGAGAGGAGGCTTGTGTCCCAGCAGTGGGAACATTTATAGCCTGATGATGATGGATATCTCCTGTATGATGGTTGCTCACATACACAAACAATATATGTATACCATGACACCATAGACGCGTTTTTTGTTCGAAGAATAGACAGAATATGGAAAGATTTCTATCGTCCTAAGCAAGGCGATGTTTAAAAATTTAGAAAAGGAAATGTTTCTACTCTTCAGCCGTCTACGGGCCATGCCATATTCGGCTTCAAACAATCGAATTGCGTAGAAATAAATTGCGTCTATTCTTGGTAAAATCATGCTGGTTTGATTTTTAGTCGTGCAAAGTAGGTACCGGATTTTTACAATAAGGAATTTCCTATATTCATGGTAAAATGTCATCTCGCTTGTAGTTTCGTTTTGTGCACATTTGATGGAAATGCCAAAGGTAGGTACTGCCTTACGCTGCCTTCGAGAAAATACAGGCGTGATATTATTTAAACTTTTCTCAACAACAGTCTTCCAGCATTTCTTTTATCTCCGTCTTATTTCGCCTCAACCTAATAACAGCTAACCCATTTTTTACGAGGTCTCGTAAAGCCAAACATAATTAAGTTTCCCAATTTCGGCCGTCAATCAGAAAAGCCCTATTGTCCACCAGGAGAGAGCTATGAATATTTAATACTGTGTGGAGATTAACATGTTCTATTCTACGGTAACAAGGTATATGTCGTGTTATTATTCTACCGCCGAATTGCGGTGGTAACAGGTGGTTTTAGCATTTAGGAGATTGTCACACTGCATTACATGATAAATGATATTTATTTTGTAAGTTGATCATAAAAAAAACACTTTTACACGTCCTAACCAATATTTTTAAAGCTAGATGAGGCCGGTGTTTCGTACCTGACTACTCTGAGAAGAAACAGCCGAAACAAACTCAGAGGTCACAGTCTCTTTTAAAGTCCAGACATTGTTTTGCTCAGGTCATACGAGGACCATGCGGGTGTCTGAGATGGTCTTTTGAGGAAAGAACCACACAGATTTGAGTGGACCTGTACAGTTAGTGCAAGCATTTGTCGGTTATCGTGTAGCTCGACTCAGAACACGGAGCTCAACATGATGCAGCGTAGCGCGGGAGTGTTCTTAAGGTGCTGATAGACTTGAGCATTCACTTGTAGCAGAACATCGAGCATTCGCCGTTTTTGTCGAACGAAACAACGAACAGAGCCAAGCATCGATAAAACATCGCTACGGGAATGTTCACGATCTTTCTAGCGAACGCTCTAGTCAATGGTCGTAAAAAAAAAGAAAACTGTCCTGTGGTTCGTTAGAAGATACGAATTCCCTTCGCAGAAACAGAACAGAGCTTTTAACCAATCAACGAAGCCTATGCATCAGCGAACACAACAAGTTACCGGTATTTACTAACCGTTCAGAGGCCGTTTCCGTATTGTACCTACACAATACTTGAAGTATCTACGGCGTTAATTGTATTGGAAATGAAAAAGGCCCTCTAATGAGGAACTATTTTTTTCCATAATAATATTTTACGTCACTAAATCGTGAAAAGTCGTGCTAGGATCTTTGTTGCCAACGACTGAACTTTTTCAACAATTAAAGAATACCACTTTCTTTGACAGGTGTAAAAACTTGACCGCGTACCGTTGTCGGTCACAGTGGCCAATCTCGACGGAGATTAGCCATCGACGCAACGATTATGTGTGTACATAACTGCATACATTTATTTTTATTTTACTGTACTCCCATATTACGTTAGGACGGTAATCTGACACGACAGGAGAGAGAACATTCCTAATAAATAAAACCTATTATAGTGTACACGAATATCTAAATGAAATCAAATTATAAATATTAAGAACGTAAAATAATTATAAAATAAAAATAACCTAATTAATAAAATATTGATATTATAATAAAATACTTAGAATTAAACCCCGCAATAGTACTTATAAAATAATGTATATACCAACTTATATTATATATAATACCCAGAAGATTTATATGAGTATTAGAAATAATAACGTAATGTGGAAAATATTTTTTTTTTTAGTATAAGAAGTAAACACTCAGTGCTCTTCCTCCTCTCTCCCATGATTATTCTATGCTGTGCCCGACAGGGTCCAAAATTGTGTCGTTATACCAGCGAATGTAAACTTACAAATGTACATTTTGGAACGCAATAAAGAAATTGAGTATTGAACAGGCATAGGTTCAACGGTTAGATTGTAATACAAGCTCATGCTTGGGCCGTGGGGTCCGAGTGCTCATTACCTATTCAGTGAGATATCTAAACGACTTGTTGACGCTTCAGGGGATCGAAGGGCTGGCTTTTACCTTGACCAGAGGCTAAGCATTGCCATAAAACCAGACAACGCCACCAGCCTCTTGGGCACATTACCAACTGACAGCGTTGAGGAGGATTTTTTCAATGCTTAGTGTAATAGTATAATAATTATGTTTTAGTAATTTATATTCCGATTGTTATTTTGTTTGAAGTTATAGAATGCATAGGTATTAGAAATAAAAAAAAAGCACCGTAAAAGCATGTCCTTGAATCCGCATCCGCTAAGTAAAATTGTGGTGACGCAGATCCGGTGCAGTGCTTACAAGTGTCCTACAATCTTTATCGGCCAGCGATCATGCATGAGCTACATACTGCTGTGGTATATAACTACCTATAATAGAAATATAAATTACTTAAACATAATAGGTACCTAAATATTTGTATAAATGTAAAAAGTCTCCTGCAGACACACGCGATTGATCGCGCTGCGACAACGAGCCAAGCTAATTTCCACTCTAAAAATACTGCGAATGGACCGCGACATGTCGCCCCGCGCGATTAATCGCGTGTGTCTGCAGGAGGCTTAAATAGTTACAGTACGATGTAAATAAAATACAGAAATCTTGAGATAAGATCCCAGATTAAATATAATAAAACTAAACTATTATAAAGCATAGAAAAAAACCTCGCCAACGCTGTCAGCCAGTAATGTGCCCAAGAGGCTGGTGGCGATGCCTTAGCAGCATACGGCACAAGTGAAACCGCAGCATTACGCTAGTTGGACATGTATATAATAGGATTAGTCTTTTGTCTGTGTGTCAGAGGAATTGATAGGTAATGGATTGAATCCTTTGAGGAGCTTCTGTGTGAGGTACAAAATGGTTATGGTCTTGCGTTTTGCAATCCGGGTTTTGGAATCTAGAGACAGGTGTAGACTATCATTGTTCGTGGTGTAGACATAAATGTTGACTGAAGATTTGGAGTATTCTCGTTTGAGCACCTAATTTAGAGCACTTACGTATAGAGCACCAAAGACTTGAGTTGGCAACAGTAAGTTTTGAATAAAGTAAAATACTTGAGTATCGAAGTAACAATAATATTTTCTTCATGAGCACAGAAGCATGTCATCTCACAAACGCGTCGCTTTCAGAACGAACGTAAACGTTGACGTCAACGTCAAAAAGTACGTTGACGTCGAAGAAGCAAACGTTACCTTTGTTAATGTGGCTGTAAAAGTGATGTTTCTGTTATGTTTTAAGAAATATAATGAACATTTTCGAAATAAGAGGAGATGGGTGTGACGTAATTTCTTGACATCGTTATATGCTACTTGAAAGAATAGGAAGAGCAAAAGTAAATCAGTATGGAAAAAGCCATGAATAAAGTTATTCGGTTTGATGGTATGTACTAAATTAGGAAATATCATCATTATCAGCATCATTAGTCGGAAGACGTCCACTGTGAACTAAGGCCTTTACACGCACGTCGAATGCCAATTCGCCACTTGCACCCATCGGATACCAGCGGCTCTCACGATGTCATCAGTCCACCTAGTGGGAGGCCAGCCTTCATTGCACCTTCCTCTTCAGGAACTTTTCTTCCCCATCGGTTATCAGTCCTGCATCCGAAAATATGACAACAACTTTTTAAACATTTTTCACAATAAAAAACTAGGTGTGTCTAAATTAAGAAATTTACTGTAAAAACGTCGACTGTAGGACGTCCACCAACAAGGTGGACAGACGACCTTGTAAAGGTCGCCGGAAGACGCTGGATGCAGGTCGCTACCAACCAATATATGTGGAGATCTAAAGGGGAGGCTTATGTTCAGCAGTGGACGTCCTATGGCTGAGATGATGATGATGATGATGACGACTGTAAAAACTAAAAAAGATGGTACAAGAAAAAAAATGCTTTATAACAAAAACTTGAGCCACAATGATGTAATAAAAGGAACATATTTCCAGCAAAGTAGCTATGTCTAGAAAAAGTGTACCCATTTCATAACTAAATCCAAGCTGAAGCACTGAGACATATAACATGAAGATGAAATTTTCATGACTTTGCATAAACGTTTAGACAAAACATTGTTCTCCTCTATGCAAATTAGAACCATTTTGTAATTTAACGCACTTTGTGAAAAATCTCCGGCGTGTGACACTTTCATATCTTCAGGTAAACCGTAGCCAACTTAAGGTATGCGACATTTACAGGAAGGTTTGGTAAGGTAAACGTGACCCTAAAACGCAAAAGGCAAACCAAGGATCAAGGAATACTTTTTACTCAGAGTCTGACAGTCCTTTTCGCCACTGCTCCACTATTAATTTCTGATTAATTTCGTTGCAGGATCCAAGACAGGTAAATTCATTCTCCAGGCACCTAGCTTCGTTGTCTCGACGCTTTTCTGGTGGTTGCCACTGTTGATTCTAGCTTTCAGAAAGTGTGGTTTGTCCCAATAAAAAAATCCTTTCCGCTCTACACAGCCACGGACTAAAGATATGCGACATGGAATGCTGCCACTGTTTACCAATGGCCTTAGTTATGTTATTGGAGTAGAAACATGGCTTCAATATCTGAATAAGTATCTGAATGTTAACAGTACCAACTTCAAACCAAGTTAGTAGTGTCACTGTTTAGCCATGAGTCCTCATTAGACAACCGTGATGGGTTAAAAATCCCTTCCATTCACAATGTATTTCTGGTTACTTTAAATCACGCTTAGGGTTAGTCGTAGCAGTTAACCAGGCCAGTGCGAGCTGCATCAAATATTCAAAGGACAATGGACTTTGCAATGGATTTAAGTGATGTCCAAACCAGATGCACCCTAATTTCAAACGCTGTGTCATTTCATTACAAACTTCACGACGCTCGTTCTCTTTGAGCGCTAGTAGAGCTCCGGGTTTATAACGGACGCTTGCACTCTTGTTTTATCTGATGTTTTTGGAATAGTTACTGAAGATTCATTATGTTGGAAAATTAGCATTATTTATACCTTTTAACCGTCGTTTATACTAATAGGTCAATAAACGACATTATGGTCAAAAATGGGTTACGCACCATGCCATCGTATCGTAGGTACCTACTTAATAATTATGTCACTTACATTCAAGCAAACAATTCGTTTTTTTATTCAATTTTAAACTTTTGGTTTTTGCCACTTAAACCCTATTACTTTTAGACCGTCGATAACTAATTCAACAAGGGAGTATTTAACGTAAAACCGATTTTGACCTTACTAACGACCCTGTGCTTCTGTCAGAATACCTATTTATTTTAAATCGACTACAGACCCAAAGGACACCAAACTTTGTTCACCTGGGTGATATCACCTGGGTGAACAAAGTGGAATAAACCAAAAGAAAACATACAAAAACTTACAAAACAACCTCGTAAATTCATTTTAACTTAATCAAGCCAGTGAATCACGATGCCTCTACGGGGGAGTACCAAACCATCTCAGCCCCAATAAAACTAGCACTTTACTCCAAGATAAATGTGACTTCCCCACATGAACTTCCCCCAATTACCTTCATTGGAAACTTCAGTCGTTACCCTCATTTTTGGGGTGCATCCGTAACAACCACCAATTTAACCCATTTCACACCTTATGCTGAAGACGAAGGGGTTGATTTACCGTGGCGAGACAGGCGAGAACCATCTGCCGCCTTATTAGATTCTCAAGGAAGTTAATTTCTTACATACTAAATAGACGTAGGAGTTCTAGTGGTCTTAAAAGTACGAACTTAATTAGGAAAGACATTAATTAGAAGAAATGGAGGGAGTAAAAGTAACTTACACTTACTTGAGAAATATTTGTCAGAACTAGATTTTTTTGTTTTTTTTATAAATGTTTTTGTCCGCGACTTGGCAAACGTAGTGTGGGATGCGCGCCGGCCAGGTGGAGTGACGACCTACGAAAGGTGGCCGGCAGAGACTGAATGAGGAAAGCTCATGACGGGGCTCAGTGGTGCACATTGGGAGAGGCCTATGTCCAGCAGTGGACGAATACAGGCTGATGATGATGATGTATTTTGTTCACGAATAAGTTTCTCTAGATGTAAGCAATATGTCACACAAAGTTTACTTCAACAGTTGTCTGTCCGGCAAATTGGCTGTTAAAGGGTCCCTTCGACTCCCGCGGTAGGGCTCATTTGATGATTGATGATGATTTTACAAGGAAAAATTTCCGTACATGTAAATTGCCGTACGTCTTGTAGTCCGGTGATGGAAAGGGCCAGGCGGAATCAAATTGTGCAGTTCCATCGCACAGATCTCAGATTTTAATTATTTCTCAACTTACATAAAATATCCCCTCTTTACAGTATTTCAGACATAAATAAAGATGGCGTCTTGACTACCCTCTAGAACACAGAAAATTACATTTGAATTGAAGAAGGATACTACTTAGACGCTTTTGACGTGCAGAGCAAAGGGAGTGCAGTTGCTTTCATTAGTTAAAGGAGACTGGATTGGACTTGTATTAATAAAATATGAACAAACTTGAGACGGAGAAGAATTTTGGATACTAGACTTGAGGAAATTTTAAGTAAGTACATGTTCCGTAAAGTAAACATATTTTCACAACACTATTAGAAAGTTTCGCAAGATCTAGTCTGATAACTTACTTTTTAACTTTTACAAAACACGTAGTCTTCTGTACAAGCTTCGCTACAGTTCATTATAAACTTTAGAGTTTTATTGAATATATGTATACCTACGTACTTTATTGACTTGAATAACCCTGGCAGTTGGAAGTTAGTTACGCTCACTCAAATGTATCGCTGATGGTGGCGCGTGTGCTATATCATTTAGCTCCCTTCAAAATGGTTGAGCTCAATGGTGCTGATACATGTTATGTTCGTGAACGGGCGCTGTCAGTTGAGACTGGTCATCTCTTAGCTGCCATGGCTTATTTTAATGATTGATCATTTTTTTTATAAATTATATTTTTTTTATTTTACTACTAAGGACGCTTGTAACTTGCTACATCATTCTCACATAATGTACCATCTCAAAATGAATCATGTATCGGTTTAAAAAGAGTGTCCATGAAGTTTCTTGACCGTTCTTTTCCATAGAGATCTACGCTTTGGAAATTGGAATCGGCACCTACAGTACATTCACAGTTATTATGTTTTGTGACTGGAACTGTAGCACCATAATTTTGTACCACATATTTCATTTATTTTTTGTCTTTAGACAATTCAAAGTGCCTACTTGAAATAAATGTTTGATTTGAAAAGCTATATACGAGTAATATTAAAACTGGATCATGACCACAAATTTCTCAATAATGTATGTTTATTATACTTACTTTATCTCTATTCGTTTGTTCATCCAGGTAGATTTCCTGGGATGCCTTCAACGCAAAAAGCTGGCTCTAAACATATTAACATTCCAGGAATTTCAGTAATACATATATATAAAAGTCTCTTTGATATGAAAATAAACTAGTAACAACTTTGAGCTAAGTTGTTAGTACCTCGAGTGTGATTACGACGTTTCGATGCTGACTGCAAAGCAGTCTTTGTTCTGCGAATACTTTACAATTTATGACAATACAACCTTTTTGCTTACCATATATGCTGTGACTGTAGTTTGTTTAAAAGTGGGGTCCACGCTAGCAGGAAATGCCGTTAATTTTCGCGATAGACGGTCAAACACCAACCCGCTGTCAATTTTGACGTTTTGAGCTGTCAAATTTATCAATAAAATTACAACAAGGCTTTTAAAACTACACGTGCTATTCCAAAATTAAAATGTCCCATCAATAGATAACCTCGGAACTCTTAACCTACTTTTAATCAAGCCTAATTGAAGCGTAGGATATTATTAGTCTCTAGACAAGTGGCTCATAGTTCTGATGAACAAATAACTACATCTCTAATAGGTATAATATAATCCTCATCTCAATGTCCTTACAACTTTCTACTTGCGGACGGCGTAACACGTTTTCTTCTTCTATTTTCTCCAGCCGAGACGTTACTGCATCATCTACTCTTTTTGCTATCATATCATTACCCATCTGTCATGTCTTCTACTCATGTCAACTCATATTATCTACTCTGATCGCATAAGCTACAAAAAAGATTACTGAGCATCTCTCCTCAGCATACAACTTTTAAATCTACATCACATGTTATTCTAATAAATCGTTTAAGTTTAAAGGATCGACTTAAGATTTCTTATTCTAAATAACTTTTGAACTTTCTACTTTGAAACTCACAGATCTGCCCTATGACCTCTACGGTCCCTGTCACCTCAACAAACTTTAAACGAAGGCTCTGGAAGGTTCTCGAAACAATTTATTCATTTATAGGTTCTTCGTCAAGAATCTTAACGGTCTATTGCATTC
This sequence comes from Agrotis exclamationis, assembly GCA_950005045.1. NCBI lineage: Eukaryota > Metazoa > Arthropoda > Insecta > Lepidoptera > Noctuidae > Agrotis > Agrotis exclamationis. The sequence continues at coordinate 20,859,861 of OX465429.1, read as the reverse complement.
GTTTGATTCGAATACTTGTTCGAAAGTGACTGAAACTTGTAAAGAAGCAGTTGAAGTCATCAATGCATGGAGAAGCCCTCCTGGCGTACTTGTCTGAAAAAGTTAGGTCGACACAAAAATAACTAGCAACATCAACATGGAATAAATAAAAAACTATTATTAAAGGACCTATATCGTGATGCCAGAGCTCGCTGCGAATTTAGAACATACATGGAGAATTCCAACATCTTTCAGGGACCCCTTCGATAGAAAAAAACATGAAGTTTAAATAAATAAATAAAATAAGATCCTCCTTTTTCATTGGTGCATCGAGAAGAGCAATAATTCGGAGGCGGTACCACTGCGCCACGCAGTGGTACCGCCTCCGAATTATGAGTTGTGCCAGACTTGTTGTGCTAGACTTTTCCAACTAACCTAAACTCTCTGGGATATATCGCTATCGGCGATAAGACCGCCCGTTGTACCCTTAGAATTAACAATATTGTGAAAGCTTTGTATGTATTTTGATGTACGATCAAATTTACTCTCTTCTAGAATCGTTTGGTCCCTGATACCTTTCAACAACTTATTTCTAAATAGGCATCGCAAACCTGCTTCATTTTCAATCCGACCTGGATTTGATCTAGATAGTATTACTCATATTTCCTTTTCAAAATATTAATCTGTACCAGATGCAGTGTGTATATTTTGCTGCTGAATCCGCCGGATTACCAGATTGCAATCCTTACTTCTAAACTACGATAACTCCAAACCTGATCAAAATATACAACGCAAAACTAATAAAAATACCTCTCAATATTCTCTTCAAGTCCCAGGAGTTAACTGGTAGAATACGGGAACGTACTAAACTAAGTAAGCTTACAGTTGCTCCGAACACAAACTTGTATATTATTGTGATTCTTAAAACTTTCACGTCTTGCTTGCATTGCCCAGTCGTGTAATGTATTGCAAGTATTCGTTTCCACATGAATGTTTGCGAAGTATCGTGGAATGTTCATTGATAATTTTGTTTACTATGGCTGGGTATAACGTGTTGATTGATGGTAACAATGATTGTCTGGGTCAACGCGTTTTACACTTTAGAATTAAGACATCTTGGCACGGACGAAATAAGACTGCGTAAGCTTGTGTGATATTGTTGTCTTGAGTGACTTCAACTGAACTTGTTTTCATCAAAATCAAAGCATTATTTCTTAATTTAGACCAGTTTTAAGCTTGCTGGTCAACATATGGTGGTCTGTGTCCAAAAGTCCAAATTCAAGGTTTGAAAACGAGCAAAGGAACGCAGTTTAGTCGGTGTTAATTAACGGATTGCGTTCAAAACACAATACTGCGCTCCAAAGCGAATATATCCGACGTGGCTCAGAAGGCTGCCTAACTATCGGTACCAACATATTTTTAGACTTATAATGGATTAAGTTTTTGTGTTGTTAATCAAATCTTTTTCACAATTCTTATCACTGATCGATATCATTCTGTCTAGCCCCTTTCAACATCTTACCACCCCCATTTCGTTACCATTCTCATTCATGTTGTAAATACATTAGCATAGTCTGTACTTATACCACACTTATACTATAGTCTGCTGCAAGTCTGTGAATTCTCCCCTCCAACTAAACACGAACGTCTGGCAAAATTACTATTCCTATACATAATTAGAGATGGCGACACGATATCTTTTTTTTTTTTTTTTATTATCTTATTTATTTAAGGGATTTTTGTACACTTATGTGACGATGTCAATCCCATCGTGCTTTTACAGGAGTAAACTTAATCAATCAAAGTAGTACAAAACTTACATTAACTTAATCTAATTTCTTATCTAATAAAAAGGTATATAATATTTTTGCTGCCTCAGAGGTTGGTTTAGCTAGTATACCATGGAACAATCCAACATCCATTACCGATAATTTCAACGAATTGAGAAGTGCAGTTCTCTTATTTGCATATCGGACACATTCCACCAACACATGCTGTGCATCCTCTATCTTACCACACACCTCACAGTTAGGGGAGTCCGATTTTCTCATGAGATAAGCAAATTTGTTTAGTGGAATATGTCCAGACCTCAAACGATGCGCCGCAACAATTTGACTTCGATTGAGTTTCGTCCCGGAGAACCAAGGTATATGAGGAGGCTCACATTGTATACTTTTATACCAGATTCCCTTTGTTTTTGATCTTTCGTTAAAATGTTCTTTCCAAGATAAATTGTTTATTTTTCTAAATTTACATAAGATTTCTGAATAATTTGGTAATATATCCCGTATTTGCGTGCCTCTGAGAATAGCCTCTTTGGCTAATCTGTCAGCCTCCTCATTACCCCACAGCCCTACGTGGGACGGTACCCATTGAATAACAACTTTTTTGCCAGTTTGGTTATAAGACTGAATCTGCTTCAAAATTGTGTATGTAATAGATAAACCTTTTGATCCATTGAGGACACATTTAGAAATATGTTGTAGAGCGCTCTTACTATCAGTACATATCACCACTCTCTGCAAATTTAGTTCTAGTACGTATCTCAAGGCCTCAGAAATGGCATATAGTTCAGCAGTCATGATAGAAATATAATTATTCATACTATAAGTTCTGTGAAATTTATTGGCTACGTCGCAAAAGGCTGCCCCTACTCCTTCTGTTGTTTTGGACCCATCTGTATAAATAACATGCCAGCCAGTGTATGTTTCCCGTAATTCATTAAGCGTAGAATACTTTAAAGAATGAATATCATAATGTGATTTTGGGGCCGTGATACTTACTAGATTACATTTAATTACTTCCTTAATATCTATGTTCGACACCCATGTCTCTAAAGTAAACATCAAAACAGGATACGAAGATGAAATCTCCTCCTCACTAATCATTCTATGTGAAGTAGTCAGCAGAGGTTTCCTCTTCCTATCCCAGTACCTGTTTTCACTCATACTGCTAAGATCTCTAATAGAACTTGTAGTGATGTCATTTGCCCTGGATTGCAACCTCAGACAGAATTTTAGAGACAGAAATTGTCTTCTTATTTGTAAAGGAGGTATACTCAACTCACTCTCCATAACATGTATGGGAGTAGACTTAATAAAACCACCAATTGTTCGTAGAGCTAAATTTTGTAATTTTTCAAGTTTATAAGTGTGACTAATTGCAGCGTTATCGTACAAAAAAGATCCATAATCAATTCTGCTCCTAATGAGGGCCATATAAAGTCTACGCATGTAAATAGGGTGGACACCCCATGACGATCCGGCCAGAACTTTGAGTAACTGGATTTTTTTTTGTGATGTCTCATTTATCTCATTTATATGCTTCCCCCATTTTAAACATTTATCGAGCCACATCCCTAAATATTTAATGTGGTCGACGACTTCTAAAGTATTATTGTTTACTTTAATATCGACTGAAACTCTTCTGCGACCTCTGGTAAATATACATATTTTAGATTTATTACTTGACAATTCTAGCCCTAAAAAGTTTATTGAAGATATAAACAAATCTAAAGCTTGCTGCATATTATCTACACTGTCCTTTATTCTAGTGTTGTTACAATAGAGCACAAAATCGTCGGCGTATTGACTAACACAAACGTTATTGATATTTTGACAAATATTGGCTGTAGCTATATTAAAAAGAAGAGGGGATAGAGGATCACCCTGTGCAATTCCTTTGCCAGTCCATCTCACATACTGACTGTTGCTTTCGTCAGCTTTAATAATAAGATGTCTTTCTTTTAAAAATTCCCAAATGTAAGTACAAATGTTTTTCCCAACTTTTAAATAATTTAGTGTATCCACAACCCGATCAATAATAACGTTATTATATGCCCCTTCCACATCTAAAAAAACAGCAATAGTTGGGGTATTTTTGGTGAAGCCTATTTGTATTTTGGTAACTAGGCGAGTCAGACTATCATGACAGGAATGATCTCTTCTAAAACCTGTTGTTCCAGGGGATAATATTTTATTATGTTCTATTAACCATTCTAGGCGTTTCAGAATCATGGAGTGAAATATTTTACAAAGACAAGATATTAACGCGATTGGACGAAGCTTGCCATCGGAACTGCTGCTAATTTTAGGGATCGGTACTATGCAAATATCTCGCCATTGGAAGGGAACCGTAGACGTTTTAAAAATTAAATTGTATATTTTCAGTAAATGTGTTTTAGCTATAAGAGGTAAATTAAAAATCATTGAATATGTAATATTATCAACACCAGGTGAAGTGTCTTTAGATTTAAAACAACATTCCATTTCCTGAGTCGAAAAATCACAATTAAGAAGTGACTCATTATTATCAATAACAGGAGTTGAAGTCATCACAAAATCTGGGGCCAACGAATTCAGCAGTTCTTGTTTTTTTTTATCCGATGAATAAGATTTCGACTGCCTAAAACCCTTCATCCAACGCATTTTCCTCCACATGGTTGATGAAGTTGTAGTCTCATCAATACTATCACAGAAACTATACCAAGACTTAGACCTAGCTCGCCTTATACTCTTTTGACTTTCACTAATTTTGGTATTAAGTAAATCTAAATTTTGAGGCACAGGGTTTTTTCTAAATTTTGTTAAAGCTAAACGACGCTCGGCAATCACTTTAGAAAGTTCTTGGTTCCAATATGGTTTTGGTGTAAATTTACGCATCGGATTATTACATATTTTTATAAATGGAATTGTTTTATCAGCCGCTTCATTAATTTGGTTTGTAAGAAAGTCATACATATATTGTACATTGTCTGAAAGTGGAGGGTTCTGTATAAAATTACTGTGAATAAGTTGTTGATAGGTACACCAATCTGCTTTTTTAAAATTTCGCTTTAGAGTAATATTAGCTGAGTCAGGATACTTGAAAACGATTTTTATAATAAGGTGGTCACTACCTAAGCTTTCGCTACTAACATTCCAGGAACCATTAATTGCTATGTCTGTGGTACAGAACGAAACATCAGGGGAAGTTTTTTGTAAAAAACCATTCACGAGTTTCACTCTAGTGGGATCACCATTATTTAACGATATATAATTATTTTCAATTGCAGCTTCAAACAATTGTTGGCCCCTAGAATCATTTCTACTGGACCAGCAGGCATGATGACCATTAAAATCTCCCGCTATAACAGCATTTTTTGGAAACCTTGAAAAAATATCCTCCCAATCGGATTGCGAGGTTCTCACAGAGGACGGACAGTAGATCGAAATAATATGTTGAATTAGTTTACAATTAAGGATTTTAATATGTAATATTTCTATACCTGAATTAGTCACACTTACCGGAACAATGAAGGTTTTTAAAGATTTATGTGAAAATATTGCAACTCCACCGTATGAGTCATACCTGTCCTTTCTATAAGTATTATACCCGCTGATACTTATGTGTCTGTCTGCATCCAACCATGTTTCGCTTAAAATAGCTATATGAATATTATCTCTGTTAAGTAAAACTTCTAAATCAATTAATTTAGGTTTCAGACTCTGAGCGTTCCACTGATATATGTTGATTTTGGTGGTAACGTGAGTATTATTATCCATTTCTAAGTAATCTGTATAAGTTGCTTACAATATCCCAATCTTTAAAATAAGTTACAATATACATTATTATTTCTTCTAGTATTAATCTAACACCCTTCTTCACCTTTTGTGTCGTCGAATTATCGGACAACCATATTTCTTTAACCTTGTTGTAAAATATCTTCAATTTGGATACGTTTTCGGTTTTATTGGGATTTTCTTCCACTGTTTCTTTGTGACTTTTTCCTGCCTGTCCACCATATTCGTTTTTTTTTGTACCCTTTTTTATTTGTTCTTTATTCTTCTCATTCTGTATTTTGTTTTTCTTGTTATTTCGTTTAGTTGTATTTCTATTTTCGGAGGCCTCTTCTTCATCTTCACTGATTTCTTCTAACGAAGCATTTGAATCCATGCAGGTATTTACTGGATGAGTTAGTACTTCCAAGGGTGTGAGAGAATCCCTATAGCTTCTATTCCGTGAAGACGACATTGAGGATAATGTTTCTCTGCCTTCAGTATAGACAGGAGTAATTTCACTTCTTTTTCTTATTTGTTTCAAATATGAGTCGAGCGCTATCTTATAGGAACACTTATCCTTACTCATTATTTCTCGAATCATTTTCTCTTTGAGGTACACTGGACAACTTTTATTTAATGCCATATGCGAGCCTTTACAATTTAAACAAGAAAAATCCTTTGTTTCGCAATTATCATGTCCTTTGCCACATTTAGGGCATAATATTTTCTGGGTAGGACAAAATCGTTTAATGTGGCCGTACTTCCAACATCCTGAACACTGAGTAACAGGAAACATATAAGATTCAACCTTAAAACGACACCCATATCCATGGATATATGTAGGTAATGTAGCTCCCTTGAAGGCAATGCGAACAGCCTCACTGTTGACCCATTGTCCATCTTCATTTAATCTTTTTAGTCTTTTGACTGCGCAGATATCAGCTTCACTTTTAAATATTTCCGATAATTCGTTCTCCTCTAATTCCAAGTCAATATTTCTGACAATCCCATAAATAATACTTAATTGATCCGTTCTCTGACAACTAAATTCTAGTTCTTTAAACTTTTGACAATTAAGTACTTTATTTGCATCTTCAATATATTTTAATAGGATAAACATTTTGTAGGGACTTTTATATTTGATTTTAAGAATGTCGTTTATATTTTGAGACTTCAATAATTTGGCCATACCAACCATTTTTGGAAGTACTGTCTTAGATGTGAGACATACCTCAAAATATTGTGGCTGTTGTGTATTATTTTCACAACTACCCACAATTTCCGTACAATTGTTATTGTGTGAATCACTACGTCTTATTAATTGTTTTTTCGGCTTTTTGGTGACGGTGGTAAAACCATCATCATCGATTATTTCTTCTCTCACTCTTTTCTCAACATTTCTATGATTTTCATCTACCTCCATTGTATTACTTTCAATGATAATTTCTTCCCTCGCATTCTCCATCATCACTTCTCTAATAACTCTTTCCTCTGGTGTACTCGACTCCGTACTTAATGATCTTCCAAATCTATCCATTATCCAAGCGATTAAATAACATGGAGGTACTTTTATATTAGCGACACGGAAACAAAAGTAAGACGTCCGCACGTCTCAACAATCAACGCGGCACTGACACGATATCTGCGATTATGCTTCACTACTATCGTGCCGCCAACGGATAATTTTGTATAGAAATTTTGTGTAGACTATTTTTTTTTCATATTTATGATATTTTTTTCAATAGTGTACATTAATTTTTTTTGAATAGCCTAGTCTGTGTCTCACTGCTGGGCAAAGGCCTCCCCTTTCTCCTTCCAAACCTCTCTTTTGGGCAATTTCTGGCCATGTCTGCCCCGCGAACATGATCAGATCGTCACACCACCTCTGCCGTGGTCGACCTCGACGGCGATGTCCTCCTTCAGGCGTCCTCGACGATCTTTGCCCACCTCTCTGGACGCATACGCTCAACGTGGTCCGCCCACTCGTCAATCGTGTATATTAATACACTATTAAAATTTTATTTGCCTTAAGTATTTTATTGCTAAACGTTATTTTCAAGCGACAGTTGACAGATGGAAGTCACTGAAGAATTCCTTAGAAGTTGAGTCGCATAGTATACTGACAATAGGACCAATCAGTTCAACGAAACACTAACTGATTCAGATTAAATTAGCAGCCTAACTTCATAGAATTAACGGTCACAGACACCAAGTTCCAACCAGCTATTATATCGACCAATACACAGAATTAAAAAATCCAGCGTGTTAATGGCTTTGCTGATTGTTGCCGTCACGCGAACAACTCCCGTCCATTAAGTGATTCGCCCTTGCTATTGATTGCTTGTTAAAATGCTATTTGTTATTGTTTTCATTGCCAGCCAAGGCGTTTCAGACTAACTGGAACCGTATGGCGCACTTTTATTGAGACGAGACTTAATCTCAGTAGTGAGAACCGTATAGGCTGGTTATAAACGACCACAGGCGTCGAGGCTAGCGAGGTGCCACACACAATTGTCGCAAAGGAGACCGGCAAATTAGTAGTGAGCAGTAACGTTACAGGCTATCACCCTGTGGACAACCACAGACGGTGCAACTTGTGACGCGACACGTTTGAATGTGTGATAGGTAACTCGCCGTCCGATCATGGACCTGGAGCTATTGAAGGAAGAAGGATTTTAGACAGTAGGAGTCTAATAGTCCCTTCAGCTCCAGCCAAGGCTCCCGAGAATTCATTCCATGATTCTACCACGTGAACAAAATCATGGTCGATATCAAGGCATTTGCAACAACAAATATAGGTCAACAAATATCAGGAATTCAAAACAGAGAATAAATATAGTAAAGATCTAGTTTTAAGTTGATGTGATTACAAATTTTGACGACAACAGATTGATGAGATCGAACATCGACATTGATATTTCAATACTGGCCAGAGAGACAATGACCGTAATTAATTAATACCCAGAATTAATACTTTGGGTCTCTAAAGGGACAAGGGATATCAGAGTTCATTTTAATCATTCCTTTTTAAGTCCGAAGAATTTATACGAAAGAATTTGCTAAAGTCTTTATTAGGAAAGGTTTTGTAATTAAAACCTTTCCTTTGGATTTCCTGCGTTACTTTCAGCACACGATGTATTTCAACTCATATCTCTCCACTATCACATTTTGGTCATACAAGCACGACAATTCAGAGTACTACGCACCCGACCTTTCTGAAAACTAATAAGCTCAATGTAGGTCCCTTCCAGGCGTTACCACTCACAACTGCACATGCCTTCATTAAAAATAATCGAAGAGCATATCATCAAAGGATTAACCCAAAATTCAGTCAGTCAGTGGTGCCTTTAGCCATTTTTCTATCGTGGTAATATCATCAAATGAGTCCTCCCACCAAGGGCAGGACGGGAGGGACTGTCAGTACTGACTAAAATCCACGATGACCCTTCAATAGCCCTTTATGTTTCAAGGTCACGGTTACCTGATGAGACAGTCCCGCGGACCCTTAGCCCTGGATTGAAGAAACAAGAAATCCTGGGTGGAGAGATGATGCTGGCTAATCTGACCTAATTAGTATGATCTTTAAAGGAAAGTCAAGCACGGTGGATTTATCAGTACTAGTCCGAAAGTCCCTGCCGCCCACACAGGGCGAGAATTATTTGATGATTTTATATAATATTTTATATCAAAATATTTTATTTCACATGGCTTTCAATTTTTTTATGTAGGTAGGTATAATTTTAAAAATTTTAAAAAAAGATGGCTGTAGGTATATGATATGATAATTATATTACTGTGCTTATTTCTGTTTCACTCTGAACACAGCGAAACGGACAGACAACTTTCAAACACGCATTTTTTCGCAGCAAAAGTTTTAAAAAAAATGGATTCTCACAGAGACATTACAATATATACGAGGGATTCTCATAATTCCATCCATACGCTTGTGGCATTCGTTCTAGGTATAAAAGCGTTACTGTGTCGTCAGCTGAATATAAAATAAAAGACGGAACGGAACGGAATGGAATGTTTTGTTAGTCGCATCCGATCCGTTAGCGGGCCGGCTGTCACCTAAAACCTAGTGTTCTGTATGAAAAACCTGTGTACAAAGAGTATTTTAGAAATAGTTTTCAAATGAAAATAATTTCGGAGAGTTTATAATTCCGGCAGTGCTATTTTTTATAAATTACCAGCTGTTGCCCGCGACTTTGGAGCACGAAAATTATCCCGCGGGAATGTAGTACTGGGATAAAAGTTATCCTATATATTATTTCAGACTGTAACTCTACATAATTATGAGCGAAACATAAACACTTCTGATGTGATTGAGCGACAAACATCCAAAAATTTCGCATTTATATTATTAGTTATAATTTGTCTGAAGACCGTGTATAAGTATAACTAAATATCAGTACAATCTAAAGTTACGTCTACACTATGTTTAAGTTAAGCACAAATTCACTAAGCTTGGACATACCTAAGAACCTCGGAGCAGCACTACCTTCAAGCGAATTCCTGAACGGTACATCAAACTTAAGAGTACGGAGCCGAAGCAGAAATGAAGTAGCTAGTGCTCTATATGGTAGTAGTTAGCTCTATAGTTTCTGCCATAGAACCATGAAAAGGGGCTTAACTTTATGTATGTTTGTGTATTTTAGTAAACTATCGAAGATTCGTCTTTCTAATTTTTTATTAAAACTTGTAATTTCTCCTGTAACACTAGTGTCGTTTACAGACATTCAATCTCAATCAATCAATCAATCTCACTCTCACTCGTTGAACTGATAACCGAAGGAGAAGAAAAGTTCTCGACTGGCGACCAGAAAACGCAGCGTAGGCAGGCCTCCCACAAGGTGGATCGACGACATCGTGTGACGGTGTGAGTCGCGGGCAACCGATGGATGCAAGTGGCGGATTATCGTTCGGCGTGGCGGTCTAATTGGGAGGTTTATGTTCAGCAGTGGACATCTCCCGGCTGATGATGAAATCTGACATACACCAAACAGAGCCCGAGTATCCAGTAAGGCTTATCAGTCTACAAATATTTTCTCGGCGCACATGGCGACGGTAAGCTCTGTCCATCGTAGATTTTGTCTGTGTCACCCCTGACCTAGACTAAAGTCAAGAGCAAACCCATCTTTAATAAAATATGTAATAAAAACAACTTAGGAAAACATTCTCTCTTTAACAATAAAAAGAAACAATACATACTTTCACGGCCTTGTCGAGTTCCTTTCAGTCCCATACAAACACAGGACGGACTAAAACAAAACATAAATAAGCTTGAGGACATAATGGAAGCGTGTCCTTGACGAATTAGGGCTAGACTGCAAGATAGTAGACAGTCCGAGACTCCACGGATTTATGGGCACTGAGCGCGAACTAACGAAATTAGAACATTATGTGGTGAGTTGTTTAGTACTTGAGAAATGGTTGGTTTAGTTCGTTTTTACACGAAGTATCGTTTAATCATGTGCCTAGCCTTTTCCCGACTGAATGTCAGTATTTTATATGAAGTGACTACCAGTCTGATCTCCATAAACCAATCAGTGCTGGGTAATATTCGCGGAACTGTCGAAGCAGATAACCGTGGTCCTGTACCCATACCATGAGTTGTCATTACGATACTCGATCTTCGATATCGACCGCGTTTGGCGCTCTCATTGGCCCGCTCCAAGGTTGTATGAACTCTCAACCAATGAGAGCGCCAAACGCGGTCGATGCGTATGATCGAGTATCGTAATGACAACTCATGGTATGGGTACTGATAAAGGATCAGAGTGAACTTTTAGTAAGCAAGAGTCTGACAGTCCTTTTCGCTCTATTCAGGGCGGGAGTGATTATTGGTCACCCCACATTACGTCAAGTTTGTTTTGGATCACAGACTGTCAAGGATCTACAGATGACGATCGTGTTTTCCGAAATAGGGAAGGAACTCATTATGAAATGGACGATCACTATCTTATCCATAGACCTACCCTGAGCATTGACCCATAATTATAGTCGATATTATTAAGCCACGAGCTCCTCCTAATCTTAAGCTCCCACACAACTATCTATTAGCCTATAACATTGCCACTGCTAAAAGTCAAATCGAATCAGTACCAAGAAGCGCACTGATTCGATTTTAATTGGTTGTAAGATTACTACATTGAGAAGCAGACAGAGTCAAAATCAGTCAGCTAGGAAAACTTCACAGCCGTGACAATAACAATGACGATTGATGAGAATTTGAAATAAATTTCAGCAACTGTTGAGTGTTGACGCCTTTATTAGATAATCTACTATGTCTACTTATTATGAGCATGAGCAAGTCTTTCCTTAACTTCCTCAAAAGGATTATAAGCTACAACAAAAACATTCCAAGCTTTTCTTTTACCGAAATATGGGAACATTGTATCTAACAATGAGTTTCAGAACTCCGCCTTTCACAAAGATAAACACAGAAGGTTGTTTTTACAAAATTTACATCCCAACAGATTCTAACAAGACCGGTTGTCAACATTCAGGCTGAGTTTATTTGATTTATTAATCTTCTGGTCCCGACCCGAAGTTTGAGGCTCAAACAAATCGAGAACATACTTCAGCCAAGTAGATATTGCCTAAACAAGTTTGGTCAGTATTTATGTTCACAATTAGTGTTCGAACCTTATGGATGGACATCTGTGTGCTAAGGGAATTGTGAAATGTTAGCAGCTGCATTTAGGCGTGACTTTGTTTTGTCATTTTCTTCCATTACTTAACGGAGGGATCTATTCATGTGCATCATAATTACAACAGATCTATGATCTCAGTGGGTAGTGGTATTATATAGCCAACCGTTAATTGTGTGGAAATATCATAACGTAACGAGACCAAGACAAGGTTTTGTATAGCTTGATGTGTAGCACAGCCATTCGTATGCAATGTTTAGGTTCTCTGAAACAGAGGGCAAGCGTCTCACAAAGCCAGACGTTCGCCGTCGTGGCGGCTACCGGGAAATTCCCGCTGGAAAATCCCAGAAATCATTTGCTCGCTTAGCAGTCGCCCATGCGACTACTAGACTAGCGAATAACGATATGGTGCAAATACGTAACTAAAAATAGGGCGATCTTGGCGCAATGTTGTGACTTAGTGCACGCTATTCTAAAACTTACACGCTCTCAAAAAGGAGTCCAACTGGTCACGCCAACGTTTTTTAGGATAGCCTCGGCTGCGACGCTGATCTTCAGGAACCTACTCAGAGACCACTCTGGCTCACCTGTCCCGGTCCATGCAATTACAGTTGTTCCCCGTCCAGTCCCACTATAACCTCGCCGACTTTTCACAAGTATTGGTCAAACCCGTTTTGAATCGTGTTTACTTATTAAGGTGTTAAGGTATTCGGTCGGTGAGAATGGTTACCATCGCTCTTTTGGGAATAGTTGTTTGGACTTCAGAGCTTCAAAAACCAAGTTTGAGCGCCATAGGATTAGGCCGCCAAGGCCGTTCTATTCTTAGAAACTTGTCGTCACGGAAACCCTTTGACTGCGGAAACGATGGGTTTCAGTCAAAGCGTTTCCATAACAACAAGTTTCATTATTTCTACTCCTTTGTCCTTTTCCTGCCGTTAAGGGGCCAACAAATCAGCAAACTTTAAAGGCTCATTATGCTAGACTGATTACGGGACCTTCGTAGTCGAACTTGTAAAAGAGTTCCCGACTCCCAAATTGTCCTAAAAATCTTGTTTCTTCAAGTGTGAAAACCGCGTTTCAGAACGTAAGTTCTGAAACGCTACATTTTCTCATTTGTCTTTTACAGTTTAAAACATTCTGTAAAGGCTTGCGGTTGAATGAATATCTCAAAACAAAGGATACGTCCTCCCACCAGACAATGGTGGGTTTGTAAAATATTATGAGTTGGGTTATGTGCTTTCTTAAGGTCAATGAACTATTTTAGTCAGTTTAGCTGGCTTATCTATCGAACGTTTCCCTATGTTGGGATCGAGTATGCAGTAAGTTCTAACCATTTGACATGGAACATCTTACTGAGTGATGGCATAGCAGTTGATAAGGTTACGTATTCAATTTCGACGTTACAATTTCTTGTAACTTTTGTACAAACACCAGGAAATCCAGCTACTACAAGCTGTCAAATTTACCCAATCGAACATGAACCTTCTTCTAAAGGTTATAATAAAATTTAGAATCTATTAATTGCAGATTCGGGTAAGTTGATTTATTAGCGTCTTTGCATACGATCACACGTACTAGATGGCCGCAATTTTACCATTTGCTGACCTAGCATAGTTTCGAATTTCAACAGAATATGAGGCAAGTTTTCATTAACGTGAGGTGCAATCGTAGACATTTGTGACATTCATAAACCTGGTAGTAAATACCGTCCTGGTGAACTTTGGCCCAACTTCTGTTACAAGAAATCCTGTTTCCAGTAAGACCATTATAGGCCGATTTTGCTTTTATGCTAACAGGTCAGTTTATACTGTACTTGCTACCATTTTTGGTATCAACTCCGGTATACGGTGGCCTACGGTGATTGACAGTCAAATCATAACTGACGTCATATTCTTCTCTAATTGTTATCAGTTTACAGCCTCGTCTACATAATTGTCCACGTGGTTTTTAGAATTGTGCTAATAAGTCAGTCAAACAGAGGTTGTGAAACATGAATAATTTAGATGACAGTGGTAATGGTGTGAGTCAAGTAGCGATCGTTATGGCATTTATAAGTGATATGCGAAATAGGATGTCATTAGCACACTGTTGGTTTGTGGGTGGAGTAGATAGAGCATAGAGACCTAACTTCAAAGGAGCTATGATTAGACACGTTCAATTATTTTTTTAGCTTTTAGGGTACCGCACCCAGGTTACTGTATCCTGCATCCAAGCCAAGGGATTTTTGTCGCGGAATTGACTAGATATTTTTCATAACAGTCAATACTTTTTTTGCTATGAAGGTATTTTCGTGTAGTAAATAAAGTTACATTTTGAGTCGCTCTATGGAAATGCTCGCGCAGCGTCGCGTTTTGTTTTGAATTGACCCTAAAAAGCCTTTCGTCTATTAGTGTTCCAGTTTTTTCCTCTCCTCGTTTTACTGATTATACATATAATCGGGTTGCAGCAATATTATTGACCCAGTCACATTTGCAATGCAGTACACTATAATTTGTCCCAATTGGTCAACAATTTACTGACGTATGTACATTTGTATTACAAATAACTTAGTCGTGGTTCAATGCCTCCTGCCACGATGTCGTAATGTAGGATTAGTGTCAGATTACCAACCCCTCTGTCCTCCTCACCTCCCCTCATGTTGTGGCGAGTCGTCGATATGTTTATCAGGGGGCTTAGGTATTTATATTTTATTTTATTGCTAGCTTTTGGCATTTTCTTACAACACATTTATGTTCACGGTTTTTGTTGTGAAGTAGGTAACTTTAAGGACCCGAGTAGGGAGGCTTCCGGCGACTGGGACCGCAATAAACTGATACCGCGGTCCCAGTTGCCGGATGCATTTAATTTTAATATTTGTATTCCGTCGACTGGGACCGATCCATGAATTGAATCAGAACGGTACGGTCAGACGAAAAATGTCTATGGATGTCTTGTTCAATACAAACCAGGAAAAGTAATAGACTAGCATAGGTTCAAAGGAATAGGTTACCTGAAATTGTCTTGTATCGATTCAGAAATATTTAAATAAATACCACTTTGAACTTATGCTAGCCTAGTACTTTTGCTGGTTAGTCATTGAAAAAGGCAAATTCAGGTAATCTCCTACTTAGAATTATTTAAATACCGTATACTGGACTCATGTTAGCCTAGTACTTTCTTCTTGGACAATAGGGATTTTTTTCTCCTAAAAACTCCCTGGCGAGAAACGGGAAAAATATTCCCTTTTGTCACCAGTGAGACAATTAGAAGCTCACAAAAAGTACTAGGCTAGCATGAGTTCAAGATGGGTCTGTATTTAAATAATTCTAAGTAGAAAGTTTCCTTAAATTGTCTTTTTCATTGACTAACCAGCAAAAGTACTAGGCTAGCATAAGTTCAAAGTGGTATTTTATTAAATGTTTCTGAATTGATACAAGACAATTTCAGGTAACCTATTCCTGCCGAGAATTATATTAATACAGACCACTTTGAATCTATGCTAGCCTATTACTTTTTACCTGGTTTGTATTGAACAAGACAATTTCCACAGACATTTTTCGTCTGACTGTACCGTTCTGGTTCAATTTATGGATCGGTCCCAGTCGACGGAATACAAATATTAAAATTAAATGCATCCGGCAACTGGGACCGCGGTGTCACTTTATTGCGGTCCCAGTCGCCGGAAGCCTCTAGGATACCAGGGTCGCGGCACTGTCCAAACGAGATAACGTGACCCTGTAAAGTAAAGGGATGTTGAAGAAATGCCAGGAAGTCTGATAGTCCTTCCCGCTTCACCTAGGGCGGGGACTCATTTGACAAAATTGTTTGTTGTTTTTGATTCAATACACCAGCGAGCGGTTCTAAAATCGCCACTTTATCAACGTTGCTAATAACAGTGTCGCTAAAGTAGGTATAGAATTTTACATAATTAATTAGAATTTTCGCAATCAAAATTCTTAACATGATAAATTGTATTCCTATTGTATTGCTCAAGCAATAGAGCAGCAATTGATATAATATATGACCTGGGCGGGAGGACTCATTTGATGATTTTACCACCACGAAAAAAACCTCTGATGGCAAGTTTACAAATAATGAAATAACCCAGGGCATATTTATTAAATTCTGATATAAAAAAAAATACCTTTATTGATATGAAAATGTGAATTTAATTTCACGTGGACCTTTGTAAAAATATTTCTTTGGAAATAAAATATTTTATATATTAAATATTTTCTTTGTCCATTTTCGCTTTGAGTTCTGTGTGAATGATATTTCGCATATTAACGGTACATTTTTATGGTTTCATTACGTAATGGTCATTTCATGCAGTGGGCTTAATCTTTGGATGGATGGATTTACTAAAGCCTTTGATAAAAACTGGATCATACCATCTACATATTCAGTCTTTTTTTATCCCACTGTAGGTGAAACTGTCGGGCTTACAGCTGTTTGAAAAATTCGAACAGGGGACAGGATTTGAACCTTCAACCTCCGGATTCAGTACATACGATGCTCTTTCCAACCGAGCCACCGAGGTTCATGCCTTCTGCGCCGAATTCTTCAATCCATTTCTAACGTCTCACGGTACCTAGAACAATCTATTGTGGGTTACTGGCAAAGTTGAGGGCAAGCGTCTGAGGGGTCGTAGTCCACTTACATGGTCGGACCAAATTCGCTCTTCCCTGGACACGAAACTTCACGATGAGCTTCACTCTACTAAGGACAGAAACACATGGCGAAGCATTGTCAAGCTGAAAGTGACTTCACGTCGGGGGAATCACGACCCTCAGTAATGAGGAATACGACGCGAGGAGGAGGACGTACACCCACACAAACAGATGCCAACAATGAACAACAAAAAACAACAGCAATAAGTTTATTTATAGAGCAGACGGGACATCGTCGCGCCGGTGATTTGCATTCACCCCCAGTTGGCGCGGGGCGAAGATAAATCGGGACAACGCACGAACGGTACGTGTACTCGTAGTTAGTAGTTAAGTGAAATTTTTGGGTATTTCATATTTAATTTTTTTTTAATTTCTTATTTATTTTTGGGACAGAATGTTGTTTGTTTCCTCCAGGTTAAAAGTAGAGATGTGATTTTTGCTGACTAGTAGGCTGTAAAACGCGGCTGTAAAATGATCGGCCGACAAGTCAGCCCGACTTGTCGGCCGATCATTCGCGTCTGCGTGGGTAGAGTTCTAGGGTTATTTATTTTTTGGGAACCACCACACCGTTCCCAAACCACTGCCACTCCTGAAATTCAGTATCAACAGTGGCAACCACCAGAAAAGCGCCGAGACAATGAAGCTCGTCGTGTCCCGGAGAATGAATTTACCTGTCTCAGATCCTGCAATAAAATAAATCAGAAAAGAATAGTGGAGGAGTAGAAAAAAGGAGTTCTGGGGCTACCGAAAATTTCAGTGAATTTTCATTGTATCTATAGCTACGGGCTAGTTGTTTGATCAATAGTTGAACTAACTATTATATATTTTACAAATGGTTAAAAAATTTATAGGATTTAATAAATAGTTCTAAAAGGAATTTGAGTACATTTAGTAACTACCTTTTCTAACAACTCGGGCTAAGTTGTATACAATATTGAGTAAATTATAGAATTCACCCGATATCTCGACCACAGCCAATAAGGTTATATATTTACCTATATATTATAGCAAATATATATGTATGTTTATTTAATCTAAATTAATGAAATATTTTTTTAAAATTTAATTTATACCTATATTAATCTCATTCTTTTTATGCACCTGCCATGTTATTTCTCCACCACCCTAGGTTGACTGGTAGAGAATGCCTCAGGCATTAAGTCCGCCTATGTAATTTTGGTGTTGCATAAAGTTTAAATAAATAAATAAATAAATAAGGGGTCATAACAAATGATTTTAGTTCTTTTCTAAAGTAGCTTCTGGCGGTGGACTTACCTGGTTTATGTTAGGTGTTTGGCCCTATGGAGGACTAGACAGTTTCCTTGAGGAACGTTCAATTAAACAAATAAACTCTTTAGCCATATAATCTAAAAATAAAGAACCATTCTGTATTCATCTTAAATTATCTGAGAAAGTGGTTTCAAGCAATAAAGAGCCACCGAAACAATTCTCTTCCATCTGTTTAAAATTGTGAACAGAAAAGCCGTTGTTTAATGCGTAAAGTAATTCAAATCCTATTTTCCTTTCAAAGTCGCAACAACAAAGGACAATTTGTTAATTTCCTAATACTTGAACACTTTCAAAAGCGAGTGGCCGCCATGTTTGGTTCCAATTGATCCTTTACTCAATAATAATTGACGAACTTTTAAAGCAATTATAAGTCTTCGTCGGCCGTCTGTCGTGGACTTCCCAAAGAAAAACTTCATTTAAAACTAAACTTTTCTCTTTTAGAAATAAAGTGGATTTTTGTAAAGAAGAAGTTGAACACCTCACCAAATGTTGCGTATTCGATGAAGTTCGTCGAAAAGTTAATTTCGATTTTATAAGGTTTCTTTTTTAATAAGATAGTGTTTCTTATTTGATTGATTGGGGAGATAATTGACTGAGGTGAGGCACGAACTCTTAAAATAAATTTTAGATTTGTGTAAAAGGCTTTTAATTTTTTAATTTATAAAGCATGCATTGTATTTCTGAACTAAAGGTTAACCTTAAAAGAAATACATATTATTATTAATAACCCGCTTCATTTATTAGTCAATATTGAATAAGAGCATATTTTTTTGTACAAATGAGATTTCAATGATGATTAATTATCAAATTTTGGACAAAAGAAACGTGATAAGAGCACGTAGTCATAAGGACTAGATTTTTCAAAAAAAAAATCATTGCTATAGGGTCATTATCCTGGATGGAAAATGCGGAATACGTTTGTATGGAGAAAAGCTCAATGGAGTTCCCTCTTAACGACTGCTGTGCAGCGTGTTCGATCCCCGATCAGATCAATCCGGGTTTGTGTGTATGAGTTTCAACGTTTGTAAACGCATCCACGATAACTAGTCTTTGACGATAAAGGAGATATCCTTAGAGGGGCATTTTAAAAAATAAAATTGACTATACCTAAATCCCGAAACAAGAATTTCACTGTCCCAAAACTTCTCCGAAAGTCAGCTATTACTAATTTATTGAGTTCAAAAGTTATTTTGTACACAATTTGTCGCCTTATTCATGACCATGAGCCAGAAAAATCTCTCCCGCTCAATTATGTTCATTCGTTATTATTCTGAAGACAATTTTATCTCGTAATCTGATTCATCATTGCTTAGTCATCGCATCCTGTCTTACAGAAGCGTATCATCATTCACAAAGACATCAAAAATGGACTATATTACTAAACAAATAAATCCTACAATTGACTAACAATAATCAAAAGAGAAAATAGCTGTTAAACATCAATATCGATTCCAAATTACTATCGCGTGTGAATACCAACTTAGCGTCTAGGTTATAAAGTTTAGAATTGCGTGATTGGGTGGTGTTTTGTTTTTTTTTTATGAATACTAGAAAGAATATTTAAGTAAAGAACGCAAACAATGGTATTGTGTTCGAAGTGACCCCGTTAAGCCTTAGATAGGTTTGTTTGGGCACTATTGAAGATAAAAGTGTGATAGAAGCTTCGTAAATATTTTCTAGACGGACTAGACTATTGATGGTTATGGAAAGGGGTTTGAAGGTTTTGGTCGTAAAGGTCGACGCCGTTTTGTTTTTTTTCGGAATTGAGGTGCTCAACTAAAACTATATAATATACCTATATTATTTAGATAGAGGACACATACCTAGATAAACAAAAAATGAAGCTAACATAATGTCCGAAACGTCAGGTTTCGGAGTTATTCGCCAAAATATAAGTTGAAAACGGAACCTTGGGGAAACCGTTTTTATTTTGTTTTTTTTCGTCCTGCAGATATACATTTTGAATTATGACAACACAACAACATAATCTATGGTACCTAATACGTGACTGTCTACTTGTTATTTTAACTACAAACATAATTATCACTGTAATTAAACCCGTCTGTCTCATAACAATATGAGATAAATGTGTTAAATAACACCACCTTTGCAAACCCCTTTTGCAAAATGAAAAACTTTTTTTTTGTTTTAATTGTAAATATCAAGAAATAAGTAGACTTACCGAGAAAAATATATAGCCTAGGATTACAGCCAAAATGTTTTATGTAGTACCTAAAACAAAAAGTAAGTCTTGATTAATACGAGTACATATAGATGTACCATTCATTTACGTGTAACGAAAATTAGTTCTTTACTAACAATATTATAATTAAAGGAATCTTAAGTTTCATAAAATCTTTTAATTATTCTTGTCAGTATTGTCTTGTCTGTTAAGATTTGAAAACAACAATTTAATTAAAGCAGACGAAAGAGTCAAAACCCTTAATTATTTTGTTGTATTCAGTTCAAACAAAATTAAATTTTATTTTTTGAAATAAACGAATAACTAAACATCGTTGGTGTCCTGGTCGCAACCGCTATTAGATGGAAAGGGTTTGATTCCTAGGTCAGGCAAAATCTTATGGGTTTTCCGTTACATCACAAATTAAAATATAATTATCTGGCCTTAATAAAATTTGAACGGCTAGCCTACCTAATGTTTTTTTAGGGTTCCGTAGCCAAATGGCAAAAACGGAACCCTTATAGATTCGTCATGTCTGTCTGTCTGTCTGTCCGTGTATGTCACAGCCACTTTTTGTCGAAAGTATAAGAGCTATCCTGTTGAAACTTGGTAGAAAGATGTATTATGTGAACCGCATTAGGATTTTCACACAAAAATCAAAACAAAACAAATTTTGGGGGTGCCCCCATACTTAGAATTGAAACTCAAAAAAAATTTTTTCACCAAACCCATACGTGTGGGGTATCTATGAATAGGTCTTTAAAAATGATATTGAGGTTACTAACATCATTTTTTTCTAAACTGAACAGTTTGCGCGAGAGACACTTCCAAAGTGGTAAAAAGTGTGTCCCCCCCCCCCGTAACTTCTAAAATAAGAGAATGATAAAACTAAAAAAAATATATAATGTAGACCTCAACCAAAACTACCAACGAAAATTGGTTTGGATGAGATACAGTTAGCAGTTTTTGAGATATAGTACTTTTTCAAAAACCGCAAATATAACTTTGCCATTCATACAAATACTATGAAAAACAAAGTTATTTTTATTGTTTGTGTATATTACTTACTAATCTCAATATAATTATATCTCTAATCTATGCTTGCTGCTACGGAACCCTTCATGGGCGAGTCCTACTCGCACTTGGCCGGTTTTTTTTCTCAAAGTGTAGTGAAAATAGAGGTATCCGCTATTGACCCCATGAAAAGCCCAGCGCCTACTACGGGATGAAACAGCCCATAAGAACCTTTGCTCTATGAACGAACTCAATAGACGATGATGAAATACATCTGTATTCCCTATTCGGCAATAAACTTGACGTTTATATGTCTAGTTAGTTGCCGCTTCGTCACGCTGACCCAGTTCCCCAATTGGCCACAAATTGCGCGCAATGACAGTCATCCGCGTACCCCACATAATTCGCTGTTGTTTTTATTTACGCATCAACAATGTACTTATTCATTGCGTCCGATGTTATTTTTGTTTTTTCTGTTTTATTTAGCTGTTGGTTTTCATTAGAAAAAATATAAGTTTCAAATCGAGCTCATGGCTAAACCCCCACTTGACCTTGAAGATTGCCCGGTCCACAGATGGGTCTATCTATCTCATGTTTTCTCCATGCCCCGGTAATCATTGTCATTTGTAGATCTTTGAAAATCGTTACAGGTAGTCAACTATCCGAAAGTCGGACAACCAGTCATACTATCTACACTGGTTTGTGCAGAATATTAGCTATTCAGCGGCATAAACGGTTAGTGTCCAAACACACTATGCCGAAGTTACGCGACCGAAGTTCGGCGGCTGATTTCACGTTCCGACGTATTTGGCTGATATGACACATCATAAGTGCCAAACTTACGCGGCAGAAATTCGGCGCGGGCGGCTCCCTGGTGCTCCCCGCCCCCGGATCTTCGTCGGTAATCGAACCGAACTTCGGTCGCGTATAATGCGTGGTCACAGAATAAGTTGCTGCTGAACTTACGCCCGACCGAAGTTAGGCTGTACGCTATGACGCGACGTAATTTTGGCATAGTGTGTCGTCAGTAATTCAAAAAGCATTGCAGGCGTAATTGTGCTGAACTTCGGTCGCGTAACTTCGGCATAGTGTGTTTAGACACTTAGACTCGAATCCGACCGAACACAGTTGGGTAAAGATGGTACAGAACTTAAGCTAACCGCTTCGTAGCTTAAATAAAGAAAACTAGATGAAGTTCCCCTATTGCAGACTACACTCGTAGATTTAAGGGAGATAAAACACCACAGAACGATGGGATTTGCGACGATAAAGATCTTTAGACCGTAACAATATCATCAGTTCTACGAGTAAACGAAGGCTCTGTCACCCTTGGTTTAGCACCCTTATTCTGGTTCGTAGCTGTACTCATCGTATCGCAACGCCATACTCTGTGAATCAGTTACAATATGTTATAAAGGCTTTGCCAAATAGCGAGATCGGCGTGGCGCGACGCTAGCGTGGCGTGTCCTTGGCGTGCTTACTTACTATTACAATATACCGACATTTAGCGGGACGTCGGCACTATTTTCATAGTAAGCACGCCACGCTAGCGTCACGCCACGCTAGCTCCACGCCACGCCGAGCTCGCTGTTTTGCAAAGACCAAATTATTCTTTAAACAAAACTGCATCATACCTCTGTTTAAGTGTTCCAGCATCTGGTATTAACACGGTTGTATGTGTGTCCGATATCTATTTGCGATCATGATTCATTGGCCGCAAAACCCAGAGGATGTTTCTCATTAACATATACATATAAGAGCTATATAAAAACCACATTAGCAGCATTAGAGCAAGCTGGGATTAAGGTGAATCAGCTTTCTCGTGCTTATTTTAGAACAAGTGTAATAGCGTCACCGGTTGGATTGGATTCGTGGTCGCTAACCTGGGGAATAAGCCTTTTTTATTTGAGAAAGTGGTGAAAGAAATAAAGAAAATATGTTTATTCGGCATCCATCTAAAGGTAAGACTGCCATTGTTGTGTAACCATATAATTAGTAATATTGTAAAACTGCTGTAAACAATTTTGGTGTACCCAGTTGCTGGTTTGTGGAGGTCCGATAGTTAATCGCTCCATGAAAATACTGATATTCAGCTGCATCTGGTTCGACTGGAAGCCGACCACAATATAGTTGATGATGATGATGATGATGATTGACAGTGACAAAATATCATTTCATGTTTCATGTCATATAATTTCATATCATTTATCTGTCCTACACGTCGTAGCTCGGTTATTGGATTGTGTTATTTACTAAGACCGTATTAATGTCCTCTACTAAACATGGAGGATCTCAACAGACCGCTGCAATAGCTCCTCAGAGGATAGACGTAGGACGCAGACAATATGCAAACAGCCTTCACTTAGAATTAATAATATTATTTCAATAGACTAGGTAATAGACGATACATAAATAATAATTAATCAAAGATGAAAGTCAAAGCTAAGTCATATTCCAACACACAAAGAGAATCTAATAGACTGTGATTTGCTATATATTTCATTCACTGATTAATGCACTGTTTTCATAGTTCAAAATCATAATTATAGCACATCAAATAATGCATGAAATATGTATGTTGCGAACATGGTTCATCCGTGGTATTGTGGCGAAATTCCTGTTTCTGGAGTCCAGACCACCGGTAAAGTGGGGATGGGCATTGTTCCTGACAGCGATGGACTATTTTTTTTTGATTGGCCTGGGTATATTTCTTGACTCTAGTCTAGATTAGACGAAGCCTATGATAGAACAAACTTACCCAGAAGAAGCCTGTTTAACTTTGAAGATAATTAAATACTTAATGGATAACAAAATGACAACAGTGAACACGAAACTCACTCCATTTGCGTTCAGAGACCCATACTCCCAAACAAATTACCATGACATAACCATAAAATGGATATCACGCCGTCACACCGTGGCTGCGGCTGAGAGCAGTGGTGGCCCAGTGGTATTGGCCTCGACTTACGAGTTGTAGGTCGTGGGTTCGAACCCAGTCAGGCGCATTACTTTGTGTAATTTATTTCAACACCACTGCTCTCAAAACGGTGAAGGAAAACATCGTGAGGAAACCGGCATGTCCTAGAACCAAAAATTCGAAGACATGTGACATCTACCAATCCGCACTGGGCCCGCGTGGTAGATTACGGCCCACTCCCTCTCACAGAGAGGAGGCCTGTGTCCCAGCAGTGGGAACATTTAAAGGCTGATGATGATGATGATGATGACACCGTGGCTCCGTCACACCCCATAACTCAGGCCTCGAAATTGAGCCGCACAGTCTCTATTCAATCAAAAGAGCTTTCCCCATCACTTTCATGGTACCAGGCCGTTAATATGGCACGGTGGCTGTGGAATATTGAGCTTAAAGTACCACATTCAAGGCATGGTATTCTTTGCCCGATTCTGAATTTCCTGATATTGTCCTGAAAGCTAATAGATTGCTTCTAGGCAAGCCTAATTCAGCATTGACCTCATCACTGAAGGGTTGGTGATCTACCATAAAAAAAAAAAAAATGTTGTATGTGATGATCTGGCGCCGTGGCTAGCGATTGAGGCATTTAAAAAAAAAAGCGATAACTTGTTATAACGTTCCCCATGATATGAAATCCTCTAAGTAAATTAACAATGGGACATTTCAATATGTTCACACGTAACATCCTCTTTAGTGAAAACGACGAATTCTTGAACAAATTGACTTGGAAATGTGTTTCATTCTCTTCAAGATTTGTTCAGACGATCCTTTTACATAATTAAGTAGGGAGATATATTTATGTGAGGACATTTGAACGTAATGGCGGTAATTTGTAGACAGATTTGAGTTTTGAGAATTTAGTCTCTAATGAGGTTCATACTAGATGATGACACGGTTGGCGCAGTGGCTGTGAGATGGACTGCTGAGCTGCCTGTCGCGGGTTCGATTACCGCGCCGAAAATTATTTTTTTATGATCTACAAGTAGTTCTGCCTGGTCTAAGTGTTTGTGTATGTGCGTTTAATTAAATGTTTATAAACGCACCCACATTCCCACAATACAGAAAAAAAAATCTATTCACGGGCAAAGTTTTTCTTAAAAACCGGCCAAATGTGAGTCGAACTCGCGCACGAAGGGTTCCGCCCCATTGTCTGTTGTTTGAGAACCCTTTAAATATTTATTTTATTCCGTTTTTGAGTGATATTTTGATAAAGCGCCGACAGAAATACATCATCTGTGAAAATTTCAACTCAAATACTGCCTGGTGACAGACAGACAGACGGACAGGGGAGTCTTAGCCATAAGGTCCCGTTTTAATAAATAGAAAAAAAAAATGGCCGACTTGTTGTGCAATCGGTTATGAGCTGCCATAAACAAAATTAAATTATGAATTTCAGCCTTTATTCACTTAAATTATTAAGATTTTCATGCTGAAATTCAGTCTCAATCATAATAATATTTCTACACCACTCGTCCTTGGCAACTCGAGCTAAAGTTAAATTAAAAGGACGGGGACAGGTAACAAATAAATTATAGAGCTACCGTCTTTTGGGCATTGTAGAATTGACTCGGAATAAGATTTAAATTTTATAATTTTGTAGGAACATAATAAAGTCTTTGTATTTACAGGCGACTGTTACTCAGGTAAGTAATTCAGTGAGATTTAATTCAGAAACGGTAATTTTACTTTAAAAATTAGTACTAATTGGCTTTAAGCTTTCAAAGTGAGTTAGGAAGTTATGAATAATTCGTTCGAGAATTTTCTATTTTCCTAATAAATATTTATGAGCATTTTACTGGAGAATCTCTGAATAGCACCTTTCTAATAGAATTGTAAAATCTAGAGCACGAGCCTTTTTACTACTCAAACTGTTGTAAAGTCAACAGAAGTAAAATTTAAAAGAAATTTAGAACAAAAGAAATTAGAAGAAATTTAGAATCCAAAATTAAATTAAATACTGACCCAAAGCCTAGACTTTGTTTGAAACGCCATATTTTTGTAGTTCATCGAGTGTAAGTAGATACTATTGAAGCAAGAGTAGAGAAAGAATGGAGTGGCAAATGATAAGGTCTACACCAAATGAATGGCTGACAGCGGATGGGTGTGGACTGCCTAAGACCAGGATACCCCTCTTTGGGGTTACATTTAGCAGTATACGGCAATTAACTGGCATGATGACGACAACATGTGCGTAGTAACGTTTTAGTGCAAAAAATCATGTTACTAATATTTTATGTTTTATAACTCAGCAGCTCACAATATGAACTACGGAAAAGCATCTTTTATTAAAATAACGGTTAAATACAATTAACAACTACAATAACCTTTTGGAAATGCAGTGTCTTAACACAGTTTTGTGCCATTGTAAAAAAATACATGTTCTTGAATATCAATAAATAACTGGTATTCCATTTTCTCTTTACTCTGTGTCTTCGCAATAACATGAACACTAGAGTGGCAACGCAAGCGGACATAACAGTAACTCAAGTAGGATATGTTCTTGGTCTTACTGCGTCGTTTGTCAACTGTGGCTTTCAGGCTATAAAGCTACACTATGGCCAAAATGTATTGATGTTACGTGCGTTTATTGTTTGAATGTTGAATTGAATTCTAGAATGAATATAAAGTAGGGAATTGGTTCTATTTATTTGGATGACATACTGATTTTTGAAATAAATAAAACCTTGTCTTGCCAAAGCGGACATTTGTAAAGCATTTTTTTTTCTACCAACGCTTTCGGCACGACTTCAACGCTTTTCAAGCTACCGAAGTAGCTTTTATCAATTTGCTAATTATGATGAGGTTTTTTTTGTTTCCATGTAAGACATAATTTCCGGAAAATTCTGGTGGTAAGCGACGTTTTTTCCGAGTGCTATATTTTTTATTTATTTATATCATACAATCATATTATCACATCTTTTTACCAGCAAGTCGGAATAAGTAAAAGCAAGGGCAGAGGGCGATGGGAAGCGACACGGTGGACCTTCTGGGGCCAAATACTGTCACAAACGAAGTCGCGGGCGGAACTGTTAAATGTATTTTTTGACCAGAAGCTCCAACACGGATGAAAAAAAAATGAAGAAAGTAAACGGGAACTGTGATATTAATTTCATGGAAAAAATTACACTAGAGGCGCTTTTTCAATTTTACATACAACAAACGCAGTAAATACTACAAGTACACTGAAAATAAACTATAGAAATCTTGTGATAAGGCCTCTATTATGGCTAAAACTTCACCTTCTAGGCCCTGTGGTTTTTAAACTAAACCATATGCCAGGCAATATAAAACCTGTTTTACAAAGCGGACAGGTGGATTAGTTTATGTCAGAATTGTCCACCATTTTGCTACACAGGCCTAGTTTAAAGTTTCAAATAAATCCAGGATGAAATCGCCAGTTTAGCAAGAAGTGTGATTGGTTCGATCTATACGAAAAACAAAATACTACCTACACATACTGGTGAACGCTTTGAATTGTGTCCAATAAAAGTCGATAGGCTCAACCGTATTGTTCCGTAGGGAAAACATCGACAGCGAATACGCTTTGATATATTGTGTAGTCCTCTGAAAGGATTATATCAAAAGCAATCTTTTTGCAACGAAATAAAGCTCACTGTGGTTCTGTCGCTGTAGCTAATAGCAACTTTATAATAATCAGATTAAAGATTATTGTAGTTTTGACAGTGATGCATAGTCAGAGGTATACAGCGTGTAACGTAAAGGTGTGGTCATGTTATAGGACAAGACCATCCGTTTAAAGAAAAAAAAAAGCTTAGCTTGCGACTTCTGTTTTTTTTTAATAACTACCTCCACCTTTGTGCTCGTATGAAACTCATATGTTAAAAACAACGATCTAATCCCCCTTCAATACAATCCTGGCTACTGGCTCTTGTAACAATACATACCTATGCAAAAAAAACAAGAAACTTACCCCAACATCCTATTTATACCAGTTATTTATTTCAGCCATTTTTCTCCAAAAATATTCATCGGCTTAGACCCGCAAGCTGAACGACCTTTGACACGAAACTGATACGCTAAAGCGCGTTACCATAGTATTTTTACCAGAATTTATAGTTGGATCCGAGATAGTTTATGGTAGAGGACGTTACGTAGCTCGTGGAAGGATGATAAGTGGTTTCCGTAACCCATAGGCGGTTACAGAGTCAAGCCTGGGAGGACGTGTACCTGAATATGAGGTGGTTCTGTGATTAATGAGAGGAGGTATGACTGAATAGCTCGTGCAGGATGTTGTGATGTCGATATGAGAGGAAAATTGACCGATGAGATTTTGCACGAAATGGTGGACCAAATTTTGCAAAGAAAATGGCTATCGAGAACGAATACATGTATTGGAATTGACCGTAGAAATGCTGATACTAATTTTGGATTTGCCGCAATTGTGATACAGACTGTAACTAATCGGAGCCCTTTTACGAGGAATTAAAGTCGTAGTTAAAAGCTAAGTGAGCACAAAACATTGTCATTTTTTCAGGCATTCTCGAGCTTTACTTTTCTTCTACCTAATAAACAATTCTATACATAGCTTTTATCTTTATTTAGGTTTAGATTTTTAAAGCGACATTGTAGGTAAACAATTATTTAAAAAATAGGTACATATTAAAATTTCAAAAATTCCACGTAAATAAAAACCTACATAATTATGTGCCCATTAACATTCCTTGTTGCCCATCATTCTTTCAGCTGTTCTCCTAAAATTACCTCGTACAATATCATCATTACCTTTGAAAGTAATAAATATACATCACAATATAAGGTGAGGGGTTGTTAACGTACATTCGAGGGTTGAAAACTGGGTAGATAGGAATTCCTAGGGGTGTGACTTGCAAGTTGCAGCTGGGAACTGAGACTGATGAGTTCATTGTGGGGTTAGACGAGCGATTGTTTTGCCGCACGATTTCTTCTGCGACTTTATTTTTTTGACTGAACTCGTTTGATGATTTTACCACAACGATAAAAAATAAGTAGCCGACATGATGTTCTCATGTATATTTTCATTTATTTAATAACACACAGAACAGAAAGGTTAGGTATACAAGAAATATTAAAATGGGAAATAAAATAGAAATGTCTGTACTTGCCTTCGTTTTAAAAATACGAAATATGTAGGTATTTAGTTTTGTATTAAGCCTCCTGCAGACACACGCGATTAATCACGCTGCGACAACGAGCCAAGCTAATTTCCACTCTAAAAATACTGCGAATGGACGGCGACATGTCGCCCCGCGCGATTAATCGCGTGTGTCTGCAGGAGGCTTTACTAGTATTTTACGTGCTTGGTGGTTTCCGTTACTTTTTAAATAGATACCTATAAGTATTTTTCCCATAAAGCCTCCTGCAGACACACGCGATTAATCGCGCGGGGCGACATGTCGCGGTCCATTCGCAGTAATATTTTGAGAGTGGAAATTAGCTTGGCTCGTTGTCGCAGCGCGATTAATCGCGTGTGTCTGCAGGAGGCTTAAAGTTGAAAGTGATGATGATGCGATCCGGCCGATTTCGATTGCTTCAGGTCTTATGTAGTTGCCGTTCGTGTGCTCGCATATGGCTTATGTATCCAATCATTTTTGCAAAAATCTGCGCACATTGCGGGCATGTGAGCACACCATGGATGAGTGAAAGTAGGTAGTATACATTTAACAATACTGTAGGTAGATTCGGGCTAGCCACAATAACATGTTATTTCAAGGTCCACGATAATTTATAATCGCAAATTCATAGCAAGTAATGCGGTCAAGATGTTTACAACCACAACAATAATTGTGGTTTCAAACGTTACGACATAATTATGAGTAACATAATAACTACTGGTAAATAAGTGTCATAGAAATAATAACGACAAAGTCAATATACTTTTTTAAAACGTTGTCCCTCACTAGGAATTTCTTGTCGTGAGTGCGTTTACAAACATTTAATCTCACATACACAAATAGCCAGACCTGGAACAACTTACGGTAGATCATACAAACAATTGCTCCGTGTGAGAATCGAATCCGTGATACTCGCAGTAGTCAATCCTTCAGCCGGTACAGCCACTACGCCACACTGCGCCAACCGTCGCGCGTCGATATGAACTTTTATTCATATTGCATTCTATTCTTCATTTCACAACATTACTTTTCGTAAGTTCGTGTACCTATTTCAATTTCGTGTTTGTAACGACCCGAATTCTACCAAAAACCCAGTTGAAATCTCTGCTCCAAATCTTAATTAACACTGCCACCGCCTTTCAATCGAACCCAGAACGATAAACTCTGCAGTTGTGCTACTAAACTAAGGAGTCAATGCTACCACACTATTCCCAAATCACTGCAACTCCTGAAAGCCAGAATCAACAGCAGCAACCACTAGAAAAGCGCTTGGACAATGAAGCTCGACGAAATCCTGTATAATTAAATCCCCTGGCTGGAGGCCTTAGAGTCAAGGCAGACCACAGGATTGTCAGGTTAAACAGCACATAACCTGCTTTAGGTTGAAGTACTAAACTGTGGTTGAAGTCTTAAGTCTAAAGGAGAATGAATTTAAGGAGATTGCGTGCGTAGTAGCCCGCGAAATTCAAATTTTCTTGTGTTTTTTTGCAATTTACATATCAGTGACACGTTGTAACTTGATCAAAATATGATTCGCAACATTAACAAGTATAATTTTAAAATATAAGAATGATCAAAACATTCGCTCTCACATTGGTTTGTGCAAAATTGGTAAAATTTCTAATCCGAAATCTAATTTATTTTGCACAAATTTAGAGTAAGAGCGAATTTCGCGGGCTACTACGATGCAATCACCTTTTTTTTTTTTTTTTCGTGGTAAAATCATCAAATGAGTCCTCCCACCCCGGGCAGGGCGGGAGGGACTGTCAGACTTGTACTGACTAAAATCCACGGTGTCCTTCAATAGCCCGTTATGTCCCGAGGTCACGGTAATGAGATAAGTCCCGCGACCAATCACCTTAACTGTCTTAGATCTCGTTGAAATTAATCAGACTAGATTAGCGATGGAGTGGAAAAATACATAATTTTAGTTAGTCGGAGACACAAACAAGGTCAATAGGCACAAAGGGGTGTTTACAATTGAGATAAACCCAGTTGCCTAGCGCCACGTCTAAATTATATAAACGAGTTCTAAATCAATTCAAATAACAAAAGGTATGACGAAAGCTCGAAGATGGGTCGCAGGACAGAGGGAAAGGCACTGTGACCCTGGAACGCAAAGGTAAAGGAACAAGGTGGTTTTTCGTCGGTCAAGTCTGACAGTCATTTCGGCTGAGGTTCAGTACTCGTTTGATCACCCCAAAAAAGATAAATAAACATGTAAAGGACGCTGGATTATAAATTTCCAATAACTATAAAATTAATGGCATATATAGGTTTCTTCCGAAAGCAAAAATTACTAGGTAAGCCACACACATACTAGGCTACACATCAAGCTGTAATAACCAAATTGTCTTGGCCTTGCTTTGTACATTTTTTTCGTACAACAAACGGTCAACGAATACTGGACACATACAGCCCATTTACCTACGCGTTAGATATTGGAATACAATGAGTCAACAAATATAACGTTTTGAATAACAATAGCCTTTATGCCAGTTTGTTAGGCGAAAAATGACAAATAAATACTACAAATGAAATAGTTTGGAAAGGCATTGTTATGGTAAACAGTTAAATTCAACGACTCGACCAGAGATTAGTAAAACGAGTAAAAACATTAATTTAACACCAAGTTGGGACACAGGCCTCTTATCCGTCAGAGGGAGTGGGCCACAATCCACCACGCGGACTCAGTGTGGATTGGTGGATGTCACGTGTCTCGTTTTTTTTGGTTCTAGGACATGCCGGTTTCAGTATTCTTTTACTGTGAATTCAATAAAAGTTTATGAATGAATGTATGCCACTATCGGAGTCCGGCGCCAACCAGATATTACTGTGTACCTATTCCGTTGGTGCGTAGGAGTTTTATTCCTTCTTAAGTCAGCTCTGTCCATCTAAGACCTCGTCTTTATCTCTGGACTAAATAGGGAAAAATTGGATATAAAAGATATTTTGGCACAGGGTTTAAACTTGAACTAACGCATCACATCACTATCTTCTTTGTACATACTTTTCACAAAACAACTAAAAGAATGTTTCCTCTAAAGTCATAAGATAGGTACAGTACTATACATATATCTTTAATTGAAATCTAAAACTTTATAATCTCTCACTGCTACGAGTATATAAAGGCTTTTCCCCATGACTTCCAATTTATTCAATTCAGCAGGGCCACTTTAATTGGAGGACACGGCGGAACATCGCCGTGACCTCACGGAGGTCGCCTCTCTCTTGCCCGGCATTGGTTGAAGCCACGCACGAAAGGGAATGGGAAGCAGTCATCTCCTTCTGCGAAGCAGTAATGGTAGCGGCGTCTTCACTCCTCCTCCAAATTAAGATTTTTTAAATCATAGTTAAGAATTGGAAGAAAAACGAATTTCAAAAAGCTATCCTTCATAAATTCAAACGAAAATATAGCAACCAGAATTACTTAAGACATTTGAAGCAATCGCAAATGAACAATCTCTAAGTGAAGTCGCAAGTCAACACGTTCTCAAGCATATCTTAGCGAGTTAAATTATGTAAAGCCCGGGGGCGAATAAGTGCCGCTACGGGGTGACAACTTAGGGCTGAGCCGTCTATGCATCCCTTGATGGCATAATCTTTTTGAATTACCTCTGTCTCTTTGTGAATATATGGATTTTGTTTTTTAAAAGGTTTACTGTTTTTTGTTTGTAAATGGATGGGTTAAAGGAAGAGTCATGAAATAATTCTTCGTTGTTAGGCTTTTTAAAACAAATTAAATATCATCATCAGCTTAGCCTTTTCCCAATTATATTGGGGTCGGCTTCCAGTCGAACCAGATGCATTTGAATATCAGTACTGTACATGGATCGACTGCCTATCGGACCTCCACAACCCAGTAACTTGTCACCGACAACGATACCCCATGGTAAAACTGGTTGTCAGACTTATGAGCTTCTGACTCAGTAACGAGTTAACGACTGTCCAAAATCTACCAAATGACAGCCGGGACCAACGGTTTTACGTGCTTTCTGAGGCACGGAGAAACTCCCTATGACAGATGGTCAGTGGTCACCCATCCACCGACTAACCTCGTCAAGCGCGGTTTAAAGCCTCCTGCAGACACACGCGATTAATCGCGCTGCGACAACGAGCCAAGCTAATTTCCACTCTAAATGTGCTGCGAATGGACCGCGACATGTCGCCCCGCGCGATTAATCGCGTGTGTCTGCAGGAGGCTTTACCCGGAAGATCAGCCAGCGCGACTGCAATTATTTAGCCACGAGCGAACAAACAAGACATTAAACGGAAAACGAGATTTGGAGGCAAGTATATGAAGAAAACTGAATTGTATAATAAATATAATTGTAAAGTCTGAAATCGCCAACCCGTCTTCAAGCGTAGTGATTAATGCTCCCTTTGCCCAGCAGTGGGACGGACAGTGATGGTTTGGTTAAATAATAATTTGTTATAGGTATTTTCCTGGTTCAATTTTCCTGTTGACTTTTAATTTGTTCTATCAAATCTCTAACTTACATCAAACGAAAAAATATCATATGTTATATCCGCAACAATTATTTTGTACATAACAAAATATTTTTTTCCCAGAAACACTGATTTTCCGGTATAAATACACGATTTGAAGAACCACGCCTTGCCCGGGAATACACGTGTAGACGTCAAGAGCCAATCGTTGACAGAGTACACAGTAAATACGAGGACCACGTGTGGTCAACTTGTTGACCACGCGACGTTCCCTGACTGAATGTTTACCCGTGAACCAAGTCTAGACAACGAGTGGACCCCGAGTGACGGGTGGTTGGTGCAATGAGCTTTTCTTTTTATCGTAGTAAAACTTCGATCATATAAAACAACTAGATACACAATCAGCGACAAAAAACGTCCTCACCAAAAGAATGACCAAATCAGAGATCGGTCATCCTTTTGGTTTAGTACTGTTCTAACGCTCGGAACGTAAACATGCCTCTGTGCTCGTTTAAAAAGTGCAAAAATCACTCTTCCAGGATCGAAAAAAAGGATGTAATTTCATTTTTTCAGTAAATACTAACATTACCAATAAATAATAACTATCACTGTACTATAAATACTGATATTTCGTTAAGAAATCGCCGTAAAACATTTATTTTAAAATTGACGAAATTATCAGCCGGGTTTATAAAGCACCTAAATTGAAAAGACTTTTACTAAACGTACAGTTCGTAGTGTCGCATGGCTACTTGATTTAGTCGGATAACATGTGTTGATTCGAGTCGCGGTCGTAAAATTTAATAAGTTTTTATGACCTTTCTAAATCCAACTTTAACTCATTTGAATAAGGTTTAATTTCTTTTGGTATAATATGTTGGCCAGTTATGTTTCTTTGTTTTCTTTCTCTTTCTATTTTACGACCTACGTGAGGACAGTTTTTAGTTCGTTTTTGTACGGGATTGTGTATCTAGTTGTTATTAATGATCGAAGTAGTAAAATCATAAAATGAGTCCTTCCCACCCAGGGTAGGTCAGAAGAGACTGTCAGACTTGTAGGTACTGACTAAAATCCACGGTGTTCTTCAATAGCCCTTTACGTTCCAGGATCACGGTAGCTGGTTAGTCCCGCGACCCCAACTGGCTTTGGCCTTCTAAGGGGGGCCCCGTCATTCATTACACACTCTTTGAGGCGCGCATAGAATAACGCGGCGTCGACCCGGGCATGGTCCAACATCGGACAACGAGTCGCCCATTAGTCGATGCCCGCATGCCCTGGTGCAACAAGCTATCCTACTTATATTTTTGGTTAAAATGTACTTTATTCTCTCGAGCTTAGATTTTACATTTGTTTGTTTTTGTGAAGTGACACTTCTGTACGTAGTACTGTTTAGTATTCTGTGTTTTAACCCGAATTTAAAACTGCATCATACCACAAAAGAGTAACTTAGAAGCTTTCAAACTAGAGTCAAATTGTTAGTGTAACTCCTAAACTCCGATCAGCAAGTCGAATCACGTTGGTCAGTTCAGTCAGCATAAGTAGGTTAACTTGAGAACTTGGAACAAACAGCTGTATGGCCAGTTAGTCACTATCTAGAAGGACATGTTGAGGCTTGAGGCCCTAGCACGAACATGCGAAGAAAATTAAGCATGCATACGATTACTTTTATTTATTAGAAACTCAGAGCGTTTCAAAGATTTTTTGTTGAATAAAAAATTCGACTGCTAGTAAGATATGCCACATTCAATACACCCGATGCTCTTACCAACCGAGCCACCGAGGTCCTGGCTGCAAACGTCGAATCTTCAATCGTATTTCGGACGAATTATGTCAAGATGCGATTCCACCAACGTGCTGCACTGAACGGTACAAATGTCCTCTGTAGTCGAATCACTCGAGCAACCACGACCAATTGTGGGAAGTGATACTTTTGTGCGCGCACACGTGAGCAGTGGTCTCGTTATTACTGCGCGCACGTTGCTTAACTCAGTCAATGAAGATGTTCGCGCACAAATGTGCTGCTCTGTGCGGGAACAAAAATTACACACAGCCTTGCATGGACACAGAGGCTCTGCTGAAGTACTGCACAAAATGTGCACGAACAAACATAGCGCATACTGGTTTCGTTAGGGCCAAAGCCTGCCGGGGTCGTGGGACTGCCTCATCAGGTAACCGTGACCCTGGAACGTAAAGGCTATTGAAAGATCACCGTGGATTTTTAGTCAGTCCCGCCCCGCCCTGGGTCCGGACTCATCTTATCATTTTACCACGATAAAAAAACTATTCTCGTTGGAATTCCGCACGTTCGTGCTGGGCTCACCATTGAGCAAGTATTTGTACTATTAGTAACTATGAATTGGATATTATGGAAGTGGTATTCAATGAATCAGTGGTTTCAGCAAATATTTGAATGAGTATTTAGTAATGGCTGAACATGCATTAGGTATTATCGCGTAAGTGCGTATTTGTTCTGATTCATCGTTCAAAGTGGGTTTTCAATGATTGTGAGTTTAACTAATCCATTCATCCATTCATTGAAGTAGTTGTATAACGGCAGATAGGCATTATAAATTTATGATACACGTAACGCACGCACAGAAAAAAAACCTATTACATATATTCATTCTATCAAATTCTAAATGGTCGCGGGACTTATCTCATTACCGTGACCCCGTAACATAAAGGGCTATTGAAGGACACCGTGGATTTTAGTCAGTTCGAGTCCGACAGTCCCTCTCGCCCTGCCCTGGGTGGCAGGACTCATTTGATGATTTTACCTTTAAAAAAAAATCAAATTCTAAATGCCTGTTGCATGCCAATATAGTAGCTTAAATTCACGTTTAGACGTTCAGCAGCTTCCATTGAACTGGGTTTTAGCAGGTATCAGTTCTATCAAGGCAATGATATTATAAGTAAAAAAGGTGTAGATACGTTATACGCGCTCAAAAACAGATGCGCTCAAATGTGGTTGATTCACAAACCTTGACCTCAGTCCGACGTTGCCAGCGACAACGGATGCACTTCACGTACTACAGAGTGAGTCAAAAGTAAAAGTGACTCAATCAAAACCACCGAAAATGCCGTCGTGTGTGATGAGATATTGTACAAATTATACAAGCAAGACTTCTAAAAGTCAAAGAATCACTTATCATTCGTAAATATATTATTTATCTTAATATTTTCACAAATAAAACATTACGTTTCTATAATATGGCGTCGTAAAAGAAAGAGTGCGAGTGAGAGTGCGAGTGAGATAAAAGAGAGAGCGACACCATCTAGCTGTCACTTTTTTTCATATTGGTTTTATCAAGCTATCCTTTTTACTTGTAAGTGAAATGTAATGTGTGTGAATAAAAAGTGTGTATGTGTGCTGCCTCTCTGCGCGGTACGCTTTTTTCTGTTGTTTTGTACGAGTATAACATATCTATGACTTATAATATCATTGTATCAAGGCATCTATCTTTAATATCATCGCGTGTTAACGAATTACTAAACATAAAACAATCTTCTATGGTATCCGAATAGATTTACAAGAAACATTATCATTTCATACATTCAATACCTATGTTTTCCTCATAAGTCATAAACCCTGCCGGTTTCTACGTATCCGGGATATGCGAAGCGCCAATTAGTGCCATTCAAAACATTCCCCAAACCTTGCAATTTCGTATGAATCGTACATGGCAGGCTAGAATTGCCACTTACTGAGCACTGAGAATATGCTAATGATGGTTTTTAACCGACTTCAAAAAGGAGGAATTTCTAAACTCGGTCGGTATTTTTTCGACTACTCCGAGGTTTCTTGTCAGATTTGTATGATTCCTTTTTTGTTCGATGCTATATACTTGCCAACTTGCCACCCTTTAATCAACCCTGCCTTCCCCTCGCCAGCTCATCGTAATAAGCACTCAAATTCCCAGTACTTTATCTGAATTACTTCGCATCATAATACTTAAAGCACAAATTGAAAGTTTATGCCCGTCCACCCTCATCATTCAAATGTCCTGTCGTTAAAATACAATTTTCTTTTTATTTTTATATCTTTAGTAGATTGCTGTTTGTTTTAAAATGAAGAGTGTTTTGTTTCATCTCTTCGAGTTGGTAGAACACTGGAACAGTGTGTGTGACAGTGGAGAGTAGTCAGTAAGAATAAAGACTGGCAATCAGTCTTAAGCGTAGGGTTGCCATCCGTCAGGGTTTCTCCGGATTTGTCCTAGTTTAGAGGGCGTCCGGGGTACGTCCGTGGAGGACTTCATTTGTAGTCCGGGTTTAAAAATTTAATGTCTTGGGCACCCGCGACACACGCAGACTTCACCGTTCCCCCGCCCCTCCCGACGCAGTTGCCACGTTGCGCAGTTCGACTCATGTCCGGGTTCTGGACTCTAAAATCCGAGGTTTTCACGCGTCTTGTCCTGGTTTCCAAATTTTAAAGATGGCAACCCTACCTAAGCGGGGAATTCACTTCTCGGACATGACTCGCTTGTGTCTAGTCTACCATAGGTCTATGCAATGTTTGCTAGTAGAAGACCGTCGCAATTAATCAGCAAGTTTTCCGACTGCTCATTATTGTAACATCACTAATTAGTATTATGGTAAGCATCTACACCACTATTGATCGTCTATGAAATATAATCTCTAGTCGATGGATCCGGTGGCACTGTCTGTCACTGCGCTGTACTGTACGCATCTGTAGAACTGTCTGTATCTGTTGTGTGTCTGTCAGCGATTAAACCCTGTACATCAAGAAGTATCTTTTATTCATCACCACAACACCCATCTGCGCGATCTCATTGTGTCTGCGTGGGCACATGTCCTTACCACAAACTGATAGGTCTGTGTAGTGTATTTTTGCAACAGACAAACTGCCCACGGCGATGTCCGTCTACTGAATTCCCCGCTTAACCAAATGGGACAGTCTTACCGGATACACCTAAATGCCACAAGTAGCTTTTTTTCGTTAAATGGATGAATAGCAAAAGGAATGGATAGAAAAGGATTAACTACTATATGTAGAAGTTTGATGGAAAAAACATGCTGCGATGAATCCAATCCAAATAAGGCAGGAAAATTATTCCAATTATCGATATTCACGGCATTCATTAGATCCTGAAAGGATTGGACGAACTCATTGACTGGACAGAATCATTCAGTGATCATGTTGAGTTTTATTTATATTTTTTTCAGGATACAATAAGTTTCTAAACCCCATAAAGACGTATTTTAGTTCAAGATCTAAAACTGGTCAGCACATCTAAATTCTAAACTGGTGCAGAAACCAAATTCTGCTACAAATGTGCCTAGAGTGTGCAAGGTTTAACTTCTCTCTGTTCACGTCTCTGCAATTTATAAACTTAAGCTTTATGGGAAATATATTTTCAACTAGCTGTTTGCTGCGACTTTGTCTGCGTTTATTTTGGGATTTAGGCTGAAGCCAGACGAGTGTAAATTTTTGAGTTCACATATTTTGCGTCGCCAAAGACTTTTTTATGAAACCGACTGAAATGTCTCGACTCACAACTCAAAAATTTACGCTAGTCTGACTTTAGTTTTAAGACCGAATAGAGACTGTGATGTTTAGAATCTAGTGTCGTAGTTGTGAGAAATTTTGTAGTAGAAATATAATATGCATTACACTGTGGAGATATGGCTGAATTTGCTATGTTAAGTTTGATTGACGCTTCCACTCTGCGCTACTTTGACTTGGCGCTAAGACCTATTCCTCGAATTTACAGAATGTCCCGTTGCCGCCTCGATCAACGCAAAATTCTAGGGAGGGGGACCAATTATTCCCATGGAATCAACGTTGGAATTGCGAAAAATAATCAGCCAAACAAAACTTCAATAATTACTCGACCGACAAATACGACAGCTAATTTAGTTTTTGCAATTACGATACTGGTTGCTCTTAAGATAAAGTTGTTTAGTGTGATGGTCGTTTTCTAGTTTTTTCAGGATCAGTTCGGAGTCAGAATTTGTAATCATGTCACTATAGTTTCGCCTCTCATGGCATGGGATTCTCTCTAAAGCACAATTATTTTTCATCTCAGAAGAAATTGTATGTTATGCATTATATTATTGTGGAGATAAGAGTTAATTTTCTATGTACATTTCAGATTGAACGCTTCGTTGAACTTCGACTCTGCGCATTTGTATAGTTAACCTCCACTAACGACATTTCCCGTTGATTTTCGCGATAAAAGTCTTTAAAATGTTCGTTTCGTATAAACGTCCATTAACGCGGTATAATCAACGGCATTTACCGTTAGTGTCGTCCTAAGAAAACATTTCTTCCACAGGAAATTCGTCTACAAACATTTAAACTAACATACACTAACACCCAGACCCGAAACGACTACTTGTAGATCATACGTGCGCAAGAGTCAATCGCTTTACCACTTCGCAAACCGTGGCGACATGTATGAATTATAGTACAGTAGTTATTATAGTTCTAATTACTTAATAGACTATCTCATTACCTTCTAATGACTACCACAACCCTTTCACCATTGTATCCATACTTCAAAAGATTACCTGAAAAGAGCCAAAAAATGACTATTGACCTTTCAATACCCCAACTCTTTGTAATGGGTTAGGTGGGTGTAAGGATTACCTTTCAATCCGCATTTGAGCAGATACCTTTGTGTTCGACCAATGTCGACTAGGGATGTGGATGATACAATTTGTGGTTTGTCGATGTACTTTTGTTAAAAATAGGTAGGTAATAGAAGAGTTTTCAATAATAGAAGTGTGGATAAGTTACAGTTAAATCCCATTTTCAGGGAGAACGTGTTTTCCCTAGTAAGAACTAATTTTTACTAAGTGCCTTTGTACAAACTAGAATTAACTAATACCCAAAATTATATAGCATAAGGAGGGAGGTGTCCCCTGTGTCCTGATACCACTACCATGTAAAGGCAACGCACCGTTCTTGAGGAAAACCGATTATTGTAACCTAACCTTAAAACACTCAGCGTAGCAGTCGTAGTCTGAACTTTTAAGCGACCTTGTCGACGAAGCCCCGCTGCGCGGGGTTCCTATTTCAGTCTACAGTGTTTAATGGAACCTAACCAAACGGAACCTCGGGGTGCCCCTGGCGTGGACCTTCAAACAGTTTTAACTGACACACTTCGGAAAAACGCAATTTCCAGTTTAAATTTTGGGTATTAGTTAATTCTAGTTTTAACAAAGGTGCTTAGTAAAAACTAGTTCTAACTTGGGAAAACGCGTTCTCTCTGAACATGGGTTTTAACTGTAGCAGATACACCATCCAACTGAAAAGCTTTTTATGTGCTGTCAAAACATCATTGCCCCATAGACGTGGAATAGCAAAAGTTATTTATGACGTCAGTAATTTGTCAAGTGAATGACTATTTAAGTCAGGGCTGGTCAGGCTTATCGATTTCAAAGTTAAAAAAAATAAACTAAATATTGTTAATTGAAAACTGATCTGTACCCTGAGCACGAGTTTTCACTCTTTTACTTTACAGCAACTTTTCAGTATTTACAGCGTTTCTTGTATGAAAAAATGGAACAGCGCCTCTGGTGTGCGATGAAGGAACCAATTTTTTCCTTGAAAATTGTCAATTTGAAATTGTCAAAGTTCCAGTTTACTTTACGTCTCAAATACTGAAAACTCGTGCTCAGGGTACAGATTTTCAGGCCTTAAATTATGTGTTTATTGTGAGAAGTTGATTCTTGGAATTATTGAATAATGGTGCTTAATAAGACAGCTTGTTATTTCAGTTAATAACTCTCCATATAAATACGTTCTACTTACGTTGAATTAAATATGTTTCGTAAAACCGGGTATTACCTGTAAATAAATAAAAGGGATTTAAGAAACATTATTACACTACCGAAAAAATATACTTATATTTAAAATGTAAAAAAAAATTTTGTTCGAGAGCACGGGGAACAGGGTACAACTTCTTGATTGGAGAGAGGAAGCTCCTAACAATACGCACCGTGTCCAGATTCCAGAAGTACATTAAGTAGTAAAATCATCAAATGAGTCCTCCCACCCAGGGGCAGAGCAGGAGGGACTGTCAGACTCGTACTGAATAAAATCCACGGTGTCCTTCAATAGCCCTTTACATTCCAGAGTCACGGTAATTCGGTAAGTCCCGCGACCCCGGCAGGCTTCGGCCTTCTAAAGGGGGGCCCCGTCATTATGCTGACACTCTTTGAAGCCTCCTGCAGACACACGCGATTAAAAATACTGCGAATGGACCGCGGCATGTCGCCCCGCGCGATTAATCGCGTGTGTCTGCAGGAGGCTTGAGGCGCGCGTGGAACACAACGCGCCGTCGACCCGGACATGGTCCATGATCGGACAGTGAGTCGCCCATTACTCGCCACCAGCATGCCCGCGCAATCAGGCACTTGATCCAATAATTTCTTGGTAAATATTAGTATTATTAGAAAAAAACCGGCCAAGTGCGAGTTGGACTCGCGTGAAGAGGGTTCCGTACGATGTTACTAATCACGTTTTTTTTTTTATACTGACCCAAATTGGTACGCACAATATTGAGTGATTTACCA
This sequence comes from Agrotis exclamationis, assembly GCA_950005045.1. NCBI lineage: Eukaryota > Metazoa > Arthropoda > Insecta > Lepidoptera > Noctuidae > Agrotis > Agrotis exclamationis. Next base: position 20,817,479 of record OX465429.1, on the reverse strand, counting down.
TGTTATTTTAATATCATGGACTTCTTATAGGTTTTCCTATAATATACATATAAGTAGAAAACTAATTTCTGTATTTAAAAAAAAATAGGTTCAGTAGTTTCGGAGATAAGGGGGGGGGGGGGGAATAGTAAAAAAAAATATATTTAAGATTGCCTCAACAAGACCTTTCATTTGATATGTCACACGATGCACTTTTCAATTTTTTTTTTAATTTTCCCCTTCCCCCCCAAAAATTACCTCCCATATACAGATATGGACTTCTTATAGGTTATCCTATAATCTATAAGTAGAAAACTAATTCCTGTATTTTTTTCAAAATTTTAGGTTCAGTAGTTTCGGAGATAAGGGGGGGGGAATGGTCAAGCTTCGTCTATTTTTTTGAATAACTTGGAAACCATTTATTTTAAAATTACAAAAAAAATACTTTTAAGTTTGTCTCAACAATACCTTTCATTTGATATGTCACACGATGCAGTTTTCAAACTTTTTTTTTTAATTTTCCCCTTCCCCCCCCAAAAATTACCTCCCATATACAGATATGGACTTCTTATAGGTTATCCTATAATCTATAAGTAGAAAACTAATTCCTGTATTTTTTTCAAAATTTTAGGTTCAGTAGTTTCGGAGATAAGGGGGGGGGAATGGTCAAGCTTCGTCTATTTTTTTTGAATAACTTGGAAACCATTTATTTTAAAATTACAAAAAAAATACTCTTAAGTTTGTCTCAACAATACCTTTCATTTGATATGTCACACGTTGCAGTTTTCAAACTTTTTTTTTAAATTTTCCCCTTCCCCCCCCAAAAATTACCTCCCATATACAGATATGGACTTCTTATAGGTTATCCTATAATCTATAAGTAGAAAACTAATTCCTGTATTTTTTTCAAAATTTTAGGTTCAGTAGTTTCGGAGATAAGGGGGGGGGAATGGTCAAATTTCGTCTATTTTCATGAATAACTTGGAAACTATTTATTTAAAAATTACAAAAAATATATATTTAAGATTGTCTCAACAATACCTTTCATTTGATATGTCACACGATGCAGTTTTCAAATATTTTTTTTTAATTTTCCCCTTCCCCCCCAAAAATTACCTCCCATATACAGACATGGACTTCTTATAGGTTTTGCTATAATCTATAAGTAGAAAACTAATTACTGTATTTTTTTCAAAATTTTAGGTTCAGTAGTTTCGGAGATAAGAGGGGAGGGGGAATGATCAAATTTCGTCTATTTTCTTGAATAACTTGGAAACTATTTATTTTAAAATTACAAAAAAAATATATTTAAGATTGTCTTGAACAAGGCCTTTCATTTGATATGTCACACGATGCAGTTTTCAAAACTTTTTTTTTCATTTTCCCATTCCCCCCCAAAAATTACCTCCCACATACAGATTTCATATATTCACGTCACACCTCTGTGCTTGGGTCACAGGAATTGATATGTGTACCAAATTTCAACCCAATCGGTCTAGTAGATTCGGAGATAATTGACTGTAAGCGACAGACAGACGGACACACGAGTGATCCTATAAGGGTTCCGTTTTTGTATTCGGACGTACGGAACCCTAAAAAGACAGGCGATTTACTGTATCGGTACTAAATTCACATTGAGTTCTCACCTAAGTATGTTAAGAGAAACCAATGATAAAAATTTGAGCAACCGTAGTTCACAACAATTACACTGTTTCTTTTGGGTTGTCGTGTAAAAACGATTAAAATGAATAGATGTCGGAACGGGACTGAGAAAGATCCAAATGAGTTGTAGTGGCGAGAAAAGGCAAACTTTTTCACTTGTTTTGCACAACTGTTTTATTTAGTTGAATCGGGATAGTGTTGATGCCAAAATACCCGATCGAGAAAACAGTTGGCAGGTCAAGTTTATAGCGGGCATAAAGGATACAAATAATTTAGTTCTCAAGACTAAGTACTGAGTAAGTAGAAGCCCGTGTTGTAAATTTATAAACAAGGAGATCTGTGTTTATAAATTATGATAGGTTTAATAGATAGCCGGGTATCGTTTCGTTCAGTATGTATGTGGGACGTTCTTGTTTATTAGATAGATTTGGGATAGGCTAAATTTTGCTTCTTAGTGCTACAAATCTCCCTTAAGATTCATTAGGGAACGTTGTGACCAGAAATGCTGGCATGAGTGAATGGGGTAAGCGTTAAGTAAATACAGCGATTTTGATATAATTCTTTTGTTTTTTAGTATTTTTATTGATATAAATACATCTATTACATTATTATGTGGGAAACGTGTATTAACAATACAATTACTTACTTCACGTCGCGATTTTAAAACAAATACATATTTCTTAAAACAGGGAAAATTAAATCTGTTCCCTCGAAAGTGAAAAACTGTGTTAAGTTTTTACTTTTAACCTAACAAGGTTAGGTTAGTATCAGTTTTCTTGTTACACACACCCCAATACATCAATAAAATTAATACTGTTTAGGAGTAAAAATAGAAAAAAATCTAAGTAAGCGATAAAAAAACATCGATAAAACAGCAAACGTGGCGCATCACTATACACCACAGAAGTCAATTCCACAAAAAGCCCATCTAAACGACTATTAATTTCACACCGTCGGATCAAAGCGGCCCTGTTTACTTAATTACTTTTTAATTATCAGCTAAAAACGGTTTGTTTCTTAATCGTGCATGTGGGGATAATCGTCAAAACTTTGGACGGTTGAGCCCGAAAAAGAGGTATAATGATGTTTTTGTTTGCGGTTAGATCTTAATCATGTGCACGTTTTGCCGCTTGGTCATCATAATCGTCCAAGAGAAACGCTCGTTTGAGGAAAATCAAATCAATCCGGCTCGAAGGACAAGAAGTTGTTTCGAAGATGCCTTTTTCTTCAAGTGGTGAAATTATCGAATGTAATAGTCCCGGCAAAGAAAAAGGAGTAAATGATACTGTGACGTCTGATAGGGGAGAATGGAAGAAGAAAACGTGTTGCGCCGACCCCAAGTAGAATGGGATAAGGGCAGGAGGAAGAAGAAGAAGAATAGTCCCGGCATTCTGAAATATCTGGTGTGACCATCACACAGATCACCCCGTTAGAATGACGATATTGATACATACTTGCATTAGTTGTCTTATTATGCCTACTTACTATAAAATAATAATAATTGACTTGTACGAATTTCTGTGTGCTTGATGCGAAATAAATAATTTCATTTCATTTATAAAATGGCGTAGGTCTGGCGCATGGCGTTCAAAGGATTCTGGGCCAAAAGGCTTTGACTTTCTACGGCTACTCAAATAAGTACCTACTCAAAAGAGTCTTCTTCTCAGGATCTCGGAGAACAGACATCGAGATATTCTTTTGTTAAGCCAGCCTTAAAATTCTTCCTGATGTAATGGAAATGTAACTTATTACATTTTCAATTCTGAATTATTTTAGGTACCTAACAAGAGTTAGGTGGATACAAAAATCTACAGACTGGAAGATTGTGTTTTGGCCAATGCCCCAGTTTCACGATAAACACAAACAACTTTACTACTTCCAAACAAAATGCCTTTACTATTAACGTAATAGCTTTTTAATTAACCACTAAAAAGCAACAGTTCTTCTGCTAATGGCACGTATGGGAGGAAGTTGGAGATATATGAGGTGCTTGAGTTTGGAGTAACAAGTTCGTATTATGCAGTGAGTGGGGGGTTGAGGTAGTGGGTACGTTGCGATATGACGTATTAAGAGGATAGTATACCGGCTGCCATTTAAAAAAATAGGTATTTAGAAAAACTCGTGCTGTCGCTACCACACCTCCCCGACTCCCGATCGTGCGATAGAGAGCGTTGCAGCTCGCGACTGACTGTAAGTATTTTTTATATGAAATTTGTTTCTCGGGAGAAAACATTTTTCACATACTAAATCACGACCAATCTCTTAGATTCTGGCGTCAATCGTTTCAGCATACTATATTCTAGGTTTGTAGGTTTTGCTTTTTTTTCTAAAACTTCTTTGTTTTTAAAATACAAAGGTTTTACTTCAATGGATATTTTGTCATAAAAATAGTAACTCTTAGGCGCCTGTAACTTTCAAACTATGTATTATAAATTTTGAAAAAATGAAAACCTACGAACCTAGTTTTTTACTGTGTCAAAAGCATTCTAAAAAATCATTGAGATAGGATAACATTTAGGGGCAGGAAAACGTTTTCTCTTTTAGTATGGCCGAGCGCTCGGTAGACGATTGTCTTAAGGTTATGTTGTTGTGGAGATATTTTTAAGGAGAACATGAAATAATATTGAACGTGCATATTTATGACCTTTATTAAGCGTAGGGTGGGACACCCAGCGGCAAGATGGCCCGATGACCTGAAGGTAGCTGGCAGTGGCTGGATGAAAAAAGCGGGAGATCCTGCACTGTGGCGCTCCCTGAGAGAGGCCTATATCCATTAGTGGACTGCTAGGCTGAAATGATGACGATGATGTATGACCTGATGTAAAAGATGAGAAATGGATGATGGTAGATGGGTCACGGTCCTGTAACGTAAAGGGAAACTGAAGGAACAGGATAGTTTTTAGTCAGTACCAGTCTGACAGCCCCTACCGCTCCACCCAGTGTGGCAGGACTCATTTATTTTTCTATACGAACATTTTTTTTTGGGCATCCCAAAAAAATTCCGAAGCAGGTTGCATTATGTTGTTTCTGTCTACTCCAAACGGTTTTAAAAGGCCCAACAGGATAGACTATAGGCTCGAACAGACACACGCGATTAATCGCGCTGCGACAACGAGCCAAGCTAATTTCTACTCTAAATGTACTGCGAATGGACCGCGACAAGTCGCCCCGCGCGATTATTCGTGTGTGTCTGCTCGAGGCTTATGTATTGTATGTAAATCTCAATTTATTTATTAACTCACAAATACTAGTAGTATAAACAGTTTATAAAAATCTACGCAGTTGCAAAATAAATCTGAAAATAGAAACTCCTTTTTCGTTCGTTCGACATGAACTTTTATTCCTATCACAAAAACCTTACCATATTATATTGGAGTCTTCCATGCGGTGCATGCAAAAAACATGCACAATTTGACATAATGCGCTTACATACTAAGCATTAGTCTTACCTAGTTAAATCGTGCTCCTTACAGTAAAACTTCAAGCGTTACTAATGAGTCGACTTGCTTCGGGAGTCGCCTTATTTCTAAGTTGGGAACGAAGACTTTATCCCAGCGTCGCGTCGTCGGCTTACTGCCAGGGTAAGCTGTTATCTGGTTTCCTACGATTATGTCAAAGAGCATGTTTTCTCGTTAAAAACATGCCCTAATCGTTTAAACAAAAAACATGCTCTAGTTAAATATGCGTTTGTCAGCATTTGACTAGCTTTTTTAATTGACTTCAAAAAGAAGAAGGTTCTCAATTCAGTCTGTACTTTTCTTATTTTATTTGTTACAAGCAAGAATCGGTAATATTTTTTTTCGATCCTTCATTTTTTTTGTGGTTTTGTCGAAGCTCTCTGCTTTTTGAGTCAACGCGCTAAATCCTGGTTGATCGTATCAGACAAGAATGGTCTATATCTGGACTTGGAGTATTAAAGCAGCAGTTTGCAGAGCAGTTGTGATGAAATATATTACACAAAGTAATGCGCCTGACTAGGTTCGAACCCACGACCTTTTGTCTATTATAAGGCTGCGTTTCCACTGAGGCGGAGCGGAGTGCGATTCACCAATCACAAGGCTTGAAATCCACTCTCTCCTATCTCACTCTTCTCCACTCAAGCAATGTGATTGGTGAATCGCACTCCGCTCCGCTCCGCTCCGCCTCAATGGAAACGCAGCCTAATATTGCAATGATGTGGATTTTAAGGATGCTCCAGAACTTTTATAAATAGTACTTATTTGCTTTTCCAAGTATTTTATTTTCGTCTATTTATATTAAATATAAAATTGTTATACTTTGTATCATAACAAAATACATATATTTTTCTTGGTAACACTTTTGTCGATGGAATATTTCGATGGAATATTACCAAAAGCTTTTTGTATTTATGTCAATCAATGACTTTGTTTGTTACATTATCATGTCTCATCAAAGATGGCAAAATATTTCTAAGAAAATAATATCAGTTTTTTTTTTGCTCATATACCTACCTACTAATTGTTGCCAGCGGCTTCTCCCGCGTGATGGGCGAAAGTTATCCCACGGGAACGTATTTCGGAGGAGCCCGAGATTTCATGTTTTCTTCTGTGAATTTGAAATTTAATTACCCCTTTGAGGTTGACATTTCTAAAAATCTTAAAACAATCGTTTTATTAATTTGGTTGATAAATCTACATTCCAAATAAATCTGATAATAAATATGTTTTTTTTATAAAAAAAACTTTCATCCCATTTTTAATCCCTTCAGGGGATGAATTTCCTCAACGCCGTTCTTAGTTTCAGCTGTCAATCAATCAGTACCATTGGCACGAGTTTTCAGTATTTGAGACGTAAAGTAAACTGGAACTTTGACAATTTCAAATTGACAATTTTCAAGGAAAAAATTAGTTCCTTCTTCGCACACCAGAGGCGCTGTTCCATTTTTTCATACAAGAAACGCTGCGCTGTAAATACTGAAAAGACGCTGTAAAGTAAAAGAGGGAAAACTCGTGCTAAGGGTACAGTTTCTTCTTTTATACAGAAGATTATGGACATGCAAATACAAGGTCCTTACAAATAAAATAGGTACAAAGTACGTACAAGAAAACATAAGTAAACAAAGGCTTAGGTACCGTACTACATACTACAAAGTAAAGGTAGTTACCTTTGTGACAGTCAAAGAAACACTGGTTTGTCACTGTTGTCAAGCCGGTCAGTGTAACGTTTTTGGGCTAAAAGGTACCCCAAACATGTGTTTAGGGTACCTTTTAACCCAGGCTATGTAGCCTGAAGGGTTTTTGTAGCAAATAAAATGAAACACGAACTTTTCTTTAAGAAAATGAATGTTTTAAGACAATATAACGTCAAAACATAATTCTCATACATGTTATATAAATCATCACCTTGGTTTGTTCAATTTCTAGTTTCCAGTCAGTTTGTCCGAGCATTTGGATAAAAAGACCGAACAACTTTAATGTTCAGTTATACTAAACAATGTTCTCACACCGTGATTAACAACAACAGTTGGTTAACAAGACATCACAAATATAAAAAAAAAAACAATTCAAAAAAGCCGGATACCTGAACACCGTCTAATTTGTCTGAACTCGCAATCAAAAAGCCTATGTCCCAAGACCCAAGAAAGAGGGTAGTTTTTAATCAGTAAGAGTCCGATTGTTGTTTACCTTAGACATCACTGACTATCGTCTCTAACCAATCATTTTAAAAATAGTATGTGATTGGTATAAAGCCTCCTGCAGACACACGCGATTAATCGCGCGGGGCGACATGTCGCGGTCCATTCGCAGTATTTTTAGAGTGGAAATTAGCTTGACTCGTTGTCGCAGCGCGATTAATCGCGTGTGTCTGCAGGAGGCTTAATAAGGGTTCAAAATAGAGCATTTTATTCTACCAGTGGTCTAAGAAGAAATTCAAACCTAACAAAACCGCTACAAAAAACATTGTGAAAAGGAAGAAATTTTACTCTCCAGTCTGAATAGATCAAAAGAGGGGCAAGGGAATCTACAGGCATTGAAATCCTTCTATCAATAAAATACACATAATAACGTACTATGGACCCCTCGTAGGGATTCTATCGCACAAAAGAACTATACCGCCCTTCGATATGTATCTGTGGGGAATAAAGAAGAAGTGATAAGCGGTAGCGATTAATTGTATGAGCGTTTTATATAAAGTTTGAAGGTGTATTGTAATTATTGAAACTAAAAATGAAAGTAAAATCGATCATGAAAACATGATTTTAAATCGGTTTTCAAGTAAAGTTTTATTTAGCAACTTTTCGATTTGTTTTCTATGCTATAATTAAATTGCCTTCGATATTTGTTTTTTTTTTTAGAAAGAATATACATTGCCCACACTAGGAACTTCTGTGCCGTGGGTGCGTTTACAAACAGAAACTCACGTACACAAACACCCTAATAAATATTACTATTGTGTTGGAATTACAGACAACTGCATACATAATTATAGAAACTACCTAATTAATTAGACTTTATCATGAATTCATGATAATTTTGTTAATTTCAATTGGTTTAGAAGAAAAAGGCAATTCAAAAGCAACCATTATTTTATATCGGTTTTGTCTATTTATCAAAGAGCGTGAAACAATCAAGTTGTGTTCGATCCGTGTTTAAATAAGGCAAACAACTCAATTATTCATCCTTTACTCTCCTTCAGAATGTTTTATTTAATCTCAGCGAATACAAATAAAAAGTGGGAGTTTTCCTTGCACTAAGTAACTGGTTGTTGGTAGTAAATAAATTAGTTGAAAATGTTTTTTAATCCTTAGCTAATAAAGTTGTGTTTTTTTTCTTTTTCTTCCTTAGCTAACGTGGCTAAGAAACGTAACAACGATGTTGGCTTATTTTATATTGCAGTTCTTATTAAAAAAAAATAAGTTCAACCTTTCGCTTCATCCGTTACAAGTTACAAAACATTAAAAGTACTTCGAATTCGAACTGACAATTAGCCTTATAGCGGCCATACACCATACTGCCTATCGTACAATCGGCATGACGATCGATTTGATCAAATTGGCAGTTCGTCCATATACACCATACACCATACTGCCTATCGTACAATCGGCATGACGATCGATTTGATCAAATTGGCAGTTCGTCCATATACACCATACACCATACTGCCTATCGTACAATCGGCATGACGATCGATTTGATCAAACTTCAATTCGGCAGCAGTGATGCCAACTTAGCAACTTAATAGCTAGATCTAGCTATTATTCGGTGACAGACAGCTACAATTTTATAAAACTTGTGGCTTAACTTTTTAGCTACTTTTTTACCGACTTGTTTTATCCCACTAGTGGGAATCAGTTGGTAATACAAGTGAAAGTGAGTTCAATCGATTTTCGACTTTATTGACATTTATGCAAACACCGGATTTTAATGAAGGAGCAATGTTAGCTAACGAGAATGTGAGAAAAAACAAACTAAATTTTGAATGTCAATAAGGTCGAAAATCGCTTGAACCTGTTTTTTAACTTGCTTAACGATAGCAAGTTAAAAAAAGGTTCAGGCGATTTTCGACCCTCCATTCCATTCCACTCCACTCCACTCCACTCCATCGCAGTCTGTAAAAAGTGTCGTTACAATTTTTTCCGCCTAGCCCCCTTTCGCAACGCGCCATAAGGAACTTCGTTCCAAAAAAATATACGTTTCGAATTGAGAACCTCCTCCTTTTTTTACGTCGGTTAAAAAGTAGCTACCGAATATTAGCTAGATCTAGCTATAAAGTTGCTAATAGCGGCCATACACCATACTGCCTATCGTACAATCGGCATGACGATCGATTTGATCAAATTGGCAGTTCGTCCATATACACCATACACCATACTGCCTATCGTCCAATCGGCATGACGATCGATTTGATCAAACTTCAAATCGGCAGCAGTGATGCCAGCTTAGCAACTTTATAGCTAGATCTAGCTATTATTCGGTGACCGACAGCTACAATTTTATAAAAGTTGTGGCTTAACTTTTTAGCTACTGTTTTACCGACTTGTTTTTTTACCGGTCTATCCCACTGGTGGGAATCAGTTGGTAATACAAGTGAAGGTCGGAAAACATTTGCTTATCGTTAAGCAAATGTTTTCCGACCTTCAAGCGATTTTCGACCTTATTGACATTTATGCAAACACCGGATTTTAATGAAGGAGCAATGTTAGCTAACGAGAATGTGAGAAAAAACAAACTAAATTTTAAATGTCAATAAGGTCGAAAATCGCTTGAACCAGTTTTTTCCACTCCACTCCACTGTAAAAAGTGTCGTGACAATTTTTTCCGCCTAGCCCCCTTTCGCAACGCGCCATAAGGAACTTCGTTCCAAAAAAATAAACGTTTCGAATTGAGAACCTCCTCCTTTTTTTTACGTCGGTTAAAAAGTAGCTACCGAATATTAGCTAGATCTAGCTATAAAGTTGCTAAGTTGGTATCACTGCTGCCGATTTGAAGTTTGATCATTCCGATTTGATCAAATCGATTTGATCAAATCGGCATGATCATGCCAATTTGATGGATTCCACGCCCACACACGGTCAAATCTAACTGATCAAATCTGCAGCGTCATGCCGATTGTACGATAGGCAGTATGGTGTATGGCCGCTATAAGTTGGTATCACTGCTGCCGATTTGAAGTTTGATCATTCCGATTTGATCAAATCGATTTGATCAAATTGGCATGATCAAATCGATTTGATCAAATCGGCATGATCAAGCCTATTGTTATGCCAATTTGATGGATTCCACGCCCACACACGGTCAAATCTAACTGATCAAATCGGCAGCGTCATGCCGATTGTACGATAGGCAGTATGGTGTATGGCCGCTATTAAATGTATAGGTCAATCACAAGTCAAAATTCATCCACGGGTAAGATTTGATCCGTCTGGCTATTTAAACACTTCTTTTAATGGTACACGCACTATGGATTACTACTCACCTGATCTTTCTGTAAACTATTTAACAATGAAGTCAAACTATTACCTATATTCCAAGGGTTGTCTTCAGTCAATTGCTCAGCTCTCCTGGGCTCAGTCATTATGGTCTTAAACGCTTCAACGCAAAACTAATCGTATCCTTATCCGCAAACTCCAGTCGTAAGCGTGGACTTGATTTGAGCTGATCTAGCGACGAAGACCCGTATTTGTATTGTGCACATAAAAACAGAAGGAATGAAACGCTCTCGCTCCCCGCTCTTCAAAGTCCTCACCCACATTGGAACAATTTACCCAGCACCGAGCGAATGCAATGATTATTACTTACGATAGGACTGATGAGTTCCTTCTCCATAAGAATGCTAATGTTTGCAACGAAAGTTCGGGCAGTCTCGGAATTGCCAGCTAATATTTTTATGGAATCCGAAATTCGGAATACCCCTATTTTTCGGAGTTACGGAGAAGGTGAGTAAACGCTTTATGGTTTCCGTAATATGAAGGGGTATAAGGGGGTGTTAGGGGGAATTTGTTCCGCTCGCTTGAGCTGTGTAGGCACAGCCTTTTATGATTGTAATACAAAAAGGTGGAGATAGTGAATTTTTATCCAGGATTTTTTCCTTGTTTTGTTTTCAAACTGTGTTTTCCAAGGTCTGTGCATAGCAATTGATGGTTGATTAACTCCAGGGGTTATTGATTAACCTATTTTAGCCTGCTGAGCAAATAGAGCAATTCCGTTACAGTACAAAAGCTTTAAGTGTGCTGGACGGTTCAAATCGATGCTGCATTGAATGGTTGCTTATAAGTATGTACCAGGAACACAGCGGTGCGAGAGGATGGTGCCAGTTTGGTAGGCTACGACGAATTGCAATGTGTCACCATTGCTGGACAAACATGGCCAGTAACTTGGATCATTTTGCCCCCTTATGCATAAAAGAAACAGGATATTTTTACAGTATGGCAGTCAGTACACATAATTTTTCTCTACTTACCCCAGGGATCCACATGCCATAAAGACGCAATACCAAACGGATTAAAATAAAACCAAGCGATATTAAAAAGGGGGTGCAACTTCTATAGGGGTTGAAATAAGCGCGCATTGTACTTTAAATTGAGTATTCAACACACTATTATGCTGAACAAGCTGCCTCACTTTACCGGGAAGTAAATGAAAACAATTTATTGCCACGTTTATGCTATGCAAATGGAAGATTGTTTTTATTTGTGACTGAGTCTATATCTATATGCTATGGAAATGGAATATTTTGCACGGTAATACGCGCATTCATCATATCAGCCGCGAGACGTCCACTGCTGAACATAGGCCTCCTCTATAGGCTTCCAATAAGACCGGTTGGAAGCCGGCTTGCATCCTGCGTGATCCTGTGGTCTTCATAAGATCGTCTGCCCACCTTGTGGGTGGACGTCCTACGCTGCGCTTGCCGGTGAGGGTTCTCCATTCGAGAACCTTACGGCCCCATCGGCCATCAGTTCAGCGTGCTATATGGCCTGCCATTGATAAACACATATTAAAATCTGATCTAATATGGTCACGAAAGAGATGGCGGGACGAATTGGATGGTTTTCTTGAGAATTGGAAGGAAATAGAGCACAATGGAAACCGTTGGAAGGGTTGGAAGGAGGGCTTTGCCCAGCAGTGGGACAGTACTGGCTATTAATAATAAACAACTACAGCCGGGGATTATCCTTGGGTACACTTGCATACGGTCTGAAACTTTCAGACCGCATAAGAAACACGGTACTGCGTTCCTTGACGCAAATTGCCGATGTGGGAGAAAAAGCTGCCAAGCTGAAATGGGACTGGGCTGGCCAGGTATGTCGAATGCCATACAATCGCTGGGAAAAACATACATCCGATTGGGTGCCAAAAGGGAGAACTCGACGTCGTGGCAGGCCCAAGCGAAGATGGCGAGATGACTTGGACCGCTTCATGAAGGACTGGACCACGGTCGCAAAAAGCCGTGAGAAGTGGAAAGAGTGAAGGGAGGCCTTTGCCCAGCAGTGGGATACTATGGGCTGAAATAATAAAAAAAACACTTACATAGTATGTATACAGGGATAACCGCCGGTTGGAGCACCATTTCATTTGAAATGTCTAATGGGCTTCTGCAAGCGGGCTCCGGCTCCTGGCACGTCTTCCAAAAGCCCGGAACCCCATGATCCCAAGATTGTGTAGACAATTAAAAACTATAATAATATGGCCAGGAATTGCATACAGATATTTTAACATGTTCCTATAGTAAATTACATTACGTAGTTTCAAATCAAATACAGCTTTGACAACTTGTAATGAAAAGGGTATGTGTTGGTAATTCGGATGGTACGTTTCAACTAATTTAACTTGAAATAAGTGCGGAGGGATTTTGCATTTCATATCCAAATACTGCAATTGAAGCTGCATTTTAACTAGTTTGTGTTTATATGTTATTAGGTCGTGCTTGTAAATTCGTTAACTTCCCCTTTTCACTGCTTTTAGGGTTGTTAGGATTTTATTTCTCCATAGATAGTCTTAGTTATACAGTAACATACTTACTCATGAAGCCATCACTTTTCTTACCGTATCCTATAGCTATTTTACTTTTCCACAGCTGGGTAAAGGACTCCCCCAATTCCATTCCATCCTTCAGTGCCTCCTCGAGCCATCGTATCTCATCATCATCTTCTTCCATTCTTCTCGCTAAACGCGTTTAAAATTAATCATGGATTTGATGTATTCGCCTTTCAAATTCCGTTTTCTTCAAAAGATTCAACTCGAACATACGAGACATTTTAAGCCTCCTGCAGACACACGCGATTAATCGCGCTGCGACAACGAGCCAAGCTAATTTCCACTCTAAAAATACTGCGAATGGACCGCGACATGTCGCCCCACGCGATTAATCGCGTGTGTCTGCAGGAGGCTTTTTTTTTTTTTTTTTTTTTTTTTTTTTTTTTTTTTTTTTTTTTTTGTGTGGTAAAATCAAAATCCACGGTGTCCTTCAATAGCCCTTTATGTTCCGGGGTCACGGTAATGGTGTCTGCAGGAGGCTTTAACATAATATCTTTTATGTAACAAAGAAAACGAGATATTTCCATTCTATATTCCTGTTCGCTTTATAACAAATTTACTTTAACGTAACGACTGAAACAAGAATTTTTAAACTGATTTACCCCTCTTTAAGGTCAAGCTAATTACGGAACCATGGACATCAGGATGATTAAAAATTAAAAAACAAAGAACTTTTCGGTTCAAAATACCGTTTTAATTAGAAAAGTTTCTCGAAGGGATATTTTGGTGTGACATTTAAAAAAGACATTTATTTTTGTTGGGATCACATTGGAATGAACTGTCAACCTGTTAAACTAAAAATAATTAGATTGATTTCTCTGTGTTAGAAAACTCAGGCAGGGGGTCACGGGACTGTCTTATTAAGTAACCCTGACCCTGGAACGTAATGAACTATTGAAAGAACACCGTGGATTTGCTATGCCGGAGGTCGTGGGTTCGATTCCCACCCAGGACAAATGTTTGTGTGATGAGCACGATCATTTGTTCTGTGTCTGGGTGTAATTTATCTATAATATTTATGTATTTAGAAATATATAAGTATGTTTATCAGTTGTCTAGTACCCATAACACAAGCTCTGCTTAGCTTGGGACTAGATGGCGTTGTGTGATAGTTGTGGAATATTATTATTATTATATTATTATTATTATTCAGTACGAGCCTGACAGTCCCTTGCACTCCACCAAAGGCGGGAGGACTCTAAAATTCACAGTGTTCTTTCAATAGCCCTTTACGTTCCAAGATCACGGTTACCTGATAAAACAGTCCCACGACCGCACTTCAACATATAATAGATAAGCGTAATAATCTAACAAACAATTTCTCAAATCTACATAAAAATGGATCGTTTTCAAACAAATAAAAATATTTCGCGTTTCATAACTCTATTTCATCCCCACAGCGTCATTTTATCGATGTTCAGGCAGCAGGGGATGATTTGCACCCCAACTTTGCTTAGGACTTGACTTATTGTGCGGGGTCTTAAGTGGGGGTACAAAACGTAGGGTAGATTCAAATTTATCGCCGATACGCATGTATTTATGTGGCACTTAAGATGGTTCTGTGGGAGGAAAAAGTTGTTCTGATGACAGCGTAATGACGAATGTCGGTGAGTTACAAAGGACCAAGTTTTTGGAACTGCTCGTTTGATACAACTAATTTGTAGGAAGACAGCGTCAATGATGAGACTGCCATTATACCCATAGTTAAAGAGCTTTTTTTTGTTATCATCATCAGCCTATAATGTTCCCACTGCTGGGACACAGGCCTCCTCTCTATATGACTTATGAGAGAATTTTGTAAAGATACAAAATGCCCAAAATTGTTTAAGACCAAAATGGAAGATTTGTGTAACTCTTATATCGATTGGATTGAATGTAATAATTTTGATGTACAGTTTTTATTTCGATTAAATAAAACCGGCCAAGTGCGAGTTGGACTCGCCCATGAAGGGTTCCGTAGCAGCAAGCATAGATTAGAGATATAATTATATTGAGATTAGTAAGTAATATACACAAACAATAAAAATAACTTTGTTTTTCATAGTATTTGTATGAATGGCAAAGTTATATTTGCGGTTTTTGAAAATGTACTATATCTCAAAAACTGCTAATTGTATCTCATCCAAACCAATTTTCGTTGGTAGTTTTGGTTGAGGTCTACATTATATATTTTTTTTAGTTTTATCATTCTCTTATTTTAGAAGTTACGGGGGGGGGGACACACTTTTTACCACTTTGGAAGTGTCTCTCGCGCAAACTGTTCAGTTTAGAAAAAAATGATGTTAGTAACCTCAATATCATTTTTAAAGACCTATTCATAGATACCCCACACGTATGGGTTTGGTGAAATTTTTTTTTTTTGAGTTTCAATTCTAAGTATGGGGGGCACCCCCAAAATTTGTTTTGTTTTGATTTTTGTGTGAAAATCCTAATGCGGTTCACATAATACATCTTTCTACCAAGTTTCAACAGGATAGCTCTTATACTTTCGACAAAAAGTGGCTGTGACATACACGGACAGACAGACAGACATGACGAATCTATAAGGGTTCCGTTTTTGCCATTTAAACCCTAAAAAAGGTATTTTTAGGAGGCTTAGAAGTGGGACAGAAAAGGTTGGAAAAAAAACTGTAAAATAGCGATGGGTAGCTATATATAGCCATAACTAGCCAAATACCGGCTATGAGCAAAATAGCCACGGCTATGATATCCGTCAACACGATAGCTAGCTATCGGCTACTGGTTGGCTAGATAACTGACAGGTCATGATATAGCCGCGTAGCCGCTCGTAGCCGCGTAGCCGCCACGGAGTATAGCTAACTGCTACGTTTTATAGCCGTCCCGATATTCGGTAGCCGGGTAGCTAGAGTAGCCAAAATAGCCGATAGCTATGTGCGCGCTCACTGCGCTACGCGTGTACGATCTTCATTGGTATCGTCGATCTTTTTCTCACAATATATTCACAAAATAGAATAGACAAAGAAAGAGCATTATATTTAGTAATTTCGTTCGTTTAATGAACGAACTTATGAAATACGATGATTAGAAAGCTGGTTAGTTACCGTCAGGTTTAAAATAAATAAAAATTTGATAGTTAGTATTTTGGTTATTGTGACCTCAGAGAGGAAATCATTTCTTTTAGATTTAGGATCGAATTCAGATCGGGCAGTTGATGTTGCGATAGTTAAGTCCTACCTAGCTACACCGGCGCCGCTTCGTTGCGCCGCTAGTTACTAAACGCTATTGTTCAATAGCCAAGTAGCCAAATAGCTGGCTAGCTAGCTGGCTATTACACCACAAATAGCCGGTTAGCTAAGCTATTGAAATTTCGGCTAGTTACCCATCTCTATGTAAAATTCTTCAAGAGTTGAAATACATCATGGTTGTACAGTTCATCGCAGTAACCATGATTTAAGAGCAACCATAAACAGCAGAAAAACATTGACTTTTATGAATGGTGGTGACAAACAATAAAAAAATAGAAACATAATTAATGTTTCTCGTCCCCACATCGTAAAAATCACTATAAATATTTCGTCACATAAAAGTAAACAAAACAGAATGATTTACGTTACAATACAACAAGTTTCTTTGTTCATGTCATAATGTTACGCATGACGTACGTTTCATTAGTTGTAGGTAACTAGTGTAACGGCTTACCACGGAGTATCGTATTTCTGAGCAGATACTAACTGGGTTGATTAGGTCTGATAGGCCGTAGCTCCAAGAACATATATACTCCTGGTATTCTATTCAGCTGCACCCAGTAATCCAGTTAGACCAGAGGCCCTTTTTATATCGTGGTAAAATCATCAAGAGCAGTGGTAGCCCAGTGGTATCGGTCTCGACTTACGAGTAGTAGGTCGTGGGTTCGAACCCCGTCAGGCGCATTACTTTGTGTAATTTATTTCAACATCACTGCTCTCAAAACGATGAAGGAAAACATCGTGAGGAAACCGGCATGTCCTAGAACCAAAAATTCAAAGACATGTGACATCTACCAATCCGCACTGGGCCCGCGTGGTAGATTATGGCCCACTCCCTCTCACAGAGAGGAGGCCTGTGTCCCAGCAGTGGGAACATCTATAGGCTGATGATGATGAAAATCATCAAATGAGTCCTCCTACCCAGGGCAGGGCGGGAGGGACTGTCAGACTTGTACTGACTAAAATCCACGGTGATCATTCAATAGCCCTTTTCGTTCCATTATCACGGTTACTTGATGAGACAGCCCCGCATTCTTGGGAAATGACAAGGATAATAGTGTAGTGATAAAATACTTATGTTGCCTTTTTATTCCTATTTTCTAAGTGCAATCATAAGTTTAAGTTAAATTAAGCAACTCTCAGTTAAAATTAAATAGATCTGAGAACTTTTTCGACGTTTGAAAAATTTTAGTGGTTTATTTAAAAAAGAAAGAAAATGTTCATAGAAGTTTTTACACTTTTCAATTTAAAGACTTATTTTATTAGCTTACGACCTCGGCGTTGCCCGTGTACAAATACCGGCACGGTTCTTGAGCGCTCGGCGTAAGAGTGGCGATCGCTTTGCGCATCGTACACTTATCGACAAATGAAACGCACAATAAACAAATAAAACGCACAAAACAACGATAGAACACGGGCCAATCACTACACTTTCCCCGCCCTCGTTCCTCACTTCATCTACCAAAGGGACCTAATAACTTACTTCTGCGCAGGTGAAGGTCAGCGCTCAAGATCCATGCCGGTAACTGTAAAGATCTATAATAAGTTATGCTACGGTAAGGTCAAACCGGGATAAAATCTTATGTGTAAATCCAGGTTACAAACTATCTGTGTACCAACATCTAAATATGTTATATCGATTTTGTGTAAAAGTGTTACAAACTTTCCCATTTATAATAAGAAACTACTACATAAATCAAAATGTTGAAATAAAATGTTGTGAGTCCCACAACAGGGTTTTTTGCGAATACTTAGATATGTTATTGCGAGACGCCTGATACAAGAAAATGTATGTAATGTATGCAATTTTTGACGAATGTATGGTGGTGGCGCTTATCGCGTTTGTCGGAATGTTCAGACAGTTCCGGTGTAGCCTGGGGGTGGAAAAGGGGTGATTTTTGTAGCTACACAGTCTCGTGAACAAGGGTAAATATATTACACTAGCACTTGGAATTGATTCGAGATAGCTTCTTAAATAATAGCGTGATTTAAAAGAGTTTGGTATCAATTTAAAATTGACAGTTAAACCTTAAAAATGATACCATTTTTATTATTCTGAACAAGTTATTATGTACATACTCAAGATCGCGCAGAATCGGAGTAAATGACTCCATAATTTTTCTCGCGAGTGTTGTATCCATGGTGCAATGATTGACTTTTAAACCGCCGCACGCCATAGAATTGCCAGTTGATGATCGCTGATCGCAGGACTGTTTAAGTAGCTGGAACGCAAAGGGCAGCCGAAAGAACAGAGTGGACTTTTAGTCATTAAGAATCTGACGGTCCCTTACGCTCTATCCAGCCGTTTTTTGGTTATGCATCCCTTGCTGGGATCAATGCCAAATCAATATGGCATCATCATCATACCTATATATTATGGTCAGTCCACTTCAGCTTAATCCTGTTTTATGGGAAACATTTTTTTATTTTCAGGATCATCCGATTTCGTTATTTATAATTTTCAATGAACGGGAAACACAGATTGACAAAGATTTTGTTTACAACTTTGCTCTAAATGTACGTATATATTCGTCAGCTTTCAACCAGTCTACTATTATATTGAAGGAGATTTAGAGTTTCTATCCCATATAATCCCTTACACAAGCAAAATACTTTGCCTACAACGTTCTGAAAGTTCAACAAAATAGGTGTCTTAGCTAAAAATGCGTCTTCATCAAAATACATTTTCTTTGGCGCCTCCAAACTAAAAGTAATTTTCTTAGATGACTTTTGTTCGGCAAAATGTAAACCTAGGAACGAATGAATTGTTAGCCTGGATTAGCCTGGGACGATGCTCATGCCATGGCTTCTTGATAGGATGGTGATGAAGCCTGGAGTTAATCCGGAGTTAATTTGAAAAAGCCAAAGATGTTGTTGTTTTGAAAGTAAAATTGCTGTTTACCAGTTAAAGTCTTGGCAGTATTTGGTAAAGTTTTCGTAATCTGTTTTACAGCAACGATGTTCTAAACATTATTTGGGGGTTGTTCGGCTGTAGATAATCTTTGAAAGTTTTGGCGTCTTAAACGGTAAGCTTATTTCAGATTATTAAGGTACAAAGTCAGCAGATTTGTTGAGATTTAAAGTGAAAATCTATCTAAGCTTATATTGCTAAGAGAGGACTTTTTGTATTAGATTATCGAAAGTCTTTGTAGGACTTTAAAGTGACGAACTTGGCTTAACCCCTGCAGACAAGATTGATCCTTATTAGCTCAAAACAGCGAAGATATATTTTTGGAAAAGAAAATTTAAAATCCAAAGAGATGGATTCGCCCGGCACGATCAAAGCTGAAAATGAAAAAAAAAAAACGCTCTCGTTTTCTTGTATAAACCATCGTGTTTCTTTGTAGAAAATGTATGTTAACACAAAGCGATAAAACGGCAGCCAAATAATACATAAATCGTCAAAATCGATCAGTCAGAACGACTGAACAGATTTTATCCCCGTATTATAATCCCCTTACTCAAATAACGAACTGTACGCGGGCAGTCACTATCATAAGCTTGTTAATAATAATAAAAAAAAACCACAACACGACCGACATTAAAACAACAAATTACACACGAACATCATTGTCAAATCAGGAAGAGAAACATTCATTGAATATGAAAAACATATTTATACAAACTTAAGATACTGAGCACGTTCGTCAAGCGCTCACTAGTGTCGTACGATCCAATCCAATACTTTATATTAGAGTATCGTTTGAACATTACGCGATACTCCAATATTTTGAATCGATACCTACTTTTTTAGCGTGACAAAAGTTCAAATGTGTTAAGGCCAAAATGCAATGTATCAAAATTGACATAATTATTCTGTATGACCAAACCACTTCTACATCGTATTGTGTAGTGTTATTTAATGAGTATAAAGAGGACCAAAGAAAATAATTGAGAGAGATTGATAAGTACGATACGATACTTAAATCGATACAAACGCAAGTCTCTAGTCATTTCGACCAGTGAAACGGATCCGTTATTTCTTTAGACAACCCTAAAATGCGAGGAATAAAGTTGTAACTTCACTCACGGAGCTAGTATATAACTGGTCGTGTAATAGGGTTGCTAGTTTGTATTGTTGTTTACATTGTATACTTTGGTAAACAAGATTGTTTTTTTTTTTAAAGTTGATTGCCTGGTATAGAAAATGTCAAAAGTAAATAAAACTAAAGGATTTTATACCATCGCGTTCAGCGTACCCCATTAATAACTCGTAGTGTACCGTAATTTTACACCTATAGCTACGTACACTTATATGATCACCAAAATCTCACAAAATGACAAACATGACACAATGTGACGTATAAATATCGATCGTTTTATAAAACGATAGATATTTATACGTCGTTTAAACAAAAAAAAATGTAATTCCCGGGTCCGATAACATAATTATTCTTGGCAGCCCTGTCGCGTAGTGCAGTCACGAAGTATACGAACACGGTTACTAAGATCATATCAGAGTGGATTTATTTAAGTAAGTACCGTTTTGCCTTTAAGATGGCGAAGGTATGCCCTGCCGCTGCCAAAGCCGTGCTTTGAACTTTGATGCTGTACATTTTACTTGCACGGAGTACTACAAAGTTTCTTGCGTGTAATTTTGAGGTTATGTTTTACCGTATTTTCTGGAGCGCAACGCTCTTAGTTTAAATTTAGTACAGCAATTTTCAACCCTTTGACTACACTGTGTTACAAACGTAAACATAAATTACCAAAACGAAAATATTTACGAAACAAAAAAAAATATAAAATTGGGATCCATAATATCGTACATGTCTGGTTTTTCGTCCCAAAAAATACAAGTAAAAAAGGCGTACAACAATGAGTAATTTCAATAACAAATTGACGTCGTATCACGCGTGACATGTCAAACATTACGCTCCACGTCCATACACGCCATTGGCGGTGAAAAGGTTAAGCCAGGGCTAATTAATTTCAACGTAGGTCGTGTAGAATGGCTCCCACCATAAGTTTGAATGGTCGCCAAGGACATAAAAGCGTGTTAATGGTTTATTTCCTCAGTTATCGCGATATTTGAGTCATGACGAAAGTTTTTAGTGCGTATGGATTTTTTAACGTACAAAAAAGGTAAAAAAATGTTGATTTCGCTTGGGAGTTGTGTGTAAATTCGATTTTGTTCTCGTTAAAATGATATTTTTGTGGGAGGAACTTGAAATCGATTTGAGCGCCATAACGTTACATCATGTATGTCATTTTTGTGAACGTTTCTCAGTAAATGGAACGTAAAACCTTGCTAAAAATGAGATATTGGCATATCGGGACAAATATCCTGAAATAATGACTTGAGTCGGTATCGTTTTTTTCTGATATTAGCATTTCGGTTTTCGTTGTGGAAATAAATGGATTTATTTATAGCTTTGATACAACATGATAACTAGCGGATCTTTTATACGCCAATAGCCTTTAGAAGTGACGCGGGCCTTAAAATATTTATTTACTTAAATTAAATACCTGAGGAGTGACCAATGACTTCACTGGTCAACACAGAGATGACTTCAGAAGATCTTAAAGAACGTCAAAATGAGCCGACTAACGTCTTTATCGCTTTTATTGCACGGACTTAAAGCTCTTTTCTGAACGGCAAACCAAAATAAACCTCTTTTGTACAACGCTAAAATGTATTTGTCATAAATATTACCCGACGACCACTGACAGGTTAAAAGAGCTGTCAGAAACTAAGCTTAACATAAAAGGATTAAGTTGATAAGACAGACATTACGTAATAATACTGATATTACATTTCAGACTTTATTGTGTGATTTAAAGATCGCTTTTTCTTTATTATGTCTAGCCACAGACTCAAGGCTACGGACATAAAATAAGTTTCACAAGAGACAAAAATCTCATTTCCAATGACAATGTAAATGCAAAAATCTGGGGCATCGGACCTAGTATGGTAATGGAACGTTTTTCGCTTCCCACTACCCAGCTGGAACCATATTTTCCTGCGATTTAATAAAATTGTGGGTCTCTCGTGATAATTGGTAAGAACATAAATTGCTACCTCTGCATTTGCGGGTTGGTTTTCCCCGATCCGAACATTTCCCTGGTATTATTAAAGGAAAAAAAAATAATTGCCAAGTGTATCGATAATAAGAGCTTTTGTGGACAAAAAGTGAGGGTATTAGAAATCTAATTTCGTACTGTGATACCGGCCTTTTGTTAAATAAAAATGGTGGAACTTTGCTGACAAAACTGTGTCGTGATATTTTGCCAACGCCCGCCGTTTGGGGTTGTTTTCTTAAGGTTTACTTTTTTAATGTCGTGGAATTAATTAGAAGGCTTTCCTTTTAATTTAAATTCCGAAAGTATGATTAAGTTTTCGCTTTTTTTGTCTAAAAGTGTCAGGAATATTTTAAAAGTAAGTCGCGTTACTTGCTTATTTCAGTTTAATTTAATAAAGTTGAGACTGCTAAAACTGAGTTTAAGCGACAGAATTTAATTATAGTTTCAATATACAAAACAATCAAGCTGTTATTAGATATTGAAATGAATATGCTTCTGAGCTAAAATTAAATAACTTACAACATATTGTGTTGTCCCTAAATGTAATTGAATGAATAATAAATAAATAAAATAAATCCCGAAGTAGGAATTTCCGGATTGATGGATGGATGGACGGGCGGTTAATGACCTCTCACACCAGAGAGTAGTCACATCTTCACATATCAAGAAAAATGAAGAAAGTGAGATGAAAGATTGATGATCTTCGCGAAGAAGGCCGATATTATAGCTGGATGAGAGTAGCCGGTGATCGAGTGAAGTGGCGTGCGATTGAGAGGCTATAGGCTGATGATTATGATGATGTGAGAACAATCAGTAAGCTTTAGACGTTAGGTATTTATACTTAAAGTCGAGTGGTACTCTTTTTACAGAAGCTCCAGTGTAACCGCCTCCTCGTCAGCGCTACGCGGCGGCAGCTGGCAAAGCATCGGAGGCAGTCATCAACGCGTCGGCGGCAAACGGCAAAGAGTTGGCTTCTATCAATAAGGTACCGCTAGTCTGTGTGTGTATGCGTTAAATAAGAACGCAGCCTTATCCCTCAA
Organism: Agrotis exclamationis; assembly: GCA_950005045.1. Classification (NCBI taxonomy): domain Eukaryota; kingdom Metazoa; phylum Arthropoda; class Insecta; order Lepidoptera; family Noctuidae; genus Agrotis; species Agrotis exclamationis. The sequence goes on along the minus strand of OX465429.1, from coordinate 20,794,070 downwards.
ACATTAGGATTTCATTTACTTCAAGCAGCAAATGTAAAAGGTTCCGATTCTGGCTTTCACAGATAATTGTTTCCCGTCTAGTGAATTTTGGGAATTAATTTAATCTCTGTTAACGTTTTGTTGAGGGTTATCCCGTAGTGGCTAATCCTTTTTAACCGAAATTAAATGTACGTTTATGTCTACATTTCCATTTAAATAGTCATTTCGGGAAACCAGCCTGCAGTATGCTACGTCTCATTTAGAACTCCTTTGACACTCGAGGATAAAGTAGCTTCCCAATTTTCAGAATGCAATCTGTAGTTCCGAATTTAATCCCTACATCCAAAGGACGTTGCCCCAATTAGTATGGAACTCTGTGCCCTTGAAACGAGCTATATCATACAAAGTATACGTATTATGTCTAGGTTTGATCTTACTAATATTATGAATATGAAAGTTTGTGAGGTTGGATAAATGTATGTTTGTAGCTCTTTCGCGCCTAAACGACTGAACAGATTTAGATGAAATTTGGTGCACAGATCCCGATTTTATGTTCCCGTGGAGTAATTTTCGAGTAGTAGCGGGCGATTGCGAACCTAGATCTTCCTAAAGTATGATGGACAACGGGGAAGTTTACCTATTCGTTTAGAATAACTACATTATCACAATAAAAATGATAGTGTGCTGTAAATTTACAGACAAAAAGCAAGAAATTCTATTAGCATTTGCCGAGTACAAAATCAGGTACCCAAAGCTCGTCAAAAAAAAAGAACCTTTACAAAAGGACCTTTGTCTGTTTCCCGTGTTTGCGAAACATGTACAACTACAAGAGTATCCACTAAGCCAGCAGTCGGTAGTTCCCGACGATTACGACAGCGTCGACAAATTAAGTCCAATTAGTAACATCTGCTCCAGATACACTTGTTAGCATAGGGCTCTGCGCTCTGCCCTTTGTGAATGGGACTAATAGTGAACAGGTACCTTTGCTTTTCTTTTTCTTTGAAGAAATAACGGGGAATTTGTTGGAGCATTAATTCGCGATTTTGTGTGCGATGTGAGCAATGGTGGCCCAGTGGTATTGGCACTGGCTTACGAGTTGTACGTCGTGAGTTGGAACCCAGCCAGGCGCAATTTTTTTTTCTTAGCCTATACTGTCCCACTGCTGGGCAAAGGCCAACTCCAAGTCCTTCCATATGCTCTTGTCCAGCGCCACCTCGAACCAGCCCTCACGGTACGAGTCCAACTCGTCTCGCCACCTCTTTCTTGGCCGGCCTCGGCGGCGCAATACTTTGTGTAATTTGTTTCAGCACCTCTGCTCTTAAAACGGTGAAGGAAAACATCGTGAGGAAACCGGCATGTCCTAGAACCACAAATTCGAAGACATATGACATCTACGAACCTACACTGGACCCGCATGGTGGATTATGGCCCACTCCCTCTCACAGAGAGGAGGCCTGCGCCCTAGCCTGTGGCCCTAGCAGTGGGAACACTTATAGGCTGATGATGATGGTACAGTGGTATCGACAACTTATGAGGAAGTTTTGGGTTCGAACACAAATGAGTGCGTTCTTCATCTGCCTAGCTTCTTCCTATGTAGAAGTTTTTTTTTTTTATCATGTTAAATTCATCAAATGACTCCTAAAGACTGATAAAGCGGAATGACTGACGAAATGACTCATAAAGCGGAAAGGACAGTCAGACTCGTCTGACTAAAATCCGGTGTTCCTTCAATAGCCCTTCACGTTCCAGGGTCACGGTTACCTGTTTAGACAGTCCCGCGACCCCGGCAAACTGATCTGTGATGCAGCTAAATGATATTATATTATAGGGACCAACAAACATAGGTACAACATTAACAAAAACACTATGTAACAGAACCACCCAAAAAGAGATTGCGCTTACCAAAGCCGGAAACTAGTTAGCAGCTTAGTTCAGCATTTCAGCGATACAGCGCAACGTTACAGCGCTGAATTTCAGCAGAACTTTCGTGTTAACTTACATGTGACGTAATCTACTTAGTGCTTGACTTTGTAAGTACCTGAAACAAATATTATTCGCATTAGTTTTAAGTAACAAGTTTTAGAAGTTTTGATTGTTAAACGAGTTTGTTCCTAATGATTATTGCAGTAAAGTTGGGACTTGATTTTTTTATTTTAGTAGATTTTTAGTAAAAGTAACCATCAGTATCTCTATGTACACGAGTGCAATCATCATCATCATCATATCAGCAGCAAGACATCTTCTACTGAATATAGGCCTCTTCTTCTTCTTCCTGCCCTTATCCCATTCTACTTGGGGTCGGCGCAACACGTTTTCTTTTTTCCATTCTCCCCTATCAGACGTCACAGTATCATTTACTCCTTTTTCTTTCATATCATTCCTTAAACAATCCATCCATCTTTTCTTTGGCCTTCCTCTTCCTCTCCATCCATCAACATTCATACTCATCACTCTCTTAGTCACATGGGTGTGATCCCTCCTCATCACATGTCCATACCAAGATAGACGATTCCCTTTCATTTTTTCTGTAACAGGCGTCACTTTCAAGATTCCCCTTATAAACTCATTCCTTACTTTATCCATTCTTGTCACTCCACACATCCATCTCAACATCCTCATCTGAATAATAGGCCTCACCCTATTGATTTCCAATAGGACCGGTTGGAAGCCGAAAAAATGCCCACAAGTTTTATTTGACTGAATTTCACAAAGAAATGCAGCGATCTAGGCCTTCGTCATTGAAAAACGAACCCTGTTTACTTGTTTCTAAGATTTCGTCCTTTTTTATCGTGGAAAAGTCATCCAATAAGTCCTCCCGCCCAGGGCGGGACAGGATGGGACTGTCAGACTTGTACTGACTAAAATCCACGGTGTTCCTTCAATAGCCGTTTACGTTGGAGGGTCACGGTTACCTGATGAGACAGTCCCGCAGCCCCATAGATATCGTCCTAAAAATGTCTCACGTGTGGTCAATGCACTGGACTTTGGTCTACCTTTTCCGTGACGGAAATTACACAAAGTCCATGTGCGTGCTAAGTAACGTGTATTAATAGCGACCTTAAATAACAGGCTAATAGAAGTAAAAATCATGCGTGTTTATGTGTTTTTGATAATGAACCAGCCTTTTTATTTTACGTGGTAAAATCTTCAAATGAGTCTTCCCAGTTCCCACCCAGGGCAGGACGGGAGGGACTGTCAGACTTGTACTGACTAAAACCCGCGGTGTCATTTAATAGCCCTTTACGTTCCGGGGCCACGGTTACCCGATAGTCCCGCGACCCTGGCAGGCTTTGGCCCTGTAAGGGGGTCATGTCATGTTGCTGGCAGTTCTTTGAGGCGCGCGTGTAACACGACGCGCCTTCGACCCCCATAGTCCATGGTCGGATAGCGAGTCGCCCTTTACTCGCTGTCCGCACGCCATAATGAACCAGCCTAGCGTAGAGTTGAGATAAAAATACAGGGTGTAAGAGACATCGACGCACAAACGGATACCATGGGTCCAAGACATGATTCTGGACCACCCCGTGTAGGAATTGGAAATAATTATCTCAATTTAAAAAAAAAAGTTTTTTTTTTACTTTAGACTTCATAATCGTTATTCTTACCTAACCCAATGAGATTTTTAATAAAAAGTAATTAATTCACTATTTTCACTAAAAGTAGCAATGTAAATAAAACTAAAAATGGTGTCTTCTTAGATGTTTATAATGAAAGGTCATCGTATACCTAAATACTGTGTCCAACTGTCCAGTACCACAGTACCTGTAGTACTTTAAGCGCGGCTCAAAAAAAAAACCGGCCAAGTGCGAGTTGGACTCGCGTGAAGAGGGTTCCGTACGATGTTACCTACCACGTTTTTTTTTAATCTGACCCAAATTGGTACGCACAATATTGAGTGATTTACCATGTTATTTTAATATTTCGTCTATTTTCTTGAATAACTTGGAAACTATTTATTTTAAAATTACAAAAAAAATATATTTAAGATTGCCTCAACAAGACCTTTCATTTGATATATCACACGATGCAGTTTTCAATTTTTTTCTTAAATTTTCCCCTTCCCCCCCAAAAATTACCTCCCATATAGAGATATGGACTTCTTATAGGTTATCCTATAATCTATAAGTAGAAAACTAATTCCTGTATTTTTTTCAAAATTTTAGGTTCAGTAGTTTCGGAGATAAGGGGGGGGGAATGGTCAAGCTTCGTCTATTTTTTTTGAATAACTTTGAAACCATTTATTTTAAAATTACAAAAAAAATACTTTTAAGTTCGTCTCAACAATACCTTTCATTTGATATGTCACACGATGCAGTTTTCAAATATTTTTTTTTAATTTTCCCTTTCCCCCCCTCAAAAATTACCTCCCATATACAGATATGGACTTCTTATAGGTTATCCTATAATCTATAAGTAGAAAACTAATTCCTGTATTTTTTTCAAAATTTTAGGTTCAGTAGTTACGGAGATAAGGGGGGGGGGAATGGTCAAGCTTCGTCTATTTTTTTTGAATAACTTGGAAACCATTTATTTTAAAATTACAAAAAAATACTTTTAAGTTTATCTTAACAATACCTTTCATTTAATATGTCACACGATGCAGTATTTAATTATTTTTTTTAAAATTTTCCCTTTCCCCCCCCAAAAATTACCTCCCATATACAGATATGGACTTCTTATAGGTTATCCTATAATCTATAAGTAGAAAACTAATTTCTGTATTTTTTTCAAAATTTAAGGTTCAGTAGTTTCGGAGATAAGGGGGGGGGAATGGTCAAATTTCGTCTATTTTCTTGAATAACTTGAAAACTGTTTATTTTAAAATTAAAATAAAAATATATTTGAGATTGTCTCAATAAGACCTTTCATTTGATATGTCACACGATGCAGTTTTCAAATATTTTTTTTTAATTTTCCCGTTCCCCCCAAAAATTACCTCCCATATACAGATATGGACTTCTTATTTATTTTCCTATAATCTATAAGTAGAAAACTAATTACTGTATTTTTTTCAAAATTTTAGGTTCAGTAGTTTCGGAGATAAGGGGGGAGGGGGAATGGTCAAATTTCGTCTATTTTCTTGAATAACTTGGAAACCATTTATTTTAAAATTACAAAAAAAATACATTTAAGATTGTCTCAACCAGACAATTCATTTGATATGTCACACGATGCAGTTTTCAAAACTTTTTTTTTCATTTTCCCCTTCCCCCCCAAAAATTACCTCCCACATACAGATTTCATCTATTCACGTCATACCTCTGTGCTTGGGTCACAGGAATGGATATGTGTACCAAATTTCAACCCAATCGGTCTAGTAGATTCGGAGATAATTGACTGTAAGCGACAGACAGACGGACACACGAGTGATCCTATAAGGGTTCCGTTTTTGTATTCGGACGTACGGAACCCTAAAAACAACCAAAAAAACAGGAAAAAACCGACGAAAAATTCCAACACGGGGGGTCCAGAATCATGTCCTGGACCCAGGAACAGAAAGCGTGATATTACCCAAAACATACTGAACTGGGTGAATACACATTAGACCTATTTACAAACCACCACAGCTTTCAATAAACTTTTGTGAAAAATAAGGTGGGTTCTGCATCCGACGATTTCACAAACAATTTATAAAACCATATCGTAAAGCCTCAGACGTGAAACATAAATCATGTCAGTTTTAAACAAAAGAGAGACGCTTAAGATTTTGGTAAATCATGCCCATTTTTCATACTCTCTAATAGATTATTATCTACCTTAATGAAACTCAGCTGAGAGTTCAAACTACAGTACGGGTGTGATTCGTTAAGGTGTGTCTTAGTGTTAGTGAAAACGGGAATCAGAACCGCAGAGGAGAACGGTTCTATAACAATCATTTTCTATCCGTTTCCGGAAACCGGAGTGTGAAGGATTTGGAATAATATAATACAAGTAGGGTTACCAGGTTTTACATAGATTTATAGAAAAATGTAACATGCTCAGTGAAAATATACAGAACATAAAAACGTAATAAAAATTAAAAAAATCTTTAAATATTTGCAAACTATACAATAATTAAGAAAATCTGAGTATTTAAAAAACAAAAAACTAAATCAATAAGCATTAAGGTACTCCTCCACATCGCTGTCATCTATTAGAAACGTGCCCAGAAAACTGGCAGCATTGCCACGTTGAATAGCAATGCTTATTCTTTGACCAAAGAAACGAGTAAAAAATAATAATTTAAATGTTAGATAGAAAAATTAAAACTCTGAAGGAAAAGCCTGATTTCCATTGAAAAATTCTGAAATTTTCTCGAATTTTTCGAATTCTCTCACAAACCTGATTTTCAGATTTGTAGCTCGCGGCACGATGCGTGGAAAGTGCACATACCATCTAGCGCTCCCATAGGTTTCATTGATTTTATTTGTGCAATTCACGTGACCAAAGTAATAAAGTATTGAGTAAAAAGTCAATTTTTAAACTAGTTACTACGTGTATTCTATATAAAGAAGATTATTATTTGTTTATCGAAGAAGATTACTTATTATTTATATTTTATAAATATTTTATTTGACAGGCCTGTTGGTCTAGTGGTTAGTGACCCTGACTGCTATGCCGGAGGTCGTGGGTTCGATTCCCACCCAGGACAAATGTTTGTGTGATGAGCACGATCATTTGTTCTGTGTCTGGGTGTAATTTATCTATAATATTTATGTATTTAGAAATATATAAGTATGTTTATTAGTTGTCTAGTACCCATAACACAAGCTCTGCTTAGCTTGGGACTAGATGGCGTTGTGTGATAGTTGTGGAACATTATTTATTTATTTAAGAATCAGAAAAATCATTAATTCTCGGATTGCCACAGATTTTCAAATTTCATTAGGTGCGTCCACACAGAGCGCGCAGCCTCGCGAGGCATTTGCTGCGCGAGGAAACTGACAAGCCAGGCTGCTCACTCTGTGTGGACGCGTCTATTGTTTTTCGACCGAGGCACGAAACAATATACGCGAGCAAAATCAAAAGCCGACACTGGATGGCTCGGGTGCTCGGTCGCTCGACCGCGGCAGCGCTGTCACTTGCCTCGCCCGAGACACATCCACACCAACCGAGCTGCTTCGCGCGGAGAATGCCTCGCGAGGCTGCGCGCTCTATGGGGACGCACCTAATTAAATCCTGAGAAAATCGAAAAAACAATCAGGACAAATCTTGAGATATGGTAACCCTAAATACAAGGGATTAATTGGTCAGTATGTGTTGATTTGAATTAGAGGGAGTTACGGTGAAGGTAGATAAATTATTTACACGTGGATAAGGATTATGAGAAGGTTACGTTGTTATAAAAATAACCAGCTAGCCTTTTTTTTGCGCCCAGTATACTAAGCGGAAAATGCGTGGAAACTTATTTTTCTAAAAGTCCGTGTTTCTTCTCATAACATCAGCTGACATTAAAAATTTGCCAATTACGATATTTGAGAGATACAAACTTGTAAAGAATGAAAGGTTTATTTTTTTGTTCTTTCTTCTTTCTATAATTATTCAATTAATAACAATCATTACAAATAGACAGTTCAACTTATTTTTATCTAACGACTGCTGAGGCTTTACACGAGTGCACTCCAAATTAATTATACATGAAAACCTACCTTTTGAATTACTCTGTCTATTGATGAAAACCCCATCAAAATCTGTTGCAAAATTTAAAAGATGATGATGATGAAAGTTTCTAATTAAAAATACCGACGCTACACTTAATTCAATAAGCAGATACTCTAGAATTCATCACATTAATTAATTTACAAGTCAGTCAACATGTTTTTTCCAATCGAAAAACTAATTTTAATTAAAATGCTGCCATTTTTTCCGACTCAACAGTCTGCTCCGTTGATCTCATAATCTCATGATCATAAACGCTACTGATGCTAAAAGCAGATACGAGTATGTTTAGCCTTCGATGCAGGAACAGTAGAAAAAAGTTTGATCAAAATAAAATTATCTTCATCTCTACAATCTACATAGCACATAAAAAAAACTTAAAAAAAAAACTAACCGCCTTCAAAAACCATCAGTGTAAAATAACTTATCTTTCGGAAGTCGACTGTGAAAGTGACCTTGATTTTTGAATTCATTTTATCTATCTATAATATTCCCAAGAAGCTTAGTCATCAATTAACAAAATTCACCCTAAGCATCGATCGTACTTCATAATGCCGCACCTGCACCTGGTGTATCGAGCATCTGCCGTAAAAGGGATGGGCTGGTATTCGGCGCAGCCACAAGAGCATGTCAAACATTTTGGCTTTAGGAATTGCCAACAGTCTAAAACTGGAGCACTTTGTTCGTCCAGTCTTTGTGGTAACTATATTGCTCATAAACTTATTTTGTGTTAATGAAATTATCTCATAGTAACTGGTTCTACCGGTTACGCTCGTGTTTAGATAGAAAAGAATTCCACGCGAACATTATATCGGGATGAGAAGTCAGCTTCGTCAGCTAGAATTTTGAAAAATAATGTTTTTTTGTTAAATCAATGCGTATTGACAAAGATACAACAGATCAAAATTCTAGAATCGGTTCGTTACGTCAGAAGCAAGTAATAACTGTAGTTGCTTTCGACGTATTGGCATTTTTTGAGTTTCGTATCTTCGACAATTTTTGTAGGTATACGTAACAAAATAAAAAAACGTGTCAAATATTTTTTGATTATTTACTGGCGGAAAATTTAGATTTGTGCCAAATACCGCACCCCAGACTCTCCGTTTTTAAATCCCATACGAAAAAATCTTGTTGCAACTTTAAAGTGCAAAAGTTTTTAAAGCGTGTCTGTCAACAATATAAAACTTATTTCGCGAACACTTTTTTAAATCGTCGAGTGAGTGAACAATGCACTATACAGCATGTTTCAGAAATATCTGGTCATGTTCAAGGAGTGAATTATACGGGGCGCAGACGACTCACGGATTCAAAACTTCACGAACAATTATCTGTATGCACTAGTTTCGACGACGAGCTCACCGAAAACAGATTAAAGAAGAGTATAATACGCTGTTCTATTATTTATTTATCGTTTTCGTTCTTCCGATACTCGACCTTGTGTCGGTCGGTTGAATGAATGACCCGCAGAAAAAAAAACATATCCATTTCCCCCCTACCAACATTTTCTTCTTTTTAAAAGTGTTGTTTGTGCTAGTATTATTAAAGGTAATAAAATAATTTCATATGACAACTAGCGCCTTCGCCGCCATCCATGTTACATAATATAGTCTGTTGTCTTGTCTGCCCTGGGTTGAGCGAAAGGCTGTCAGACTTGTTCTGACTATAATCCACTGTGTTCCTTCAATTTCCCTTAACGCTCCGGGGCCACGGTTACCTGATCCCCGCGTCCTCGGCAGGCGTTTGGCGTTTCGCATGGGTCAAGACGCGCTTGGCCCGGGCATGGTTCCTGATCGGACGGCGAGCGACTTAGAGGAAGGACCGCTGTAGGTACTATTTCTAGGCCTTTGATGGCCTATTTTTTATGATGATTCCAAAACTATCTAACTGTGATAACATGCACCATAGCCAAAAATAAGACCACTCAACTTTGATACACGCTGTATAAGAGTAAAGTAATAATATCAGCGAACTTGTTTGTATGTATGGTCACGTTCCTTCCTGCGAAACTGAATTTTAAGCGGTTTTTGTTAAAATATCATATAACATAACCGTCATGACTTGAAATGGGTCGCGGAAGGCGTAATAAAGACTTTATGTGAAAATCCATAGGTAAAAACAATCCTGTATGGTGATTAACGCTTTTTGAAACTTAATTCAATTATGTTTTTTTTTTTCTCTAAGTAAATATCGATCAAAGAGAGTTGCTTGTCTTGTATTATCATAATCTAAATTTCAGCTTAATTATCCTAATATTATATACGAGTATATAAGCGAAAGTGAGTTTGTTTGTTACGGTTTTACGCCTAAATCTCTAAGCTGATTTGAATATTCCGGGAAAGAAATAGATCGTACTATAAAACTGATCGCACCATATACATATATACTATAAAATATCGATTTTGTGTCATATAACAAGCAACTTTATCAAGTAATAAACTATTCACAAAGCGGATAATAACTCCATTTGCAAATGTTACAAGAGCCTGATTTTCCAATTTGAACACATTTGCATACGTTTAGATTCAACGGCCAACAATATTTCTTCCAACGCGATGATTGATTTACAAATCAGAAACATATCGCACACGTAGATCTAAACTGAGACAACTCAAAAATTGTGAGTTTTGAGTTAGCCGTATATTCGAGTGCTCGACGACAATACGCAACTATCTCACTCACCGGATTTAAAAAACCGGCCAAGTGCGAGTTGGACTCGCCCATGAAGGGTTCCGTAGTAGCAAGCATAGATTAGGGATGTAATTATATTTAGATTAGTAAGTAATATACACAAACAACAAAAATAACTTTGTTTTTCATAGTGTTTGTATGAATGGCAAAGTTATATTTGCGGTTTTTTAAAATGTACTATATCTCAAAAACTGCTAACTGTATCTCATCCAAACCAATTTTCGTTGGAAGTTTTTGTTGAGGTCTACATTATATTTTTTTTTTAGTTTCATCATTCTCTTATTTTAGAAGTTACGGGGGGGGGGACCAACTTTTTACCACTTTGGAAGTGTCTCTCGCGCAAACTGTTCAGTTTAGAAAAAAATGATATTAGTAACCTCAATATCATTTTTGAAGACCTATCCATAGATACCCCACACGTATATGTTTGGTGAAAAAAAAATTTTTGAGTTTCAATTCCAAGTATGGGGGGCACCCCCAAAATTTGTTTTGTTTTTATTTTTGTGCGAAAATCCTAATGCGGTTCACATAATACATCTACTTACCAAGTTTCAACAGGATAGCTCATATACTTTGGACAAAAAGTGGCTGTGACATACACGGACAGACAGACAGACAGACAGACAGACAGACAGACAGACAGACATGACGAATCTATAAGGGTTCCGTTTTTGCCATTTGGCTACGGAACCCTAAAAAGGCTTGCAAAATTCGTCACTAGATGTCGATAACTTACTTTTGATGAGCCAACACACGCCGTTTCCTACCACGTAAACAAGTGTATTGTGAGTTAACGGAATGGAGGTATTTATTTGAATGAAGACGTCGACATCTTAAATTGTTAGAGTTTTTTTTTATGAAATAGTTGTTGTTAGTGAATTATCCTGCCATATTACTTCAAGATATTTTGACTTGTTCTAGTTTTGTTTGATATTTTTTACGAATCCCCCACCCCGAAGTGTAACAACTCATAAAAGTGCAATAACCGCTTCTATAACGACAATGACTATTTTTTTGAGTCTTAAATAAAATTGAGTTTCTTAACTTCCGTAATAAAAAACGTAGATATACGTTTTTTTCGTCTCCTGAAAAATAACCTTTTTTGTGTTGTCTCAGTTTAGATCTAGGTGTGCGATATATTCAGAAGGATTTTTACAAAGCTAGCATTGCTTTTTACCCTTGTCGTAAACAAAGAATGGAAGTCTCTGATAAAAATAGCTATGTTTAAATTAAGTTCGGGAAACAAATCGTCATGTCTTTTTGTCCGACTTTTTAAGTCACCGACAAATAAAAGAGAGAGTAAAACGTTGAATAGAAGACGTTTTGAACGTTTCGTTTCCCTTTTTGCGATTAAATAGGTACCCTTTTTAATAAATACTGTTGGTTTGATAACGTTTTAGATATTTTTTTGTAAAGGGTGCCCACATTATATTAATTGTTTAGTATCCTTTCTCAAAACGCCTAATTCTATTTGATTATCTTTTAGTGAGTGACCGCAGCTTTTTTTAACGTGGTTTACCACGTTAAAAAAAGCTGCGGTCACTCCTTGATGATGCGGTCACTCATTTGATGATTAAAATCATCACCGCATGATGATTTGATGATTAAAATCATCACCGCATGATGATTTTAATCATCAAATGAGTCCTCCCGCCCAGGGCGGGACGGGAGGGAGTGTCAGACTCGTACTGACTAAAATCCGCGGTGATCCTTCAATAGCCCATTACGTTCCAGGGTCACGTTTGCCGGAAGAGACAGACCCGTGACCCAGAGACCACAGTTAATGATGGATTCTTCGTAGGTAGCGTGTCGATGGCAATCTAAATTGAATCGGTCCAGAATTTGGTCACGAGTTTAGAGCCCTAATGATGGATTAAAATATCAAATCAGATGACGGAAATCGAACCTTTTTGTGTAAACTACCATTCAAATACTTTTATGGCTGCTTCGGAACGTACTTTCACGAATTTCATCTACCTCTGATATGAATCCGCCAAAATACGTATTTAAAAAGCTCGAGATTAATTGATTATTACTTTTCGCACTCCATCAGATCCGAATCCTTTATACCTACATTAACGATTTTGTGACGTTCAGTACGGTTATTCCCACGCTATTCAAATTACAGATAACTAATTTCCTATCAATCTTTATAATATTCTGCCCTTGTAATCAATGTCTAAAAAATAAATAAAAAATTGCCAATAAAAAAAAGTTTCCAAGCAAAACCTTTTTAAAAGCCAACACAAACTTTTCCAACAACAATTTTCTTTTAAGTGTTAAAACAAGCGGAAACTTTTACAAAAAAACCTTGTTTACATGATGCGCAAAATTATTTCGCGGAGGGTAGTTGAAAAAGTGAAGTATCATCGTCAGAGGGTAGTCAGAGATACTTGATCATGTGTCAGTCATCGTGAATAATTGATCCTATCCGTTGTCAATGGTACTTAAAGTACCGACTACCGCATACTTGCACTACGAAAATGATCCTTATTGATATGACGTACGCGCTGTCGATGTCAAATTAATCTAAGTGACGTTGACTGTACTGGTTAAGGGTGTATAAGGAGGAAATGGTTTACTAATTACTATAGTGCTGGAGGGTACCGGGAAGTCCTTAGGGGAATTTTACGATATCAAGTTTGATAAAGGGCGTGTAAATTGGGAGATGTTTTAACCTTCATCAAATATTTGCTTCGACTATAATAACAGTATTTTCTTTCTTCTTTACGTAGTATTAAACAAAGGTTACACGAGCATTATATGCAAATGGCTGAAAAATGGGTGCGTCGACTCAAGATGGAGTTTACAATTTATTAATTAATTAAACACATATTCGCGGCTTAATTATTTATTAGGTAATGTTCTTCTTCGCCCGGGGCAGGGTCGTCTTGGCGGTGTCTTTGGACATCTCCAACGCCTTCAACACACTGCCCTGGAGTTGCATCAGGGAGGCACTCCGGTATCACCGGGTGCCGACCTACCTCCGTCGTATAGTCGAGGACTACCTGACGGACAGGGCCGTCATCTACCCCGGTCACCGGGGAGTGTGGAACCGGCGAGAGATGTCGTGCGGTGTTCCACAGGGATCGGTCTTGGGGCCGCCACTGTGGAACATCGGATACGACTGGGTGCTGCGCGGCGACCTCCCTGACGGCGTCAGCGTGATATGTTACGCTGACGACACGCTCGTCCTGGCGGAGGGAGAGTCGCATCAGGCGGCGGCCGACAAGGCGACGCAAGCGGTTGCGACAGTCGTTGAAAGGATCCGGCAGCTGGGACTCGAAGTGGCGCTGCACAAAACAGAGGCCATGTCTTTTCATGGTCGTCTGAACGCGCCACGGTCCGAGTCCCACATAACGGTGGAGGGGGTTCGCATCGGCGTCGGGAGGACGATGAAGTACCTGGGACTCGTCCTCGACAGCCGGTGGAACTTCAGGGAGCATTTCCTGAGTTTGGCCCCAAGGCTGAACCGGGCAGCAGGCGCCCTCAGGCGACTCCTGCCCAATCTCGGCGGGCCAAACGCCTCCTGCCGTAGGCTGTACGCCGGTATCGTGCGGTCCATGGCCCTCTACGGGGCCCCCGTGTGGGCCCTGAGCATCCGGACGCGACCACTAAAGTTGGTCGCATGCCAGAGGGTCATGGCTATCCGGATGATCCGGGGATACCGCACGATCGCCGGCGAATCAGCCAACTTCCTTGCCGGATTACTGCCCTGGGATCTGGAGGCGACTGCCCTCCAGCGCGTCTATGAGTGGCGCGTGGAGGCGCAGCGCCGGGGTGTAACCCCGCTGCCCCGAGAAGTCGAGGCGCGGCGGGAAGAGCTCCGGTGCGATCTCAGGGCAGTATGGAGGGGACGACTGTCGCAACCGAGGTCCGGGCACGCCGCAATCGCGGCGGTAAGACCCCTCTTTGAGGAGTGGCTGGAAAGACGTCACGGCGTCCTGACTTACCACATGACGCAGGTCCTCACCGGACACGGAAGTTTCGGGAGGTTCCTGTGTCTGATAAGGAGGGAAGAGACGCCCGGGTGTCACCACTGCGAAGATCGCCCGGAGGACACGGTGGAGCATACGGTGCAGGACTGCCCCGCTTGGGCAGAGCACCGCCGTGTCCTCTCGGCGGCGATAGGCGGAGACCTCTCGCGCCCGGCATTGGTCGAGGCCATGCTGCGGGGCGAGACGGAGTGGGAAGCGGTCGCCTCCTTCTGCGAAGCAGTTATGCTCGTGAAGGAGGAGGCGAGCCGCGAGAGAGAGAGGACAGCGTCCTCCCTCCGCCCCAGCCGCAGTGGTACGGACGTCGCGGGACGATCTCCGGCCACCGTAGGCGCGGGCATGCGGGCGGCGAGTAAAGGGCAACTCGCCACCCGACCATGGACCATGCCCGGGTCGACGGCGCGTTGTGTTCCACGCGCGCCTCAAGGAGTGTCAGCATGATGACGGGGCCCCCCTCTAGAGGGCCAAAGCCTGCCGGGGTCGCGGGACTTATCTCATTACCGTGACCCCGGGACATAACGGGCTATTGAAGGACACCGTGGATTTTAGTCAGTACAAGTCTGACACCCCGGGCAGGGCGGGAGGACTCATTTGATGATTTTACCACGCTAAAAAAAAAAAAAAAAGGTAATGTTCTTCTAAGGCTCCGACTTCGACTTTCTCAAAACAAACAACAAATATTTTCTATTTTGTACAAGTAGCTTGTATGCAAATGTGACGTCATACTTGTATGTAAGATTTTCTTAATGGAAATGCGTCTTGAAGGATCGCCTCTAGCCATATGAAAGCAGCTGAGGTTGACAGGATGTGGACACCGGACCACCGTACATACATCGCCCGGCAATTTGGCAAAGTGCCAGCAGATCATTGCGATTGGCTGATTTAAACTTCAGACATGACTTTGAATAATCTCATGATGTGACAAGTTCATGCATGTTTGTATTGTGATAAGGGATAATTTATATCCTCCTGTACAAAGCTGGTTGGATCTATTAGATCTAATAATGCTGCTGGGTTAGAAAAAGCACTGCAATAATAATATTTTTATCAAACGCTGATTTAGATTATGAAACTAAATTAATGAAATTAGTTGGGGGCACACTTGTTTACGCTTATGTAAAATTGAACCACAAAAAGAACGGCGAAAAGCCATGACAATGAACTCAATTCATACATCTTTTTGCGTTTCTGACTATTTCTGACAATTAACTAAGAGCTGATAATTCGCTTATCGTGTCATTATGCGTTGCTGACATTCTTCGCCCAAATCACATTATCAAGTGATCAGTATATAATGTTCAGATTGAAAAATAAAGTTAAAAATTTAAAAACCAGTTGCATTATGAGACGACATTTTCAAATTGAATTTCCACTTTCATTTCAATGATTTTATTTTCACATTTGCGGAAAGCTTTCCTCGTTGTAAACCTTATCATTTGGAATTTTTAATTACTGCTTGCAATTGCAAGACTTTTCCTTATTAAGCATCTGGCGCGAACTGTAAAAAATCTCAGCGATACTCAGGGAAAAATATGAAGCTTGGATAAATGAAAAACTTTCATTCTGCTGGAATGTCCTGAATGTTCCAGAGTTCCAGTAGGTTTTTATTGATAACAATTTCAGGAGTTTGTATTTTACACTAGCGATCCTGCCTGGCTTCGCACAGGTGCAATTTTAAAATATAATATTGCGTATGACACTAGAATAATATAACTTTCTACTGGTGAAATATTTTCAATATAGGCAAACTCAGCAACTTAATAATAGGTATTAAAATCTTATCTTAATGTGAATGTTTGTTTGGATGGATGTTTGCCCCACACTAGGAATTTCGTCTGTACTGTGTGGGTGCGTTTACAAACATAGAAACTCACATACACAAACACCCAGACCCGAAACAACTACTTGTAGTCATACAAATATTTGTTCCGTGCGGGGATCGAACCCGCGACACGCTGAACAGCTGTCAATTGCTCAGCCATTGCGCTAACCGTGCTGTCAAGATAATACTTATAACATAACATCTCACCTGTAATCCTGAAGGGTTAGGCAGAAGTTTAGTTAACAGTACACACACACTTCACCAATTTTCAAGTCCCACTATTGCCTTGAACAGGACACAAATCTTGACTCCGTGACTGCTACTGAGAAATCCATAATGGAAAATCCAATAACAGCACTCGTTCGAACTGGGAATCAAACAGATGTTCGATTTCAAGTAAGCATAAATAATACCTAGAATTACCAATCCACTTTGTTGTAGTAGAACACTAGACTTGTAGATGAATAATTTTCTCAAATAAGTCTTACTACGAAATAATACTTTGATACAATGATAAGGAGCTATAATTTCATAAAAGCTTCTAATTTCACATTTATGGCAAAATGGCTGTTGCTGGGGGTTTGCCCTCGTTGTTTTATCCCACAACACGGGTACATAAATAATACCGGGATAAATGGTATCCTATTTGTTAATGACCTATCTAAGCCTTTCATCAAGATCCGCTCAACCGTTCTAACACGGTTGTGTAAATAAACATCAAACTAACTTTTTATATTTATTTGAATTTATTAGTAAGTAGGTATTACTAATTATGGAATGTATAGGTAAAAGAAAAATTAAGATCTCTTTTTAAGATAGCTCAGCGCGGGGCGGGCGAGCGGTGAGATATAATAAATGTATGGAAATGTTTAAAACACACCACAGCATGCCGCTTATATCTAAGATCTAAGCCTGCCGGGATCGCTGGACTGTGTCATCAGGTAACCGTGACCCTGGAACGTAAAGGGCTATTGAAGAATCACCGTGGATTTTAGCTTATACAAAGTCTGACAGTCCCTTCCGTCCCGCCTTCGGTGGGACTCGTTTGATGATTTTACCACAAAAAAAATCTAAGATCTACCGTTGGTTATACATATTTAATATTCAACCTCTTTAAAAAAAACCGGCCAAGTGCGAGTTGGACTCGCCCATGAAGGGTTCCGTAGCAGCAAGCATAGATTAGAGATATAATTATATTGAGATTAGTAAGTAATATACACAAACAATAAAAATAACTTTGTTTTTCATAGTATTTGTATGAATGGCAAAGTTATATTTGCGGTTTTTGAAAATGTACTATATCTCAAAAACTGCTAACTGTATCTCATCCAAACCAATTTTCATTGGTAGTTTTGGTTGAGGTCTACATTATACATTTTTTTTAGTTTTATCATTCTCTTATTTTAGAAGTTACGGGGGGGGGACACACTTTTTACCACTTTGGAAGTGTCTCTCGCGCAAACTGTTCAGTTTAGAAAAAAATGATGTTAGTAACCTCAATATCATTTTTAAAGACCTATTCATAGATACCCCACATGTATGGGTTTGGTGAAAAAAATTTTTTTGAGTTTCATTTCTAAGTATGGGGGGCACCCCCAAAATTTGTTTTGTTTTGATCTTTGTGTGAAAATCCTAATGCGGTTCACATAATACATCTTTCTACCAGTTTTCAACAGGATAGCTCTTATACTTTCGACAAAAAGTGGCTGTGACATACACGGACAGACAGACAGACAGACAGACAGACAGACAGACAGACATGACGAATCTATAAGGGTTCCGTTTTTGCCATTTGGCTACGGAACCCTAATAAAAACCGACTACTTTTTCGCAGAATACCGCCAGCAATGCGGAATTGAGCGCCTTATATTCGCTTTGAGCAACAGGCTTATGATAAAGGACGGAGCAATCCGTGCTCCACGATCCTCACTCAATGAGATAGGTCCAAAGGTAAACGCAGAAGATCAGTTTCGTACAATGAACGAAAACAGTGATTAAAATTCAATGCCTATTTTTGGAGCGGAAAGAAGGTAGGCCTTCTTTTGCTCTGGGAACGAGATGGCGCTAGACGACTTGTATAGCTCCGTCTCTTTCTAACAGGTAGGCCACCTGAGCCATGACTGACTAAAAACCACCCTGGCTCTGTAGCCAAACGGCAAGCGATAAACGTAAACGCTCTGGAGTCTTTAATAGATTTGCAACTTAATGCCCAACCTCATAAAGTTGAAAACCCATTAATATAAATACTGCTGAGCGATGGCGAACGGAATGAACGAAAACGCTCTGTAATCGTTAAAAGATTTTCAACTTTATACGCTAGAGTTTAAAGTTGCAAATAATATTAGAGTTTAAATCTCCGTTTGTTAAGGTGTCAGTCTTTTCAGTTGCCCTTTGCGTTCGACATTCCCGTGGAATCAATAGTAGCAATTACGCTTGCAGTGGGCGCTTTCACATTACACAATAACGACACGACACTGGCATATCATCTTCTCTCGCTCATTTTCCCTAGAAGTGTATGAAACTACCAATATCGTGTGTTATCGTCTAATGTAAAAGCGCTCATTAGCTGTACCTGAAAGGTGTTTGTCTTTTTTTCCTGTCGTTTTCACTCTTTTGTCCGTCTTGTATGTAAGTAGCCCTCTCAACGTTGCCAGATATTTTTTTGACAAGTTTGTGAATTTTATACTTTTTGAGAAAAAAAGCGGGATCGAAGTTATCGCCGAAAGCGGGACATTTACTTTAGATTTAAAAATCGGGACGTCCCGCCAAAATTGGGGTTTCTGGCACCACTGAGCCCTCTGCACGGTAGAATCAGTGGCGTTCATGAATTTATGGACTATACAGAATGGGCAAGAAAGGAGATGGGACATATCATCAAGGACAGAATCGAGTATACCCCAAAAACTGGGTCACTGGCCACCGAGGTCAAAATAACTGCGACCAATGACCACCGTAAACATATAAGTGGACCTTCTGTTATAGCTATACAATGACGGGTCCTTGTTAAATTGTTTCCAATCTGCCAGCGATTTTTGTGTGTTTAAGTTTTCTCGTCTTTTATACCCCTTCCTTTTTGTTTAAGGGAAGGCTTAGCCGTCCCTTTGTTTTTTATTCTTTTTCTTAAGTATAAATTGGGTGCTTGATATTCAGACGGTCGCCTAAACGTTTGTTGTTCCGCTGCTAAATTGCGGGCAAGATGTTTTATCCAGATAAAAATTCTTGCCCGCAATTCAGACGCAAAACTATTCCAAAGATTTGGAATAGTTTTACAATTTTGATGTACATGTAACTAACATAATTATGCATGCGATACATGTGCTGTAAAAACGTGTTTTTGGGAGGTTCCTGTGTCTGATTGGGAAGCAAGAAACGTCTGGTTGTCACCGCTGTGCGGATCGCCCAGAGGTCACGGTGGTGTATACGGTGCAGGTCGATACCGTCTGTTTTATCAGGTAACCGTAACTTTGGAACGCAAAGGGCTGTTAAAGGACACCGTGGATTTTAGTCAGTACGAATCTGACAGTCCCTCCCATCCCAGCCTGAGTAGGAGGACTTATTTGATGATTTAACCACGATAAAAAACCACAATAACCACAAGTTGCAAGAAGATATCCAACGTAGAAAATAATCCCGTCTTTGGACTTTACTCTCCAAAAGAAACAGTTCTTCATGACTGAACATCTGGCAACGAATTTATCATTAAATCTAACAAGCGAAATAGCGTTTGATGTATTTTTCACAACAAGCCGACTCTAAGGGTTTCTCAGAACAGTTCTCCCGTTTTATCGATCAGGTCGGGTGAAGTCGCTTTAGCAATAAAATTTTATGGTTGAAATATTAAGATTTAATGTATAGCTATGTGCAAGTTATTTTATTATGATGTGTTTCAAACAAGTATTAATTTAATGCGTGTTATGATGATGCTGTTTGTGTTCTAACAATAACATTGGATGCTTTTTGAATATTTTAGTTACATTTAAAATACAATAAAATAACGTACAGTTAATAAAATTTCTTGTTATATCTTTTAGAGCTAAAAAAACTGATTTATTCTGTTGTGCATCGAGTGAATTTACCAAAGTAGAAATCTGATTTTTTAATTATCATTGACTGTTTTTGTAATCGGTTATTTCTGTTTTTTTTTCTGTATTTGTACCTAATCAGTTCTGAAACAAACCCTTATATTTCAGAACTGATTACAAACTTTAAAAAAAAATCTAAGTAGTAATGACTAACTACCGTCTTTAAAATATCCTTTAGGACCAAACTTGTAATTAACTAATTAAAACTAAACAAACTTGAAGACACAACTAATACTAATTTAAAGACTCCAAAAATAGACTCTAAATCTGCCTAAATCAATCTCCTCATTTTCTTCGTGCCCTTGTTGCGAAATACTATCTAAACGAGATATTTCTTTTGCGCCTTTTCCGAAAATCAAGTCAGCCAACGAAAAAAAATGGTATCTATGGTTAGTACTAGTTATTTGGAGCAATAATTACTATGGTACAAAAGTTGTAGGATTGCGGTCTCGGCCAAGTCATAAAGTTCGAAGATTCGTCATCTGGACTTTATGGACTCCAGAGTAACATAAGATATTATTATGTTCCGTTCATTGATATTCTTTTTTGTAAAACCCTTAAGCTATTATCAAACAGACAGGCGAAGCGAACGAGAAGCGAAGCGTTTTTGTTTGTAATGTATGGAATTGTTTGAAGCCTGTCACCATGGGCGTAGCCACGGTGGGGCAGAGTGGGGCGCTCGCCCCACCCTGACTCTGACCTGTAAGGTACCTAACCAAACCTTACAAACTAAATTATCTAGGTACTTACTATGATACTTAACATCCGTAAAAAAGTTTACACTTGACAGTCATCAGTAGACCCAAAAATTAAAAAAAGCATTATTTTAGATTGCTTCCCCACCCTGATCCCATGGCACTGCCCCACCCTGATCTGAGGCTGGCTACGCCCATGCCTGTCACATAGACTATCGGAACGCTTTTGCTTTTCTATATGACAAGATCTGTTTGACAATAGCTTTAAAGTATTTCATAAAGAGCCTTTTTATTAAAATAATTTTCATATATCCGTTTTTCCATCTTTAATACATCATCTGTGAAAATTTCAACTATTTTACTATCACGGTTAATGAGACGATATAATGACAGACGGAAAGCAAAGTCTTAGCAATAGAGTTCCGTTTTACACTTTACGTACAGAACCCAAAAAAGAAAACTTCATCCCTATGTCGTACCTATATAAAAGTACCCACAAAATCAGCAAGAACTACATTAACACAGTTACAGGAAAGGTCGTTAAGGTCGTCTCATTTCAAGACCAAACACACCAACGTTTTTATATATTAATTTCTCTCAGCTCGTAACATCAGCAGGTGTTCTAGCCATATAATCCGTAATAACAACACCCCACGTCGAATAAAATGAAACTAACGCTTATTACGGCACAAGTATCATTAAAACTTATAGATAACTAGCTTAGGCCCGCGGCTTTGCCTGTCTGTAGTTCGATTTTTTTTACTGGGACATACCCAAACCACTGCAACTCCTGAGAGCCAGAATCAACAGTGGCAACCACCAGAAAAGCGCCGAGACAATGAAGCTCGACGTATCCAAGAGAATGAATTTACCTGTCTTGGATCCTGCAACGAAATTAATCAGAAACTAATAGAGTAGGTAGAAAAACAAAAAGTTTGGGTGACGATAAGATAAAAGTAACTTACGTTACTATAATATGGGATACCTATGTGCGCGGAGGCTAGCCGTTCCCCTTGGTTTCATTCCCGCTGATCGGATCGGCTTCTGACTAGTTATTGATCGTAGCGTGATGTTTTATAATCTAAAGCCTTTTTCGATAAATGTACTGTCCAACACAAACATAATTTTTCAATTCGGACCAGTAGTTCCTGTGATGAGCGCGTTCAACACATACAAACAAACTCTTCAGCTTTATAATATTAGTATAGACATGTAGCTTTAATAATGACTGCTCCATCGGCCTGAAACGTCATCATCATCATCATCTCAGTCATAAGACGTCCACTGCTGAACATAGACCTCCCCTTTAGATCTCCACATATACCGGTTGGAAGCGACCTGCATCCAGCGTCTTCCGGCGACCTTTATAAGGTCGTCTGTCCACCTCGTTAGTGGACGTCCTACGCTGCGCTTGCTAGTCCGCGGTCTCCACTCTAGCACTTTTCGTCCCCATCGGCCATCTGCTCTGCGAGCAATATGGCCTGCCCATTGCCACTTCAGCTTGCTAATCCGGTGGGCTAAATCGGTGACTTTAGTTCGTCTACGGATCTCCTCATTTCGGATTTGATCACGTAGAGAGACTGACTGAGACTTAGATCTTTTCTGAAACGTCAGAAAAGATCTAATTGGGGTCTTTCTAATAGAAAAATAATAGTTTAGCTGATGTCTTAATTCGATTAAGGGTTTCAGGAAGATTAACCCACATTAATCTTATTACTGAACAATTGAACATGCGTCTTTGATAGCTACGAATTTAATAAAATCGGCTAAATGTGTGGAAATGGTTTTTAAAAATAAAAGAAATCAATTAAAAAGTTTACAGATAATAATTTCAGCGTCTTACCATGGGGTATCGCATTACCCAGCTACTGGGTTGTGGAGGTCCGATAGGCAGTCGCTCCATGTAAAATACCGATATTCAGCTGCATCTGGTTCGACTGGAAGCTGACCCCAATATAGTTGGGAAAAGTCTAGGCAGACATTATCTGTCTTCAAAGAAAATCATCAACATATTCTGTTAAACGTGTACGTTCACGTTTGTGTCGACTAAATATACTCGCCCAGGATTAGACACTAAGACAAACACATATTCTATCTACCAAGTCTAGATTGTTTGTGTACCTACGCTCCACAGAGCACGGAGCTGTCAGAGGCGGCAGGGTCAATATTTTTGATACAAAAAAAAAACGCTTGTGAGATTGGTAGCGTCAAGATTTTATGCGCCTTTACCAGTGGCGCTATTGAGAGCGGTTACAATCAAGCATTTTCCAACGATATAAGGTAGTTACTACTTACGCGCTGACACGCACGCTTCGTAAAACACACACGCGCGTAAATGCGTTTATTGTTGTGGATTTTTTCAAGCGCGTGCAGAATTGCTCTAGGTGTTAAGAGCTTATTAGCGCTTCAGCGCGAGTTAAAAGCTCTTACAAAAACGGGTTTATATGCTAAAGGCAATTATGAAGTATCGAAAAGCCACGGTTGTGGTGCAATAAAGACTAAATCAAATAAGCGAACTTAGTCTTAGACCTTAATGGACACCAAAGTCGAAATCGGGCTAACATACACTCCAGTACGGTGTCTATGATTGTCCGGTTTTCCGGCATGAGACCACACTGTTTTAGTCTTAAATATTGTCCTCTCTAAATGAGTGTCCATTCCTTACTCTGTGGTATATTCCGTATCATATGCAGCCTCTCGGGTGTAAAGACCCACAATTCTATTCAAGATATGCGCATAGGAATTAGTGGCCATTAATGTTGGTCGGGTAAATAGGAACGTTACGGGGGAAATATTGCTAGTGCGGTCTAGGTGTTGTATTCTCAAGATGGTTCCGTATAGTATAATTATAAATGTAAGGTGTAGTTTACGTATGTGTGAAGAATATAAGCTATTAGGTATACAGCTTATGCTGGAAAGTTGTGGTCATGTTTAAGAGTGTGGTACGGACCACAAGCTGAACAACTTTGACAACAACGTAATCCACTTAGTACACTCGAGTACATTTGGGATTAAGAGAGAGATATAATTGTTTTCATGATTAGGATATCGATGATCAACTTTCAAATAGACACTGAGAGACTAACATTACTTTTGTGATGAAGTTTTCCAATCGGCTTGACACAAACTAAAGCAGTGATTACTTCTGGACGAATCCAAGACATACTGGCGAATAAAATATCTAGGTAGTACCTCCCAGTTGACTTTATAAATCGTTTGCGTTTAAATTCAACTTTAAAATGTTTACAGCGGTTACCTTTGCGACTGTCAATCGCAGTCGACGACTTATCGCAGTGGTACCTGACATCACTTTGACGTTAAAGTCGCTAGAAGAAAGTGCCTTTAAACGTCGATAGATGGAAAAGTAAAAGAGTTCAGCTTTTTTGGAGTTAAATTCTATGAAACTGACTGAACTGTCGTCTTTCCCCTCGTCTCGCCTCGTGAGTAGGAAATTTATTAATTTGCAAATTATTTTGAAAAACATTTTGGAGGTGGGTGGAATCCACCTTCCAGAAATACCACAGGGTACCTGGAACTTACAGTGACGGCTGATATTCTTAGTGGCGGTGGTGGTCCTCAACAGTGCCGCAGTATTCGGCTGTCTATCTCGGGACCCAGCGCCAAACAGCTTTTATTGTTCTTTATTGGATAAACTTGCTCCATCTTAGGTCTCAACTTTGCTTTTGGGAAATTGAAGCCAATAGCAAGCCCATTGCAAACAAAAACAGGTCGGAACCTATATGCACCTATATACACGACGGCACAAAGTCTTCTTGTGAGCAGTGGTGACCCAGTGGTATCGGCTCCGACTTACGAGTTGTAGGTCGTGAGTTCGAACCCAGCCTGGCTCATTACTTTGTGTCATTTATTTCATCACTACTGCTCTTAAAACGGCGAAGGAAAACATCGTGAGGAAACCGGCATGTCCTATATCCATCAAATTCGAAGACATGTGACATCTACCAACCCGCACTGGGCCCGCGTGGCGGATTATGGCCCACTCCCTCTCACAGAGAGGAGGCCTGTGTCCCAACAGTGGGAACATTGAAGGCTGATGATGATGATGATGACAAAGTCTTAATGAAGTGCTAATGAAGTGTTACTAAAAGGTTTAAGCTTTATTTACTTATTGTATTGAATATGTATTTATTAATTATTACTTATAAGATTATGTTTGAGTACTTTATCTATGGGCCTTCGTTGTCTGAGGACAAATAAATTAAATATGTCCATAAAATCAGAGACATGTGAATCTCGCCCTCAATCATAAACGAAGTAGGATGCATGACGGATTAGAAAAAAACAATCTGTGAGAATGATTTGCACTGAAAACTCTATGCTACATTTATTTTTCCCAGTATTCACTTTAGAAGCAGCTCATACTTTCTGATATTCATTTTTGTATTGCCAAAAATTCCGAGAAACGTAAACGGCTGAAAAACATGAAAATGAACGATATAAAAACTATCAATACACCCATAAAAGGAGAAAAAGTCGTGCAAAACAGGCAAGTTTTTGAAACATGCACAAAATGAAACCCATGAAATAGATATGGAGGGGAACAGGAGTGAACGTAAAATGCGACATTGGAAACCCGGCCAAGTTGATATCGCAAAGGTGGCACCAAATGGGATTGGACAGAGACCTAGATGGAAAAGTTACTTGATATTATATGAAAAGTGCATTTGTCTGTTGACCTGTACTGTCGAAGTGGGTTTGGATCGGTTTTCGATATTGGAATCTTATGTTTCCGTTTCAGCGGAATATCCATTATGTGGATCGTAATAGTTTTGCCTGCAAAGACTGGTAGAATTGACTGTATTGTTTCTTTTTTGGTATCGGCATGGCATCTACAATCACAAAATGAGTCGTTTTGTCCTGGTTGAACCGGGAAGGGACTTTCAGATTCTTATAAACCACCCTGCTCCGTCACATGCCCTTTGAGAGCCCTTTTCAGACACTTTCACGAATTTCTTACAATTCACACAACTGGCCAAATTTGCGTAGATAAACACCAGCCTGAATTATTACAGATATACAACTTTCGTTTACTCTTTTGCCTGTTCTCAGGCTAGTTCATATAGCTCTTCTATTACAATGAAAATTTATAATTATAACTAAAGACTAATTAGATAAACACAGGGGGTGTTTATCTCAAGTTCCAATAACAGTTGACGTCTACTCCAATCTCACGCAAAAACAAAAAAATATTTCTATAATAACATTCCATTTCACGCACAGAAAATCCGGTATTGACCCGAATATCAAGAATTCAACATTGACATAGAGCATATTTGAGGAGTACATGATGACAATACAAATTACTGGAATACTGGCAACCCTAGTTTTGGACGCAAAGGACGTAACATTCGAAGAAAATGGTCCTTCCATATTTATGAGTAAGGCTACACGGCTTATGTGTCATGGTAACTGTTGCCAGAAAGCGGGATTAAATATAAGTATTGAGCAAAGTAGATTATTGGATTTAAAAATTGGGAAAAAAGGAGCTTGTGGCTAAATAATCACAGCCACACAGGCCGATCGTCCAGGTTAAGCCGTGCTTACCAAGGTAAGTCAAAAAAAATGAACAACCAAAATATGTAATTAAATACTTATGAAAACATCTTCCAGAAAAACTGAAGTACCTATGTCAAAATTATTTTAACATACTACAAAGAATTGGAACTCGGGAGATCTCGTCTTCTTCTAACATATTCCAAAGAACCAAGCCTTCACTAAAAAACCGCTGAAAACAAATCTTAACAAGAACCTAGACGTACAAATTCACATACATAAATCAGCTTCACATCACAGAACATACAACATACACCCTCCAAGAAAAATGGGAGGAAATCATATAAAAGGTTCCAAAGGTTCTATTGTTATACTAGATATAAATTCTCGGGTTACACACGGGAGACTGGGAAATGGTCTAGGTCTCGTCATATCCGTAAAATAGGATGGATGGAAATAGCTACATGATGGATGACAGAGAGAACGTTTTGCGGACAAGAACGTGCCTGAAATAGATGGAGGTTAAATCTGTGTCGGTATTTTGTTAGAACTTAAAAAGGGATGTTCTATTTGTCATATGGGTTGCTGGGGATCGGGTAATACGAGATGAAACGGGTGTAAAAGTCAATTGGATAATTGATGGTTCGATTTTGAATAGTGTTGATGTAGGTGAGTCAACAGTTTGATCGATGGTTTAAAATGTAAAGGATCATGTTCTAAATAGACTTGACTTAACTATTAATAATTTTGAAGATTATGTCGCCGCCACTACAATATCATCTAGATTGCAAAAGCACTTTCATTGACCAACATATTTTTCTAAGAGATTTATAACAAGCACACAGCTTTAAACTACAACGAAATGTAGGTGCATAAGCCAGGAGAGTACCTACATCTTGAAGGCTCAAAAAGTAGCGTACACGAAATAGAGCCCGGAAGTTGGCAAGACAGCAAGTAGTAAACATCTTAACATCGCGAATTTCACGAACATTTTTCTCCAAACCGGGACGTAGAAGAATCGCCGTAACTTCGTGAAAAAAGGCCCTATCGAGAAATAAGTAGAACGCCAAGCGAAAGCAGCTCAATAAACATCTCTAGGGATATTTTCAGGTTTCAGACGTTTTTATTCACGCGCTTGATATACGAGTGAAGTGCTAAAAGCTTGAACTAGCCCCATTTAGTTTTATGCAGTCCGCTTATTAAAAGTTTTAAAGCCCCTATTAGAGCAGAGGAAAATGAAATACGCGAAAATTTTCACATGTAATTCGTCCGTAGATGTATAACTTTTTATTTCCGAGCAATTTTCCGCGTGCACAATGAAATTCCTTAAATATTTGTTTCATGAGAAGAAAATGCTTTATGTACAATTTTAGACTCTGTTTCAACATGTGAGCGAACAGTTTTATTTAACGATGAGAGGGACATGAAAAATTCTTGGCTGTTTAGGCAATTTGTAAACATATTCTTCTTGTATGTTGTCTTGTATGTTCTATACCTGACAATTATCTCTACTGTGTCTTGTGGCTTAAATAAATTCTGGGTCCTTTTTGCCACACTTATACGAGGTCCAGGGTTACCTTTTATGCGAGGCTGACCGTAATTTGGGATGTCTAGATTAATTTGGAGATGTCTAAAGTATTCCAGGCTGGATTTACGAGGTGGCAAGTTTTGCAACATTTTGTTTCCTTATTAATCCCTGGTTTCCGAGTCTTGAGACTACAAAGTTTTTGAAAGCTCGGTAGAAAAAATGCCTGCAGTTATTACTTGGAAAGTGTGGTTCCGTCCTAGATATGCAGAATAAAATGTTACTTTAATTAAAGCGATCTCGGGTTTTATAGTGTGAATAAAGTGAAATAATGCTGTAACAGCGTTTTTAATATCATTTGAGTTGCAGCATTCCTGGCGGGCGGAATAATTTTGTATGTTTATTTCCTGACTGGAGAAAAGTAAATAGTATTTTTAAGGTAGCATGATAACTGTATAATTTTTCAAGTGATATATGCACCACTCACTCTGAGAGTGAGACTTTACACGTAAAGCAGGCCTAATTTTTTGTTCAAGGCATTAATTATTCCTTCACCGTTTTCACATGTAAGAGAAAGATACAATTTAGCAAAGTGCCTCCTAAGTTCGACCGAATAAACGATCCACAACTCGTATGTTTTGCCTCCATGAATTAACCAAGGTGTCACAAAAGAATAGATGACGAAACTCCCATGGTATGAACCTCGTTATTAAAATATTTTTATATCTATCTACCCAAATTACCCCAAAATCCTCAAATCTTCAGAGAATTAGATTATCTTAGTGACCGTCTCAGACTAGTCCACTAATTTATTAAAGGGTAAGTCAACATGACAAATGCATTGCTCAACCAATCTCGGGTGATTTATTATGCTCAGACGAGCATAACAGACATACCTACTGATGCGCCGCAATAAAATATTCTGAGAGCATAGAAAAATTAACATTCATTATTAGACTGAAATTATACCCTCACACCTAGTAAGTTAAAAACAACCAACCATAACCATAAGTGGTGTAGAGTAGGAGTACTTGAAACAAATTATTTGATGTTGATTTTACAACAGTTGAAATATTATGTGCTGATTACGTGAACTTAAATATTAATTTTAGTACTTATGTGTTTATTTTAATAAACTGGAGCGTACAAATCCCTTATCGCATTCCACAACGCGAAGTCAAGTTGTGGACATAGGTCACTTAGGTTACTTAGTACACAAACGTTAACCGCCGTCTTATCAGGAATGGTAACTACCTAACTAACGCCTTGAAGAATTGTGTGATTCTCGAAGTTCGGTTTTTAGTTTCTGGTATGAATTCTATGCAATTAAGGGTTATAATTGCTTGTACACCGGTGCAGGAGTATGATTTTGAATAAGTTTTGCTACTTCCCACACGGCAGTTGTAGAATGATAAAGAGTGTAGCGTAACATTTTGTTGTTTAACTTTTTTAAGACAGAAAAGTACTACATGTAACACTGTTATAACGTCTCGTGTTAGAAAATGTTTTATAACGTTATATAACTGTCGTGAGCACCTTAGCTTACCTTTAACGGAAAAGGTGGCCGTGATCACACTACTCTTGCATTATTCCTATTCGTATTTTAGCGCAACCAAAAATGGAAGTTTATCACTGATTAATTCCATTGAGAAATGCTCCCAAATTCAAGTAATAACTAAATAAAACAATACTCTCAGTAAATATAAATGAAATACACAAATTAGGCGTACCAATGGAGTGATCAGTATTCAAGGCACGCCTCTGGAGAAACTTAGGATCAAACTTCACAAACAAAGAAAGTTCATGAAGTCCTTTATAACTTTAATGCCTAGACTATTGTTGTCTATTCTTGAGTTCAACCCATAGACATATAGCAGGGATGAACCAAGCATTATCTGCCTATAAGCACTTGCCTGTAAGACATAGATCATCGCGCTACAAGACGTCTGACAATGCGCCTTCGTTAGGTACATGGTGGACATTCCTCCGGTATGTTCAAAGCGTTTTTCCAATAAATGTATTGTGTAATGTTCGCACAGCTAAGGAGTGGAATTCCCTGGTAGGGTCTGTGTTTCCTGATAGCTGTTCAACCTTGGGGTCTTCAAGTCAAGAGTGAATAGGTTACTTCTGGGCAACGACCATTTAAATCTAGACGCCTCATGCACGATCTGACTAACGAAAATTTTCTGCCAAGTCGCTGAGGTACGACGTAAGCGAGGGGGACGGGGTACTGCGTTCTGATTGGCTAACTCAAGGTCAGTGCGACGAGGGGACTCACAGGAGTGGTCGAAACTAATACGAACTTAAGACTTTTTTGCCTAATGTGTTGACAGACATCGGTCGCCTGTGATAAGGAGTCTAGATATAAATGGTCGTTGCTTCACCCGGGCATGGTCCATGATCGAACGGCGAGTGGCCCAATACTCGCCATCCGCATGCCCGCACCTAAGGTGAGATAGTCGTCAAACGCAAACGTATCGCTAAATAAATGAAAAAAATATAATATGTTAATGGTGACGGAAAGAGATATTGGCATTTTAATTTAGACAGGCCTGTTGGTCTAGTGGTTAGTGACCCTGACTGCTATGCCGGAGGTCAAGGGTTCGATTCCCACCCAGGACAAATGTTTGTGTGATGAGCACGATCATTTGTTCTGTGTCTGGGTGTAATTTATCTATAATATGTATGTATTTAGAAATATATAAGTATGTTTATCAGTTGTCTAGTACCCATAACACAAGCTCTGCTTAGCTTGGGAAATATATAAGTATGTTTATCAGTTGTCTAGTACCCATAACACAAGCTCTGCTTAGCTTGGGACTAGATGGCGTTGTGTGATAGTTGTGGAATGTTATATTTTATTATTATTAATTGATATTTGGCTAGGGAAGGCTCTGTCCATATTATAGTCTATGGTTTAACCCGCCAACTACTAAACAAAGCTATTATTTCCAAAACTTCGCAGTTTTGCCGTTGTTTTCCGATCAGATCATCTCGTAAATAATGACCGGAAGGTGTGTGGAGAGGAAACAATAGATCCTATTTATAAATCCTGTTATCGTAAGAGCTTCTTTGTATCGGATGTGCGTCATGAGATCATTAGCCTACATTGGCTTAGAGGGAAGGTAGTGATGTTGGTAAACTAAGTGTGGAAAGGTAAATGTTTGGACAAGGTGGAATTGATTTTGTGAAGAAAACTGCTAGGATATTACATAAACTCGTATTTTTAGGCATATCTGTATTAATATTAAGCTGAAGAACTGTTTGTTTAGTTGAACACGCTAATCTTAGAAACTACTGGTTCGATTTTTTTTTCTTGTGTTGGATAGTCCATATAATGAGGCAGATTATAGAAACTCCGAGCATAGCTCTTTCCATTGCTCGTTGAGTGACTTAGTCTCTCTAAAGCCAGCAGTCAAAGACCATTTCATGACATAATAATCATCATTGGTAACCCACACATAGATAGTTACTTCTGCGTAACTGCTTTAAGATAATGAATAGATGGAGAGCATGACGTCATCAAATCATTAGCCCATATTGATTAGTACTTAAAGGTAATTAGATGAAAAGTAGGTTAAATAGCTATCGTAATTAGTTCTACATGTACGAGTTTGTATACTTGACTGACTTGTTAACCCTGATTAAGACAGGTAAAACGATAATAATCTCTAAATCGACTGTTGGCCCAGGTTGGCCGTTGTAGAATTAATCTGGTCAAATGGGGTATACTAGACTCATCCCAAATACAATGTAAGTGTGGAGCCCTTCTGCAGGATATGTCCCACCTCCTTTCGTGCCCATCCTGCTCAACTACCAGCACCTTCCAGGATTTGAACAAGGCACACGACAGAGCTGTGCAACAAATGCATACAATTTTAGTCCATCGACATGCAAAGACGAACGATTAATGAAATACGAACACATAACCATTCAGGAAGAAGGCAGGAGAGATTTGGAGTGGAGACCACGGACGGGAATGAGGAATGTAGGGAGACAATGCAAAGCTAAGGAGTGGAATTTCCCACCCACTCTGTGTTTTTTGAAACTGACCGGGTGATACTCATTATTGTAAACTGATAATAGTTATCTTCTTCTTCCTGCCCTTATCCCATTCTACTTGGGATCGGCGCAACATGTTTTCTTCTTCTATTCTCCCCTATCAGACGTCACAGTATCATTTACTCCTTTTTCTTTCATATCATTCCTTAGACAATCCATCCATCTTTTCTTTGGCCTTCCTCTTCCTCTCCAACCATCAACATTCATACTCATCACTTTCTTAGTCACATGGGTGTTATCCGTCCTCATTACATATCCATACCAAGATAGACGATTCCTTTTCATTTTTTCAAACTTCCCCTTATAAACTCATTCCTTACTTTATCCATTCTTGTCACTCCACCGATAATAGTTATAATTAGTGAAAATTAAGTTTGATCACGTGGAGTAGTTATAAAGTCACTAAATACATAATTACTCTGATTATATTTCTTGTTTAGCAATAAGTTAAAAATCAATTTCTGAATTATTAATGAAAGCAGCGTAATAGAAACATGTCTTTTTTATAAACTTTTCCTTTGATGGTTCCATGGAGGAAGTTGATCAGATTGAGTTTGTTTGTTTGTATATTAATTCAAGGATACCCATAATTTAATATTTTCGTACCTTTTTAATTTATTTTCCATAGATATATCCCGTTTCCTGTTTTTGAGAAACCTAAGCCGTGCTCAGAAAAATGTAACAAATTAAATCAAAATGTAGACTTATTTCATAAGTTATTTATGTTTTTTTTTTAGCGTGGTAAAATTATCAAATGAGTCCGCCCATCCCGGGCAGGGCGGGAGGTACTGTCAGACTTGTACTGACTAAAATCCACGGTGTCCTTCAATAGCCCTTTGTGTTCCGGGGTCACGGTGATGAGATAAGTCCCGCGACCAAGTTATTGATGATTAAACCGGGTAGTAGGTACGGCTTTCAGGGAATCTGAAATAGCTTTTCGAAACTATTAGATAGAGTACTTATTATTCTGAACATAAACTTCTTTTAAATTATGGATCAAACTCTTCAAAGTATTGAATCCTCAGCTTGGTTGTATTTATTTATGTTATACAGAGAACCAAATAGCATCTCGGCTGTAAACTCTGAGGGGTTAGGCAGTGACCACGCTTTGCAGTAGTTCTTGCGACTACTAAAGAAATAATTATATCTATGCTTGTGTACCAAAAAGATTATAATTAGTTCGTCATTTAGATTCAAAAAATATTTGACATGCATTTTTTCTTTTTTAATGTAAACCATATTAACTAAGACAGGACGTTTTTAAAATACACATTACTTCATGCCGTGTTGTCATTTCTTTCAATTTCTTTTCGTGGTGTCAACTCTCGAATTTTTATACGTTTTATCTTTGTAAATGTTCACTGATTTAACAAAAAAAAAAGTTGACGTGTCCATTATTTTTTCTAAACTGGTGGACTAATAAGATTTGCTAATTAATGATGCTGTAAACTAGCTTATTCTAGTATATATACCGAAACAACTTAAATCATTCATTAACCTACTCCGTATAATCGCGATTACACATAAGATGGTACTTAACACATTATTCAGGTCAATTAATTAATAATTATTTGGGTTAGAATAATCTAGATTAATAGGATACTGCTACAGATGCATTCCGTTTAGTTGCATATTCTGAATATTTAAATAGCTATTAGGCCTGTTCATTCAAGCGGATGAGAGTAGCCGGCGGTCGAGTGAAATGGCTTGCAGTGGCGTAGTGAGACCGAATCTAGCACGGGCAAGACGCCTAATTTACGAAGCCCTTTTTTTCAGGACGAAAAATATTACTAATCTCGGCTGCTCGCGCGAGGTCCCCTTGTTGTAAGATGACTTGGTTCATCCAAGGCGTTTGACCTAAACGTGATCGTCGGCGACATCAGCATTGCGAGGCCTCTTAGGCTCTTTTAGTTCCCACTCATCGGACTCCACAAGTATTCATGTTAATTTCTTAGTAGAAGTGTTGCATTGCATTACTGACTGACAACAGCGGTCAAGATTCTTTCTTTTTTCTCTCTCTGAGTGCAAGGACCCTTCAGGTGCGCACCCGGGGGCTAGAGGTGCGCTTCGCCCCCGCCTAGCTACGCCACTGATGGCTTGCGATACGAGAGGCCTATGTCCTTGTCCAACAGTGGACTGCTATGATGATTTTCAACTTAAGGCTCTAGGGTATTAAGTTGAAAATCTATTGGGGGGTACCAAGGGTTTACGATTATCGTTTGGGACTTGGCTAGGGGCGGGCAGATTATAATATTCCGACAGCTGGGACACAGGACTCTGCCCCATGCGATAGAGTAGGTTATAGTATGACCTGACAAAACGTTTGACATGACCAATATAACGTCTGGGCTTCAAAAGAGTCAGTGACCTCTGAGTATGTTTCGGCTGTTACTTCTCAGAGTAGTCAGGTACGAAACACTGGCCTCATCTAGTTTGTTAAAATACGACGTGTAGAAGTGTTTATAATAATATACTTGCAAAAATAAATAACATTTCATTTCATATATCGACACCCGCTACGTATACGTATGTATCTGCCAGATACACGAAACGGTTTTTATTGCATTTTTGGCATCCATATACCTATATTTACCACATATATTTTTATTTTATTTTTTCTATTAGCCCAACATACTTTTTTCTCAGACGTATAATTGTTTATCTGCATAAGCTGAGAAATAAACACAGCGTACAACCATGTAAGTTCCAGTTACATACTTTGATGTGGGGGAAAAGGGCGCGCGGTGCGGGTAACTGCCGGTCACTCAGTTCTTCGGCGGGCAGCGAGTTGTGCGCAAGAGTGTTGCGTTGTTTCTTACCATTTCGAGTCAACGTTATAAATTTTTAACTACATTATGGGAAGATGCAATTAAAAGACCAAAAATGCTGTGGACCAAATAATAAGCGTAACATCAGACCAGATAGACTTGCCATTAAGGCAAGGTAAGTAATATTAAGTAAATATTTTTTATAATTATTAAAGTATATATTTTAAGTGCACTCATAAATTGAGATTTCTACCTATACTGTAAATATTTGAACACGTCTTAGAATGAAAATCTATCGTCATGACGACATTACTGCAATTTATTAAATCCCGATGCTTAAGTGTGTAACTACGCAGTTACACATTTTTACGTCGGAATTTAGTTTGATTTATAAATGTATCTAGGCACTTACATACTTATTCTACGCAATGTTTTTAAAATAAAATCAGGTAACTAACACATATATTGTTTTACATTGGATTTTAACTTGATTATTAATACCTATCTGTATACTTACATAGTTTTACTTTATGAAATGATGTTGATTATCGTAGAAAATCGAGTGTTTTATTGTGGTTTGATTCCAGCGCCGGACGGACTGCATAATTTCAGGAAAAATGGCTACAAAGATCGCACGCTAGCTTAGCTTCACAGTTTCAGTCATCTTTAGAGACAGGGTCGCTACTAAAATGTTTTTTTACCACAGGAGTTACCAACCTGCTCTATAAATCCCGCAGTACTAAAGAGCTGCTCCTTATTGACATGGTCGTAAGCCAACAGGTTCGTCGATCCCGGAGGGATTTGTCGACGAGTTGGATAGATTATAAGAAGGCCTATGACTCTGTGCTGCATGCGTGGCTCATGAGTGTGCTGGAGTTATATAAAATAAATGCAACACTTCGCACCTTCTTGTTGTCATGTATGCGGCAATGGAGGACGGTCCTTCTCTATCCAGGAGATCGGCAGATTCTTGGGAACGACGAACCAATTAGGATTGAGCGAGGAATATTCTAGGGTGACAGTTTGAGCCCGCTTTGGCATACTCAAATGGACTCAGACAGAACTTGTCGCCCTGGATAGAAAAGTCCGCACACTGCTGACTGCAAGTCGGATGTATCACACACGGTCATCGGTGATGAGACTGTATATACCGCGGAAGTGTGGAGGCCGAGGCTTCCTCAATGCTGAGACCTTGCACAACCGCGAGGTACGCAGTCTCGGTGATTACTTCCTTGAAGCCGACGTGGGGATGTATCGAGATGTAGTCTCTGTGGATAAAGGATTACCCCGCTCTCTCAGCTAACGAGAACTAGCGCAAACCTATGGTATTGGATACTAATGATCGCAGGGAGGTATGGCAGAGCAAGGAGCTACACAGATGGTTTTAGCGGGCCCTTCACGGGCCTGATGTAGACCTTTTGACGTCTGTAGCCTGGCTACGTTTTGGTGACCTCTTCGGGGAAACCGAAGGTTTTGTCTGCGCGATTATGGATGAAGTTATCATGACGAACAATTACCGGAAATATAAATTGTCAAGGACGGTACGGCTGACATCTGTCGGGCATGCCACCGTCCCGGTGAGTCGACCAGACACATTGTTACGGGTTGTTCTCGTTTTGCTAACGGCGAATACTTGCACAGACACAATCTAGTAGCCAGGTTTATACACCAGCAACCTGGCCGTGCAATACAACCTTGTGGATTCTGAAATACCATACTACAGGTATGTGCCCGACCCAGTTCTTGAAAACGGTCATGCCATATTGCATTGGGATCAATCTATCATCACTGACAGGACTATTGTAGCCAATAAGCCTGATATAGTGGTGGTAGATAGCCGAGAGCGCCGTGCGATTGTTGATATCACTATCCCTCATGACGAGAATCACGTGAAAGCTGAAAATGATAAGAAAATCAAGTGATTTAGCACACGAGATTATCGACATGTGGGACATGGACTCAGCAGTCATTGTACCGATAGTCGTTACGGTCAATGGAGTAATTGCGAAGAGCCTCGACCAACTCATTGTACAGCTGGCTTGATGCTGTGCAGAAAGCAGTTCTCTTGGACACGGCGCGCATTGTGAGGAGGTTCCTCCCTCTAGAGCCCTAACCACCTTGGACCCTGTTCCCGATGATGGTGGGCCACTATTTTATATATTTTTAAATGTTGTTAAAAATAATAATAAAGAGAATAACAATATGTTACTTTATGACACGTGAAACGTTTGAAATTTACATTTTTGTGTTTTTAAATATACATTTAGATAATACAAATATATCCACTGCTTTTATTTCAAAATACCAAAACACATGATGATTTTTACAAGTTTCGAATTCAGTTACACAGGATATTTCAATTGACTTTACCAAATAGAAGAACGTATCTGGCAGTTAAAGCAATAAGGTGCCTGAATATTCCAATGAAGAAATGTGTATGTGCCAGTTAGCTTATTTTGATTGTTTTTAACAACGCAGTATAAGTATGCATCTGTGATAACACAAAAACTTGAAGATTTAGAAACAAAATATACTCTTAATTATAAATTTCACTCAAGTTTAAACCCGCTCACCAAATATTATACTTTAATTCCCTATAGGGCTAAGCTAGGGCGATTTAAAAAAATTGAAATCTTCAATTCGCTCTCCTGTAAAATTTGGGTTTTTCAGTTACTTAGTTGTACGTAGGAGGTGTCGATATCATGCCAACCAAGTGCAGGGGGGGTATTACAACGTCTCAAAACCAGGCTTATTCCGGCGAGGGAAAGTGACAGAGCTATACAAGTCGTCTAGCGCCATCTCGTTCACTCACTGGAACAAGTCTGGTTTTAAGACGTTGTAATACCCCCCCAGGTTGATAGATGCCATTTCAAAGAGATGGCGGTTTTTCAAGATGTTTTCCTACACCGTAATGAGAACATTTTTGTTGACGTAAATTACACAAAGTAAAACGCAAAAAGAAGCGGAATAGCCTAACATCGGCAGTCAAAATAATAAATGTATTTCATCACTAAATTATGCCTTCCTTTAGAATGTTTCTTTCACTGTATTAGATAATCAAATAATAAATATAAACAAATTATATTGTAACTTAAGTCAATTTTCTTATTTCTTATTACACTGCTTCCTCAAGCCATATCAACGAAGAAATTGAGTTGTCATATCACATTCAGAATCAAAGACGCAATATGGAACCGATAGATGTTATGTAGATAAACAAACTGGTTTATTTAGAAAATCAAGCTCAATTTACAAACGGTTTTATCTTTATTATGCAGTTTTTACTTTAACATCAAACGCTGGTGGTACCAGAGAATCGCCTACGGGCTACAATCAGCATCTTCCTTTAAACAACTGAAAACGAACTTAACACCTTAAAGATTAAAATTGAAAATTCAATGACTACTTTTTGATCTTAACTATCAACAACAATGCTCGAGGTTTGGTTTTACTTTCAACTGTATTAGGTAGTGTTAAGGTGTAATTTTCATTGCAAGTTGGAGTTAGGTCTTTTTGTATGTTATATAAGGAAACCGGTGAGACCAGTGTCTGTCCGCTGGAGCGGTTGCTCTGCACAGCGAAAAATAACCACAGAACGTTTTGAACTTAACAGTTTGTATATCATGTTTGAATTGAGCTACTCAACAGGAAACTTGTTGATTTCTAGGGATGCATCGGTACGCCTTTTTGCCGATATGATACCGATAATCTTATAAAAATATCGGCGATACCGATACCGATATTCTGAATGAAAAAATTAAAATAATATAAATAAATCACAAGTCAGATTATTTTTTATTAACATTAAAGTAGTGACATAGGTTGATATTAGATAATAACAATTTTAATTAAAAATGACCATTTATATAATTATTGTTTAAAAAACAAGGAAATCTCAAATATTTCGGAGAAGGGCGATCTCGCAAGTCTGTTTGAATAAGACCTGCGCTGCAAACTAGTCTCTCCGATGCGACAGAACTCATTTGGAAAAATTTTTGGAATTGGGATTTTTTTAAATTAAAAATTATCGTCGATACCGACATATCGGCTAACCCGAAATATCGCCGATATATCGGTATTGGTATCGGATGCATCGCTATTGTATTCTAAAATGAAGATAAGTCTGCCGGGGTCGTGACTGAAGCAAAACGGATCGGGAGTGGATTTTTAATCAGTAAAAGTCTGACAATCCCTTCCGTTTTACCCAGGGCGAGAGGGCACAATTGATGATTTATGACTTACCATGACTTACCATGTTGTATCTTGAGCCAGAGTATTATTAATTAAATAAAACATCCATTTGCAAAGTATTCCAGTTTAATACAAATCAAAGACAACCACTGCGTCCATTTATAGTACCACAGATCATAGACATCCTTTCTACGTTGGCATACCATAAATCAATAATATTTAGGGGGCTATTCTTAAAGACATTGGACTTATTATGAACTACCATACAACATCTCCCCTCTAAAGATTCTCTGGATAATACGTGACCAAAATTAACTGAATAACCTACTCCTAGGTACATAAAGCAATCAGCTAAAAACTAAATTAACATTCATTAACAAAACTAGACATAACTATTTTTCTAACACATAATCCTTAAATCTAACCGGTGGCTTTACCTGTCTGCCTGACCCGGTCCGTACACTATCCTCTCTCTCCTCTCCCTCTAGTACTTCTTTATCCCCTGTCTTGTCCGGCATTCTCAGTAAAGCTTGTTGTAAAGACACATCCCTCAGACCACAAATAAACACATCTTTTACCAGACTGTCAGTTAATTCCCCAAACTCACATTTATGACTGGCCTGTTGGTCTAGTGGTTAGTGACCCTGACTGCTATGCCGGAGGTCGTGGGTTCGATTCCCACCCAGGACAAATGTTTGTGTGATGAGCACGATCATTTGTTCTGTGTCTGGGTGTAATTTATCTATAATATGTATGTATTTAGAAATATATAAGTATGTTTATCAGTTGTCTAGTACCCATAACACAAGCTCTGCTTAGCTTGGGACTAGATGGCGTTGTGTGATAGTTGTGGAATATTATTATTATTATTATTTCTTTATTTATTTTTTTTACTTATAAATTACATTTTTAAATATTTTTACAAAAAACAAATAAAAAACATTTAAAAATATAAAAAATAGCAGTTCACCAGCACCGGGAACAGGGTCCGGGCCGCCGGTGGTCAGGGCTCCTGAGAGAGGAACCTCCTAACAATACGCGCCGTGTCCAGAAGTACTGCCTTCTGAATCAGGCGCCTGATCCAGCTGCCAAGCGAGAGCCTCCTCAGATGTTGTTCGAGGCTCTTGGCAATTAAGCCATTGGCAGACACGACTATCGGCACAATGACTGCTGTATTCACGTCCCACATGTCAACAACCTCGCGGGCCAGATCAAGATACTTGAATTGTTTATCCTTTTCTGCCTTCACGAGGTTCTCATCATGCGGGACCGTTATATCAACAATCATTGCGCGACGCTCCGATCGATCTATCACCACAATGTCAGGCTTATTGGCAACAATAGTCCTGTCAGTGATGATAGGTCGATCCCAATACAACGAGATATTGCCATTTTCGAGAACTGGGTCGGGCGCATACTTATAGTACGGCACTTCCGATTCCACAAGATTGTACTTCAAAGCAAGTTGCTGGTGGATAATCCTGGCGACGAGGTTGTGTCTATGCAAATATTCTCCGTTAGCCAGACGAGAACACCCAGAAATAATGTGTCGGATCGATTCTCCCGGACGGTGGCATGCCCGACATATGTCAACCGTGCCATCCTTCACAATGTATTTCCGGTAGTTATTCGTCATCATAACTTCGTCCATAATTGCACAGACAAAACCTTCGGTTTCCCCAAACAGGTCACCAAAGCGCAACCAGGATACGGACGCTAAAAAGTCTACATCGGGACCATGTAATGCCCGGTAAAAGCGTCCGTGAAGCTCCTTGCTCTGCCATACCTCCTTTCGATCATTAGTGTCTAATACTTTAGGTTTGCGCCAGTTCTCGTTAGCCAAGGAGAGCGGAGTAAGACCCTTGTCCACTATGACCACATCTCGGTGCATCCCCACGTCGGTTTCTAGGAAATATTCCCTGAGACTGCATACCTCACGGTTGTGCAGGGTCTTAGCATTTAAGAAGCCACGACCCCCACACTTCCGCGGGATATACAGCCTCATCACCGACGACCGTGGGTGATGCATCCGATTTGCAGTCAGCAGTGAACGGACTCTCCTATCCAGGGCGTCAAGTTCTGTCTGAGTCCATTTGAGTATGCCGAAAGAATACATCAACACCGGCATGACCCAACCGTTGAAAGCGCGCACCTTATTGCCACCTGACAAAAGACTGTTTAGCACTTTATTCAGGCGGCCAAAGAAGCGCTCCTTCAACGATTGTTTCATGTCAGCATTATTGATGCCTAATGCTTCCGACATACCCAAATATTTGTAGGTCTCTGTTGAAGAGAGGGATCTGAGGTGTATGGAATCCGAGAGTTGAGTTCCCTCTGATTCCATAATCTCTCCTCGCTTCACATGCATGACTGCACATTTGTCCACACCAAATTCCATCCTGATGGCGTTACTGAAAGTTTCCGTTACCTTCAGTAGCTTCATCAGTTGCAAGTTGTTGGGGGCAAAGAGTTTCAGATCATCCATGTAAAGAAGGTGAGATATGACCTGACCACCTCTCTTCAACCGATATCCTAGCCCCGAACCCTCCAGCAATGTGCTGAGCGGGTTCAAGGCCAGACAAAACCACAAGGGACTCAAACTATCACCCTGGAATATGCCACGCTCAATCCTTATCGGTTCGCTGCTACCTCGGACCTGTCGACATCCTGGATAGCGAAGGACTGTTCTCCAGCTCCCCATACACGACATCAAGAAGGTACGTAGAGATATATCAACTTTATACAACTCCAGCACCCTCATGAGCCATGTATGGGGCACCGAATCATAGGCCTTCTTATAATCTATCCAACATGCGGACAGATCTTTTCGGGAGCGACGAACCTGTTGGCTAATGGCCATATCAATGAGGAGGAGCTCCTTAGTACCTACATCCATTCTGAGAGGCAGACATGATAGAATTAGTCACAATATGTTGATTGAGTTTAGCTCTCAAAATGGATGTAAGAACTTTATAGACCGTTGGTAAACAAGTAATCGGTCTATAATTTTGGGTTCCGCAGTACTACCCGATTTATGGAGCAGGTGGGTCATTCCTGTAGTCAAGAACTGGGGCAGTGACCCTGACTCTAAGGCTAATTGGAACTGGGATGCCAAGCGGACGTGTGATCTTTTAAACCATTTGATCCAGAAGTTGTGCAGCCCATCCGGTCCTGGGGATTTCCAATTAGGCAACGGATGGACTGCACAAGCTACATCGTGGGGGCTGATGGTAATTGCCCCCATTTCTTGAATCTGATCACACGTTCGTTCGATCTCCCGGGTCCAATCGCCCTCAGTGTGACTGACAGGCACCGACCAGATGCTGCGCCAGAATGAACTCATGGCGTCATCATCCATTATTATTATTATTATTATTTTAACATCCAAATAAATAGATGACTATTTTGGTTTACTAGCTGTTGCTAGCGTTTTCACCTGCTACAACTCGAAAATTATAGACACCCATGTGACTAAGAGAGTGATGAGTATGAATGTTGATGGATGGAGAGGAAGAGTAAGGCCAAAGAAAAGATGGATGGATTGTCTACGGAATGATATAAAAGAAAAAGGAGTAAAGGATACTGTGACGTCTGATAGGGGAGAATGTAAGAAGAAAACGTGTTGCGCCGACCCCAAGAAGAAGATAACTCGAAAATTATAGGAACATAAATCAGGATAAAAACTATCCTGTTATCAACTATCTGTGTAGGTACCTAATTTCATCCAAATCCGTTAAGTGTTTTTTGCGGGGAAGAGTAACAAACATCCATTCATCTAAACAAACTTTCACCTTTATAATATTAGGAGGAAAGTAGGATATTCATTCTAGGCTGATGATGATGATGATAACTTTCAACCTTACCCAAGAATAAATACCCTTTAAATAAATAAATTTCAAAACAAACTCTCCATGGGTTTAAAAGTTCAGACATTACCTACTTGTGGTTGAAAATTATTTCGAAACAATGTGAGGTCAGTGCCGACCTTCTGATGAAAACCTCGAAGAATTTTGTTTTAATCAAAACCCAATGTCAACAATCCACCTAAAATTAATCACGGTAGGTACAAACACTTTTCGTCAGTTATGTTCAAGTTCCGTGTAATAAAAAAGGAGCAAGCCTAATGCCATCAGCCGAATACCTACACTTAAAAAAACCGGCCAAGTGCGAGTTGGACTCGCCCATGAAGGGTTCCGTAGTAGCAAGCATAGATTAGGGATATAATTATATTGAGATTAATGCGGTTCACATAATACATCTACCCACCAAGTTTCAACAGGATAGCTCTTATACTTTCGACAAAATGTGGTGTGACGTACGGACGGACAGACAGACATGACGAATCTATAAGGGTTCCGTTTTTGCCATTTCGCTACGGAACCCTAAAAAGGTTGCACATAGCTTTTTGATTTGAAGAAAATCAAATCATCAAATGATTCCTCTTCACCCAGGGCGGGACGGGAGGAGTGTTAGGCTTGTACTGACTAAAATCCATGGTGAACCTTCAATAGCCCTTACGTTCCAGGGTCACGGTTACCTGATAAGACAGTCCCGCGACCCCGGCAGGCTTTGGACCTTTATGGGGGGAAGGCGTCACATTGCTGACAGCTCACTGAAACACGACGTGCCGCGGACTGGGGTATGGACCATGATCGGACGCCGAGTCTCCCGTTACTCTCCGTCCGCGTGCGCCTATGGTAGCCGGCAATGGCTTCGCGACGTCGCCGGCGTCGCTTCCGGCACCTTAGGTGTTTCCCGCGGCAAGCAAGCGCGGGTTAACCTTGAAAATTAACCCGCTTAGCTATTATTATTTAGCCACGACCTCCTCAACTGAGAATTTCCCAATATAAACCTCTTTAGCCTACACCCGTCAATAAAATAACCAATATCATGTGATTATAATAATATTCATCTTCTTATCCACGCAGCTGGATATATGAATGTGAAATTGGCGTCTTCCCCATGAGAGGACGTCGGGATTTGTATACATATTTATGACGGTATCTATTTCATTTGGTTCTTCGCTGTAGCCAATGCGTACTTATTATTGTTCGGTTTTATATCGTGGGAAGAAGTTGTTTTAATTAAGGTGCTGATAAACTTGATCATTAGTGAATGCTTACAAGTGTGTAATGAACATTGTTGACAGTCACAAAAAAAGAGAGCGTTGTAGCGAGCATTCTAACGAGCATTTTTAGCAAGCCTGATATCTTCTTAAAGAGAACAATTCTTGGAGTACCATTGACTAGTAGAGCGTTCGCTAGAAAGATCGCGAAAATGTTCGTAGCGATGTTTGGCTCTGTTCGTTGTTCAGTTCGACAAAATTAAAAACGCCGAATGCTCGATGGTCTGTTACAAGTGAATGCTCAAGTCTATCAGAACAGAACCCCTATGTTCATAGTTATTAGGAGGATTTACAATTTTAAATTTAATTGTTTTCATTCTGTATAACATAGCATTCCGTATAACAAATTAATAAATTGAATTGTACAAGCAATTCAATTGTATTTTATTTCAAATTGAAAGGTAATTAATTAATTAAATTAATTATGTATTGAGCATTATGGATCTCGAAATTATT
Organism: Agrotis exclamationis; assembly: GCA_950005045.1. Taxonomy (NCBI): domain Eukaryota; kingdom Metazoa; phylum Arthropoda; class Insecta; order Lepidoptera; family Noctuidae; genus Agrotis; species Agrotis exclamationis. Next base: position 20,749,530 of record OX465429.1, on the reverse strand, counting down.
GAATTGTAACGTAGTATTAATTGCTCCAAATTTAGTAGCGAAACAGATTTTTATAATCGCTAGCATTGTTTTCACTACAAAAAGTTTCTGTTGAATTTTTAAGATGCTAAACACAAATTAATATAATTCTTGCGTTTCTGGATATTTTTCCATTGACAATATAATTATATGGATACAGTTTTTTTTTATTCTTCTGTTTCTAATCTGTTTTACATTACCTATAACCCTATGAATTTCTAAACGCACCGTGTTAATAAGCTAGCCAAAACCATGTCACAGCTGTAATCAACATAATTAACGTCAACTTCATGTCAACTAACACTAAAGCTAGCATAAACCACAATTATCTCACTAGCTGATTACATTACACCAAGATGCATACTAATTTATTACTAATCAAACATCCAAGCCATCATAGCATAGTCTAGCCTTTAGTCAAATGATTTTAGGTCGGCTGTGTTATGGGATACTGTTGAATATCAGCTCTTCTTGTTTCCTATTTGACCTGAACAATGGGCAACAGAGGCCCTATAGATTGAGTGAAAGTAAATACGCTGATTTATGGATCAAAAATACAATAGCATGTTGGTCTAGCTTTTAATAAAATGTACAATTTGTATTTCTAATGCTGGCGATACACCATACTGACTATCGTCCAATCGGCATGACACTGCCGATTGGATCAGTTAGAATTGATCGTCTGTGGGCGTGGAACCCACGCAATTGGTATGACAGTTAAATTTGATTGGCTTGATCATGCCGATTTGATCCTTCCGATTGGAACGTGTATGGGGGTCGGTTTATTTGATTTCATTAGGACAAGGCTTCAACGGAACGTCGCTGCCAATTTGAAAGTTTGATCAAACTTTCGTCATGCCGATTGGACGATAGGCAGTATGCTGTATGGTGTATATGGACGAACTGCCAATTTGATCAAGCTCAAGATCAAGATCAATTAAATGAGTCCTCCCGCCCAGGCTGGGACAAGAGTCGAGAGGGACTGTGAAACTCGTACTGACTAAAATCCACGGTATTCCTTCAATGGCCCTTTGCATTCACGGTTACCTGATAAGACAGTCCCGCGACCCCGGCAGGCTTTGGCCCTCTATTGTCATTAAATTTAGATGTAGTAGATATTATTAAATGCGCGTCGTATTGGTAAGAGATGCTGTCCGAGTTAATTCAAGCTTTTTAGAACCCATGACGATGACCAGGTTGGAAACAGCTGTAGAAGAAGTATCATCATCATCATCAGCCTATAATGTTCCCACTGCTGAGACACGGGTCTCCTCTCTGTGAGAAAGAGTGGGCCATGATCCACCACGCGGGCCCAGTGCGGGTTGGTGGATGTCACATGTATTCGAATTTTTGGTTCTAGGACGGGCCGGTTTCCTCATTGGTGTTGAAATAAATTACATAAAATAATGCGCCTGGCGAGGTTCGAACCCACAACCTACAACTCGTAAGTCGGGACTAATCCACTGGGCCACCACTGCTCCGAAGAAGTATAGTCTACCCAAGATAATGGCCATTAAATAAAATGGATATTCAGAAAGACGCCAACATCACATTTCGAAGAAACATGTTCCCTTCAACCGCACTTAAAGACGTAACCCTAAGGGGTGATTCAATCAGAATAGTTACTGGGTTCCCAATATTAAGTTACCCGTTTAATGGGGTACTTGTAGACAAGGGCCATTCAGTTTACCAGCCTCCTTTAATTGATCCTCAAGTTGCGGAATTCAATAAGAATGTTGATGACCGACATTATGGTTTTTTTTCCGCATTGTGACGGGATGGATAGTCGATTGGTTTTAATGGTTGCTTGCTTGATATCCAGATGAAATGCTCTGGAATGTCTTTACACGTTTCTTTTCTATTGAGTATTTTTTTATATTAAAAATGGAAACACAAGGCCACATTGATTTCATATTTAGCGAAACGCTACTTTAAAAAATGTCGTTTATTTTTATTTGGATGGATGTCTGTATCTACCAGATACATTTAACACAGATATACTTAATGTTAAAACCGATGTTTCAAATAATAAACACTTATGAATGTAGATATACCTGCGTGATACTTAATTATTACTGTTTAAGAAATAAAACGAACATAAAGTTGCTTCAGTTAAATTATGTAAGTCCCCCCTTTTTTAGGTAGTTAAATCATCAAACGAGTCCTCCCACCCAGTGAGGACCGGAAAGGACAGTCAGACTTAATATTAACACCTAAACCATTGATAATAATCGATACCTTTCTTTCTCGTTAACAATTCAAGTGCTAATACCCAAAAAATCATGAAACATTACAGAATTCACAAACTTCTAAAATCCATCTATAAACACAACAGAATAACATTCAAATCAGACTTAACAACAGACCACTAATACGTCCTAGAAGGCTTTAAAATTGTAAAAGAGCTATAATCCAGATTACTTTTAAGGTACTTTCGGGAATACCGAGAGCTGAATTTCAGGAGCGCTTTCAGTAAATGCCAAGAAAACGGCCACATTTCTGAAGATCACTTGAAATTGGAGAAGTCAGTAAAATAAATCCTTTCTTTATAATGAGGAGCTCTCGAAGATATTAGGTACGTATACAAAGTTTTCGTTCAATTTTAAGTAAATAATATTATTATAGGCTATTCTCAAAACGACGAGTAGTGGTGGCCCAGAGGTATCCGCCTCGACTTACGAGTTGTAGGTCGTGGGTTCGAACCCCGTCAGGCGCATTACTTTGTGTTATTCATTTCAACACCACTGCTCTCAAAACGGTGAAGGAAAACATCGTGAGGAAACCGGTATGTCCTAGAACCAAAAATTCGAACACATAATATGACATCTACCAATCCGCACTTTGCCCGCGTGGTAGATTACGGCCCAGGCCTGTGTCCCAGCAGTGGGAACATTTATAGGCTGATGATTATGATATGATGAGATGAAATATGGATTCTAAAAATTTAAGACCAGTATTTTTTCTTTACTTACGTAAACCAAAATTGACGAAGATACAAATGCTTCTAAAAATCACAAAACGTCACTCGGTCGGTACAACTTTACAAGCGTTATGACGTCACAAGCCCCCACTACCGAATTTGGTAGCGTTTTACCTTTTTCAATAGTCATTGATTAAAAAAAAACAAAGAATATGTGTCCATTATTAATTTTCAATATTCACTTCAGACTTTCAATTTATTTATGAAATTGAAAGTCTGTCTGAAGTGAATATATTAAAATACCCTATTGCAGAATAACCTTGGAAGAAGATTATACTAGTCATCAATCAAGACAGATCGTTTGTTTGTTATCTTGTAAACTTGCTTTAATTTTATAATTCTATACATTTTTTTGTTCATGTTGGAGCTTGGCCTACGCCACTTTGATGTGAACTTTTTAAATTTTGATGGATAAGTTTTTGTTCGTGACTGGCGTTCATGAATTCTTTATGTTAGGATTTTTAGTAGACTACAACAGGGGCATACTCCCGGTTCTTCAAATTTGAAATAATCGGAAAGAACAGAACTTTAAATTCCCGGTTCCCTTGTAGAATTGTCAACATCCCCTAAGTACAAAATACGTAAGTTACAGAGAATTTCTATATTCACTAGACGTAGTGCAGCTGACATTTTGAAGCATAAAGACTAAAATATTTCCGAGACTCGGTCCTCCTGGCGAATTTCATTTATTCATTCAAAATTCGCAATTTTGAGTTTTACTGTTAGTGTCCGTCCAGGTGTTGCAGAACTTGCTCCACAAATAACTAAACTTTAATAATTACAATCCTTGGATTCAAGTTATAATGTATATTTCATCACATTGGTAGTTGAGGAGAAGTCAGAAGCATTTGGCAACAAATTTATTGGTAAAAGATGGACCAATTGATTCATGATCTGATAAATTTATAATTGAAAGGAAATGTGAGAGTGTTAGAAACAACTAAAAGATAAATTGATACTGCAGTTTGCATTTTACACTTAAAATACACGATACTAAAAGGATCCTCCCTTCGTAATTGAAAAGAAAGTTGGCAAAACTCAAACAAAAGAAAATTACATAAGGCTAGAATCACAAATTTATCGAAAATTAATTTATAACTCATACTTAATTACTTACAGGCAAAACTTTGACCCGCCATAAAATATTAGACACCATATTTTAAGGGTCTTTGTCTTAAGAACAATGGTGTTCCAAGATAGAATCTTTCGGGAAAATTGGGTGATACGTATGGAATTGACGAAGTTCGGAATAACTTGGCTTTGAAGCAAGGCCAAGAAAGTTGGTCGAGTGAAGCAATTAAGTTCTCGGCACTGAAGATAAAATATTATAGAGGGAATGAAATACGATCGTTTATACGAAACAATAAATAAGAGATGATAAAAAAGAATGAGTCGTTTTACTCTCAATAAAACAAGGAAGAAATATTAATAGCAAGTAATTTATTAGTGTTGCTTTGTTTCCCTTGATAGCAGGTTCTGAGTCTATAAAGGCATTTGATGAATCTTAAATAGGTTCTTGGTTTAGCATAATTTAATGGTTATAATTTTGTCGTTATCATAAACAAAATATTGACGTGAAAAGCTAAACTAAAGATCTAACAAGTTTCGTTCTTCGAAATATGGTATACTTGTGTGCCACCAGGAATCCGGGTCGAAGGCCGTCTGATAAAATTACAGACCCTTCGAAACATCAACAATTTCTTGAGTCTTAGTCCCCACAGTGCAATGACACTTGGGTCACGTCCTAGCTAGACTTGACCTACAAGCTAAGCACTTGTAATAAACAACATTTACCGGTTCAGATTATAGCAGGAGTCTGTTTCCCGATACTTGTAACAAAGGGGTCTTCGAGTCACGACCGATTAAATTGGTTTTAGACAGGCGTATGCCATCATTAACCGCATCTTTACTTAAGGTCAGATGAGACAGTTAAATCAATGTTCTTGTCAGCTATCCTGCCACAATATTGACTGTTTAAGTGGATAATTGGACTTGTGCCCATCCGTTACTATGCCTCTATTCTTTCATAGGACCAGGCGGGAATAGAAGTGTAATCGTCTCAAATACATAGGTATTACAAATATGTAGGTACACTAATATTATAAAGAGGAAAGATTATTTTGATTGTTTGTTTCTATTGAATAGGCTCCGAAACTACTGGACCGATTTCTAGTAATTATAAAATTATTAAGTACGGGTACCTTTTATAGATTTTAAAGAAGCTTGTTTTTTTGAGTCGATTGAATTTTAAGTTTCCTATTATTTTTTTTTGTTTGGCGATAAATTTGGTAATAAAACCCACAAGCTGAACAAGTTGCCATTTTTCACCTGGGTAAATCACCAGGTGATCAAAGGACTCCGCTTATTCTGTCGACTCATTTCAGTTTTTTTTTTAATACTGAAATGAGGAAACCAAAGTGTCCACTTTATTTACTTTAACTAGAATAAACTTACTCGACCATTACGTTTACGGAGGACGATGGCACTTTTATCCATATGAACCCATGATGGTACAGAGGTAAAGAAACGGGCAGAAGAAAGCTTCTCAATTGTGTCTGTCTTTTATCAAATTCTAAGAAAAATATGTGCAAAAATACTCCATCAAATAAACAGACAACAGAACAACAAATGCATTATACTCGTCGCAAAACACTTATCGCTCTCTAATGAGCAGTAATTAACCCAAAAACTGTTGACTGAACGTCCAATACATATATATATATACGTCCAATACACCAAACAGTGGAGACTATTCAAGGACCTACTTATTACAGTCATCTTTGTCATGAAGTCGAAGAGCTCCTACAAACGGGTAGGTACATAATGAACACACTAATATTTAAGATGTTGAAGGTACTCCAATATTTATCCCACAGAATAGAAACAAAATCGGTAGGTCCACTCATTTTTTTTGTGGTAAAATCATCAAATGAGTCCTCCCACCCAGGACACTGTCAGACTTATACTGACTTAAATCCACGCTGTCCTTCAATAGCCCTTTACGTTCCAAGGCGACGGTTACCTGATAAGACAGTCAGCAACCCCGGCAGGCTTTGACCCTTTAATATTACTGACAGCTCTTTGAGGCGCGCGTGGAACACGTCGCGCCGTCGAAATGCCATGATCGGACGGCGAGTCGCCCATTACTCGCCGTCCGCATGCCCGTAGGTCCACTCATGAAGTGTAAAATTGAAAGAAGTAGGATGGTAAAAAATAGTGTGCAATATGTTTCTTTAATGATGTAGCCTCATCTCGTACAGCTTTAAAGCGCAAGAAGGCTTTTTTTGTTTTTAGCGTGGTAAAATCATCAAATGAGTCCTCTCACTCCGGGCAGGGCGGGAGGGACTGTCAGACTTGTACTGACTAAAATCCACGGTGTCCTTCAGGCTTTGGCCCTCTAGAGAGGGGGCCCCGTCATCATGCTGACGCTCTTTGAGGCGCGCGTGGGACACAACGCGCCGTCGACCCGGGCATGGTCCATGGTCGGGCAGCGAGTTGTTAAGACAAATTAAGCCCCATTGTACACAACGCGACGCAAGTCTCCAATATCTTATACGACTTGGTATCCATTGATACGAACCTCTATGGATTTGTATTGCAATGGTTACTTGGATCCAAAGTCGTTCGGTATCGGAGACTTGCGTTGTGTACGAAGGGCTTACAGATAGTTTAGGATCAAAACAGATTAACAGAATTTTCTCAAAGTTAATTTCAGAAACTGACTATTAGATAGTCAACCTTCTGAGTGTTTGTTTCTTGGTTTATATTCTGTATTAATATTTTATACATAAACTTCGCTGTTAATGGTATTATTTGTTAAGTGTGCCCTCTTTCCGGCAAGTCGCAGGAAAAGGAAAGAATTGTTAATTTTAACTAGGTACATTTTGTTTTATCTTTTTTGTTATTCCCTGTGAACTTGTTCATAGGCTTTTTTGGTCGAATTTCTGCTTTTATTTCGGCCGTTGTGTCAAGAAACAAAGATGGGGTCTTACAGTTATTCGAAAAAAACCGCTCCATAAAACAAAGTAATAGTCAGGCTAAATATTTCTAGTCTTCCCAGTGGTATCGGCCTCGACTTAAGAGTTGTAGGTTGTGGGTTCGAACCCCGCCAGGCGGGTTACTTTGTGTAATTTATTTCAACACCACTGCTCTCAAAACGGTGAAGGAAAACATCGTGAGGAAACCGACATGTTCTAGAACCAAAAATTCGAAGACATGTGACATCTACCAATCCGCACTGGGCCCGCGTGGTAGATTACGGCCCAATCCTTCTCACAGAGAGGAGGCCTGTGTCCCAGCAGTGGGAATATTTATAGGCTGATGATGATGATGATGATGAATACGACTCTCGATACCTGAGAGTCCAAATGCGGAAAAGCGAAGCCCATAACAAATGCGTGCGTCAATTGTTTCTTATGTATGAGTGCAGTCGTTATATTAGATGACATGGAACAACTTCTTTTTAGTGCTGTTTCCGTAGTAGTCGAAAAACGATTATCGCGCGTGTGTTTTAAAGATAAAACTAGCTTTGAAAACCAACATTTAGCGGAGCCGAAGAAAAGAAAACCAGAGTTTAGTTGCACTAGTTATCCGGGATTATTCCGAACTGCGGGTCCAAAAAAGGCCAGCAATATTGTTCTTTTGCAATGCTGCAAACGGTTTTTATTTCAATATTCAATTTTACGATATACGTACGTTTCTTATTTCTTTTATTGACTGCGCTAAGATCTGCAGTAATGCACGAAGTCCACAACCCCATGAACACAATCCACAGCAACAAACAACACTAGCATCTGACTGAACTGGACAACGTCAACAAAACGCATCCTCAAGTCCAGACAGGCGTAGACAGTTACCAACTGCAACAAAGCCGACCACGATCAAACTTCGTTTGATACTTGCCACAGTAACTTTAGCCACACGATGTCCACTGTGTCTGTCTGTACTTTGTATTAGATCCTGTGACCACTGACTAGATCGTCGCAGTTGACACAAGTTGGATATATAGACGCGTTTTCATTAGGCAATCAGAAGGACCTCGTGGTTAAATAATTACAATCGCACAGTCCGATCTTCCGGGTTAAGCCGCGCTTGCCGAGGTTGGTCTGTGGATGGGTGACCATCTGTCACAGCGAGTTTCCTTCATGATATTAGTTGCGAATGTGCAAATTGCATGCAGATTTTACTTGTATAGTTCCCAATTGAGTAGATTGACAGTTACTTGAAGCTTGAATGTACCTACAAGTTTAAACTATCTACTTGTATTTTGTAACTTGGCAGGTGAGATATCTTAGGAAAACCATTTATTGAAAGAACAGCCATGACAGACAGACCAAAAGACACACGCGTCAAACACCGAGCATAAACAATGTTATGCTGCACACTGGCCACATACATTACACCCTCACCCTTAATTAAGAATATGTACAACAGTTTAACAGTAAAATAAAACTTATAAAAATTAACAATACACGCTAATAAATAAAATTAAAAGTGTCCTACACTAAAATATAACTAGAAGGAAAACTTAACAAATACATATACAATTCCTCAATACTTATAAACAGCCGGTTTGGCAATCCGACATTGCCGTACTGGACGGGACTGAGAGTGTTCCGGGGAAGGCAAGGAAGGTGGAACTATCAGCGGACATGGCTGTTCAACACAATCCTCCAATCGCTGTCGTTCTCCATTCTCTGGACATGAAGGCATTGTGCCTGAGCCACCAGGTCGCGGAACAAACGTTTCCTGTTCCTCCTGAGTAACCTCAACCGTCTTTGCCCCTTCCCTAACCGGGCTAAAAGAAGAAGGACTGATTAATGGACTCCGTATCCGCTGTTTCAGCTGATCAATATGTTTGTGGAATTCCCTACCTTCAGCATCAACTACTTTATAGTCAGTGGTTCCCATTCTTTGAACTATCTTCCCAGAGACCCATTTATCTGGTCCGCGATATTGCCGCAGCCACACCTCATCCCCAGGACGCAGCTGACGCGACCCACTTGTACCGTATTTTTGTGGGCACTCTTGAGCATCCCTAACTTTGCTTTCCCTACTCGGAATAAGTGCGTCGAATTTCGTACGCAATTTGCGACCGAACATTAGCGACGCAGGAGTTTCACTTGTACTACAATGTTCAGTATTCCTATAGTATAGCAGGAAATTATTTAAAAATAATTGTATATCCAACTTCTCTCTAATTGCCTTTTTAATACATCTTTTAACAGTATGCACTGCATTTTCTGCTGCTCCATTTGAGGCAGGATGGTATGGCGCTGAATATATATGTGCGATGCCGTTTGAATGGAGGAATTGTGTGAACTCATGACTGGTAAAAGGCGGTCCATTATCAGAGACAATTTGTCTTGGCAAACCAAAACGTGCAAACACGTCACTACAAAAACTGATTGTATGACAAGCCGCTGTACTAGGTACTTGACAAACCTCTATCCACTTAGTCCTAGCATCAACCATTACTAAAAATATTCGTCCCTTAATGGGGCCTAAAAAGTCAACGTGGACACGAGCCCACGGTCTATCTGGCCACGGCCATGGACATGGCATATGTCGAGGCGGCGCCTCACTCTCCGCAGCACAGACATGGCAACTCCGGCACGTACGTTCAATCTCCTCGTCCATACCCGGCCACCAAACATAACTCCTAGCGAAAGCCTTAGTTTTAACTATACCCATATGAGCCTCATGTAAAGTAGTTAATACCTTTTTCCTACACTCACTTGGTATGACCACTCTATGGCCCCACATCACACAACCCAATTCCTCGTATAATTCTTTTTTACGATTAAAAAAAGGTTGGAGTGATTTAACTTCATTATCAGCTGGCCATTCATCGCGAAGATATCTTAGAATCCGGCCAAGCAACTGGTCTCGGCTAGTCTGCCTTTTAATCTCATTGTAATCTAATAACATGGCATTTTGAGCAAAATGTAAATAAGTTTGCTCTGGTAATGTAATTAATTGTTTGCCTACAGGAAGAGCTGGTAAACGCGACAATCCGTCGGCCCCATTCTGTTTTGAAGTAACATACTCTATATCATAGGTATAAGCTGACAACTTAATAGCCCACCTTTGTAACCGGCTCGCAGCCATCGAAGGTATACCCTGTTTTGGCCCAAAAATAGTAACCAATGGCTTGTGATCCGTACGTAGTGTAAAACGTCGCCCATATAAATATTGGTGTAGTTTTTCAAAACAGAACACAATAGCTAAAGCCTCCCGTTCGATTTGCGAATAATGCTTCTCAGCCGCATTAAGCGCGCGCGACACATACACGATCGGCCGCTCCCGCACAACATTCGCGCCCCTGTCATAATGCTCGCACATTTGACTTAGCACTCCGCCTATGCCCCTCGAGCTAGCATCACAAGTTAAAAACAAAGGTTTATCTGGTTCATAATGAGCCCGGACGTCGGCACTAATCAAAATGTTTTTAACCATTTTAAAAGCTGACTCACACTCATTGTCCCACTTCCAAATAACTTCCTTCTTTAGTAACCTATACAGAGGTGCCAGTATATTGCTCAAGTTTTTAACAAATTTAGCGTAATAATTGATTGTTCCCAAAAAGGCTCTCAATTCGGTGATATTAACTGGGCGGGGAATATTTAATATACCTTCCACCTTTTCTGGGTCCGCTTTAATACCCTCAGCTGAGATAATATATCCTAAATATTTAACCTCGTTAGTCATGAAGACACACTTGTTTTCCTTCAGTTTCATTCCATTACGATATAACCGCTCTAAAACTTTCTCTAAAATAACTAAATGTTCCTTAACATTGGTTGTTGCAATAATAATATCGTCCAGAAAAACCTCTACATTTGGAATATCATTAAAAAGATTTGCCATAATTCGTTGGAATATACCTGGACTTGACGATAAACCAAAAACTAATCTTTTATACTTAAAAAGACCCTTGTGAGTATTAACAACGGTATAATTTTCAGGGTCATCCAATTCAATTTGATTATATGCTTGACTTAGATCAATTTTAGTAAATACCCTAGCACCGTTTAAATTAACCAGCAAGTCATTTATACGTGGTAAAGGATATCTATCAACCAATAATACTGGATTTAAAGTTATTTTGTAATCAGCACAGATACGGAGTCCACCGTCAGCCTTACGTACCGGTACCAGTGGAGTAGCCCAGTCCGCGCTATCAACTGGCTCGATCACTCCGTCGCGTAGCATGCCCTCTAGTGCAGCGTCGACACGTTCGTAGAGTGCGTACGGTACCGGCCGAGCACGACAGAACACGGGTGTCGCTCCCTCGCGTAGTCGCAACCGAGCCTTGCCTCCCGTGAATCGGCCCAGTCCCTCCGTAAACAATTCTTTATACCTGTGAAGTAATGGTGTCAACAGTTTATTACCCGAGACATTACTATTTGACACTTCTGCGTTCCTTGACGCAACATTTTGGTACAATGGTATTTTAATGCCTAGTTCAGTAAGCCATTGTCGACCTAGTAATGATGTTGTGCCACCTTGTATTACAAACAATTCCATTTGCTTAGACCTATCACCATACTGAACTATTGGACAGAACATACCAATAGGTTTTGTGATAGTACCGTCATAAAATCTGAAAACTAAATTAGAATTTTTCAACGGTCTATGGCTAAACAAACGATCGTACATTTTTCTACTAATACATGACACTAAAGATCCCGTATCAATCTCCATAGGAAGTGGAATTTGGTCCACAAACACAGTTAAACTCACCGGTTTATAGCTATCTAAACTAAGTGTATGCAAATCTTTCACCGGCCCACATTCTTCCTCATCAGAAAAAGGAGATTCATCCTCCCCTGACTGGTTTAGGGTTGACTGATTGGTTGACCCGCCTGGTATTTGCATCATGTTATTTGTGTAACAACGATCCTGTGGCTGTCTTCCTCTTGCAAACATAGGACAAACCCGACGCAGGTGTCCTTTCCTTTTACACTTTCCGCAGTTAAACCGGCTATATCTGCATCCTTCACTTCGGTGATCACCACCACAAGCTGAACAATAAATCTGGGAGTGAGCAGCACTCCTCCCGACGCGTGCAATTGGCAATCCGCGTGCTCCACCACGCCCTCGGCGGTCCCGAATGTCCGTCGATGCCAACACATGCACCGCTCCGGTCGCAGCGTCATCGCTTTTCCTACTAACCGACTGGTCTACTGCCGCTGCATCACGCTCTGCTGCTTCCATAGAGCATGAAATTTTTACGGCCTTTACATAAGACAGTTGTTCTTCCGAAAATAACCGTTGTCTGATCGTCTCGTTTCGCAAACCACACACCAGCTGATCGCGTAAATTTTCCTCCAAAACGGATTTAAAATCACAAAATTTCGACAATCTCTTCAATTCCGCTACATACTGAGAAATCGTTTCCCCAACATTTTGTCGTCTTTGCCGGAAACGAAACCTCTCGGCCATGAATGAAGGTGTGGGTTGTAAATGATCTGTCATAAGTTTCACAATATCCGAGTACGCTTTTTCATTAGGTTTAGCTGGGCTTGTTAGGTTACTCAAGAGCTCGTACGCCTCATCGCCCATCGCTGCAATCAATGTTGGCACCCAAAACTCTTTCTTAATTTGGTTCACCACCAAAAACATTTCCACCCTTTCAATATACATACTCCAATTGGAAGATCTTACATTAAATTCCGAAAGCTTACCGATCGACATTTTGGTATTTTTCTTTTCGTTTTGCTTACAATATATTTTTTTAAACACGCTGGCTTTTTATCCTCGTCGCCATTGAGATATCTTAGGAAAACCATTTATTGAAAGAACAGCCATGACAGACAGACCAAAAGACACACGCGTCAAACACCGAGCATAAACAATGTTATGCTGCACACTGGCCACATACATTACAGCAGGTTTTGCAAGTTTCTTCAAGTTGAATACAATTTACAACTTGTATATGGAAACGCACCTTTTTGGTTAAACAGCCCTTTGAAGTTTTGAGAAAATACTTGGTTTTGGAAGAAGAAAAAAATGTATTCACGAGTATGTAACTTTAACTCAAGAAGTATCAACCGCGTCGTGTTCTTAGCGTACATGAATAAATTTTGAGCTGTACTCACTCCTGCAAAATTGAAATTGAAGAGAGCATCGGATTTCTCTGATATAAAAAAAATACATGTGGCACTCGGGGACTGCCGCGGTAAAGCTATTGCATAGCATTTTTTATCAACTTATGCAATTATAATTATTTATTTATTATATTTATTACTGTACTAATTAGGCTATGGTCAGCCACGTCAATCAAGTGAACCGTCAAGAAACGTTCTCCTCCCTCTCCCTCTCCCTCAATAAAAGCATACTTTCGTTCTAGTAATGAGCACGGCTGTCCGTACCTTTATGATTGCCGAAGTCTCCCGAATTGAAACGACGTTAGACGACGGTGTCAGGTATTTTCCGCGCCGCGCCGCGCTCAGAGCCTGCGATAAAAGCTATGCAATAGCTTAAAACTCTTTATTAAACAACTAGCTGACCCGTGCCCACTTAGTTGGGCGGTAAAATATACATAATATCTTGATAATTTATAGCCTATAGCACTCACGAATAATGTATCTTTCGACCAGTGAAACAATTTTAAAATCGGTTCATTACTTCCGGAGATCACCCCCTACATACAAACAAATTTTACCTCTTTATAGTATTAGTATAGAAGTATATATAACAGGCAGGGTCGATTTTCAAGGAAAAAGTTTGGTCGACTTTGGTCTAAGCAGTGAGGGGTGCGGCAGGCGGCGGAAATAAGACATTAATTAGTTTGTCAGTACGCGAATTCGCCACTGGCGGCGCGGCGCCTCGTAGCGTGTTTCAAACATTTCTAATCTTACCGTTCTCCGCCCCGCGCAAAGTCACCGCTCACAGCGGAAAGGTCGTGAACGGGCCGTAAGAAACGCTTGTCAAGGTCGATCCGTAGATATTTCTTAAAAGTTTTTTTTAAAGAATCGCCTAACCATGTGTCCCTCTTTGAAAATCTCCCTAAAACGGACGAAAGCATTTTTCTCCCTCCTCCATTCAACCGAAACCTCCGTCACAGTACACGGCACCCAATCAATACCAGCTCAGTATGTGAAATTCCATCCATTCACTCATGTGAGGGTCTGAGTCCATTTCGCATTACGCGCTCCACTGCTCCTGCATTCAAGGCTACTGATACATGCATCGGTAGATATCATACTGCGAGTCGTTGAGATGGGGTGGCTGATTCATGACGTTTGTGATTTTAAGTACCGTTGCATTATGGATCAAAGGAAGGTGAGGTAAGGTTCATATTAAGTTAGCTTAATCAGCCTATAGTGTTCCCACTTCTGGTGATAAGCTTCTGTGAGAGAGAATTGATTTGGTGTTGTACATTTATGGATAATATAGTAGCGAGGTAATAAATGCACACAAAGGACGTCGAGCTCGTTTTTTCAACTTGTAAAACAGTAAACAAATCAAGTGTAAATAACGAAACGGCACCAATTAGCACCAAACAATCCTTCTGAAAACATTCACTAACAGCAGGTAGTCTCAAAACAAACTCTTCTTTAAAAAAAACTGGCCAGGAGCATGTCGAATTAAGCTCAATAAAGGGTTCCGTAGTTGCCATGATTTATCCCATACGCAAACTTAGCATTATAGTTGAGCTGTTGGCAACGGCTTCGCCCGCTGCAACTCAAATTCGGAAGTACCCTATAGGTTTTGATTACACCGCGAGAAAAACAGAGCATAAACGGCCGTACCTATTGATTGCGTTGACTAGACGTTTGTTTTTTTTTCTGCTTCAAAGGATTGTTGACTTGAGTATTTGATACTCAAATATCATGATACACGCGTTCTTGAGAAAAAAGAGTCTTGACGACGGACAACAGAGTTTTTTGAGCTACGGAACCCTAAAAACATTAACAAATTCGACACAACGCAGGATTAACAAAACTAACACACCAAATCGGGGTAAACCAGCTTTCTCTTAAGTAAATATTTGGGGAACTCTAGTCATAACAAATACAGGCAAAACAGGTGCCGATGACGGATTACTGAACGAACAAGTTTTACTAACACCTGTTCTGCTTACATAACTTTTACTAAAGTCGACCGAAGCCAATGTAGGTCCAGGAAAATTCGTTGATGGGTTCTGAAAAAGCCGATGCTTCATGGATACTACGATTCTACGATTCGCGAAGCTTCGGCCATAGTTTCGGTCGTTTTCTTTTTTTTATCACGTGTGGACACAAGATTAATGTTACAAACTAAAGATTAATGGCAACATGAATGGACAGTTATACAGACTCCCGATGCGTTGTCTGAACATATCAATTTAATATTAATATAGAGTAGGGTTCACTCAAAACAGTTGAGTTACTTCCGGACGGTCCCGTATCTTTAATCACGGACGTAGTTACCCTTTGATTGAAATAACACCCAATTGAAGATTTATAAACTGTTTAAAGTCTTTAAAGACGCACGTTTAACTAATAATTAAGGTAAGAATGGACGAATCCTTACAAAAGCGTAACGCGCGATTAAATTTGATAGTAACTGTTAATGAGGAGTTGTAGGTCTTCATCGCACACTTGCGTTTTGTGGTCATCCATGGATAATTCCGTTTAGTCATAGACACTAAGGGCCAGTTTGATCAGTGGTTAAATAAAGATTTAGTTTAAAAAGATATGCATTTTAAATCAATTGTTAAAAAGTATACTATTTAAACTAAATTTTATTTAACAACTGGCCTAAACTGACATAATTTATTCTGATCATGGTACTCGAGTGCGGGTCTTTCAAGGAAATCTCTAATCAATTGGGGACACTTTACGTGATCAGACCATCTGGCTCTTTCTTTGATCAAAAAGTAAGTATTGCCATTCATTTCACAGATTATTCTTATTCTGCGTGTCGCTGGCAAAGCAGTATTCTTTTTTTTTTTTTTAAAGTTAAATGTGATGATTGGGCAGGTCACGTCTGCTGCATGCAAGATCGCTGAGCAACATTCTCCGCAGAATGGGTCTCCAGGGAAATGGCAACGCCGCCGTCCCGCCGAGACCGGTCCAGAAAAATGGCGAGACGACCTAGACGCATACCACTAGGGCAGGTTCGAAGCGGGCCTGGAAAAGAGTTCCTGGAAAGAATTTGTGGAAGCTTTTGCTTAGCAGACAGTACACAGTACAGACCAAGGAAAAAATAAAATTAAAGCTTAGGTATATCCATAAACTAGCGACTCTCCACGGCTTCGCACGTATTAATATAGATGTTTTATACAATAAATCTTCCTCTCGAATCACACTATCTACTAATGAAAACTGCATTAAAATCTGTAGCGCAGTTTGAAAGATCGTAGTGTACAGAGAGCGGGAAGCGATTTTGTTTAATACTATGTTAGTTTAGAATTACTGAATCCGTGAATTCTTTGAATAAAAGACTATTCAACCATGCATTCGCGAGATAAGATCCGAGACGCTATGCAGTTAAAGATGCTGCATGGAAGGTGTTATATAACAGCGATCTCAACAAACAAAGCTGATCCCAGTTTCAAACTTCCCTTAGATCACCTTATATCCTTTCTTGACATATTACCTGAATATAAGCTGGTAGAAATATTATTACGTTTATGCTCCAGGCAAAAACGAACCGGTATTGAATCTATACTAATATTATAAAGCTGAAGAGTTTGTTTGTTTGTTTGTTTGTTTGTTTGTTTGAACGCGCTAATCTCAGGAACTACTGGTTCGAATTGAAAAATTCTTTTTGTGTTGAATAGACCATTTATCGAGGAAGGCTATAGGCTATATAACATCACGCTATCACCAATAGGAGCGGAGCAGTAAAGAGAAATGTTTCAAAATCGGGAAAATGGATTCCATTTCGAGAGCTTCCGTTGCGTGCGCTGCGTAAACGGTTAAAGATACGCAAAAATAATGTACTACGGAATTATTCCTGATAAAAAGTTCTAAAATAAAGTCCGCGAGAGTATACATTTATCTTTTAAGGTTAAGTCATTATAACCTTTTTTATGGAAATCAAATTTGATTTTAAAGTAATGCATTACTTGCGAAGGTATTTTCATTAACACAGTATTAATCCTTATCCAAATAAATACGTTAATCATCACAAGCATTTAATTTTGAACAAAATTGCCCTTGACATCGTTTGGTTTCAATGAATATCTTAGGAGATATCATAGTTTCAAAATAATACCACAATAAGCATTGCCATCCAACGTGGCAATGCTGCCTGTCTTCTGGGCACGTTTCCGGATGACAGCGATGCGGAGGAGTACTTTGACGCCTGAGTCTCTGCCTTTTTGTGTTTTTATTTTTATATTATTACATTTTATATTATAGGATGGGATACGATGAGACACGATGGGATATGATTGGATAGGATGGGATACGATGGGAAAGGATGGGATACGATGTGATAGGATGGGATACGATGGGATATGATGGGATACGATGGGATACGATGGGATACGATGGGATACGATGGGATACGATGGGATACGATGGGATACGATGGGCTACGATGGGATACGATGGGATACGATGGGATACGACGGGATACGATGGGATACGATGGGACACGATGGGATACGCGTTGTGTTCAACACGCGCCTAAATGTGTCATCACAATGACGGGCCCCCCTTAGAAGGCCAAAGCCTGCCGGGGTCGCGGAACTACCGAATTACCTTGACCTCGGAACGTAAAGGCCTATTATAGGATTTATAGGACACCGAGGATTTTAATCAGTACAAGTCTGACAGTCCCTCTTACCCTGCTCTGGGTAGGAGGACTCATTTGATGATTTACGTACGCATATTTATGTATGCTCCAGAACGATGGTTTACAGCTAATGTTGTTAATAAAGAAGCACTAAAAAATACATTGTTGAGTTCCGACCTCCACGCGAACGAAGTCGCGGGCACAGCTAGTTTAAGATAAAAACGTAAGCATCCCTGAAGGTTAAGTGAGAAAGATGGACCGACGGATCAGGTTTAGCCCCGGGTCCCTAACCGGCAAAGCGTGGGTGTTTTATCGCCTGTATTTGTAGGTCACAATAATAATAATTCTAAACCTTTCACATAATATTATTGTATCATCAAACCAATATTCCCTAAGGTTGAACCGACCCATTTCGTCGAAGACGTAATAAGTCCAGTTAAATCGGAGGTGGGCTTATTTTTCGGACATATTTGTAAGCCTTGGGCTTCCAGGATGTATTTTGTCGTCGAAAAACAAGCTTTATCATGTTCCACTTAGAAAATGGAGCAAAGACAACAATGGCTTTAGACAGAGAAGACCAACATAAAATATGAGTCTTTTTCAGATTTATTTGATAGGAAAATTTTGTTATATTCAAAGGAATGAAGAGACTATCAAACTGTGAACGTCTCAAATTATATTGCAGCGGAATGGACTAGTATCGAAAGCTTGCCAAGTGAGCCAGAAACGTCTTCCGTAGAATTCTCGGGAATTTTCGCAGTTAGGATCTCTTATCCAGTTTGTAAAAAGTAAAAAATCATACAAAGCGTACGTGACTTCATTATCAATTGTGTCCTTAAGATGTCGTTACAAAAATTTACTTCTATTCCATTCCGGGCCAATATAAATTGATTCTAAGAAGAGTCTGATTAAATTCTACCTATATCATAATATCTACACCAAAAATATCATCTAAAATGTGTTATGCATATAAAATAACTCATTCCGACTGTTTCAGCGCCGAGTTTCAGTAATAACATAAACAAATTCACATCACGTAAATTCTTTAATCTAGCTCCTCAACCGAAAAAATCTCCAGCTCCTAAGCCAAAACTCAATTACACTACCGAACACAGATATACAAACTAGAATCTACTTATAGAAAGAGGAACAATTTCGCACCTGTTTTAGGAGCTGGTCGAATCAAATAAACATGGAAGCAATTCCAATGATCTGGACTGTGGGCCGTAAAGTTTCGGTAACATTTGATGGCCCGGTAAGGTCTGAGGATCCCCAATTTGGTCGAGAAACTTCTGAAGACGTGTTCGGGGGTAACGATTAAATTCTCTACGTGTAAATTGTGAATGATGTGAAAGATTTATGGTAGGGGCTGGTTCTGTAGGGACGTAGCTTGCATTGGCTGTAGTGATTTGCATTCGTTAATATTTGATGACGAATTTGATATGGGCTGACATTTGAGTAATGCTGGTAGTTTGGATCGGCTTAGGGACGTTAGTTTAATTATTTATTAATTACTGTTAGATTTGTGTCGATAGTTCATTACAGGTACTGATAGACGTTTTTAAAGTTGCTAAACAAACAGCATCCATCTTTGCAAAACAATCCAAACCATCGACAGACTCAGTAGAAGAAGAAAGTTGAAAAAAAGACACATCGTAATGAAATCAGCATATCCTGGAACCAAGAAATTTGAAAACATGTGATGCCTAATGAACCACAATGGGCCGGCCTGTTGAATAACGGGTCAGATCTACTTACAGAGAGATGACTCGTGTCCCAGCATTGGTAATATTATAGATTGATTTATGAATACGATGATTAAATGAATAAAACGCGCACAACACAAGGCCGAGGACTTTTTTTTACATGCATTATCTTTCCCAGTCAAATCCAAAGATTTGTTTGATCTAAAGGAATTATTATTGAAAGGCGACAATAGAAGACGGCATTATATGCCAGACACGACCTTCAAGAAAATAAAGGCGACGAGAGAAGGAATCCTCTCGAAAAATAAAAATATTGAATGGTATCGGAGATTGCAGACAGAAGCGTTTCGCAGACGAAGTCATTTCCACTTCATATTTATGTATTTTCTGTTCAGCGGTCAAATATCTTGTCTGTCGCCTTTTTATTCGAGGTTGCTTACAAAAAAGGAGGCTTTTCTGATGAAAATTTTGAACACTTACGGTTGGAATTTTTTTTTTTTAATTTATGAACTTTCAATGTTTGAGAAACTTTAAAATGAATATTTACTGTTATCGTTTCGTCATCTTCCGTCCATCTGCATGATGCGACATGTAGGCAACACGTTTTTTTCTTCCAGTGTCCCTTGATCATTTACTCTTTCTTCTTTAATTAATTTCTTCAAACATTTATCCACCCATCTATTTTTTGGTCTCCTTCTCAACCCTTCAACTTTATTTAAATTCATGTCTCTTTTCAATCAATGTTATCGTCTCGCCATTTATAAATTGAGCTCCGTATCCGATCATCAATTTGACAAGCGTTAAATGGAGAAAGGTAGCAGTCACGTTTCATTCAATCTATAAAATTGAAATTTACGACAGCCGGCATCCCGAAATGTAACGTGTTTCGGGTTACACGCGCACTATCTAGATCCAAAAGTCCATTTTAGCGCCACAAACTACAAATAGATGGCTTTCAAACAGTATAACAACCAAATCTAACTTACCAAGACTTACGGCTCCTGAAACTCTATATTTCACCTTTTACAGCCGAACCGAAATCTTGGTGAAGTTCAAAGAGCTGAGTAAGAGCGTTGTCACACTGAGGAATTGGAAGCTTGTTTGTACGAGGACGATTTGGGCGCGAGTTAGTAGCGTGCTAGCCGCGAATAAGCGACTGCTCATCATGCGGTCCGTGGTGTGATTTGCGGCAACTGAGTTATTGATGAAGCATGGCATCTGGATTTGTGCTGTTTGGTTACTTGTTTTAACATTGTATTAACCTACCCTAATCTGTTTTCCCAATCGATTAAGAATTTTCTGCTATTGTGATAAGTTGAAAATCTATTAACGAGACAGATTGGGGTGGATTGATGTGCTGGCGTCTATGCACTCGTTTGTCTTGATATCTCATTACAATCACTCACGCCACGCAAACGCATCACGTTGCGCGCACGTGGCGTCTCCGCTACGTATACGCATAGAAATCGTCCCGCTGAAAACATACTTGCCAATCATCATTGTGTTAAACCCCTAACTGTTGAAACTGGCAACGGAAACCCATTAGCCTTGACCGGCCATGTTACGTGCCTTCCTTGGGAACATAAAATTAGGAACATAAATGCCACTTTGGCAACCTTCTAAGAACTTATTTCCGAGTGACCTATAAAGATCACGTGTGACGACATGTGGAAAAACATTACACTTTGGTCCTCAGTCGGGTAAAAGCGTGAGTGTATCTTGAAACTTATTCCCACGTTTTTATTTTATAGGTTACTTTCGTGTTGGCATTCAGGATTAGGGATCCGTTTGTTAACATCTTTTTTTTCTCCCAATTTTTTTAGGATGGCGAAGAACGTGTTAATTACTTTACAGTTGCATTTTTCAATTTTTATGTCAGTACTCAAGCTGTTTAAAACAGGTATATATTTTTTATATCTTCTATCATCTTCCCCTGACAGACGACACGTTATCTCCACTTTTAATTAAAGCTTATTCTAATTCACTTATGATTGGCTTACCATGTCTTTTTCCATACTTTTCTCTATTTTTTGTCATTTCAGCAGGCCTTATGCAAAACACAAAGGCGCGATTGCTTGATTTAATTAATTCTTTCCCATAATTTTAAAAAGACTTCTTCCCAAAATTTAATGTACCATTGTTTATAAGTATTTCAATTACAGAATAATATCGCAAACAGAAGCTACCTGTTCTATAAGGGGAGCCTTTATTCTGAAATTAGAAATGTCGCCTCCAATAACAGTACCTCACAATTACCACCTTTCGTATTTTCAATTTTCCCTTTTTACTAAGCTGAAGACAAATCTTAATTAATTTTCCGTCCTCAAGGCGATATTTTTCTCAGATACTTCCAAGGTACATTCGGTAAAGATAGGGTTTTCTTAACGATCCTCTTGGAGTATCTCGGGGAATCACTGAGGGAAGAAAACGTGCTTTATCGCTGATTGTGGGTAGTTGAAAAAACTGTCTGATGGCGCTCTATAGTTTGCTACAGTTTCTTTGTTTATTATTAAACTAGCACTTCGCCCGCGACTTCGTCCGCGCTTATTTCGAACTTTTCCTCTGTGAATTTCTACTCCCGGCCACCCTCTTTATGGGATTGCACTGGTAGTTTCCGACATGTTTTCATAAGTGAGTGACCTTTTGCTTTTATAGTATACATAATTATATCATTAATGAAGGATACTCAGAAATCTTCTGGAATACTTTTAATATTTTTACAACAGCGTGGTCAAAAGAACAGAAACGAAAATGTTTTAAATACTTTAAATGGGTTAAGCTACGCTAAAATAATAATACTATAAGATATACCTGTGGGTGGACCCCAGATAAAAATGTAGTATACCAATTATCTTTCGTACTTTCAAGAATTTGAACATCCTACTGTTTTCAAAATTGGATTAAGGAAAACGTCACATTTTCAATTGGAGTAATTGCTATCTCAATTCCTTTTAAGACAGAACAAGGCGAAAATAAATACGAATACCTCTTTTATTCCATAGAAATGTTGCCCTAATTTTCTTACGTACCGCTAAAAAAGCGAAAGGGACATCTTGAGAACACGTTTTTCCAGATTACATCAGACGAAAGTTAAGCTTATAAGCTATTTTACATTTTTTACCAAGATTTTCTTGCGAGATTATTTCGAGTACTCGGACAAAGGTGGCTTAACGTCCAAGTAAGCTTTTTGTAGATGACTAGCGGCCCGCCCTCGTTTCGTACGGGTTTTAACCTTGCAGATGGATTGGGTATGAAATGTTGATGAATGGAGAGGAAGAGGAAGGGCAAAGAATCTCTATGTCTCAAAATTATAAATGTCTAGACATTAAATACGAAGAAATCTTCTAAATAGATAAGAGAAACATAATACTGGGTTTCAGCTTTGACGTATTTTGGTCTTAGTTTACATTATTCGATAGAAGCAGATTGTAAGTATAATTTCTGGGATTAATGAACATAAATCCTCTCTCAGAGATTGTGTCCCAACCCAGCAGTGGGAATCTTAATTATTAATTAAGATGTGATGCGAAAGATGTGAGGATGGATGAATGGATGTTACTCTTTTACACAAAAACTCTGGAACGGACTTGGATGGAATTTGGTACGCCAAAAGTTGACAACATGGATTAATGTATAGGATAGTTTTTAACCCCGATTTATTTTCCAGTGGAATATCTTTCGACTTGTTCGGCCGCTAAAACTCATCATCATCATCATATCAGCCGTAAGACGTCCACTGCTGAACATAGGCCTCCCCTTTAGACTTCCAATAGGACCGGTTGTAAGCGGCCTGCATCCAGCGTGATCCTGTGGCCTTCATAAGATCGTCTGCCCACCTAGTGGGTGGACGTCCTACGCTGCGCTTACCGGTGCGTGGTCTCCATTCGAGAACCTTACGGCCCCATCGGCCATCGCTAAAACTCGCTCGTTGATAATGCTTATTATTCAGGTTTAATAAACTCTAGGTTATCCTAAATTCAACAAATTGTAACTCCTGCTCATATAGTACTAGTTCGCGTGTCCATCAAACCCATTTACATTTTTGAAACAGTAGTTCGTGTTAATGTGATTTCTGAAAATATTTTTCCTGCAAAACTTTTGTTAAACGTTGTAGTTTGTTTTTAGTTGTTACGGTCATTTTGGAAATTGAAATATAACTTTGTTGCACGTATTTCCAGTTAATGACAGTTTTAAAGCTAGTTTTGGCGTTGAATTTTAACTTAATTAACGTAGCTATTTTTAATGCAGTACCACATTTAATTTACATAGGTACTGGATATTGAAACAGTTTTTAGACTCACGCCTTTTTCTAGTGGATTACAGAAACTATAGAAGGCTCGGGTCGCGGGACTGTTTTTACAGGTAACCGTGACCCTGGAAAGTTAAGGGCTATAGAAGGAATACCATGGATTTCAGTCAGTACAAGTCTGACAGTTCCTTCCACTCCACACATGATGGGAGGATTCATTGGATGATTTTAACACAAAAAACACAACTAACAGTTATTCCACCAGGAATTTCTTAGTTTAACATTATCAGTCTATAATGTTCCCAATGCTGGGACACAAGCCTCCTCTCTGCAAGACGGAGTGGGCTTGTAATCCACCACGCGGGCTCAATGCTTTTTGGTAGGTGTCACATGTCTTCGAATTTTCTGTTCTAGGATTTGCATGCCCCACAATCTTTTTCTTCATCGTTTTAAGAGCAGTAGTGTTGAATTAAATTACACAAAGTAATGCGCCTGGCTGGGTTCCAACCCACGACCTGTGACTCGTGAGTCCCCAACTTACGTTACCACTGGACCACAGCTGCTGTTAAATAAAATCTCCTATTTCTGTTTGCAAGGTTTAAAGCAACCTAATACGAAGGGGATGGCGGGTTCTTTCAGACCCCGCCATCCCCTTCGTGTTAGGTAAAATAAACGGCTTTTATATTAATTGTCATCTTTTGAAGTTTCATTATTTCTTGGAAATACCGTACTTCCAAAATACCGTATACCTATACAGGTAAATTTTCAAGTAAATATTTGTTTAAGCAAATCCGCTGGAAGATAAAATCTTATATTTAAAACAAGTTATGAAAGTCTAATATACAAGCGTAAGTTTCCCACAAAGTTTCAGATTATCATATTCCTGCCCAAAGTTAAGAAGATACTCGTAAATACCGTCTACCTTACCGAAATAACCTGACAGAGTTCTAGGACAATATTTCAGTAGCTTTTAGAAAAGAAACACGCTTTTAAGAAAGAAATAAGACTGTAGTCATTATCTCCCTAGCCTTTTCCCAACTATATTGGGGTCGGCTTCCAGTCGAACCAGATACAGCTGAATATCAGTATTTTACATGGAGCGACTGCCTATCGGACCTCCACAATCCAGTAACTGGGTAATACGATAAACCATGGTAAGACTGGTTGTCAGACTTTTACCGTCTTATTACAAAACGCCGACTAAATATAGTACTGTCATTAGTTCTAGGTTTAAACCATGGACTAAGAAAAACCTTATTATAAAATGAAGTTTATCACTAATCCTTGTACTATCTATGGTACTAAAGATAAAACCACGAGACCCCTAGTTTAGCCATGGTCTAACTTTGGTACTATTGTCAAATGTCAATTTCTACAAAAAATTGAGGTTACCGTGGCTTTATTTTTCTGTGTTTATTGTTTTTATATCGTTGAAATATGGATATTAATATAATTGACTTGATGGACTTAGAAGATCTAGAAGATAATGGAGATGCTTGAGACTTCTCGTCGATCTGTGATACGTCGTCATCGTGGAAATCCATTTGAATTGAGTGACGAAGATTTTAGATACAAATATAGGTTCACAAAACGTTTCGGTGAAAAAATTGTGGATCTTTTACGTGACGATTTAGCTCATTAGCTCACGATCCTCGAGGATGCCCCTTGAGCCCTGAGCTCCAAGTAGTTTGCGCATTGTGCAACTGGGCTCGCCATGAAGTAAGTGCTATTTGTAATCTTGGTCATTGTCTAAATAACGCTCAGCTAATATTCTAATACATATTATTTGTTTTTTGTAGATTCAAGATGATACAGCTTGTTACATGGGGTGTCTCAACCAGTTATCAGCAAAACGTGTAAAAAGGTGGCAGAAATTTTGTCACGAATATCACGAAGATATTATATTAAAATGCCTTCCGTTTCTTTCCTGTTATCTCATTAAATCTAGAAATAAGCATCCTGATTTTAATCTTACTACTATTATAAATATGAAATTTGGATAGATGGATGTTTGTAACTCAATCACGCTAAAACGGCTGAACGGATCTGGATGGAGATAGATTATAGTCTGGAATACCAAATAATGTACATTTTTATCCCAGTAACAGTTTCCTGTGGGATAATTTTAGCTATGGCGCGGTCGAAGCCGCATGCAAAATGCCAGTATGATATAAAAAATATCGTAGTTATACACTAGCAGAAGCGATTAGTACTTGTTTGATAAATTCTAATTACGCGCCACGAAGCTGTACTCCGTTTCACGTTCGTTGATAAAACTATAACTTGATAAAAAACGCGCTATGTGTGTTTGTTGCGCTCGTTCAAGAGGTTGGAACATTGCCAAAGAAATTAAATGATTTGTTTGTTACGAATAAAGAATTATTATGCATTTAAAGTATGTAGTTAGTATCAACATTAGGAAAAACGGAATGTCATATTGAATGAAGCCAGTGTAAAAGAATGAATGATTGCCCTTTTTTATTTTTTATCTGTGTATAATATTTAAACCATGGACGATCCTTGGACTAACTGGTCTTCAGTTGGTCTTGGATTTGTAATATGAACACATTTTAGGCCTGGTACTAACTTTAATACCGTAACAATCCTAGACTATTTAGTCCAGGTTTAAACCAGTACTAACTCAATTTTTTGTAATAAGACGGTTAGAGCTTCTGACTAATAGTAACGACTGTCAAAGATCTACAAATGACAGCCGGGACCTACGGCTTTACATTCTTACCGAGGCACGGAGGAAACTCGCTTATGACACATCTGTCCACAGACCAACCTCGGCAAGCGCGGCTTAACCCGGAAGATTATAGTGATTTTTTTATTACACTAAGACAACGAGATAAAGCCTCCTGCAGACACACGCGATTAATCGCGCGGGGCGACATGTCGCGGTCCATTCGCAGTATTTTTAGAGTGGAAATTAGCTTGGCTCGTTGTCGCAGCGCGATTAATCGCGTGGGGCGACATGTCGCGGTCCATTCACAGTATTTTTAGAGTGGAAATTAGCTTGGCTCGTTGTCGCAGCGCGATTATTAATAAGCGAAACTAAATAAATAAAAGCTTGTAAAAACTGGTTTACATTGGAATTATCTTTGGGTCCTAAACAATGAGAATAAATATACTAAAAATAATGATAAAATCAGGCATATTTATTTACCCGGTTAGCTTTGTCTTCACTATATTTAGGTTTATTATTAGTTTAGGTCGAACATACTTACTTTTCTCGTTTGTAGTAAAGGAAAATATGATCAGAAGAATTCGGTACCTGAAAAGGATGAAAAAAATATCGTTAGTTGGCGTAAGATTACAAAAATATACTCATTAGTTGTAACAAAAAATAATGATGACAAGTAAGCTTATTGTTTTATTTTTTGATAATGGATAAAAGATCTATTCCCATCCAATACCAAGAGCTAATATCATTTGGTATTAGTTTATTTGCGAATTTATTTTCTATTCCCAACAACTTTTAAAACCAATTCCAAAACAAGTTTGAAGAAATTAGGTACAGTCAGGTTCAGTAAATTTTAATTAAGGTGTAAAAATGACCTACTACAGTTTCAAAGAATACCGACGATATCTTAAAAAGCCCGCTATACCATTTATGTCCAAACCTACCAAGGTAGCTCGACGGAGCCCCGCGACGCGGGGCTCCTATTTCTGTTTGCAAGGTTTAAAGTAACCTAACACGAAGGGGATGGCGGGGTCTTTCAGACCCCGGCATCCCCTTCGAACCTATCCTGTCCGAGTCGGGGTGCCCCAAGGCCCGAGCTCGCTTCGCTCGCTCTTGCATCGATAGTATGTTATTTGTGTAGCTGAGTGTACAAAAAGTCACGTTTTGGTATTCGTTAGTAATAGTAAACTGTGCTAATGCCAAATGGTATTCGCTCTTGGTATTGGATGGGAATAGTTCGGATAAAAATAGAGAGATTGAAAGGAAAACAAAAGCAACAGGCCATTTTTTTCCTACAGTGGTAAAATCATCAAATGACTTCTCCCGCCCTGGATGGAGCGGAAACCGCGGGTTTCGTGCTTTTCGTGATACTAGAACTCCCAAATCCGGAACAACTAATTATTCATACAAATAATTGTTCCGAGCGAGAATCGAATCCGCGACACGTTAAGCAGCAGTCGATCGCTCGGCCACTGATGATAATGATGTGTTAGCGTATATTTACATCAAGCTATACAAAACCAGTAAAATTTGACAGTTATTTTGAGATAATAATAACGCGAGATCACGATATACTGGTTTAGTATGGCTTGATCCAGTTGTGTGAACCAAGTCAAGACTTCAAAATCAACAGACATTCACGGCAGTTTGAACTACTGCATCAACAGCACATTCAGACATACAGAGTAAACAAAGGAAGCGAGAGAGACTTGTACTATGCATAATTGTAGTGCAACGTTGTCTGAGCGATTGTGGGAAGATAGGTCTCCGTGGAATCTTCGCCTTCAGTGTTTCTGAACTAAGTTTGTCGAGAATTGAAACAACTAACACGGTGTTAGGAATATTGACGAGCAAACTGTTACTGTAATTTAGCTCATGATTGATCTCTCAGAAAAAAAAAATGTATCGGAGTTTTTCGGGCATCGGAATACAAAAAGTTGTTTTTTTAATATGAGATGTCAAGCCATAGCTACAAATGAAAAAGGACTTTGTCCAAAAGGCTAAGTGCGGGCTAATCTTCGAGGTTACAAAAGTAAGAACTACATACATTTGTGGCAATGGCTCTGGAATCCATTAAAGAGGGTAATTTCAACCGCCTAAAGACGCTGAATCAACACAATTGCCAGTACAAATACTGTCGAAAAATTGTGCCAGCCTGCATCTTCCGACATAATTGCTGAGAACCACAATAAAAGGATACAAAACGGAACATTTTCGAGACTCAGCACTTTTCTGGCCCATCTATTTATTATCCATTGTGGCCATGGGTCATTGTCGGTCGCCATTGTTGTACAGATATTGGACCAATAACTCAGTTGGGCGGTTTAATATCTTTTGTCTGTGGTACGATCATAAAAATATGCGACAATGCGACACTTGGATGCGGCTGTTTCGAGTTTTTGTGTGTAGTTCGCGACGATATTTATGTAGTGTACTGGTTTATTGGTTTCTGAGAAAGTAGGGTTGTTAATTGAATAGTTTTTCTTTTCCGTTTTTGTTTATTGTGTTATATTATGTTGTCTAATGATTTAGACTGAAACACGCTGATTTGGCGCAGACTGGGAGAGGAATACCTATGTTCAGCAATACACTGAAAAAAATGCAGACTAACTAAGATACATTTTCTCTTAGTTGACATCAAAATGTTTAGCATAATTATTTATTTTGTTACTTTATACAATATAGCTTAGTTGCCAGAACAAATTCATTTTATTTAAGTCGACAAATTTGCACATGAACAGTATATTCAACTAGCTTTGTTACATCATACATGCTTTGTTAGACTTTACTTCTCCACTTTTATAAATCAAATAATAATTTGAGTTCATGGTAACAAGCAACTTGTTAGCATTATATAAATTTATATCGTAGTTTTTAACAACGAACATGGTTGACTAGATACCCTGCTTAATTAAATCAAACAAGAGAAGTGGTCGCATCTAATAACGCTTTGTTTTGTCAACAAAACGCGGCGGCCGGCCGCCGCCGAACTTGTCAATCTTGTCATTGTCATCGTAAACGCGTACCTACACCTACCTACCGTGAGTTGCTTGCTGTTGTGGGATAATTTTTGAAAAATAAATAAGTATTTGCTTAACTAGTGAATGCTATAGACATGGACGAAATGGCAGAATTATTAAAGACATGGGAACTGCTCGATCTCATCCCAAAATTTGCAGGTAAGATAAATCATACAGTAACCTATACCTACTACTTCACGGTATACCTACTAAAGCTATTCACCTAATATAAGTGCCTCTCTCATAAAAATTGAATTGAAAAATGGATTGTCAATTAATTTTTTTTTTTTTTAATTTCAGCACCTACAGAAGAAGATAAAAATCTTGCAGCATTTTTGCCAATTCCCCATCTTTTGAATGTTAAACAGAAGAGAAAACTGCCTAGCTGCAGCTGGAAACCATCTAAGGCAGAAACGCGGGATGCTTTCATCAAACATTTGAGATCTGACGCTGAAATCGGTCAGTCTATTGAACTTTGGCTAAAAACGTTGGAGAATAAAGGGGCAACATCACAGCCTTACACAATTATCGTTGGTGAGTCATTAAACGAAATCAAAACATTAGTTACTGCTACTAATTATGGCAAACATTAGAATTTGATGAACATTTTTTCGCTTATACGAAGCTAAACAAAATATTGTCAAATTCCTTAATTCTTTTTCACATCTTATACCGTGCTATATAAATATTCTAAGCAATTCAAAAAAAAATGTAACTCTTAGATGCGCCTTATAATAAGTGTTTTGTGTTATGTAAGTGATTAATAAAGTTATAATAAAATATGGTTGTTTGATTGCTATTATACTATTTGTACCTATTTACTAAGTCTAAGCCGTTGTACTAAGCCGTTGTCATATGAACTACCTTTATTCGTCAATCCAAGTCGGTGTCTTTTGCACATCCACAAAGTACCTACCTAACTTATTGTAATTTTTATTAACTACAATAAGTTACTTTGTGGATGTGCAACATACTTGCATTGACGAATACAGGTAGTTCATATGACAACGGCTCATGTCAATGACGAAAATGAGGTTAGTTGAATTAATTAGTTCATCACCGTTACTTCATGCAAGATCTTAGTTGAAACGACATAAGATTGACGAATACAGGTAGTTCATATGACAACGGCTCATGTCTACGACGAATATGAGGTTAGTTGAATTAATTAGTTTATCACGGTTACTTCATGCAAGATCTTAGTTGAAACAACTTATGAACTTCATTGATTTTATAATGTTGCACAGACGTATCGTGCAAGATCTTAGTTGAATCTACAAGTTAAGTGTATTGATGTGACAATGTCTCATCCTTAAACTGGCCAACATTTGAGCTAAATTAAATAACTACCCGTAATTATAGCAATTCATTACTTGGTAGACGGAACTATGATAATTTAACAAAGTTCTCATAGCTGCAGAAGGCAAGATCTTGTTAGGCTCGTATGGAGTCATGATGCGTGATCACATTAAACAAGATGTTTATTAAAGCAAACAAATTTTTTTTTCAGTGTAGACTGCAATAAGACTGAGTTGTATGCATCAATATCAAAATGATGTACAGAAGAAATTGATGAGCGAAAGCTCTGCTCTCCTAGTTACATCACTGAGTGTTGTGTATTGAGGATCCTTAAGTGAATTGTGGATGACTTCAAGGGTACGATGAATGGACTATTGTGGAAGAAACGATGAATGGACTATTGTGGGACCACATCTCACCCGATGGTAAACAGCGATGTGGTCAACGGTGAACAGTGAACCACGCTTGCCTGGAAGTAACCTATTCACTTTTTTTGACTTAAAGATACTTAAAGTTGTATCCATCAGAAAATACAAATTCCGGCAGGGAATTCCACTTTGTGCGCACAATAAAAGTGTTTTCGAAATGCTTTGTGCATACGTACTCCTCAGCATTTAATTAAACTTACTTATCGTACAGAATATAAAGTATGACACACTGATACATGCTTAACAGCACCTTCTCAATTACATTTCAGAACCACTTCGAGCACTAATAACACAATCAACCACATTGTTGTCACTAATATTCCCATTGTTGTCCTAAACAGATCTCAACCGATCAATTGCTGAAGCTCACGTATCGTTTAATTTACTGCACCATTACACACCACCACTAACTGGTTATGAAACAATGATGTTTGCATACGGAATCTCGGTTCGCTTCAAATTGGAGTGGACTCATAAGCGGTGCACCTGAAAGAGATATGATCAGAAGATCCGCTTACTTGACTAGTACAATGGATGGTTGAGGCAGGTCTGTTAATGTCAAATGCTTGAGGAATTATCTAAAGATTTACTTTGTGTTCACGTTTACGGCCACCCGTTCACAACCATGCCACTGTGAGCGGTGACTTAGTCATCATCATCATCAGTCAGAAGACGTCCCCTGCTGAACATAGGCCTCCCCCTTAGACCGCCACGCCGAACGACAATTCGCCACTTGCATCCATCGGTTGCCCGCTACTCTCACGATGTCGTCGGTCCACCTAGTGGGAGGCCTGCCTACGCTGCGTCTTCCGGTCCGTGGTCGCCACTAGAGAACTTTTCTTCCCCATCGGTTAGGGATCCGGGTACGTCCTTAAACTACGTCCAGCCACTGAAGGACGGGCAGCAGCGTCCTTTGTAAACGTTCGGTGACCTCACTGCGATCCCCAAGCCGCCTGCCAAGCGTGGGGATTATGGCAACTCCACTCCCATTATGGTGACTTAGTGCGGGGCGGCAAATGCACAGTAATGTTTCAAACACGCCACGAGGCTCCGCCAGTGGCGAATTCGTGTACTTACAAATTGATTAATTTTTTCACCAGAAGATGCAAGAGAATTCTCTTGCAGCCTTAAAACCAGATTTACCTGTTCCAATTTAGCGGAGTTTTCTATCATACGGTACGTAACGTAACTAACGTCAAAATCAAGTTTGCGGACGGACAAAACTTTGAGACAGCGCCACGACTGAAGAGTTCTTTTGACGTGGCGCTAGTGTCTATGTCATTACCCCAAATTGCATTGAAAATGTAGCACCTACCACGAATTTTCTGCAGGTTTAGGTAGCGCGGACTTTAGAGAGGTATCTGTCAAATTGTTATCATTCTTTCTTAGTTCGGGCTCGATGTCACGGAGCGTAGAAAACGCCCGTAACTAAGGCCGACTATAGGATTTCGTAATATGAACCCAGGTCTCGACTTGATGGGGCGCTGAAACAAAATACTAAATCTACAAGTGCACCGCGAACTAAATAACTTAAAGCTTAAAAAACAACTTCGGAAATCCTTGGCTATCCTTTAAATGGCCGAGAGCCAAAGCCTGCCGGGGCCGCGGGACCAAGGACCGAGTAACCGTGGCTCCGGAACGTAAAGGGCAATTGATGGACACCGTGGATTTTAGCCAGTACCTCCCGTCCTGCCCAGGGTGGGAGGACTCATTTGATGATTTTACCACGTAAAAAAAAATCCCTTTCCATCTCTGTGTCATCTGAATGACAGCCTCTTTGTAAATCTCGATCCGTCACTTCAACGGGTATTTCTTTTACCGCTCTAACAAAGTTAATGTATTTGACGTGACCCTAATCAGGTCCACGTCAATAGTGTCTCTCGATTTTCTTAAAGACGGTTCCGTGACCTTTCTAACGATTGATGTCGACGATTCTACGATCATTCGTACTCGGTTTCCGAATTGAATGTATTCAAGGACATGCCACAGAGAGCCTAGAGAATTTTTTAACGGACGATGGAAAAAATGGAGGAGGTTCTCAATTCGACACGTACCTATATTTTTGAAAAGAGTGTATCTTTAAAATTGGTCCTATTTAAATTTGAATCGTAAAATCGACCTATTAGGGTTGTCTTCGGGTTATGTCAGAATTGGTCATCTACGCTTCATATTTTCTATTTAGACCTTCTTACTCCACCTTTTCATTGGCTCCCAAATATACGACACATGGTTCGGTTACGGTTGGCTTCTCCGACAACAATCTAGTGTATTGTTGTACAATGTACTAACAAGGGTTACTGACCTATCTCTACAAGATTCAATTGAGACATTACTGTAGGTACCTACAGTGACTTCTTTACTGATGATTTTGTCAGGTGTACGACTGAACGTGGTATGTAGTATTATGGCTACATAAAAATAGCTCATGTTCAAAGTAAAGCAGCTTGCTTTGGATAGGTGACCGTTTATTAAAAACTGAGCTTCCTCCGAGCCTCTTCGTTGACCAAGGATGTCATTTTTAGACTTATCGTCACAGGTAGGAAGTAAGAGGTAAGTAAGAAGTGCTGGTTGCCAACCGCCCCTTAGTATACTAAGCGACGCAAGTTTCGATACCTTACGACTTTGGTATACATTCACGCGTGCCAGTGAACGAACCTTTACGGATTTTTATTGTGATAGTCACCTGGATACCAAAGGCCTAAGGCATCGGAGACTTGCTCATGAAAGGGCTTATCGCATTCGAGCATGCGCACGGCGAGTGAAACCCAGTACCGCAGTACCGAAATGTATTCCTTCCACAATGAATAACTTACATAATCAGAAATTAATTTCCTGTCGAATCCAATAAGACAGAAATTGATACTTGACTTTCGATGATATAGAAATAATCATGATTTAATTATCGTTTGGAAGGTAATAATGCTCTAATATTCAGGAAAAATAAATGTAATTACTAGCTAATATATCCGTGTAATTATCTACGTAGTAGAGTTCGGTAATTGTAATATAGGATGGTACTACTGGGATAAAAGTATTCTTTGTTAAATCCCGATTTTGAATTATCGTTGACTTCACTTCTTCTAACGTTACTAGGTCACATCTATTCCCCTAATATTCAAAGACCTGCATAGTTTTAAAGTTAGCGAGCACCAATACCTTTAATTATCAAATGAGTCCTCACACCCTGAATGGAGCGTAAAGCCTCCTGCAGACACACGCGATTAATCGCGCTGCGACAACGAGCCAAGCCAATTTCCACTCTAAAAATACTGCGAATGGACCGCGACATGTCGCCCCGCGCAATTAATCGCGTGCGTCTGCAGGAGGCTGAACTGTCGAGACTCGTACTGACTAAAATCCACGGTGTCTTTCAATAGCCTTTTACGTTCACGATAAGACCCGCAACCCCGGTAGGTACCTCAACCAGGTTTTTAACTTGGCCTTTTGGGAGACGTTAGCGACGTAACAGTTTAATATACATGACATACATTTATAAACTCACGTCAGTCCCTTAAGAGAAGATGGAAAGTACAGCTAACTGCTTTGATCATTACTTTTTTTTTTTAAGCGTTGTAAAATCATCAAAGGAGTCCTCCCACCCCGGGCAGGGCGGGAGGGACTGTCAGACTCGTACTGACTAAAATCTTAGTCGAATTTAATAAAATACCACAATATTTGAAGTCAAAACCAATATGGCAGTATTTTTCTTCTCTCCATATTGTGGGATTTATAGTAAGTGATTTAGTGCTACTAAAATTCCCATTTTTATCGACAGAAATCAGAGGCAAAAACATAAAAATATCCAATTTAGTAACAACGAAGCCCGTATGAGATATAAAAATAACGATAAACACGTAAGTGAAACATAAAATGAAATTTCAATCAAATCTCGCGTAAAATATTCGTATAATATGTAATTGTAATTCTAGGGGTAAGCGGGTGTTTAAATAAAACCTACATTTCACCCGTTATGTTAAAGTCCCTAGGTGAACTAGGCCCTAGGCGGTCATATTGATCTGCAGTGTTATTATCCAACAGGGTTGGCATTGTAATTGAAATATTTCTTAAATATTAGAAAAAAACATTACAATCATGTTTTTTTCCATTGATCATTTTTCGTAAAAAAATCATTACAACGGGCGAATTTGAAAAGATGTAGTCTAAAAATGAAACATAAACCCTCCTGCAGACACACGCGATTAATCGCGCTGCGACAACGAGCCAAGCTAATTTCCACTTTAAAAATACCGCGAATGGACCGCGACATTTCGCCCCGCGCGATTAATCGCGTGTGTCTGCAGGAGGCTTAATTGATTTATACGTTTAGACATCGATAAATTAGGTGGAATTAATTGAAAAAAAAACCAGAAACTAAAAAAAAAACACTTGTTTAAAACAATTTGAACTGTTTGTTTTATAAATTTGAAAAAAAAAATTAAAGTTTTATTTTTCAACCCTTTTATCCAAGGACACAGCCTTGTGAGCAGCGTTGCCCCAGCGACGAAAATACAGCTTAGCAGTGACGTGTAAAAGAAGAATGTCAAAGCTCTGCCTCGACGACGAACTCGTCATATTCTTTTAGAGAATAGCATAACTGGTAGAGCTTCCAGGCCCTTGAGTCCTTTGACAAACATTAGACGTTATTGGATCTAGACTCTAGAGCGTCGTCCCCTGGTATTGCCACTCACATCTGCCTTGCAAAACCTTTTCCCATTTTATTCATACTGTAATTCACTTTTCTTCTCGAGGACCCGGGTATCCATCTTCCATTCGGTTTAGTCTATGTTCGATCCCCACGATCTTTACCCCTGTCCATGTTGAACCCCTGAGGGACTATTGTAAAGAAAATTAATAATTAAACACGCTCTCAGTATTCCTTTAAGCTATTGTCAAACAGACAGGCGAAGCGAATGCGATCCGAATCCTGTCATATAGAAAACCGAAAGCGGTCCGATAGTCTATGTGACAGGCTTCAAAAAATTCCATACATTAACAAACAAAAACGCTTCGCTTCGCCTGTGTGTTTAATAATAGCATTAATGTCTTTTCAGTTACCTAACAACAAAAGGTTGAAAATGGACAAAGAAAAGATTACCGATGTATAAAAATCCGCGTTCAACCCCTTAGGGGTCGAAGTTGGACTTGGTCTAAATCTTCCATTTTGATGAAACTAATCAGTTCGTCCCTCCATACCATGAAGGAGAGGGCGGAGGGGGGGGGCTACCGCGTCCCCGCCTCGCTGTCTTACGACACAAGTTCTATGATATTTTACCATATGCCATACAAATTTGATAGGCTTGATCATGCCGATTTGATCACATCGATTTGATCCTTCCGATTGGATCAAATCGGCATGATCAAACTTCAAATCGGCAGTTGTGATGCCAACTTAGCAACTTTATAGCTAGATCTAGCTATAAAGTTGCTAAGTTGGCATCACTGCTGCCGATTTGAAGTTTGATCAAATCGATCGTCATGCCGATTGGACGATAGGCAGTATGGTGTATGGCTACCATTACACATTTCAACCTAAAACCTCTTTATCAACAACCTGTATTAACTGTATACTTGTAACATATTGAATGGTTAACTTCTAAACGTAAACAAAGCACACCAGGTACTTCGGTCCCCTGATACTCGTCACACTTCACGACTAAATTGGTTTGGACATCGAATAAAAACCTTCAATGCGTCACTACGCAGAATTTGGAGCAGAAGTGCAGTTTAAAAAGAAACTACGCAACAACTGAAATACGGAAGTTTTTCCTCAGTATCAAAGACTCATTTGATGATTTTACCAGGCTAAAAAAAAAAGTATCAAATGGCATTAAAAATACCTTCATAATCGTGGGCAGCATTGTACAATTCATTACTTATTAATTAGGCTTTACTTTTGTACAATATGTCCCTGGTACTTGAGGTCTAATCGCTAAGCACGAAACCCGTGGTTTCGGCCTTAGTTACGGGCGTTTTGACAACGGGCCCGAACTAAGAACGAATGTGTGACAGATAGTCTAACTCAGATGCGTACGACATACGATAGGTACTCAAAACGTCGGATAGATTAACTCTTCACTCTGCAAATTTTAGTCCTACCAGTACTCATACCATGAGTTGTCATTACGATACTCGATCAGACGCATCGACCGCGTTTGGCGCTCTCATTGGTTGAGAGTTCATACAAGCTTGGAGCGGGCCAATGAGAGCGCCAAACGCGGTCGATATCAATGATCGAGTATCGTTATGACAACTCATGGTATGGGTACAGAATATAAAAACAAGAAAGTTAAACTCAAAGAAAGATATGCCTTTTAAAATCTTATTTTCCAAATTACAAGATTACAAATTACAACGACCCCCGCTGGGAATCGAATCTGAGGCCTCGCATAGGTACTAAACACCTGAGCTTATTTAAGTCTACCGCAGTTAAGAGACCGACAATTTGTTTACTTATATTTTCTGCAAAGCTTTTTTAAGCCTGGAGCGTGAAAAGGTTTGGTCAGGGACCCCTAATTATGAAAGACTTTGGGTTGAGCGCAGTAAAAGCGGTTAGGCGCAATGCGTAGGTCTTAAATCATATCTGGCATTATCATTTAGTACGAAACAAAGCGGGATGGGGAGATTTTGGGCGTTTTCGCTTTTAATCCAGGAACAGATTTGTGCCTTCTGAGGTCTGAGCAGCTCGTAATGGCTCGCTAGTAAAAAGGTCGTCAGTTGAAATACATATTTTCCATATTTTACTTAAATATTCTATGAGCAAGGCAGAAACTACGCCACCATATACCTATCCTTTCATTTCATCCAGCGTGACTAATAAAATTCTATCTCTATTCTACTAAGAACAAACAAGTTATTTCATGATTCTTTTTGTACAAATCCACTATTTTTTGCACGAAGGATAGAAACACTTATTTTCTATATTTTAAACATTGCTATGTTTGAAACGGTACATACAATTTTTCTATTCTGTCATTTTATCTTTTCTTCCGTCGAAAAACACTGATTCTACGGTGCCATGCTATGAGTGCAAATCTATTTAGAGTACATTTTTAATGAACAGAAACAGGTGTTAAAACACGGAATCAATTAACGATTGAAGATACGAACTCCTCCCCAACAGTGGTGAAAAACACAGACACCGGGGATTATTAAGAATTCCGGACAAACATTTATAAGGAAAACCGCTTAGTTCAACGATGCGGTACAAAGCAAGCAAATTAGTCCAACTTTAATTACTCCAATATCGTTATCACTTAGATCGGCAACATAAAGAGTGAACTCCCCAAAACATAAACAAAGTGACCTTTTAACTTTAAATGCCAAGTAATTACTCCGTTTAAACGAAGAAATAAGATCTGTTTAAATTGGGAAACTCATCTGGGAATTAAACAAAAACATGGTATTTATTCTAATCGGGTCTCAAGTTGAGCCAATTAAAGAAAATGGTCGGTTTTCGAGCTTCCTGAATAGTCCTATAGCCTTTGAGAGTCGGTACTATTTGCTGTGTGCTTTGTTGTAAATATTATTAGTCCAATTTGCATGGAAACTTGCATTTATGCTCCCTGAAGTCTCAAGGAAGTTGACTTTACCTTTAGTACCACCATCTTAACACCTACCTGAATAAGTAATCGAAGAAACTCTGCCCAGACATTGGATCATAATTTTATTTCTGCAAAGAATCTACACCTCTTAGACCTCGTGATGGTTTAGAAACAATAATATCATTGTTTAGAAAGTAAAATGATTTTATTATCATAATAATCATCATCATTTTCAGCTTGCTCTCGTCCACTACTGGTCAAAGGCATCTCCCAATGTACGCCACTGAGCCCAGTTTTGAGCATTCCTCAAAGTGCTTTCATCAAATTCAAGTAAGGGTCTTGATTTTTTTTCTGGCAACTGATGTTATCATACATATTCCCACTATTCATTACAGGTCCATTACATGAAGGTGGCCAAGGTGGACTGATTACCTGATGAAGGCCGAGCGAATCAGTGAGTCAGAAATCATGAAGATACTGGGTTTAATATTACCTCAGCTTGATCCAAAAGTGTTGCTAATACTAAGAACATAAAAGCGACATCATATTAACATACATTTCTACACTATGATCCATTTAGCCAAGCCAATTGTGCCATTAGAGCATGAACTTTCCGAAACTGCATTAGCACCCAACTTCGTGCCAAACGCGAGGTTTTATTAGACGTATTATTGCATTTGTTGGGCTATTTCTTGTTATAACTGTAGTTCTAGTATCCTTTCATTTATGGAATGGGTTCAAATCATCATCATCATTATACTGCTGCATTTTCTTTTCCCAAACTTCTCCAGTCATCATCATCATTATCATCATCCACAGTCCGAATTCACTCACTGATGGATGGGTCCGTTTTTTCTTGTGCTACTCTCCACAGTTCTGTGTCTGTCCCATCCAAGTCTTCCCCGATAGCAAAATTGTTTTTGGGTGGGATCCACCCCCAAGCGATCCATCACGGTCAACGGTATATCCGGCTACCTACAACCTGAGAGCTGAGCGCTCCCTCTACCAGAGGATAGAGGGATGAGGATTCTAGGTGCAGAAATTCCAGTTCTTTCTGGAATCGCTCCATCTTAGGTCGGACAGCGAGTCGCCCGTTACTCGCCGGCCGCATGCCCGCGCCTACGGAAGCCGGAGATCGTCTGCCGACGTCCGTCGCCGTGGTCGTCTACCACTGCGTCTAGGTAAAATATGGACTGGATAAAAAATGAGATGAGGAGGTCAGGGTGTTACAGGAGAGCCCTAAATCCAGAAGTGGACGGAACCCATCGTCTGAGTTAATTAACTAAGTCAATCATCAGTTCAGAACTGCACTTAATTTCGCAGTAAGTACCGGAATTTTCCAACGCACTGCATATTTTGGAGGATTATCTTTTTTTTTAGAAACGAGATAAGATAGCTTTGATTCTTTTTATATGTATACCTATGGTCGTTATAGCTAAATTAACGTGATTATCTTTCATACAAGCGATAGTTGCAGTAGACTAGAAAAAAGCAGTAAGCCATAGGGCTTATACATATAAGCCCTCATTTCGGGCCGACTCCCCTATACACCGCGTGTAAAAAAAGGCCTGTACAACGCCTAAGTTTTCAAGACATTGTTAAAACCGCTAACTATGAAGCATCGTAGTATATTATAAATTTTACATATGAAGTAACCGTTTCGTATTTCATTTAGAAGTTTTCACGAGTGTATGTTGTACTAGTAGTAACGTTACACTTCGTAACTGCTAAAGTTCAGTATGTCGGTCGAGATTTTGCCAAAGTTAGCAGAATTTTGTAGAGAAACCTGCCATTTGTTTAAACGGTGTCGTTGAGAAGTGACGTAAGAAAATGTTTACCTATCTTAGTCCTTAAGTCAATTCTTTATACATAATATACACTCACCGGCACGGAATCTTGGCCAAGCGCGTATTTCGCGATAACAAGAGCTTTAAGTGTTTCCTATGATTATTTATTATGAAGGTTGGTCTAAAAAATGTTTACCCTTAGTTCAAGAGGGTAATTTATCATGTTTGAGTGCAATATGACGTTATTTTTAAGTTTTAGTTGAACCCGGTCATCCGAACGACTAAGTTGCTGTTTTAAATTTGTGTTTTGTGAAAGTTTATTGTTAAGTTATTCAATTATTGTGAAATCGTACTGTTACTTCAATAACTAAAGGTGATTTAATTCCAATAAAAATGCCATTAACACCATCACAGGTTGCACAAGCTGTTGCATTGATCGAACAAGGGCTGACACAGCGAGAAGTTGCTGTTATACTGAATGTACCACGTTCATCGATGCAGTATGCGCTGAAACGATACCAGGAGACAGGCCGCTACTCCCGCAGACCAGGCAGCGGAGGCGTCAGATGCACATCAGCCCGGGATGACCGCTTTATTGTCCTGGAAATTTTGAGAAACCGCTACCTCACCGCTGTTGAGATACGCCAGCGACTCCAGTTTACAAGAGGTGTCAATGTTAGTGAACGTACAGTGAGAAGACGAATGGAGGAAGTGAATTTAAAAGCTCGTAGACCAGCACGCGGCCCAGAACTTCTCAGAAGTCACCGAGTAGCTCGACTTCGATTCGCACGAGAACACGTCAACTGGACCCATGAGCAGTGGGCTCGAGTACTGTTCACAGATGAGTGTCGAATCGCTTTACGAGCTCCAGATGGTCGGGAGCGAGTGTGGAGAAGAAGAGGAGAGCGGTTTTTACCCATTACCACCACACAAACTGTTAGTTTTCATGGAGGCTCTATAATGGTTTGGGGAGGAATAAGTTCCGATGCACGTACGGAGTTGGTTATCGTCGATAACCGATTAACGGCAACACGATACATCGAGGAGATTCTTCAGGAACACGTGTTACCATATTCAGGGTTTATTGGGTTCGACGAATTCCTCCTAATGCACGATAACGCGCGTCCACACGTTGCACATTGCGTGGAGGAATACCTTACAGAGGTTGGTATTCAAAAATTGCAGTGGCCAGCTCGTAGTCCAGACTTAAATCCAATAGAGCATATCTGGGACATGCTTAAAAGAAAAATAAAGTCCTCCTCCAACCCGCCTGAAACTCTGAACCAGCTTCGAAATGCAGCACTGACCGCTTGGGAAAGCATACCACAAGTTGAGATCAGAAACATCATCCAAAGTATGCCAGAACGAATGCAAGATGTTATCAGGGCTAGGGGAGGAAACACCCGATATTAAAA
Source organism: Agrotis exclamationis (assembly GCA_950005045.1). Lineage (NCBI taxonomy): Eukaryota > Metazoa > Arthropoda > Insecta > Lepidoptera > Noctuidae > Agrotis > Agrotis exclamationis. The sequence continues at coordinate 20,707,665 of OX465429.1, read as the reverse complement.
TGCAAACACAACTAAGACTTTTTGGTTATTTTTCATTATGTGGTCTTTTTAAATTGACAGTGTTAAAACCAATATTTTTGTGAAAATGCTTATTTTTTAAAAGATTACTGCTGGTGCATCAATTTTTCAATAACTGAGTTACAAAACCATAAAAAAACCCTAATTTAGTGCATAAACCCATAATATAGTGAAAATTAAATATTTAAATAGAAATTATCGGCAAGTTATTGGTGGCCAAGTTTCCGTGCCGGTGAGTGTACATGTTTGATAATACACTGATTAACTCGCGGCACTGCCGTAGCTACATGTATAATTTAATGTCTTTTAATTACTGAGTACAATTTCAGTGCACTCTATAAATCCATACAATGTCAGCACTGGTTTAAGTTAGTGTCAACGGCTTATTAAACCTTCTGCGGGTACCGAATCATAATTAAAAGTCTCTTTAACCAGCCAGGTTGGTTTCAACCTCCCATCTGGGCTCAGCATGGCCGAATTTTCAATTTAATTCCCGAATTTTGAATTTCATCGTCCAAGTTAGGCAAATACTACCCGCCATACTATTTACCGCTAAAGGCTTAACTCCGAGCTATTCGCCAACCAGGGAATACTGTCATAAAGACGAAACTAATACCAATTAGAACCAAATTAATATCGATGACGACGAATTTGCGATGAGATGGTTCGCCAGAATTTGGTATTATTTTAGTATCTTGTCGATTTTGCTAGATAGATTATTCTGGTAATTGGATTTGTGACTATGTAACTACATAAAAATACCTAGACAAATGCCAGGATTTGTCTTGTTTCAGCCTCCTGCAGACACACGCGATTAATCGCGCGGGGCGACATGTCGCGGTCCATTCGCAGTATTTTTAGAGTTGAAATTAGCTTGGCTCGTTGTCGCAGCGCGATTAATCGCGTGTGTCTGCAGGAGGCTTTATCCTGTAGTACATTGTGGGCTTCGATTTACAAGTTGTCCATCGTGTGTTCGAATACAGGCAGATGAATACACCTACCCAAAATATTGACTTCATTTAATTTCTTCATCACCACTGCTCTTAAAACGGTGAAGAAAAACATATTTGTCAGTAAACCGATGATGGCTTAACATTGTGGATTTATAGGCGTACAAAAGAATCAAAAATTCACAATTCATAATAATAACTGTGTCTGCGACCATTCTACGAATTGCATTATTCTCCTATTATCATCCTGCTAAAGCGGCCATTTTGGTCCAAAATAATGTACACTGATGGTTAAAAATAATAATAAAAACAAGCAGAGTGCCGGCGATAAAATCCTTATTATAAATAGCTTTCGCAATTTTCATGGTTTACGTAAGATTAAGGAGTAAGCTTGAGTGGTTGCTTATTACTTTTTTTTGTTTGTGGTTTCAGCAAAATCTTGGTGAGTTCCGATGCCATTTTTTGTGGTTGAAAAGATAGGCAAAATACCTCTAGGCCGGCCATATACGAATTGCTTGAAATAGTAAGTTTCGAAAACTTCAAACTGCAACTGCATAGCTATAGCTGCAGTTTTCTACGTTCATGGAACAACTCTTCTGATCGAGCAGTCTGTGAATAGGCGACCTTATTAAGTGATTCTGGTCGCGGGACTGTCGAAGCAGGAAACCGAAGTCTTGGAACGTAAAGTAAAACGCTGTTGAAGACACGGTTGATTTTAGACCTTTCATACCCGCAAGGCGACGTAAGTGTTCGATACCTTACGACTTTGGTATCCAGGCGACTATCGCAATACAAATCCATAGAGGTTCGTACACAGGCACGCGTCAATGGATACCAAAGTCGTAAGGTAGTCTGGCAGTCCTTTCTGCTCCTCCCAGGGCGAGGACTCATTCGATGATTTTAACAACATAAAAAGATAAAGAAAATGGTAAAAAAGTGGACTTTGAAATTGCGACAGCCGATGTCATATTTTAAGGGTCGTTCATTTTTTAATCCTCCCTGTGTACCCAATCACAGCCCATTAGTTCTAGTTTTCAATATAGTAGGTATTAAAATGTGATGTTGCGAAATAAGCTGCTTATATTCGTGGAGTGCTTTTCCAAAGAGGCTTCCATTTTCAGTACACCATTTATCTATTTCTATTCATTAGTTATAATTAAAGTTCACTTAGGTATACCTGGAAATTTTATCCTTTATGTATGTCACTACTTCATTTACGATTTAGATTTCTATGAGAGGAGTAATTTTCGTTTGAATTCTGTTGAGAAGCTTTATTTGTGGGATCCCAGAGACTGAATTTGACATAATCTTGAACCTCACACCCAAATAAATCAGAATTGAGGAGTAGGTAAACCTAATTTCAATTAGTGGTTAGTATGCTAACGCCGTGAGCATCAACCACTGCGTTAGCATGCTTTAGGTGTAATGGGTGACTCGTTTGATGACTTTACAACGATAAAAAAAAACATGGCCTATGTTCAGCAGTGGACGTCTTCCGGCTGACGATAAATGATAAATGATAAATAAATGATAAATGATATTTATTTTGTAAGTTGGTCATAAAAAAACACTTTTACACGTCATAACCAATATTTTAAAGCTAGATGAGGCCGGTGTTTCGTACCTGACTACTCTGAGAAGAAACAGCCGAAACAAACTCAGAGGTCACAGTCTCTTTTAAAGTCCAGACATTGTTTTGCTCAGGTCATACGAGGACCATGCGGGTGTCTGAGATGGTCTTTTGAGGAAAGAACCACACAGATTTGAGTGGACCTGTCCAGTCAGTGCAAGCATTTGTCGGTTATCGTGTAGCTCGACTCAGAACACAAGGAGCTCAACGACACGACGAACAATACCAAAGAAAGGACATTTGGGTAGGCCGCTTAAAGTACTCAAATTGTCAGACAGTAAAATTATTATAAGTCAAAAACAAAACTTCCCCACATTCGTCCTCGCATTCACAATGCTAAAGTACACAAATTATAATGATGATGATGATGATGATGAAAAAAAAAACATGCTTTGGGTGACAGATGTCTGCATTAGGCTGCGTTTCCACCAGAGATGTGCGATGGAAATGTGTCGTGGGAGGATGTCTAGCTGTGCTGTGAAAATGTGTGGGCGTTTCCACCAAAGCTATGCGATGAAAATGTGCCTACGAGGATGTGTAGCGGAGCTGTGAAAATGCGCATTAATGTGTGGTGCGCGAGGATTCGTTGCGAAGCTGTGAAACGTGTCGACGAGGGTGCGGTGTAATGGGAGCGGAGGCACAACACATCCCACTCACACATCCCTCGCACACATCCCTCGCTTGTTTTGTATGCAAAAAAATGTAGCTCCGCTGAGCCGTTTCCACCAGAGCTGTGCTGACCGAGGCGAGGTAAATGAAGCGATTCTATTGGTTCTTTACAAACACATCCCTCACTACGCATCCTCGCACATCTCTGGTGGAAACGCAGCCTTAAGCATGGCTCCATCAATATAATTATAACCTTTGTGTTTTGAACGCAAAAGATTTCACAATTAGTTTTGGAGTCTCTTGGCCTACTAAATTTAGATTGCCATCGACAAGAGGATTATTTTCTGTTCGTATTTGAGTTCTAAAGTAGTTATGAAGAGGGAAAATTCGAATTATGGGCAACAATAACAACGGACAGCTTGTTCAGAGAGCATTTAATTAATTTGCCTTATTTTAAGGGTACCTCTAACAATATAAATAAGTCTCGCAACGAAGATAGGGACCCGTACGTAAGTAACTCATAACTTTTGAGTGAACCCTACCGCCTATTACGTAGTATTGATTTCAAAATTTTGACAACACATCGGGAGGCGGAACAACTGTTCAATTATTTTGTCGCCAATTGTTAGATTGTGCTCATAACTAATCTTATTAAAAACTCAAGAAACCATGACCCGGACTTCATGCTTAGAAAGTATATAGCGGACGCCCAAAACTAGCTGTAGTAAACAGCAATTCTAATCCCGATCTACCGCCAAACTCCATTAACGCTAATTTTCGCCTCTACGTGTATAATTCTAAGCATTTAGTCGCCTTTTCAGTGCCTAAATAGGCCAGTCAACACGGTCAAACAACACAGTAATAGCATATAACATATAGCACATAATTGGACCCGTTTAGGATCTCACACGTACACGAAAATTGTTCTAATGGGCCCTTTTACCTTTTTCCTTGAGGTCCTTAATCTGATAAGGGCCAGCTAAGAGCCTGTAACGGTTCAGCGATTTCCAGAAATGGCGATTGTAGTAAACGTTATCACCAATAAACAGTTATGATTTTTTTTGGACTGAATCTGTGATCTAGGTTGAATGAAGGACGCACTAAGTCGTATATTGGTGTTTTTCCGAAGGTATCCCGTAACCCCTACACTACTAATTTATTAGTTATGTTAACTGTAACATGGCGTAGCTAGGTCAGAAGGGGCCCCGTATCAAAATTTGTTTGGGGCCCTTTTCATCTAAGTTTTGCAGAATAAAGACAAGCATTCTGACTCGTAACTAATGCAATTAGCTAATAAATAGAGAATGCTGATCGAATGATCGTAGCTCATTTATGACAATACATATCGCCTTTTTGAAAATTGAGCTATGTTAGGAGTTCGATCGCGGGCATGCGGGCGGCTAGTAATGGGCGACTCACTGTCCGACCATGGACCATTCCCGGGTCGACGGCGCGTTGTGTTCCACGCGCGCCTCAAAGAGTGTCAGCATGATGACGGGGCCCCCCTCTAGAGGCCAAAGCCTGCCGGGGTCGCGGGACTTATCTCATTACCGTGACCCCGGAACATAAAGGGCTATTGAAGGACACCGTGGATTTTAGTCAGTACAAGTCTGACAGTCCCTCCCGCCCTGCCCTGGGTGGGCAGGGCCTCATGACTCATTTCATAAATTTACAAAGATAAAAAAAATGTTAGGAGTTCGATAATTGGAGCTTTATGGTTTTCATTTAAGATCAACTTTTTTGTTTTAATTTTTATTCCAAACGTCGTGGGCCCTTGACACTTGTGGGGGCCCGTATAATTGATACCTACGGCTGATACGACGGTAACTACGCCTCTGTACAGTGTCAATAAGTTTTTGACGGCACGATTAGAGCAGTAACTGGGCGATGGGTTGCTGCGCTGGGTTGCAATTCTATGCCCTGCGAGCTTCGATCATTAATAACAACTAGATACACAATCCCGTACAAAAACGAACTAAAAACTGTCCTCAAGTAGGTCGTAAAATAGAAAGAGAAAGAAATATAACTGGCCAACATATTATACCAAAAGAAATTAAACCTTATTCAAATGAGTTAAAGTCGGATTTAGAACGGTCATAAAAACACATTAAATACGACCGCGACTCGAATCAAACCCATGTTACCCGACTAAATCAAGTAGCCATGCGACACTACGAAATGTACGTTTAGTATAAAGTCTTTTCAATTTAGGTGTTTTATAAACCCGGCTGATAATTTCGTACATTTTAAAATAAATGTTTTACGGCGATCAAAAGGATGACCGATCTCTGATTTGGTCATTCTTTTGGTGAGGACGTTTTTTGTCGCTGATTGTGTATCTAGTTGTTATAAATGATCGAAGCCTGCGAGGGCCAAAGTTCTACAGTCAAATTCAGACGTGTAGTACTCTCAATCATCAAGGTATGGATGGCCTTTAGATGAAAAAAGAGATCATTTCAATTTCCTTTCCCTATCCTTATCTCTTCTCAAATATGTTTGGATCGGGTCCCAGTCTATACCACAGAAAAATATAATGTTATTTTTTGTGGATATTAACATTAATAAGCGTTGAGCGTTTTTATAATTATTATAAAAACGCTCAAGTGGGGAGTAGTAGCACGTAGCAAATAAATATGAATATGAAAATAAAGATATTATATGAAATATTCCAGCGTTAAAATATCACATTTATTTTACGATCAAGCCTGCCTGAATGTTTTCAGGTAAATCTTTTGCGTATTTTTATCAATAAATAAATCTTAGCTCCATTTTTGTACCTTTTCTTTCATGTAATTATTGGGTGTCGGCTTTTGGTCGCCTATTGAGATTAAGCAGAACATCCATCGCCCTGTTATGATAAGATCGGGTCTCCCACGTGTAAAAGATTCTAAAACGATTTGTGTCAAGGTTTAATACTGGACTGTACCCTTTGGAATTGAGTAACTTTCCATAATATTGTTATACTTGACGGTTTTCTGCTCAGGGCCAAAGAATATCATTCAATATCTATTACCAAAAACAATCAAGGAATCCTGAAGAATTTTATTAGAGAACCTTCTTCTTTCTTTAAAACTGTGACTCAGTATAATAATCTTATCTTATTTACAAACCATCCCTACGCTATAAGTTCTACCACGAACAAAAGTCAACGACCCCGCAGTTCTGCCATACCTCATAAAGGTAGGGTCAGCAACAAAAGTCACTGAGCCGAAAATACACTTCTGCGAATTTCTCCTTTATCGTTCCTGTATCCGTATCCTTTATCGGGATATATTTTTGTCACTCCTAAAAACTGGAACTCCAACGAGTACCTACCTAGTTTCTTGGTTTTTTTTTTGCCACGTTCATAATTTATTAGTTTTACTTAGATTCATTGTTTAATGAGAAAGGAGTTTTGTTGCTAAGAATAATTTTAAAAGAAAGGAGGTTGACAAAGAAAAAAAAATGGAACTAATACGATTATTAATTTCAGTCAGTAAAACGACATTTCTAGTGTAGCAGGTTTGTTTCATTTTGTATGTATCAGTGACAGTTGCACTTGTCATTTTACTGACTCGAATTAATAATCAAACTTTAGTGTCCGTGCCAGTACTCATAACTTTTAGCCGCTAGTGTCTATGTCAATCATTACATCAAATTGCATTAAACATTCATTTCATTTCAAAATGTAGTACCTCGTATTTGAAACAGACATCATAGTAAGAATAATTCGCTCAGGCTCAGAATGTCCACTTCCCAAAATGTCCACCGGTTGCAAAACGTCCATTTCCCAAAATGTCCACTTCCCATAATGTCCACTTCCCAGAATGTCCATTTCCCAAAATGTCCATTTCCCAAAATGTCCACTTCCCAAAACGTCCATTTCCCAAAATGTCCACTTCTAAATATTAACTTTTTTTTTTTGAAAATATATAAAAGTCCATTATTTGCGTAAAGTCTCAAAAAGCGAAATCTACCCTAATTAAGTTAATTACAAGTTGGGAAGTGGACATTCTGAGCCTGAGCGGAATAATTGTCTATTTTACTGAAAAATACCTAATTAAGTAGTCCAAAAGTTTGAATAATGTCAAAAAATATTTGAACGTATTCTTTTGTTACATAAACCAAAATTTTATCCATTGCTTCTAAAATCACAATACGTCACGCGGTCGCTATAATTTTATAGGCGTTATAGATCACAAGACCCCACTCTCGAATTTCGACGCCTTTTAAATATACATGTTTGTCAATATTCATTGTTTTAAAAACAAAAAAAAAACGTATCCAACTTAGGTATTCAATTTTCTAACTGACAAGCTAAACAGATTTTCAATTTATTTGTGCGGTAAATGCCCATTTGCCTTTATAACTTGCCGACCATACAATCATGAGTCAGTACTGGTACTGGCAACATTGCGGCACAGTCCACTCCGTTTTGCAAGCGATAAGGCCGCTCCCTTCAAAGCACATACTGTTATCACGTTATCTCTTATCAGTTCGATACTATGCTCGTCGTCAAGAATAAATCGATACACGGTTTGAATTTATGTTGTTTTGACATGAAACAACATAAGAATTGTGAAAAAATCTAATGTAAAAACCTGTGTTTATGGTTGCACTCCTCCGAAACGGCTCGACCGATGTTAATGATTTTTGCGGAGTTTATGTTAGGATGAATGTGGATTTTACCAGGGTAAAAAAAGCAAACTTATCTTTAAAAAAATGAGCTGTACAGTACATCCAAATTACAATAAAAAGATTTCACTTACCGGTAAAAAATAATATGCGCCGTGGCTTCCCTCATGTGGAAATTTTCCTTATTATTAACCAAAGATGATTGATAGTATAGATCTCTGTTACGGGCTTCTCCGCAACATAATTTCTCTTTGATCATTAAAAATGAACTCTTACCTGAAACAAATAAAATACAAATTAGTTCATTTAATTACATTTCTTGGTATTTCTTAATGTTGAACACATGAAAAGATGTTGAAGAATATTTCTCCGCAAAAAACATTTTATGTGACAACTTTTAGAACGCCAAAACGGTGTATTAATCCAATACCAACAGCTAATACCATTTGGTATTAGTTTGTTTTCGATTTTATTTTCTATTCCCAACATGTACCACTTTTTTTAAATAAAAAATCTATTACTAACGAATACCAAAACGTGACTTTTTGTACACTGAGCTACACCAATTACATACTATCGATGCAAGAGCGAGCGAAGCGAGCTCGGAACTTGGGGCACCCCGACTCGGACAGGCTAGGTTCGAAGGGGAGGGGGGTCTGAAAGACCCCGCCATCCCCTTTGTGTTAGGTTACTTTAAACCTTGCAAACAGAAATAGGAGCCCCGCGAAGCAGGGCTCCGTCGAGCTACCTTGGTAGTACGCTTGTCTTTTTCATCGTTTTATTCATCGCATTATTTTCCTTTTAATTCGATACCCGAAAATACTCTTTTTCAACCAAATACTCGTAGCCGTTAGCGCATATTTTATTGCGATCAGATTAATAAATGCATCCAATATGTTCTTAACATATTAGGTATAAATTACTTATGAATGAGCTTTTTTCTGACGGATGTTTGTAACCTTTCACGTTAAAATCCACCAAAATACCTATAATAAAAAAAAACTAAATATAACTTATGCATCAGCTTATCATTGGCTAAATAATAATAAAAAAAAACATGCTTGGCATATTTATACCGTAACAACAATAATAAGTAAGTATACCCAAATAAAAACAAACAAATAAAAAACTTTTTCAAAAAAAAATGTAACCGCCTTCAAAAACAACCATAAAAAAACCTACAAAATAACTTTTCTTTCGGAAGTCGGTGTCTTTGTTTTCTTTATTTCATTGTCTTTTTTTGCCACCGACTTCCGAAAGAAAAGTTATTTTGTAGGTTTTTTTATGGTTGTTTTTGAAGGCGGTTACATTTTTTTTTGAAAAAGTTTTTATTTTACTCTTTTTAGTTTAAATATTCAACCCGAATTCTTGTCAAATACAACATTGTGCACTGGAATTTTGTAATCCATAACACCGGTAATAACATCGCTCATGTACACAATAAGCTAATAAAATTCCCTATCTCAAAAACTACTGAACCGATTTTGATGAAACTTACAATATTCCCTAAGTTAAATGATACCTAGTACAACAAAAAAAGAATTACTTAAATCGGACTTGTAGTTCCAGAGATATGCGAACTCAAACTAAATCAGTCGATGCCTACTCCTTACTATTAAGGAGTTCTACCTTCTATCATCAGCTCAGCTACATGAAATTATGATTACCATACGCAAGTACTTAAATTACTTCATAAAATTTGCGAAAAACGGTGTGTCGGCCTATAAAATTCGAGGGTTGCCCTCGATTTCTCCAGGATCCAAACATCAGATCCCAACTTGGTGACTATGGGACCACCTCAGAAGTACCTCCTTTCGAACAAAAAGAGAATTTTAAAAATCGGTCCACTATTGGCGGAGTAATCGCGTAACAAATATACAAAAAAAAAAAAAAACATACCGTCGAATTGATAACCTCCTCCTTTTTGAAGTCGGTTAAAAAGTACACTGGCCCAAAAAGCTCATGCTCTTAATAACTTTCTCTATTGAACTCGGACGCAGGTAAAAATGAAAGGTATGTTCAAAATCTCAATGCAATTTGTACGCCCTGCCCTCTTTGCTCTTCTGTAAAAGTATCACTGGTAACCACTATATCTACATATAAAACATAGCTTTGTCTGCAAAACTATCACGTGGCCATAGCGAATAACCAACGGCTTTTGAAATTATACCATAAAGTCAAAGCAAGGTCTTTCCACGCCAGATTTTTCTCAATATCTCTTAAAATTGAATGGAAAAACATCGCTTGGAAACCCACTTGTGATAACCACTAAATTGCAGAGGGTTGCGTGGTGTCCCAAGCTCAATAAGCCAATTTTGCCCATTGTTCTTTCTCTTTTAAGGTTGAAGAGCTGATACTCTCTCGAGTTTTTATAATTACATGATTTTTTTTTAATTTTTGAAGCCTTGCTGTTCCCTGTTTTCATTCCTGCTGCACAGCTCCTATTGATCGCAGCGTGATGTTTTATAGCCTAATATATAGCCTTTCTCGATAAATAGACTATCAAACACAAAAATATTTTTTCAATTCGAACCAGCAGTTCCTGAGATTAGCGCGTTTAACCAAATAAACTCTAAGCCTCCTGCAGACACACGCGATTAATCGCGCGGGGCGACATGTCGCGGTCCATTCGCAGTATTTTTAGAGTGGAAATTAGCTTGGCTCGTTGTCGCAGCGCGATTAATCGCGTGTGTCTGCAGGAGGCTTTAGCTTTATAATATTAGTATAGAAGTATAGATAGGCTCGCGTTCTTTTTCTTCATCGTTGCACTCTTGGCAGAGTGGTCGTGGTCATCATTTCAGCTGTTAGTGGCTCGATTAACAACACGCCGCCATTCCTGTCTGACGTGACGTGTAGGGAACTGTCCACAGCTGCTTTTATCTGGCCCGTCCATCTCATAGGCGATCTACCTCGTGCTCGGGTGCCTTCAACTTTGCCCTGCACCACTAGGCGCTCGATGGACTAGTCGCCACGCTGGGATACGTGTCCAAAGAATGTCAGGATTCGAGTTTGCACAATGGGACAGGCGCTTCTTGATGTCAAGTTCCTGCATTATGGAGACGTTAGTACGGAATTCATTCTATGATACCCCAAGCATTCTCCTCCAGCACCACATTTCGAGAGGCATTAGGCTCGCGTATTACCACCATATTGTATTCTGATGGTAAGCAATAATGTGGTCGACAGTGAATCATGCACGCTTCTCAAAATAATGCTGTCGCTTATTATGCGTTATTTTGAGAACAAAATCACAAGAATAAAGTCCACTAGTCTTAAATTTTCAAAGGTCATTTAATCCTATTTGTGCCTTCATTGTTTGTTATTGTAGGACGATGTTATTCTTTATAGCTTATATTCTTTCGGACTTTATGGAATGTTTGTTCTTGGAAATTGAGGGCCTTGTTTTGCGAAAACATTGCCTTGATTCCAGAATAATCTTTCCTCGGAAAAAATGCCAAAGCTGTTCCTGAATTTAAAACCGCAGCTTAGAATTTACTGAGCCTTAATACTAGTCTTACCCTGACCTTTTAAAACAATGGCGCTTAAGATTTAAATTTTACATACCTGCCTTCTAAATTTTCCCCATAATTAAGTCTCGATTTAGTATGAAATTTATTACCACCTCGAAACCGGCAGTCTTAAGATAATCATAACATACTTCGCGTAATCTCATTTGATTAATGAGGTGTTTGAGAATACCTTTCAAGTTTCATGCTTATATCATATTGCTTTAGGTTTACTGTCGTTTACTGCTTGTAAATTAAATGGATATTGCAAAACAAGTGTTCCGATGTCCACTGGTTTTTAAAGTTCAGTAGTTGAAGAAAGTTCAGAAAAAGTAATAAAGAAAAAACAGTAAATGATGCTGTGGCGACTGACCCGGGAGAATGGTAGAAGAAAACGCGTTGCGACAGCCACAAGAAAGATAGGATAGGGCAGGAATATGTTGATATGGCAATGCAATCGGTGTTCATCAAATCAACAACGTGAAAATTAAGAGCTTACGCGCACTTACGATTTTATATTGACTGATAGTTCAGTCACAATCGTACATAGATCAATTAATGAGGATTTTTTAATTGCGCACACGGCGTTAAAACTCCATACTGATATTTTGATAGATCAACTTAAAATCGGAAGTGCGCGCAGACTCTCAAGAAAAAAAATGTCTTCTACCGATAGTTTAACGCGAAGATGGGACGGTAATATAAATCTCAGTGGCTTCTACCTCACAGATCATTTTATAATTCAGTCCCCGTTCCCCAATCGACTCCATTATCAGATAATAGCTAACTTTATTTAGCACAATGCTTTCCGTGAAATTCGCTATCATATCTTGGCCTTTACGGTATACATTTTTTTTTGCAAAAAAAAATGGCCTTGCACAGAATTTTTATCTATCGGTTCCGCCGTATTTTCGATATTGTATCGAGTTTCTTATTGAACATTTGTTGTGTACATAATGTTCCTTTTGCCCATTAATGAGAACTTTCTAGTTTCGCTAATTAGGTAGCTGTAAGAAGCAGCTACCAGATAATTTCTATAAGAAAACTGTTATTTATTAGAAAAAGCTTTTTATCAAGGTATTGTTATTGAGAGTTAATTGGCCTGATATTTGTTGTTTTTTTCGTTGATTCCGTTTTTATTCTTCTCTTACTCTTGATTTCTTTTGGATGCTTTGTACAGGATACAAAAAGTAACAGAATGTATAGTCAACATCAAACCACGTGTTATGCGAGAATAGCGATGTGTGAAAAATATAATTTAACTTTAGGTACCTTACTATAATTATAAACGCGAAATTTTGTGAGGACGGATGGATGGATATTTGGTACTCTCTCACGCAAAATCGGCTGAACGGTTTTACCTATGCACATAATAGTTTATAAACCTGGATTAGCATTTTTATCTCGGTATGACGACCTTGTGGGATAATTAACAGGAGAGCAACGCCACAGGTATAAGTAAGTTAAGGAAATGGAAACGGGACTGTCTCCTCAGGTAACCGTGACCCCCGAACATAAAGGGCTATTGAAGGATCACTGTGAATTTTAGTCGGTACAAGTCTGACAGTATGGGACTATGGCTGGGAGGACTCATTTGATGATTTTACAGCGATAAAAAAGAAAAAAGTTAAGGAAATATTAAAAACGTACCTACGTCTTATGTCAAGAATAGAAAACAAATTGAAATGACAGTCGAGTTTGTGAGGTGTTTGACTTGCAATTGAGTTTGAGTTAGATCGGAGTTCAAATGAACTATTGTAGTGAATAGACTCATAATGCAATCGTATGTGAATATGTTGCAGCGGTATAAGAATCTCACTTCCTACTTCATTTTATAATGCTGCCTGCCTGCCGGGGTCGCGGGATTATCGGGTAACTGTGGCCCCGGAACGTAAAGGGTTATTGAAAGACACCGTGGATTTTAGTCAGTACAAGTCTGACTGTCCACCCAGGGCAGGACATCCATGGTGTACATGGTGACCAATTTATAAGTTTCTAGTTTATCTACATATGTTTTAGTTCATACTGTTTTTTTTTCCATTTTTGTTTATTTCCTAGGGTATCTTATACAGATGCTATTTTAAAACCATACCACTTTTATTTGTTACTTGCCTACAGCAAAAATAAATTGATATTCTATTCTATTCATTCTCCCATTGATCAATACAACGGAACATCGAAGTCGGGTCGCTAAACTGATTGACTCGCAAATCTGAGGCCCTAGCGTGAGTTTTCGCGTTTTTGTGACGTAAACCACAAACTAAATGGGAACTTTGACGTTAATTTGATAGATAAAATAAGTTCTTTGTTCGTACACTAGAGGCACTTTTTCATTTTCCATACAATTTAATTCGTAAATGTAAACTTATTCTTCAATAATAAAGTAGGTAGATTATACGTTTGTCGCGAGACTTTCTAAACAAATTCAAAGGAACACCGTCGATTTTAGTCAGTACGAGCCTGAAATTCCCTTCCCCTCCGTTCCGGGCTGGGAGGACTCATTTGATGATTTTACCACTTTAAAAAAATACGAATTGCTGTCAAATACCTACGTAGAATTCGTGCTTTGGCCTCTGTTACCACTTAATTTAAAATGTAATCAATTCATGCGATGTGGCGAAAGTTAGTGGCAGACTGGTGCTGGATAACAGAACCCTTTAGACAAACGGCAAGCGATAAACATTAACGCTCAGTAACTCTAATACATTTACAACTTTATATTCTTGCACATAAAGTTAAAAATCTATTAAACATTACAGAGCGTTTTCGTTCGTTCCGTTCGCTATGGCTCAACAGTCTCTAATGGATTTTCAACTTTATCGCTGGGAAATTGAGTTGTAAATCTATTAAAGACTCCTGAGCGTTAACGTTGATCATTTGAACATCTTGTTTGTCTTCAGGATGAGCAGAAAGGAGAGCAGAATCAACACTGTTAAAGCGACAGCGATTCTCGCAGTGGTGACACCCAGGCGTTTCCTCCTTTCTCCTTAGACACGGGTACCTCCCGAAACTTCCGTGTCCGGTGAGGACCTGCGTCATGCGGTAGGTCAGGACGCCGTGACGCCTATCCAGCCACTCCTCAAAGAGTGGTCTTACCGCCGCGATTGCGGCGTGCCCGAGGTTGTGAGATGCTTAACAGGACTTTTCTGTGGATGCCTTAAGGATTTAAGGCCTCCAGCCAGGAGTAAACAAACTTAGTTTTAAACTAAGCGACCACACGCTAAGGACACTCCCTGTGGGGTACGGAAAAGGCTTAGGGCGTCTCTGGGGGGTGCAGACTGCAGTAAGGGACAGGCTGGATCTCTTTGATATTAATTAGGGACTAAGTTAAAACTACAGGCTCAGCATCGCGGGCTGGCTCGTGCAAGGGTCGGGGAGAGCATTGACTTTTGTCTTACTTATTGTCAATAATTGTCTTAGTTTTATTTGATAAATCGATGCTCAATTTTTGATTGAAGCGTTTCAATAAAATTTTAAAAAAACACTGTGAAAATAACTTGCCTACTTATGTAGTTTTTACCCAGTGAACGAAGAATTTTTACCATAATAAATATAATAACATTTGTGGAAAAATATTACAAATAAAGCGATTTCTAAAAAAATACAATTTTCGTATAGGTATTTTCCTATCAATCGAACTTTATAACCCTTGAATTTTCCCGGAAATAAAATGCCTGTATCTGGGAACCCTTTGTACAGAATATTGAATTGCCAAAAATGCAAGAAAATTTCAATATCTCGGGCTACTAGGCCCTTCAACGTTCTCAAGGTATTATAATTCCGTTTGAATTTGGTAAAATGTAACTGAAGATTGTTGAAATGGATTTCCCGTTCAAGGACAGAAGATATCCTCGGTTAATTCTTTAAGGATTAAGAATTGCGAGTCTTTCTGCCTGTTTCGAATGTTCTTACTGTTTAAATTCCCAAACGATTTTGATAAGGATTTTATTTTACTAGAAAATCTGATTTAATAATTTTACTAAAAGTGTTTTTTATTTTATAGGGGAACAGTGTATAAGACGGGGGGGGGACGCGAGGTATGATGGGAAATCACACACTTCAGACTAACTTATCACAATACTAACGTAGCATAAGCGCCAACAGGACGCCATTTGTTAATGACCACTTGCAAATGACGTCCTGATGGCACTTGCGCTACGTTAGTGCTGTGTTAAGTATGCCTAAAGAGTGTATGTCCTCATTATACCTCGTGTCCTCGTCTTATACACTGTTCCTCTACAAGTTTGGTGGTAGTAAAATGATATTTGAGCAAACAGTTTTATTGAAGACTGTTCTTAAAATCCGCTTAATTTTCAAACAGGTTCCTTTAATAAGTAAATTGATGTCTTAAGTAAGGAAACAATCGCGAAACTTCGCTTTCGCACTTATTTGTTTGGAAAATCGGAAAACAATATTTTTCAGTGACAAGATGAACGGTCGCGTGCGCCTACGCGTGATGGCTTTGATCAAAACGCAGCCCTAAGCTATACTGAACATAAATGGGTAATTTAGTACGCCCACCTCACTTAGGCTTTGTGTTACTACCCACGCAAAACAGCAACTAATGAAAACACAAAATATTCATTTTGATATTATACTATTATAATAATCAAGAACAATGTAAGGTGTTACATAGTTAATAAAAGCTTTATTTAAAGATACTGTCGACATGATCCCTAGCATTTTCAAGGGACAAAATTGCCAATTAAAACAGTAAAAGTGACCCTAACTGGCTAATAATGTACAAAATAATGCGTTTCATAATGAGCTTTATTTAATTGAGGTCAAGGACTGAAATTAAATGAAAATTTTGGGAGTGAAAAGTGGGTTGTATGAAGTTTTTTATCTTGTATCTTGAAATTCTTGAAGGAATTGGGTTACTATGTTGGGTAGGGGCTTGTCGTTGTTATCTACTGATAAAAGCAGTAGGTGTAGTTACGTATCGAAGAAAAAACGAAGTAACTGCAAGTTATGGCGTAAATTGCACAATTTTGAGGTAGTCGATCGATAAAATAAAAAGTAGTACCTACTTACTTGAATGGCAGTCAAGTTGGGTCGCGATACTGTCTCATCAGATAACCGTGACCCTGGAACGTAAAGGGTTATCGAAGGATCACCGTGGATTTTAGTCAGTACAAATCTGAGTCTCTTCCATCCCGCTCTGGGTGGGAGGACTCATTTGATGATTTTACCACGTAAAAACAAACGCCCTTATCTCAATTATTTTGAGATCAGTGGTCTGGTACCTAATATCTTCTTCTTCCATGTTTCTCTCTTTTCTAAGCAGCAGTGGTGGCCCAGTGGTATTGGGTCCGACTTACGAGTTGTAGGTCGTGGGTTCGAACCCAGCCAGGCACATTATTTTGTGTAATTTAATTCAACACCACTGCTCTCAAGACGGTGAAGGAAAACATCGTGAGGAAACCGGCATGTCCTAGAACCAAAAATTCGAAGACATGTGACATCTACCAACCCGCACTGGTCCCGCGTGGTGGATTATGGCCCGCTCCCTCTCATTTTTTCACATTTCAGTACAAAATACTACCGAATTGTGAAGGATAACATCTTGGAAAAACCCCGGCTCGAAATTTATCAGTTTTTGAACACAAGTATTTATATTGCCATCTATGGGGACGATTTCAGGAGCAAAGTATTAAAAGGTGTCAAAATTCGTGCACATGGCTGTCACCAAGGAAAGTGCTGACAAGGTCGCCGGAACCACTGGGATTTTTTTCTCCTAGTAGTTCCATGGAGCTAGAATACTTTTTCAACTAATCCCATTAATTCCATTAAGTATATTGAGTGGTAGTAGGTATTTCCATAATGGAACTAGAGAATGAAACTCTACTGAGATACAAATCAAGAAAAGCGCGCTTTATAAATTAAAAGACGGCTGTTAAAGTGGTAACTTTATCGGAACTTGTAAGACTAATTTTATCTTGCATAAAGAGAATGCCAGTTCCATGGAACTACTGGGAGAAAAAAAAACGTGTGGCACTCGGGGACTGCCGCGGTAAAGCTATTGCATAGTATTTTTTATCAACTTATGCAAATATAATTATTTATTTATTATATTTATTACTGTATTAATTAGGCTCTGGTCAGCCACGTCAATCAAGTGAAACGTCAAGAAAAGTTCTCCTCCCTCTCCCTCAATAAAATTGCCCCTTGCTCAATAAAAACATGCTTTCCTGCAATGATATTATAAAGTCATAGATATGTTATACACTTACAAAACAACAGAAAAAAAATGCTCCGCGCCGAGAGGCTGCACACATACACACTTTTTATTCACACATTACATTTCACTACAAGTAAAAAGGATAGCTTGATAAAACCAATAAGAAAAAAAGTGACAGCTAGATGTTGTCAGTGCCAATCACCGCACGTTGGCATCATAGAGAGATAGAGAAAGATAATTTGTTGTCGCACTCTTACTTTTACGACGCCATTATTATAGAAACGTAATGTTTTATTATTTTGGGAAAATATTAAGAAAAATAGTATAATTACGAATGATATGTGATTGCTTGACTTTTTGAAGTCTTGCTTGTATAATTTGTACAATATCTCATTTCATTTTCAATGGTTTTTAGTCACTTTTACTTTTGATTCACTCTGTTTACGTGAAGTGCATCCGTTGACGCCGGCAACGTCACACTGAGGTCAAGGTTTGTGAATCAACCACATTTGAGCGCTTCACTTTCTGAGCGCCTATAACGTATCTACACCTTTTTACTTATAATATCATTGCTTTCCTGCTAATAATGAGCACGTCTGTCCGTACCTTTATAATTGCCGAAGTCTCCCGAACTGAAACGACGTTAGACGACGGTGTCAGGGATTTTCCTTAGGTTTTTAGGAATTTCTTAATTCGAGCCCGCGATAAAAGCTATGCAATAGCTTAAAAAATCCCAGTAGTTCCATTGCGAAAAAGTATTTTAGATCCAAGGAACTACTGGGATACGGCGGATAAGGCGGGCATTTCATACTATCTTATGTACTGGAATGTTTTTGTATTTCACATGTATTTATTCTTAGAACATTAAAGAAGCATTTATCCGTTAAAGACATGGCCAAATATCGTGACATTGATAAGATAACATATCGGGTTTGTTTTACTGTGCTGAATGAAATATTATTTAACGTTGAAGTATCTGTAGAACATGGTAAGTATACGTACTGTTTACTAATCCGCACTAGGTGGTGGTGGTGGTGGCGTGGTGGATTATGGCCGGAGGAAACCTGTCATCATCTGTTTGTCCTAAAGATTTTCCAGGAATAGGGGCCCCGCCGAGCGGGGCTTTACTGAAGGGAGTTTACTGCCTATTCCCACATCTTCGCCCTCCCTACTCTCATTTTTTCACACATTGCCATCATATGTATTACCGGCTGCGCATTCGGTAAATATTATTTTACAAATATACATAAAATTAAGAATTTGATAGATTACCTACCGGATTATACAGATTGCCGGTAACATAAAAATATAAAACACGGAGTATTAAAAAGAACGTTTTTCGTGAAGAAAATTGAATCTGTCAGCAGCAAAACATTTTATTAACTTAATAAAAAATGATATCATAAAGGCAATTGGGTTAAACCGAAACACCCAAATAGGTTTAGACGACACGCTCAGAATTAATGTAATGTCAGTTTGTAGTCAGTTACTAGGTAGAATATGAGAAGTTTAATATGAAAACTTGTTTGATATTTGACAGGTTTCATTTCCGTCGGGCACGCCGCAATCGCGGCGGTAAGACCCCTCTTTGAGGAGTGGCTGGAAAGACGTCACGGCGTCCTGACTTACCGCATGACGCAGGTCCTCACCGGACACGGAAGTTTCGGGAGGTTCCTGTGTCTGATAAGGAGGGAAGAGACGCCCGGGTGTCACCACTGCGAAGATCGCCCGGAGGACACGGTGGAGCATACGGTGCAGGACTGCCCCGCTTGGGCAGAGCACCGCCGTGTCCTCTCGGCGGCGATAGGCGGAGACCTCTCGCGCCCGGCATTGGTCGAGGCCATGCTGCGGGGCGAGACGGAGTGGGAAGCGGTCGCCTCCTTCTGCGAAGCAGTTATGCTCGTGAAGGAGGAGGCGAGCCGCGAGAGAGAGAGGACAGCGTCCTCCCTCCGCCCCAGCCGCAGTGGTAGACGCCCACGGCGTCGGACGTCGCGGGACGATTTCCGGCCACCGTAGGCGCGGGCATGCGGGCGGCGAGTAAAGGGCAACTCGCCACCCGACCATGGACCATGCCCGGGTCGACGGCGCGTTGTGTTCCACGCGCGCCTCAAGGAGTGTCAGCATGATGACGGGGCCCCCCTCTAGAGGGCCAAAGCCTGCCGGGGTTGCGGGACTTATCTCATTACCGTGACCCCGGGACATAACGGGCTATTGAAGGACACCGTGGATTTTAGTCAGTACAAGTCTGACAGTCCCTCCCGCCCTGCCCGGGGTGGGAGGACTCATTTGATGATTTTACCACGAAAAAAAAAAAAAAAAAAAAAAAAGGTTTCATTTCCGTGATATTTTCTTGCAGGATGGGTCGCGGGATCGTCTGTAAAGGTAACTGTGACCCTGGAATGTAAAGGGCAATCGAAAGAACAGGGTGAATATTCAGTAGTCTGTACAGGGAAAGACTCATTTGATGATTTTACCTCTTACAATTAAAAATGTAATAAATAAGTATTAGGAATAATTAACTTCTATTAACACAATATTTTAACATAAAGAAGTGAAGCCTCCTGCAGACACACGCGATTAATCGCGCTGCGACAACGAGCCAAGCTAATTTCCACTCTAAAAATACTGCGAATGGACCGTGACATGTCGCCCCGCGCGATTAATCGCGTGTGTCTGCAGGAGGCTTGATAGTGATATGACATTTCGTTCTGATTCTTTGCCTGACTTTGATGCAGGGAAATGTATTTCTTTTTATGTCTGTCTAAGGGATTTTTATTTCCACATGTGCTCGTAAATTCCTCGACAAAGGGTGATTTATTGTTCTATTTCATTTCTTATGTCTTGGTAGGCAATATAATATTTCGTTAACAAACGAAACATGGTGTAATAGTACCTATTAATTTTGTTTTTTTTTTTTCTTACCCTACAGTGACTGATAATAAATTGATGCCTGTAAATCTAAAGCATACGTTACTGACATTTTTAGTATTTCATAGAAATATTAACGGCAAAATAACTACTGTTGATTAATATTCAAGGTGAAATTCTGTATTATTACCTTGGCAGTAATAAATATTGCCGTTAATTATAGGTTTATAACTCAAACGTTATGTAAAATCTATCTAAGGCGGTTAACACACGACGCGGACAATCTGCGCGCGGAAGAACAGAGAGGCGGATCTCATATCGCATTGGGTTGAATGACATTGCTGCCTAACATACACCTCTCATGAGGTGGATCTCTCCTCCGTATATTACGGTCTTTGGCAATTGGCTGATATGATGATGAAGATGGAATGGAACTTTCCGAAAACGACGTCTTGTCTATCTGCTGCCATTTTTGATTTCACGTTGTAACGGCTGAACGGATTTGGATGGTATTTAGCAAGTTAACTGACCATGATTAGGATACCTAACCTAGCATACCATATGGGATTAACAAAAATTAATGGCGGATAATTTACGATCGACATGCGCTCAAAGTTTTTGTGGTATAGTGACCCACAACTCGCGTTTGGCTGTTTTGATTAAAATCTACCTTTTTAGCAGATTTTTCGGGCCAGGCCACGAAAAAAATATTAATTATCATTATTTGACTCCTATTATCTAACCCAATTAAAATTCGACCATACTTTTTAAGCTTTTTAGGTCAGGTACAAAATAAATATTCCTTTGGGGGAGTACTTTTTTATTTTAGGTCCTCGGCTTTTGGCGCGTCCTTTGTTGAATGTAAACCTTTCTAATTAGGTAGAATATTTGAGCATTATATTTTAAAGTTATTATTTACTCTCGGATTTGGTCTGTTGTTGGGGTTTTAACTCGTGGGTTACTTTAATAATGTTTGTGCTGAATTTAGTTGATATTTAGTTGTTTTATCTATTTACTTATTAACTATATTACGGATGATAGTTACCCTTTCACGTTACTATGGTAGGACGGGTTTGGATGAAATTATGAAAACATAATAGTTTATAAGCGTTAACATATTGTATAGTTATACGTTTTATTCAGCTAGGTAAAAAAAATAGCCGAATTGCGTCGCTATTTCATAATTCAATTTAGATAAACTCTGTAGTAATAAAACTATTCTCTTACTTGGTTCTTTCTTTTCAAATAATTTAATGATAAAAAAACTGAATTTTATTGTCACATAAAGATATTTAAATACAATAATTCTTACACAGATGGCCCTCTTCCTAACTTAAGGTGGGTCTAGTTACGCTAATGAGGCGAGCAGCGAGCTCAAGTCGAGTCGCTCTACTCGACGTGTCAAGTGCGGACCTAAAACAGGCATACAACAATTACTCTCCTCGAACGCATTGAAAATCCCGGTGTTCGTAAAAAACCGACAATAGGCGGAGTACAGTCGAGCACGAAACAAACGCTCCGCTGGAAGCGCGCTCGTTTCGAGGCTTGTACGTATACAAGGCGACTCTAATCTCCGATACCTTACGACTTTGGTGTCCGTACGCGTCGCTTTGTACGAACCTCTATGGATTTGTATTGCGATAATCGCCTGGATACTAAAGTCGAAAGGTACCTATCGGAGACTAGCGTAACGTTGTGTACCGAAGGGGCTTAGTCGATCCACACTACACGCATTTTCCTCTACTCATGCTCGGCTAATAAGCGTAGATCCATCTTTACCAATTGAAAATAAATAAGGCTTGTAACAAAAGAGAAAGAATTAATTATGTATTTATTAATTATTTAATAAGTTCTCAACACCGTTAATACAAATATATTCGTAATTGTATTAAATAATCCTACGTAAAACAATGGCTATAATTTGGTTAATTACAATTCGGAGAACTTGACTTTCTATATAATACTACCCACGCGTTCTTGTAAACGATACCAGTTCCAATTTATTATTAAAAACGTCCAAAAACCCAGCCTAGATGATTAGGATACTAATGAGTCCTCGGAACCCGGGGCAGGGCAGCACTGTCAGACTTGTACTGACTAAAATCCACGGTGTCCTTCAATAGCCCTGTACGTTCCGGGGTCACAGTTTCCTGATGAGACAGTCCCGCGACCCTAGTTCTTGTCCCTAACGAATCATAGGTCCTATGTCCGTTTTAGAAAACGGTAAATAACATCAGAGTTAAAACCATAAGGTCACGCCCACAGAGACAATATAATTATTCATTGACCTTTCATGCTACTATATTATTTATACTAAAAACTTTCAACATATTATGATTATATATTCGTGTATTCAGCGACCTGTCCCATTTCAGCCTAAAACATTAAACTGTTTGTTCGCAAAACTACTGAAACTTTGTCCTGAATTTATTCAGCCGGGTGCTGTAATAATTCAATGCTATTCATATTAATTTACACTTAGTTTTTGGTTAGTTATTCATTATCGTGAGTGTATTTGGAGATTAAGAGAAAATGTAGCTTTATATTCGCTGCCAATTTTTTTTAGGTAGATCAACAAACAGTTGTTATATATATATATATCACTTTGAGATTTTTTTTTTGATAAAACTTTATTCAATCAAAGATCATGTTAAGCCTCGAGCAGACACACACGATTAATCACGCGGGGCGACTTATCGCGGTCCATTCGCAGTACATTTAGAGTGGAAATTAGTTTGGCTCGTTGTGGCACCGCGATTAATCGCGTGTGTCTGTTCGAGCCTTTAAGTAGCTGCTTAAAAAAGTGATTGAAAGGCGTATTATTTGTTTAATTATTTTATTTATTTTATATGTTTACTATAGATAACATATAAAAGCGTTTTAACACTTAACCTACGGCCGTCTACGTCGGGAAAACGTGCTTTATTTTCGATCAACAATATCGAATTATTCATCATCAACATACACAGGTGATTTTCTTCATCGAAAGATCAACTTTCTGCTAATTGATTGAAAAATCTACACTTCCATGTTTTTTAGGGTTCCGTAGCCAAATGGCAAAAACGGAACCCTTATAGATTCGTCATGTCTGTCTGTCCGTCCGTATGTCAAAGCCACTTTTTGTCGAAAGTATAGGAGCTATCCTGTTGAAACTTGGTAGGTAGATGTATTATGTGAACCGCATTAGGATTATTAATTTATTACACAAAAATAAAAACGAAACAAATTTTGGGGGTGCCCCCCGTACTTAGAATTGAAAGTCACTATCTATGGATAGGTCTTTAAAAATGATATTGAGATTGCTAATTTCATTTTTTTCTAAACTGAACAGTTTGCACGAGAGACACTTCCAAAGTGGTAAAATGAGTGTCCCCCCCCCCCCCCGTAACTTCTAAAATAAGAGAATGATAAAACTAAAAAAATTATATAATGTAGACCTCAACAAAAACTTCCAACGAAAATTGGTTTGGATGAGATACAGTTAGCAGTTTTTGAGATATAGTACATTTTCAAAAACCGCAAATGTAACTTTGCCATTCATACAAACACTATGAAAAACCAAGTTATTTTTATTGTTTGTGTATTTTACTTACTAATCTCAATGTAATTATATCCCTAATCTATGCTTGCTACTACGGAACCCTTCATGGGCGAGTCCAACTCGCACTTGGCCGGTTTTTTTTTGTACGCAATCAATCATCGCCCTGTATTGGTCCACTTCTGTACATAAGCCTCTCCCAATGTACGCCACTTTATGACTTTATTTTTAGTACTTAGTGGACCAAAAGCTTACGAGCTAAGTGGACCATTTAAATCAATTACGTCTATGATGAACGTCACCAAACGTCACCGACGTGGCTGAATTATTGACTGCTGCGTTAGGGCCGAGTCACACCGGAATGGCACCGGCCGGCAGCGGCGCGGCGAGCACTTTCAGTGTGAATTAATTTTAAACTTTAACTACATAGGGTACTTAAAAGACTAGTATCGGTTGAAAAGCTTGAAAAGGTCGCGAGGCCGCCAGCGGCTGCCAGCGGCGACCCTGGCGGCCGCTGCCATTTCAGTGTGACTCAGCCCTTAGGTGTCACAGGCTCGATTCCCGTGTGGAACTAATATTTTAATGACCTAAAAGTAGTTGTTACAGATCTGGCTATTGTTTAAATAAAGTTAAAATGCTTGTAAGCGCACCATATTAAAGAAGAATGGTCAGGTATGAGTTGTCATAAAAGACAGATAAAAAAATAATGATATTCTATTAAGTAATAAAATATTGTCTAAAAATAATAACCCAAGCTATTAAGACACGCATAATAAACAAATAAACACGAACTATCGTGTGTCCCGGTCGAGCGGTCGTGAGTTCCTTTAATAAACAATAGGTAAACAAAAATAATAATACGCATGCATACAAACGGTTTCCTTTCAATGAGTTCCTCAATACAAAATACAGACTAATGTTTATGTAATGGCCATTTTGTTCATTCAATTGTCAACTTACTACGGAACACGACAAAAGACAACAGGCCAAACGCCTGCCGGGGTCGCGGGACATTTTAAAACATCGTGGGGATTGTTGATTTGATTTAGTAATACTAATTAAGTGCAGCAGATTTCTTATCCATCCACAATAAAAAATCTGAAGGAAACAGTATTTCTGAACGTTTTTATAATAGGAGTCATCATCATCATCAGCCTTTAAATGTTCCCACTGCTGGGACACAGGCCTCCTCTCTGTGAGAGGGAGCAGGCCGTAATCTACCACGCGGGTCCAGTGCAGGTTGGTAGATGTCACATGTCTTCGAATTTTTGGTTCTAGGACATGCCGGTTTCCTCACGATGTTTTCCTTCACCGTTTTGAGAGCAGTGGTGATGAAATAAATTACACAAAGTAATGCGCCTGACTGGGTTCGAACTCACGACCTACAACTCGTAAGTCGAGGCCGATACCACAGGGCCACCACTGGTAATAGGAGTCAGTTGCTCATAAAAACGTTCAGAAAAGGTAACACACTAGAAAATACAATGACTTCTCAAGACAAAGTTCAAGGAAGTTTCCAAGATTTACGCGTGACTCAAAGTCGGAAACTTTGACTTCGACACCCCTCGTAGGTATATTTTGTCAAAGGGATCTTGTTACTGGAGTTGAAGTTTTCAACTGCACTGTTTTTAGGGTTCCGTAGCCAAATGGCAAAAACGGAACCCTTATAGATTCGTCATGTCTGTCTGTCTGTCCGTGTATGTCACAGCCACTTTTTGTCGAAAGTATAAGAGCTATCCTGTTGAAACTTGGTAGAAAGATGTATTATGTGAACCGCATTAGGATTTTCACACAAAAAACAAAACAAATTTTGGGGGTGCCCCCCATACTTAGAATTGAAACTCAAAAAAAAATTTTCACCAAACCCATACGTGTGGGGTATCTATGAATAGGTCTTTAAAAATGCTATTGAGGTTACTAACATCATTTTTTTCTAAACTGAACAGTTTGCGCGAGAGACACTTCCAAAGTGGTAAAAAGTGTGTCCCCCCCCCCGTAACTTCTAAAATAAGAGAATGAGAAAACTAAAAAATATATATAATGTAGACCTCAACCAAAACTACCAACGAAAATTGGTTTGGATGAGATACAGTTAGCAGTTTTTGAGATATAGTACATTTTAAAAAACCGCAAATATAACTTTGCCATTCATACAAATACTATGGAAAACAAAGTTATTTTTATTGTTTGTGTATATTACTTACTAATCTCAATATAATTATATCTCTAATCTATGCTTGCTGCTACGGAACCCTTCATGGGCGAGTCCAACTCGCACTTGGCCGGTTTTTGAGATGATGAATCTGCTTTGTTATCTTTTTACCCAGTTTTTATCGTGTTAAAATCATCAAATGAATCCTCCCACCCAAGACGAGAGACGGAAGGGACTGTCAGACTCGTCCTGACTAAAATCCACGGTGTTCTTTAATAGTCCTTCACGTTTCAGGGTCACGGTTACCTGATGAGACAGTCCCGCGACCCCGGCAGGCATTGGCCCTCTAAGAGAGGCCCCGTCAGATTGCTGACAGCTCTTTTAGGCGCGCGTGGAATACGACGCGCCTTCGTCCCGACTATGGTTCATGATCGGACAGCGAGTCACCCATTACATCGATTAATCTGACGGAGGCCTTAGAGGGCCAAAGCCTGCCAGGGACTGTCTCATCAGGTAACTGTGACCCTGGAACGTAAAGGGCTATTGAAGGTTCACCGTGGATTTTAGTTAGTACAAGTCTGTCAGTCCCTCCCGCCCTGCCCTGGGTAGGAGGACTCATTTGATGATATTACCACGATGAAAAAGGTATTCTGCTATAAAGATGAAAAGTATCTAAGAACAACTCAATAACATAGACCTGCCTTTTGTCGAACAAATCCCCAATAGACTTAGTTGGCTTATAAAACCATAAATCTATGTCCATCATATCCGAACGAACTCCGAACAGACCTCGTATCAAACGTAAGCCCATTTCAGCTCGACAGACTGATATTGAGCCGATTCTGAACGCAGGGCTTGAAATACCGTTAAAAATATGGTATCGTTACAGCCTTTTCATGCAGATATCGTTATCTAATAAATAACGTTACCATATTTAACGTTATATCTGGCACATTTTAACGTTAAACATATGTAACGTTAAAATCTACGCTATCGTTAATTTTATCGTTATGAGTTAGTTTTGTTACCGTCGCTCTCGTGTACAAACGCCACATTGCGTTTCGTCGAAACAACACACGTCACGCACTTGACGGCTCTGCGCGTGGTGTCCGCGTCCGTGGACGTCGCGCGTTGTTCGTTTAAATATCAACGATACCTATATGTATATACACGTGTATGTACGAGACATTTGTCGAACGACGCGTGCGCGCTCGGCCGGTATACGTAGAGTGTACCGCAAAGAGTATACATTATACTGGTGTACCGGGTCGTGCGTGTCCGCGTGCGGACGTACAAAAGGAACGCGACGGACGCACAGTGTTTTATGAAGACCATTTTTCAGACATGGCTTTTTTATGTTAAAATCTGATAGTTTAAGTTATTTAGATGCATTATTTTGTATCCCCATTTCACTAGCATGTTTAGTTATTGAGATAGAATTTTTTGAAAATCGTCTTTTTTGCAACCAGCTATTTAGAAAAAAAATCATTTCTCTGAAACTAAATATGATACGCAATTATGACCTTAGAAACATCGACGGCGTTTTTTATGTTGCATATTTTAGAGTACAAATAAACTTAAGAACTTCCATAGATCCGGACTTATACGAGGTTTTTCTTTTTTAGATTTTATTTTTTTTCTCAGTAATTTTGTCGAATTTGGAAAAGTTATTTATACTGAAATTATGCCCTTTATCTTCCCTACGCACCACAAAAATACCACATCCCAATTGCGTGGAATGTAGAAGTTCTTCTAAATAAACTGTTTTTGCTTGGGTTTTCACTTTCGAATCGGAATTACAATGAATAAATTTTTATTTGATGGCATGTGTTGGTCATTAGAATTTCGACTATTAAACTTAGGCTTCTTTGAAAGTCATTATCAGATCATAACAATATTTTTATGGGACCAAATCGAAAGTATAACCGTTCAAACAAAAAAATGTTTAAAATCGGTCCATAATTGACCAAGAAATCGGTGAAAATACAGAAAAAATTAAAAACACATCCAACCGAACATAATTAAAACCTTCTTCTCTTTGAAGTCGGTTAAAAAAGAAACCATTTGCAAAATTTAATGTTTCTAGGCCTGTATTTTTGTTTGATTTGGTATAACTTCTACATTCCACGCAATTGGGATGTGGTATTTTTGTGGTGCGTAGGGAAGATAAAGGGCATAATTTCAGTATAAATAACTTTTCCAAATTCGACAAAATTACTGAGAAAAAAAATAAAATCTAAAAAAGAAAAACCTCGTATAAGTCCGGATCTATGGAAGTTCTTAAGTTTATTTGTACTCTAAAATATGCAACATAAAAAACGCCGTCGATGTTTCTAAGGTCATAATTGCGTATCATATTTAGTTTCAGAGAAATGATTTTTTTTCTAAATAGCTGGTTGCAAAAAAGACGATTTTCAAAAAATTCTATCTCAATAACTAAACATGCTAGTGAAATGGGGATACAAAATAATGCATCTAAATAACTTAAACTATCAGATTTTAACATAAAAAAGCCATGTCTGAAAAATGGTCTTCATAAAACACTGTGGGACGTGCGAAAGCACGCGCGCTCGCGACTCTTCGGTCGGGGTGCGACACACAAGTTTAGTGTCGCCGCGCCGTTACCAAGCCTGGCTCACTCCGCGGTGTAGGCATAAAACTGAAAGTAGATGCGGGGCCATTTTGTCGTGGCCCATTCACTACGGGGGTTTGACGCATTTGGTGCACTTCTCAACTTGTACACCATGCTCAAATGGTGAACTTAGCAACTGGTGCACTTCTCATATGGTACACTTCGCAACTGGTGCACTTCTCAATTGGTGCACTTCGCAAAAGGAGCACTTTTTAAGTTGAGTGGAGATTTGGAAAAATTGTCTAAAAATGAAAGAATCTTTGGTTTTGCGTAGGTAATTTTCTTAAAAATACAATCAACAAAATAATTTTAAAATTTAAATTAACTCTACATAATCACTATAACATTTTTATTTTTTCAAAAATAAAAATAAAGTCTCTCGGAAATAATCTATACTAATATATAATATTATATATAAAGCTGAAGAGTTTGTTTGTTTGATTGTTTGTTTGAACGGGCTAATCTTAGGAACTACTGGTTCTAGCTAGTAACAATATAATTATGAGTGGCGCGTGGAGGCGCATCGGTGGGCGAATCGCCGCTGCCTCGACAAGTCGAGGCGCGGCGGGAAGAGCTCCGGCGCGATCTCAGGGCAGTATGGAGGGAGCGACTGTCGCAACCGAGGTCCGGGCACGCCGCAATCGCGGCGGTAAGACCCCTCTTTGAAGAGTGGCTGGATAGGCGTCACGGCGTCCTAACCTACCGCATGACGCAGGTCCTCACCGGACATGGAAGTTTCGGGTGGAGCATATAACGGTGCAGGACTTCCCCGCTTGGGCAGAGCTCCGTCGTGTCCTCACGACGGCGATAGGCGGAGACCTCTCGCGCCCAGCATTGATCGAGGCCATGCTGCGGGGCGAGGCTGAATGGGAAGCGGTCGCCTCCTTCTGCGAAGCAGTCATGCTCGCGGGCCGCGTGAGGGAGAGGACAGCGTCCTCTCTCCACCCCAGCCGCAGTGGTAGACGCCCTCGGCGACAGACGTCAAACGTAAATATAAGTATAAACGTAATGGGCGACTCGCTGTCCGATCATGGACCATGCCCGGGTCGACGGCGCGTTGTGTTCCACGCGCGCCTCAAGGAGTGTCAGCATAATGACGGGGCCCTCCTTTAGAGGGCCAAAGCTTGCCGGGGTTGCGGGACTTATCGAATTACCGTAACCCTGGAACGTAAAGGGCTATTGAATGACACCGTGAATTTTAGTCAGTACGAGTCTGACAGTCCCTCCGCCCTGCCCTGGGTTCAGGACTCATTTGATTATACACAGATAAAAAAAAATCTCCACTAATCTTAAAAAGTGCTCTTTTTACGAAATGCACCAATTGAGAAGTGCACCAGTTGCGAAATGTACCATATGAGAAGTGCACCAGTTGCTAAGTTCACCATTTAAGCATGGTGTACAAGTTGAGAAGTGCACCAAATGCGTCAAACCCCACTACGGCTGCCACGCGCCACCCGTTCCGCACGAGCTCCGTCTCCTTAATATTTTTGTTACTTTACGTGTAGTTACGCACAAGTTTCTTGCTTTTGGTGCTTTTGAGAAATTAATAACACATAAATAGTACATATTTAATCATAATCAATAAAATTATCTACCTGCTTGTGAAGTATGGGCTTAACTGATCATGAGTAGGTAGGTTACAAGTTTGGAAATGAGGCGAGATACTAGGGGGGGGGGGGGGTGAGCCTACTAGACGACCAAGATAAAAAAACGAATATCAAACCTGACATCACTCTCACTCACCTTAAGCTGAGTACTAAGAATTAAGATCGGTAGAAAGTAGAAAGATGTTTGCGTTGTTGTTTAAGCACGTTCAAACTCAGAAAATGGCCATACTACGCATTCAAGGTCAGCGATTGTAATTCGCTGCGCGACTTTTTTATCTACCTACAAAGACACGCAACGCGGGGCCTGTGACAGTATGCGATAGTAATTGGTCGGTTACTAGGTTGAGTGCAAAATGATAAGGACTGGCTATTTTGCCATAGACGATAACAATCTTTTAAATATTATTCTTTTTTTTTCTAATATGTAATGTTCAAAAATATAACAATAATAGGTAAAAAGATAATATTATTATAAATATTATTCCTCACGTAAGGTGCCGTAGGTACCTACTATTAACATTCCGTGCTAACAATCGATAATGTATGTACAAATACCGGCATGGATCTTGAGCGCTGACCTTCACCTGCGCAGAAGTGAGTTATTAGGTCCCTTTGGTAGATAAAGTGAGGAACGGGGGCGGGGAAAGTGTAGTGATTGGCCCGCGTA
Source organism: Agrotis exclamationis (assembly GCA_950005045.1). Classification (NCBI taxonomy): domain Eukaryota; kingdom Metazoa; phylum Arthropoda; class Insecta; order Lepidoptera; family Noctuidae; genus Agrotis; species Agrotis exclamationis. The sequence continues at coordinate 20,676,693 of OX465429.1, read as the reverse complement.
GCATGCCGTAGCGCATCGCGTCATAGACGCCACTCGGGATTCGTTCTTTTGTGCGTTTTATTTGTTTTATTGTGTGTTTTATTGTGCGTTTCATTTGTCGATAAGTGTACGATGCGCAAAGCGATCCCCACTCTTACGTCGAGCGCTCAAGAACCGTGCCGGTATCTATAGTAATCGATGACGAAACCAAAAAGATATAGGCTGATGATAAAAACAAAATTCCTTGAGGAACATAGGTATTTATGTAAATAATGTAGTCAGGGGAAACCCCGATGGAGGGCCGTAGCGATTCTGACGTGCAAATCGATCGTCGGAACTGGGTATAGAGGCGAAAGACTAATCGAACCATCTAGTAGCTGGTTCCGTCCGAAGTTTCCCTCAGGATAGCTGGGGTCGATTTGAACAGTCTCATTCGGTAATGCAAATGATTAGAGGCATTGGGGCCGAAACGACCTCAACCTATTCTCAAACTTTAAATGGGTGTGTACTCCGGCTTACTCGAACGATGAAGCCGGAGACCTGATGACGGTGCCAAGTGGGCCAATTTTGGTAAGCAGAACTGGCGCTGTGGGATGAACCAAACGAAGTGTTAAGGCGCCTTAAAAATGCTCATGGGACACCATGAAAGGCGTTGGTCGCTCATGACAGCAGGACGGTGGCCATGGAAGTCGGAATCTGCTAAGGAGTGTGCAACGACTCACCTGCCGAAGCAACCAGCCCTGAAAATGGATGGCGCTGAAGCGTTTTGCCTATACACTACCGTTACGGGCATGTGCGACGTTCTCTGTGACGTCATTAAGCCGTAACGAGTAGGACGTGCGCGGCGGAGAGCGCAGAAGGGTCTGGGCGTGAGCCCGCTTGGAGCCTCCGTCGGTGCAGATCTTGGTGGTAGTAGCAAATACTCCAACGAGGCCCTAGAGGACTGACGTGGAGAAGGGTTTTGCGTGAACAGTAGTTGCTCGCGAGTCAGTCGATCCTAAGCTCAAGGAGAAATCTTATATCGATGTGGCGTGTTTTTTCAAAACGGAACGAATTCATTTTGTTTCATTATGATAAATAACGCCCTTTGAGCGAAAGGGAATCCGGTTCCTATTCTGGAACCCGGCAGCGGAACCGTTTCAATAATCGTTCCCTCGTTTTTACAGCGAGTGTTCGACGGGGTAACCCAAAGTGGCCTGAAGACGCCGCCGAGAGGTCCGTGAAGAGTTTTCTTTTCTGCCTGAGCGTTCGAGTTCCATGGAATCCTATAGAAGGGAGATATGGTTCGGAACGCGAAGAGCACAGCATTTGCGGCGGTGTCCGGATACTCTCTACGGACCTCGAAAATTCAGGTGAGGGATGGACGTGGAGATTTCGCGCCGGTTCGTACCCATATTCGCAGCAGATCTCCAAGGTGAAGAGCCTCTAGTCGATGTAGGTAAGGGAAGTCGGTAAATTGGATCCGTGACTTCGGAATAAGGATTGGCTCTGAGGACTGGAGCGTGTCGGGTTTGGACGGGAAGCGGATGTGGCCGGTGCCGGGCCTGGTCGATGCTCTAGCGTCTCTCGGGGCGCGAGGGCGGACTCCGGACCCGCGTTCCGGCCTTCCGCGGATCTTCCTAGCCGTAAGGCCGTGTCGGTTTCGTCTCGTGCGCGATCGGCGCGGTTCTGTACGACCGCCGTTCAACGGTCAGCTCAGAAATGGCACGGACAAGGGGAATCCGACTGTCTAATTAAAACAAAGCATTGCGATGGCCCTCGCGGGTGTTGACGCAATGTGATTTCTGCCCAGTGCTCTGAATGTCAACGTGAAGAAATTCAGGCAAGCGCGGGTAAACGGCGGGAGTAACTATGACTCTCTTAAGGTAGCCAAATGCCTCGTCATCTAATTAGTGACGCGCATGAATGGATTAACGAGATTCCCAGCCATCCACTCCCAGTTGAAAAATTCACCCTGCATAATACGAGGGCGGCACTGAAAATTTCGGGAATCAAGGAAGTGACACAACATTACTATTTAAAAATGTATTTATTGCTTTTCGAAGTATTCTCAACGAAATTTGACACATTTTTCCATACGATAGAACCAATCATTGAAGCAACCATTTCATTTGGAAGTTGGAGTCTCCAAAATGGCCGTTTTGTAGGCGTCCACAGCTTCTTCATGTGATTAAAATCTCTGTCCACGCAAATTATTCTTTATTTTAGGGAAAGTATAGAAATCATTAGGACTTAGGTCGGGGCTGTACGGCGGATGGTCTAATAATTCTATGTTTTCATGCTCTAAAAACTCTTTTGTTCTGTGCGCGGTGTGAGAACTCGCATTGTCGCGATGGAGGATGATGCGGCGGTTGCAGTTCTCTTTACGGAGTTCAGAAACGACCTGTGGCAAACAAATGCTAGATACCATTCTGCATTAACCGTTCTATGCCCCCAAGAGGAATAGTCGTAACATGGCCGGTTTTGGCCAAACGTGGCCAACATTTTTTTTTTTGCAACACTCCGTGAACGAACAATTTTTGTTGCCTTTAACTCATTTTCGAACACCCAAACTCGTGACTGGTTTTTTGTTTCGGGTTCGTACGCGTATATCCAGGATTCGTCACCTGATACGATGTCCCTATCTTCTTGGGCGGCTGAAGCCGAACTGACACACTTGCTCGGCATGTGCGTTGCCGAGGGTACCTTCCCCGATGTGTGGAAGGACGGGAGGCTCATCGTCATCCCCAAGGGTTACGATAAGCCTCTGACCGACCCGAAGGCATATCGGCCCATCACTCTCCTCCCTGTTCTGGGGAAAATTTTGGAAAGGGTACTGCTTCTCAGCGCACTCTGCATTACGGGTAGCGTGTCGTCGAACCAACACGGGTTTTCTCGGGGTTGATGGTCTACTTTGTCGGCCCTGACGGACATCCAGCGCACAGTTGCTGAGAGCCGGTGCAAATATGTGTAGGCCGTCTTTCTGGACATCTCAGGGGCTTTTGACAACGCGTGGTGGCCCATGATCCTGCTCAAGGCGAAGGGTGTGGGGTGTCTGCCAAACATCTATAGGATGCTGGCGGCATACTTCACAAACCGGCGCGTCGGTCTCTTTGCCGGAAGCAGGGTCGTGCGGAAAACCTCGACCATAGGTTGCCCGCAGGGTTCTTAAGTGGGACCGCCACTATGGAACCTCCTTATGGACGACCTGCTTCGGTTGCCGTACCCAGCGGGAGTGAAGGTGGTCGCGTACGCTGATGATGTTACGATACTCATCGAGTCTGACTCCCAAGCCGGCATCGAGGCCTCGGCCTCGTGTGCCATGGCGTTAATCTCTGAGTGGGGGGTGCGGAACAGGGTGGCCTTCTCCCCTTCGAAGTCACATTCGTTGACCTTGAAGGGGAACATGTCCAGGCGCACGCCCACGGTCAGACTCGATGGGACCTCAGTCGGAAGCGTGCGCTCGACCAAGGTGCTGGATGTGGTGATTGACTCAAGTCTCTCATTCAGGGAACACGCTCAGTCCATAGGCGAGCGTGCTGCAGCAGGGCTGGGCAAGATGTCGCGCGTCTCTGCAACATCCTTAGGGGGTTCGGTACAGGGCCCTTAAGGTCCTGTACAAAGGTATCTTTGTTGCGACCATCACCTATGCGGCGGGATGCTGGTGGAGACGCGTGAGCGTGTACATAGTCAGGAGCGCGTTGCTCAGAACCCAGAGGCCGGCCCTCGTCCTTCTGACGAAGGCCTACCGGTCTGTCAGCACAGCCGGCCGTGAGAGTTGAGAAGACGACAAACGAAATGGCAACCGTGCGCCGCCGCACAGGGCTTTAATTCCAAATTAAAATAAATAAAAGAAACAAGTGTAAAATGATATTGATTGGAATTCAAATAAACAAAATTCATCATTTACGATGTCTACCGATTGTTGCCAATTTTTCTTTAATTTTGATAAATAAACTTTTTAAAAAAGCGCTTTTCATTTTTAGTATCTTCCAAAAATTTAACTTGCTGGTAATATACCTCTTATAAAAGCAAAGATAGCTTCAATTCGCTTCTTTTTCACATTTGAGATCAAAAAACTAGTTTTTTTGTAATATTGGAGGTCATTACGAAAATCGAAAAAAGTATGTTGGCGCAAAAAAACGCAAGTTTCATCAACTATTCTCAAAAGTTTAGACTCTAAACTATAATTTGAAACAATCAAAACACCGGGACCTTCTGGCCATTTTTTTAATACACCTTTTATGTTGCAAATCATCTCTAAAAAAAAATCTCTAATAATGCTTTTTTCAACCTTTGCTTTCACATGTTGTTATAAGAGTGATGTTAAATTACTTTAATAAAATGAAAGAAAGAAAGAAAAGAAAGAAAAAACGTTTATTGGCACACGCCACAAGTGCACACAGTATCACAAGAAATAGAACTTAATGCTAAATAATTTTAAGGTAAGTAGGTAATACAATATTCTAAGCCAAACAAGAATATAGGCATGTATACTGTGTGACTCACGGCTGCGCAAATGCACTCTAAGTGACCTTGACAAATATACACAATAGAATAATAAACCAATAAACAAGGCCTTAAGTTAATTTTATCAGTAATCTCAAATAAAGATGACACTTAAATGTCGTATGCACATTGTCAGTATACAACGACTATTATCAACCCACTTCAAGATTTTTTATTATTTTTTCCAAGCTTTAACAATTTCTAATATGTAGCTTTGACCAATAGGGTCTTAGGTATAAATACGTTATAAATATGTTATTAAATATTAACATGTATATTTTGATTTAAATCCAATTTTAGATTTCGAAATTCCCACACGCGGAATTTTAGATTTCGAACTCCCCACGCGCGGGCGCGGCATGGCGGCCGGCGCACAGCCGGCCGCCATCCCGCGCCCGCGCGGCCTTGGACCGTTTACTTGTTACCGGTATTTTCACAATAACATTAATTAAAAATACCGTTAATTTTTAACGCAATTTTTAACGTTCTTATAATGTTATGCTACTAATTAACGCTACCAAATCATACCGATATGCAAGTATCTCTATGGAAATACCGTTATTTAACGTTATTTTTAATGTGAATTGGTAACGTTTTCAAGCCCTGTCTGAACGTGAATCGGCTTTAACACTTTTGTGCATTTGATGAACCTTTGATGTAGGTATTTCGTAGTCTATATCCGAAACTATGAGGAATATCGAAAAACGTTGAAAGGAGTCTCGAGGCCGATTTTGACGAAAACTAAAACTGCATCATTGGATTTTAGAAAATTCAATAATCGTGACCAGAAATCGAAGCCGCTGATTAAAAAAAAAAATCACACCATCACCACACACAACTATGAGGAATATTGAAAAACATTGAAAGGAGTCTCCTTTCAATGTTTTTAACCGACTTCAAAAAGGAGGAGGTTATCAATTCGACGGTATGTTTTTTTTTTTTTTTGTATATTTGTTACGCGATTACTCCGCCAACTGCGGACCGATTTTTTAAATTCATTTTTTGTTCGAAAGGAGGTACTTCTGAGGTGGTCCCATAGTCACCAAATTGGGATCTGATGATTGGATCCTGGAGAAATCGAGGGCAACCCTCGAATTTTATAGGCCGACACACCGTTTTTCGCAAATTTTATGAAGTAATTTAAGTACTTGCGTATGGTAATCATAATTTCATGTAGCTGAGCTGATGATGGAAGGTAGAACTCCTTAATATTAAGGAGTAGGTATCGACTGATTTAGTTTGAGTTCGCATATATCTGGAACTACAAGTCCGATTTGAATAATTCTTTTTTTGTTGTACTAGGTATCATTTATCTTAGGGAATTATGCAAGTTTCATCAAAATCGGTTCAGTAGTTTTTGAGATAGGGAATTTTATTAGCTTATTGTGTACTTGAGCGATGTTATTACCTGTGTTATGGATTACAAAATGCTAGTGCACATGTTGTATTTGACAAGAATTCGGGTTGAATATTTAAACTAAAAAGAGTAAAATAAAAACTTTTTCAAAAAAAAATGTAACCGCCTTCAAAAACAACCATAAAAAACGGTAAAAAAACCTACAAAATAACTTTTCTTTCGGAAGTCGGTGGCAAAAAAAAGACAATGAAATAAAGAAAACAAAGACACCGACTTCCGAAAGAAAAGTTATTTTGTAGGTTTTTTTACCGTTTTTTATGGTTGTTTTTGAAGGCGGTTACATTTTTTTTTGAAAAAGTTTTTTTCAATATTCCTCATAGTTTCGGATATTAGCCATCCACGCCCAGTTGAAAAATTAACCTTTTATATGAAGTTTCTTTAGCAGAACAACAATATTAATTGCGGTAAAATTATCCTTAATCTTTTACTACCTACTCAATTGCTTGAGCAATAGAAATATTCCATTTATATTAACGAATTTTACGCAATTCAATTAATATAATAATTCTGATAAAATGACCATTTAGTCTCCTATTCGGTTCTATTTTTGTACTAACATCTGTTTGTGTATCTATCCAAGTGCTTTTGTCCCAATCTAAATCAACAAAGTCCAAGCAACATTTACCTAGCTTCAAGATCCATCTCCCAGACGCTGAGTAAACTACAACTAACCACAGCTGCTGTGACCAGTGTTGCAAGCAAGTCCCCTGTCCCTCTCACAAGACCACTTGACGATATTGATATAGAAAATGGATTCTCTCAAGCGCTTGGGAGTTAGCTGTGTTGTTTTCACTTGTCTACTTTGTGTTTGCATTCGATAATTCAAGTGTTGGTTACTTTCAGGTTTGGAAAAGAAAAACCTTTTTAACCGACTTCAAAAAAAAAGTATAATCAGCGTTACTGAAAATCCACCGTCGAAGTAAGCTATAACGGATCCATGCGAATAACGATGTATACTAACCTTCTCCAGAATGTAAAGAACACTTTTCTGAAAACCGCATCAAAATCGGTTCAGGCAGCGAGGTAATCACGGCCAAACATACTTCATTTTCATTACATACAAACATACAGGTCGAACTGAGAAACTTCTTTTTTTTTTAAACCGGTTAATATGCATTATTGTAAATTTTACCTTTACGTTAACATGCGAACATTCAACATACGCCTTGTTAAAAAATTTAAATTATCCTCGTTTCTGAATTCTTGGAAATACAACTGAAATTGTCTACATGTTTTGTACGCTAACAGTGAGTTAGGTGAAACAATTTAGTCAGTAGACGCTCAAATAATCTAGATTTCTAGAACATTTCTAACCTAGAGGGCTAAACTGGCCCCTTGATCCCGATTAAACTTTCTGAACCTGTTGCTCTATTTGGCTCCTCCAATGATATATAAATTACACTTTATGGCTCCAAATAACAATATAAACGATGATCTATTAGACCCGCTTCGGACGGTACAATTTTTTGTCCAGAAAGTCACGCAATGTTGTGAAAAAATGAGATCCAATTCCAATAAATTGTTATGATAGGTAATCTGTTTTTCTTTTTTTCTGTTATATTTACACTAAAATCTTAAATCTTTCATGCTCTCCTAACAGTCTCATTCGTATAAATAAAATAAAATATGAAAACTTAAGCCCAAAAAGAACAAAACTGCGTGCAAATAAAATATTTTACTTTGATTAAAAAATTTCTCAATGTTTTTTCGCTGAAATTACTCCATTACAAAAACAATTGCTCCTTTGCCCAAAAAATATTTTCATTCCAAAATTACTTACATCTCATTTGATTTCATTCCAATCTTTTTGAACGCCGCCAAATAAAAGAAAGTTAGAATCAAAGATTCATGATTCGAAAGGCGATCTTTCAAGTCTATTTTAGCGCGAAGTCAATTCAAAGTTGGGTCCTTAAGATGTAAATTTCGCTCCCTGAATTGTAAATTAAGTCAAGTTTTTTGGACAAGAAAGAAAGGGGTACCTGAGAGGGCGGTGACACCGGTATTGGTACTTGAGCACGTCGTGCTAAGGACCCTTGAGGTTTTTTGAGGGAGAGAAGCACGATAGACGAGCTGGCGCCATGTTTCTGACAGAAAACTTGGAAGCACTTCAAATTTATTAACATAGTACTTTTTTTTACAAACCCGCAGTCTCTCTGAACGTGTGAAATCCAACATAAAAAGCATCTTATTAGAAAATCACGGTTGTATGCTGCAAAAGTAGCAGATGGTTTAGATTAAGATGATGTGGGCATGTTAAAGTCGATGTACAACAAGTTTTACGTTGATATAATTTCAAATCAAACACGTGTGTCCAATAAATTAAAACATGGTAATCAAGTTTCCATCATCAAACAATGACAACTTATTACATAACCAATGTGATTCAGCAGAAATACAAACGGTGGCGATTCGCGTGGGCAACTTTCGCAATACATTTCCTCAGTTTACAATATGGCACAAAAGCATCAAGTTTCTAGTTATGCACTGTAGTCGTTATTTCAAATCATTCTCTTGTTTCAACATGTTATTTCAACATACATCTCCGTTTCCACAATGTTTTCTTTAGGATTTGTTCCCGCTGTAACTCCAAATTGGAGCTTACCCCAATTAAAATTGACGGAATCGCCCTTTCTGTGTCCCGAAATCCAGCAATTACGAAGGATAGCTTTAGTTTAATGTCCAATTGAGATAACCTAGAATCGCATCGGATTTGTTTTGGAGTTACAAGTAGAAAAATATGAGGTAATCAATCAGCATTTTCATATCCGTAATTCAATTTATTCAGCATGTTTTCTTTCATAGTTGTCTACTAATAGACAGACAACACAGCGATAATCTCCACCTTTTGATGGACTGAAGGGACTATAAATCGTCATCTTGTAATAATTTTTCTTTAAGTCTAAATCATCTTCCATACAGTGGAATTCTTCAGTTTTCCCCTACTCTTTGAGCAATTCATATTTAAATCTTTCCGCACAACATTACAACGTGACATTGCAATCTAAACAACGAAACGATGAATCAAGCTGTACAATACAAAGAAAAGATTACAGTTTGTCGATACTTACGTGAGTGCACTGGTGACCTAATGAAATGGATGAACTCGCATGTTTCATACATCACTTGAAAAGATAAAAAACGCAAGTGTCGCAACAAGAAAAAACGAAGAAAAATACGATGTATTTCTACTCTTCACGACCTACAGGCTCAAACGTCGCATGTTGCGACGACAACTGCTCTAAAACCAATGAAAGAAATTGTTGGAGGTAGTTGTATGTACTCTTATCAAGACACCCCGAGATACGCCGAGATAGAGGGAATTCAAGAGAGTGCAGCCAAGCGAGGAACATCAAGCTTAGACGACAGCTCACCCTAGTTGAATGCCATGTGACTGCAGCCACGCGAAAAAAATTAGACAACACGCGCGTGTCGTTGACGCAAATCGCGTCGCAAGTCGCATCGCTTCAGGTCGTAAACGATACGTTATTATCAATACGGAGAAGATAGTAGAACACCAACAGTGTACTTGATCTAAAAACCTTGAAACCAGTAAACAACTTTGATCTGATTTTGTACTGGGGAAAAAGGAAAACATGAGAAAGATAAGACGTAATAAATCGCAGAGTTTTATACGCTACACGTACACAAAGACAACATTTGTTAAGTATATCCTTACTTAGTGCTGACAAGGGAGTAAGTTATCGACGATACATTGTATTTGATATTATTTTGTCTTTCGGTAAAAATAAAACAAGAAAGGCCAAGTTGTGAAAAAAAAAAAACTTTTTGCATCCCTCGTATCCAAGTGTGAACTAAAAATATCGTACCATTTACCTGATCAGTCAGAGGGTCAGCACAAAGTGGTATTCAAATGACACACTGTCATTTGAATACCACTTTGTGCTTTTGCGTTAAAAAGTGCTACAAAATCTAGTTGAAATATTAAGAAAGTGATTGCCATTTGTCCATGTGCGCTGGAAATGATAAAGAACTTAAAGACTGGTCATTCAGACCACGAATCCGGTCAACTTTCGCTAAAGGAAAAAATTGGGCATCCCATAAGAAATATAGCGAGAGGGTGGAGAGTCCAAATCTACTAATGTTCTTTAAGGAAAGTAATCTTGTTCGATAGCCAGAGTAATCAATAGAAGTACAGCGCTTTAAGAGTATTTCTAGAACAATGTAATTTGGGATGGCAATTAGATAGCTCTTGCTCTGCCAATTATTAGGCTAATCCATTGAGAAAATTTACTCCGTCAGTTAGATATTAAAACATATTTGACACCTTTTTGACCCGTATTTTTCTTTCGTTACTAAACCAAAATGGGCGATGCGTACGACGCGTTTAAAATTCATAATACGTCACGTCTTTGTATAATTTTAAGTGAGTTTGACGTCACGATCTCCTACTCCCGAGCTTAGGCGTTTTATCTTTGTCAAAATTAACTGATAAAAAAATATAACCGTTATTTTTTTAATACTTTAAGTGACGAACTGAATTTTGCAAGTTATTGATGCAGGAGAAAGCCGCACTAAGGGAAGAGTGGAAGGTTATGGAGACCTTTGCCCAGCAGTGGGATAATAAAGGTTAAAAAAAATTGATGCTGGAAGCTAACCTATTATACGAAAATGATCTCTCATCAAATAGCATGCCAGTCTCATAAATCCAATTAATATTACAGGAATGATTAACGTTATAAAGCATAATTAATCTCACGTTAATCAAGTTCGATTTTCTGTATTGATTTCTGAATGGAGCTCATGAAACGAACTTGTTAACCTATTAATTACGCATTGTACGTTACTGAGCTATCGAGATCCAATCTATGAGAATTATACCGGTGAACGTCCAATGAGAGTAAATTAAAAGCTGACTAGTGAGTGATTAAGTGCTTCATTACTCAACCTTTGTGCTTTTCCGATGATAATACTATTTGATCTTAGTTTCTAATTGCTTTTATTATATTTTCTCCCAGCTTATGGCCGTGTTAAAAATATAATAATCAAGTAAATTAAAATAAAAAATGTGCATGTCGAGGTTTGAACCCTCAGTCTACGTAAGCCTCTTCGTACACAACGCGACCCAAGTCTCCGATACCTGGGGTGCTAAGACAGGAAACCTCCACGTGCGCCCGTGGACTGGAGTTCCCTCTCGGATACGTCCGGGGGGAAGACCAGTTTTTCGGGCCGGTGCACCCTGGGATGCGGGCAAAAACTCTCCTTAGGCACTGTGTGCCTAAGGGGTTTCTTTGCCCGTATGCAAATAGCCTGTCGGGTGGACGCTCCAACGCGTGTCCCTCTGAACAGCAGAGGGCACAGCGGCGGAGCGGGCTTGCGGACAGTGAGTAATGGGTATGCTCGCCGTCCGACCAAGGACCAAGCCCGGGTCGGTGGCGCGTCGTGTTTCACGCGTCACCGACGGGGCCCCTTATGGGGCCAAATGCCTGCCGGGGTCGCGGATTTTTCTTAATCCAGGATACCGTGGCCCCGGAACGTAAAGGGCATCCGACGGAACACGGGTGGATTTTAGTCAGTAAGAGTCTGACAGTCCCTCCCGCCCCACCCAGGGCGGGAGGACTCATTTGATGATTTTGCCACCCTAAAAAAAAAAAAAAAAAAAAAAAGTCTCCGATACCTTTTTTAGCGTGGTAAATCATCAAATGAGTCCTCCCGCACAGGGCAGGACAGGAGGGATTGTCAGACTTGTACTGACTAAAATCCACGGTGTCCTTTAATAGCCCTTTACTTTCCGAAGTCACGGTTGCTGTTTAGTCCCGCGACCCCGACAGGCATTGGCTCTCTAAAGGGGGGCCCCGTCATTGTGCTGACACTCTTTGAGGCGCGCGTGGTACACAACGCGCCGTCGACCCGGGCATGGTCTACGGTCGGGCAGCGAGTCGCCCATTACTCGCCAACCGCATGCCCGCGCCTATACGGTGGCCGGAGATCGTCTTGCGACATCCGTCACCGTAGGCGTCTACCACTGCGGCTGGGTTGTGAGGTTTTGTATCCACTGACGCGTGCCTGTGTACGAACCTCTATGGATTTGCACTGCGATAGTCGCCTGGATACTTTAGTCGTAAGGTATCGGAGACTTGCGTCGCGTTGTGTACGAAGGGCCCAAGTCGGGGCTGCAGCCACTAGGCCACAACCACAATGCTTAGCATAAATAAGCATCCTCTTTTTCGTGTCATGTTTTTTTTTCCAAAACTCATACAGGTTTTCCCCTATCTTCTTTATGTTTTCTACTAGCTATTGGTCCATCATTTCTACCATTTCGCGTTAGCACTTTGAAATGCTCTTCTATAATCGCATTATTCCCTATTCGGAATTCGGATGGGAGATATCTGTTTGCATTAACTCTAGGCATCCTTCAAACAATAAAGTTGATCCTGTGTTTCCAACACTGACGGAAACCGGAAATGTGCGGTTGCTAAACTGTTTCCGTTATAATGAAGTTGTTGGTCATGTTTCAAACTTAAGTATTTTGTGATAAGCTGCTCTGTTGAAGATTTATAGATACATAATATCAAACATGAGAGCAAATACGGTTGTTTTTTAATGAGAGAATAAGGAATAATATTGACAATGCACAATTAGTAGCTTTTTTCTGAGTAAATGAATGAAAAGGGTCGATCAATTTTGATCTGAAAGAAGAATGGCACGCTGTGTGATTCACCATGTTTTAACCAACTCTGTCCTCGCGATTTCGTTGTGAGGACATGAATGCGTCGTCGGGCCTTTGCCCACAATTTTAATCTAGATTAGAACGAAACATATGATACGGCGCCGCTCGTCCGCGCGGTCGGGCGGTGAAGCGGATCCCACCTCACGTGCCAATGCACGTGAGATGGGATCCGCTTGGGTTTTGTATAATTCCTTGATGCCTAAAATACGACTAAGTGGACCAGCGAACTTGTAAGTTCTATCAAGCTATTGTCAAACAGAAAGGTGAAGCGAACGCGAAGCGAAGCGTTTTTGTTTGTAATGTATGGCATTGTTTGAAGCCTGTCACATAGACTGTCGGAACGCCTTCGCTTTTCTATATGGCAGGATTCGGATCGCATTCGCTTCGCGTTCGCTTCGCCTGTCTGTTTGACAATAGCTTAAGGGAGCTTGCTCATGATGCGATTCGTGCGATTTGCAATTTCTACTTGCTAAAAATGAAAATCGTCCTTGCTGCTAAGATATAATGATGCAATTCGACTGACTTACATCGACGTGGCGAGCGTGTTTTTTTTTTCATTTACCCGTAGATAACCACACGTTTTAGGTCATTATGCCGTAGTGGTAAAGACGTTTTTCACTTGAAGTTGGAATCGGTCGCGGGTGAGCGGTTTCGTATGACAATCGCCTTACTTCCATTTTCTGACCAAAGTTCGGTTTACATTACGTGGCTTAAATATTTCGGCTTCACAATATTACTCCGTATGGTCTGCCCCAATATCGTGGTCGTAAGTCGCATGTGTGGTTTCAAGTGACATCCTTTATTGCTGGTTTGCAGGTGGAACACTACCTAGTTCTCCTTTAATTTAAGTTGGTTATTTCCAGCTAGCAGGTATTCTGGCGTATCACGGAACGGTAGTAAGAGGATTTACTGCGGTTGTTATTATGATAAGCACTTGGAACAAATAATAATAATTGGATGACACCCATGTGACTAAGAGAGTGATGAGTATGAATGTTGATGGATGGAGAGGAAGAGGAAGGCCAAAGAAAAGATGGATGGATTGTCTAAGGAATTATATTAATGAAAAAGGAGTAAATGATACTGTGACGTCTAATAGGGGAGAATGGAAGAAGAAAACGTGTTGCGCCGACCACAAGTAGAATGGGATAAGGGCAGGAAGAAGAAGAAGAACAAATAATAATAATTATAGAGCTTGATTGTCAAATTGCATCTGCAGTGCGTCAGCTGATCAGCTATCTCTCAATATAGAAGATTTATTTAAAAGTCTTTCCATATCATCATCTTTCTGCCCTTCTTTCTTCTTCCTTTCTTCCATTCTCCCCTATCAGTACGTCACAGTATCATTTACTCATTTTTCTTTCATATCATTCCTTAGACAATCCATCTATCTTTTCTATAGCCTTTTCATCCATCAACATTCATACTCATCACTCTCTTAGTCACATGAGTGTCATCCCTCCTTATCACATGAAAATAAAACCGGCCAAGTGCGAGTTGGACTCGCCCATGAAGGGTTCCGTAGCAGCAAGCATAGATTAGAGATATAATTATATTGAGATTAGTAAGTAATATACACAAACAATAAAAATAACTTTGTTTTTCATAGTATTTGTATGAATGGCAAAGTTATATTTGCGGTTTTTGAAAATGTACTATATCTCAAAAACTGCTAACTGTATCTCATCCAAACCAATTTTCGTTGGTAGTTTTGGTTGAGGTCTACATTATATATTTTTTTTAGTTTTATCATTCTCTTATTTTAGAAGTTACGGGGGGGGGGGGACACACTTTTTACCACTTTGGAAGTGTCTCTCGCGCAAACTGTTCAGTTTAGAAAAAAATGATGTTAGTAACCTCAATATCATTTTTAAAGACCTATTCATAGATTACCCCACACGTATGGGTTTGGTGAAAAAAATTTTTTTGACTTTCAATTCTAAGTATGGGGGGCACCCCCAAAATTTGTTTTGTTTTGATTTTTGTGTGAAAATCCTAATGCAGTTAACATAATACATCTTTCTACCAAGTTTCAACAGGATAGCTCTTATACTTTCGACAAAAAGTGGCTGTGACATACACGGACAGACAGACAGACAGACAGACAGACATGACGAATCTATAAGGGTTCCGTTTTTGCCATTTGGCTACGGAACCCTAAAAACGATAAAGTGTGCCAGTCCGTCCCGTCCCGCCTTTGGATGGGAGAGTCCTCCCAGTCCATTTGAAGAGTTTACCAAGATAAAAAGAGATCATCTACAATTCAAAGACCCAACCCAAGACCCCAACTATCAATTCAGTAATAGTAACTTCGTCAGATAAGTTCTTGATTAATTTATCTTCGAGTTCCATAGAGAATGAACTAGATATTTAACTAGTTAAGATGCAATTTGAGATTGAAACATGTGCCTCGACGTACGTACACATAGTTTAATTGAAAATAACATTAGTAGCACAGATAATACTAGTGAAGATATCATAGATATAGTGGAAGATATTATTGCAAGAGCATTAGAAAGGAAATGAGCAAAACACAACGCGGTATCACGGTGTTTTGCTCATTTGACAGGCCTGTTGGTCTAGTGGTTAGTGACCCTGACTGCTATGCCAGAGGTCGTGGGTTCGATTCCCACCCAGGACAAATGTTTGTGTGATGAGCACGATCATTTGTTCTGTGTCTGGGTGTAATTTATCTATAATATGTATGTGTTTAGAAATATATAAGTATGTTTATCAGTTGTCTAGTACCCATAACACAAACTCTGCTTAGCTTGGGACTAGATGGCGTTGTGTGATAGTTGTGGAACATTATTATTACATTATTATTATTTCCTTAGCACAGAGGATTTATTAATTTACTTTATTACTTTGCACGCAAGATTTGAACGCGTGAAGTTGGCAACGTCTCAAACAGTGGCGGGCCTAGGGTTTCAAAATAAGGCAAGCCCAATAAAATTTAAACCGATTTCAAAAAAAGAAAGTTCAGTTTTCGACTGAGTATGTAGGTACCTACGTATGTATCATCGCAATTTTCTCATAAACTACTGGTTAGGTACAATAAATTAAAAGTGAATTCAAAGTTATGGTAAGTAGTTGCTTGTTTTGTAACAGGACTAACAGGTTACAGACAAAAAAAAACAAAACAGAAAGTTAAAAAATAGCTAGATAGAATGTAATAAGGAATTTAAATAAATTATTTATATTCTAATTGGAATCGTCTATCTTTCATAAGTAAAATGTTGGTGATCGTTTTAATTCTACCAACAATTACTGTTTTTCAATAGCTAAAATCGTATCCCCGTCCCAGTTCTGTGGGTTGTCGCACAGATCAGAAAACAACTCAATAAGTTTACTTTTTTGTTTAAAAACCGTGTTTACGACTCGCGACATGTAATTATGTCCAACGAATTTTTTGCTGCAATGAGTATCGTAAAAAGCAGCTCGTTTTGTACTATTAGGTACTAAAAAAATTACACAAAGCCTGAAGGGCTGAAAAAAATAAACTAACCTCTTGAATTCTATTGCATGATTTATACACATATGAAATATTCTTTTATGCGATTTACTAGTCTGAGAAATACACAGATTATGCGTCGGCGTCGGGAAGAAATAAACTGTTTTTTTTTCTGAGCAAAGTTTAAAGATTTTACCTTATCTTCGCCAATCAAAACTTGAACGCATTTTAAATCCTCACAAGGTACAATTACCTCCATTGTTGCAGGTAAGTCACCAAAACAATTGTATCACTGAGAAAATCTAACAAAACACACAAAAAACTTTAACAACAAAGCTTTCCCCACTCAAGCAAATAAAACTGAAGTGAGCTAAAGGTCACGCATACGCGTGCAACTTCATACGCATGCACGGCTTAAATCTTCCATACTGATCGATTTGTAGACGCACAAGGTTCTAACTCGTTATACGGCACAACGCTTTAGGCGCGAAAGGGACAGAGATAGTATTTGAAAGCCCGGTAAAAGCCGGTACGTGTAAGCGAGATAGCTATATAAAGATGTTGCAAATACGAAACTGCGCGCGAACAATTGCGATGTAAAGTGTGTGGCGTGGATAGTTTGTGTTATTCTGATAACAATTAAGCGCGCGAACTTTTAAATAGTTCGGGTTTGATTATGATTCTCTGTCGAGCATTTTTAATAAGGCATGCCGGGCTTTTGGGCTTGTATGAAGGAACCGCCACTGGTCTCAAACTGATGTCAAATATTTAATTAACTAGTTGATAATAATTTTAACTTAAGGTGCGGTCTTATCTCATATTCCCAAAAATTGGTTTCTTAGAACGTCGAGTATGACGTAATGTAATAAAAATAAGCAACGCGAAAAATACAGTGAACAGAGAAGGGTATAAAAAAGAATTTAAACCGAACAGAATAATAAATAAGAGTTTGATATTCCCAATAAAAATTGGGAAGTTGTAGCACAAAAATAAACTTTGACGTCGAAGATCTCTGTATTTCCAGCGATAACAACAGTTTTTTTTTAAGAATTTAGTAGGTTTTCCATTTTTTTAAAACTTTAACCGAACCATTATTTAATTTTATGTCTATATTTTAAATAATCTAAAGAAAAGCAGTAAAATAAATGCCCATTCGCAGCTTACGTCACATTTCAACACAAATGTCATTTTTTCAATTTTCAATCTTATTGACGCTCCATAGTGGTGACAATAGTTTACGCGGTCATAAGCGATTAAAATCGTAGTCAGTCCGCGTCTTAAAGTAAGTGCTTTTATGTGATAAAAATAAAAAAGCAAAATTCAGATTCAGATCCTTTTACTTTTTCGTGGTAAAATCATCAAATGAGATCCACTCAGGGCGGGACGGAATCGACTGGTAGGCACCGACTAAAATCGACGGTGACCTTCAATACCCTTAACGTTCCAGGGTCACGGTTTCCTGAAAAGAAATTTAAATCCTGCGTTGTTGATTGGGGCGTATTGTTAGAATATGGAAGAAAATACTGGCTTTGATCTTGTGGTGTTATGACACCCACGTATTCCACGAATAAGGAAGTAGTTTCAAATCCCTTTTAGCCAGGGGCCGCGGGTCTTTGCAGGATTAAGCTTTAACAAAGTGACTTTTTGTCGCTCAAACGTTTGACCCTAACGGCTATGACAAATTGGTGAATCTATTTGGAAATGATCCAACAATAACTCACAAACCTACGAATACTGAATTTATTTTATATTAGAGAAATTTCTCCTGTATTTTTGATTCGTTTACAAACATTTAAACTCGCATTTTTGTGATCACTAGCAAAGTTGATATATGTATTTTTTTTTAATTTGATGGTAAAACAATTGAACTCTTTTAAGTATATTCTTCGTTATTTTTGAATAAAGGATCTAATAAAAAGAAGAAGAAATCATAATATAAGTAGTCTACCGTAACAAAAAAACGATCGATTTTTCAAAGTGTTCGCAAACTTTTTTCCGAGACACGGAAGAAACTCGCTATGACAGAGATGGTCGTCCATCCACGGACCAAGATCAGCTTAGCGGCTGGAATTATTTAGCCACGGGCTTCTATAATACAAAAATAAAGGAGTTAAAACTTCAACAATAACAGAAAAAGTTAGTAAACACATTACTTAAATCTTTCACTAAAGCAACAACTAACTCGTGCATCTGCACTCAGTTTCCTTTTCCATTTTCCCGGTTTTCCACAGCCGGATTAGCAAGGAAATAAATAACAATTTACCCCAAATTTTAGACGGCAACTAAAAGCCATTCCATGCTTTAAAATTCTTACAATAGAAATACTTAGTTGGAAGTATGGTCCCAGTGCACGTAGTACGGAAGTTTAGATGAATTTGAGAGGAACTAAACAATGCAGTGAACTGCTAAAACGCTTTTGAGATTCAATTAAGGTGCCGATAGACTTTAGCATTCATTTGTAACAGAACATCGAGCATTCGCAGTTATTAATTTTCGAACAGAGCCGAGCATAGAGCCAAACATCACGATGAACATGTTCATGATTTTTCTAGCGAACGTTCTAGTCAATGGTCGTCAAATAAGTTTTCTGCATGAAGTTGACTGACGGCTCGGTAAAAAGCTCGTCAGAACGCTCGTCAGAATTCTCGCTAAAACGCTCTCGTTTTGTTTTCTGTAATGTAACATTCGCAAGAATGCTCATTACAAGTAAATGCTCAAGTTTATCAGCACCTGTACCTACAGGTAGAATAGAGCTGACTGGATCCCAACTCCCGATAAGTTATCAAAACTTTGAATTCAAAACTAAAAGGGAGTAGGGTTCACTCAAAAGTTTCGAGTTTCTTTCCGTATTTCCGTCGACGTGAGAGAGCAAACCCCATGACTGCGTTCGGTCTTCTTTGCCTTGGCGCTTTTTTAGTGGTTGCCACTTTGGCTTTTAAAACTTGGAATAGTGTGGCGGAATTGTCGCAAAACGTAAAACCAGATATACGTAACAATATGAAAAATTACCCAGGTTAGACCCGTGCCCATCTAATCCTTGAAATCGAATCTTCTACTTTTGCGATAAAGTTGAAAATTTATTAAAGTGACAGATTAGGAGAGATTGATGTGTTGGCGTCTGTACGTGATTTTCGATAGCTCGTATCAAAAATCTAATTATATCCATTACAAATTCGTGATTGTGCGCGCGGAAGCTCGTCAAAACGTTCCCCTAATGCATATTAATTATGTTTCTGATCAAAAGAGGAGTTCCGAAGTTGATTTTACATTACATATGTGTTTGTATAAAGCCTCCTGCAGACACACGCGATTAATCGCGCTGCGACAACGAGCCAAGCTAATTTCCACTCTAAAAATACTGCGAATGGACCGCGACATGTCGCCCCGCGCGACTAATCGCGTGTGTCTGCAGGAGGCTTAAGGATGGGTATAGACTGGAGAATGTATCCTACTACGTAATTTATGAATGCGTAAGCTTCTGATGATGGATCGATGGATATTTCTTACAATTTCACGCTAACGTTAAAATTACTGAACGTCCAACCCGTTCAGTAATTTAACGTAGGTAAGCGTTTTATCAACACGTACCTCGGATACTTTTTCATCTCGTGGGATAACAACAGAACTCCATGAGTGAAACATCGACTGGTTTGTTTCATCCTTCACGATTTTTTTTTTCTAAAATCAACATCGAGCTTTAGTTATCATATTGCTAAATATTCGCAATACATGAAAAAGGGTAGGCAGAAACTACAAAACGCCAAATGCTACCTTCCTTTCATTCATACATCTATCTAGTCAGACAAGCACGCCGAACCTAGTACTCGCAATTTGTACCTGGCGTAACACGAAATGGTAGAGTAAATTCTCCAGTGCATACTCGCCCTTACATTATAAGGGATATGTACAGAACCTCATAGCTTCTTATGGGTGCCATAAGGCGTACGGGATTCTGCTTATTTATGTTACAATAACTTTCTCGCTTAGCTTGTTATTAAGGTTTGAGGCAAAAGGTTTGCTCAGTGAATTTGATGCGGTATCTGGTGTTGATGTTTCGAGGCGATATTGTAATATTTACTTGTAGTAACGAGGAGGAGTTTATTACCATAAATAAGTAAACACGTGATTACATTCAGTGATAATATACCATAAGTGATACGAACAACTGGAAAGGGTTGTTTTTCAAGGTTGGGCAACTAAGCAACGCTTTTTCAGGTGCCTGGATGGGTGACCATCCCTTTTTTTCTATCGTGGTTAAATCATCATATGAGTCGTCCCACCCAGGTTGGGATGGGATCCACTGTCAGACTTGTCCTGACTAAAATTCACGGTGATCTTTCAATAGCCCTTTACGTTCCAGGGTCACGGTTATCTGATGAGACGCGACCCCGGCAGGGTAACCATCCCTTGCATTATTATATACGCTCAGTGTCCTCCGTCTCTTGGAAAGCAAGCTAATCAACGTCTTAGAATTCAGCTGACGTTTTGCAGATCTTTGACATTTGTAACAGGTAATCAATTGAGAGATGAGTATGAATGTTGATGGATGGTGAGGAAGAGGAAGGCCAAAGAAAAGATGTATTAATTTTCTAAGGAATGATATGAAAGGAGTAAATGATACTGTGACGTCTGAAGAAGAAAACGTGTTGCGCCGACCCCAAGTAGAATGGGATAAGGGCAGGAAGAAGACGTGAATTGACCGAAAATTGGACAGCCCATGTCATATTAACCAGTTCTAACTGCTTTTGGAGCTTAAATAGACAGTCGCTTCAAGTAAAATACTGGTAGGTATTCAGCCGCATACAATTAAACTGGAAGCCGTTTATTTGAATACAAGTTTAGTAATCCCAAAATAGTTGAGAAATCTCTAGCCCAAGTAAATCTTAGAACAACCCGGTATTAACTACTTCAAAACTAACTCAAATCTTCGTATTCTACAACTAACAATGCAAGATATGAATGATATATTAAGTCATATGACATCCGTTTCGTATGCAAATACAGTCGAATTAGTTCTAGTGCCAATTTGGCACTACAATACAATGACACTAAGGAAGGACGGTATCTCAGGATCTAGGATGCGTATGCGTTCATTTATTCATGGGTTGCCAACTGACAAGCTGAATGTCATTTGTTTTATTGTTCAAACTGGTGATGAGAAGACAGAAGGCCCAGACCAGCGTTTCCTAAAGCATGGGTCGAAGAATATGTTCGAGCGAATATTAGGTTATCAACATCTTCCTGTCCTTATCCCATTTTACTTGGGGTCAGCCATTCTCCCCTACCAGACGTCACAGTAGCATTTACTAATTTTTAGGGTTCCGTAGCCAAATGGTAAAAACGGAACCCTTATAGATTCGTCATGTCTGTCTGTCTGTCCGTCCGTATGTCACAGCCACTTTTCTTCGAAAGTACAAGAGCTATCCAGTTGAAACTTGGTAAGTAGATGTATTATGTGAACCGCATTAAGATTTTTACACAAAAATAAAACAAAACCCAATTTTGGGGGTACCCCCCATACTTAGAATTGAAACTCAAATTTTTTTTTTCACCAAACCCTTACGTGTGGGGTATCTATGGATAGGTCTTTAAAAATGATCTTGAGGTTACTAATATCATTTTTTTCTAAACCGAACAGTTTGCGCGAGATACACTTCCAAAGTGGTAAAATGTGTGTCCCCACACATTTTACCACCTGTAACTTCTAAAATAAGGGAATGATAAAACTAAAAAAATATATATAATGTAGACCTCAACAAAAACTTCCAACGAAAATTGGTTTGGTAAGATATAGTTAGTAGTTTTTGAGATTAGTACATTTTCAAAAACCGCAAATATAGCTTTGCTATTCATACAAACACTATAAAAAACAAAGTCATTTTTATTGTTTGTGTATATTACTTACTAATCTCAATATAATTATATCCCTAATCTATGCTTGCTACTACGGAACCCTTCATGGGCGAGTCCACTTCGCATTTGACCGGTTTTCTTTCATATAATATCATTCCTTAGACAATCAATACATCTTCTCTTTAGCCTTCCTCTTGCTCTCCATCCGTCAACATTCATACTCATCACTCTATTATGCTATTGTCAAACAGAGAGGCGAAGCGACCACGAAGCGAACGCGAAGCGAACGTGAAGCGTTTTTGTTTGTAATGTATGGAATTGTTTGAAGCCTGTCACATAGACTATTGGACCGCTTTCGCTTTTCTATATGACGGGATTAGGATCGCATTTGCTTTGCGATAGTCCTTGTGACAGGCTTCAAACAATTCCATACATTACAAACAATAACGCTTCGCTTCGCGTTCGCTTCGCCTGCCTGTTTGACAATAGCTTTAGTCACATGAGTAGGTGGACCCTGAAAAATAGGATATTGTCCATAATATGCGTGCTTTTCGGCTGTCGAATACTTCATTCATTTTAAACGTCTTTCGATGACGTTTATTTAGTAACTACATACAGACTCATGCGTCAAGTCACAAATCATTCATCTTTGTATAGAACAGACTTACGTATGCCCACATCATTATAGTGTTAAATGACTGGTGTTTGAGACCATTGTTCAACAGAATTGACAAAGTCAGATTTTACAAAGCGTCTTTACTGAAAAAACTAAATAATAC
This sequence comes from Agrotis exclamationis, assembly GCA_950005045.1. Lineage (NCBI taxonomy): Eukaryota > Metazoa > Arthropoda > Insecta > Lepidoptera > Noctuidae > Agrotis > Agrotis exclamationis. Next base: position 20,654,035 of record OX465429.1, on the reverse strand, counting down.
TGATGCTCTTGCATGGAATAGAGATTATTAGTTACCAGCTTCTATTTTTTCCCGGTTTTGCAACATTTTTCATTGCTGCTCTGTCTGTTTTGGTCGTAGGGGGCCGTCCATTAATAACGTGATGTTTTTTTTGGCTTTTTTGTACCCCCCCCACCCCCTTGCTAGATCACGTGTATTTTAAGTACCTAAAATTTTTTGTAACTATTTTTAAATATTCATAAAATACAGGTTTGAGTATAATCGAATTTTATTATAGGAAGAAATCTACCCAGTGGCTGTGAACAAGAAAAGTGTATGCGTAACCACAGAATACTTAATAGTACAACAGAAGTCCCACTCCAAAAAAAAATTAAACAAATGTAAAATCTATGTACGAGAGAATAAAGTACATTTTAACTGGCAGCCGTACCGCCCACCTACTTTTATAATAGCCTAAACTTCCCGTGCGCAAGCAAAAATGTACTGAATGATTACGCGCGAGAGTTTATTTTGGTTTATCTGACGCCAACGACATTAAAAGGTTACTATGGGTCAAGCCCAATAGGGTTGCGACTTGCGAGTTTAGGCAGAAATAGGTAGGAACCTATGCGTATTTTATGCATTTGTTAAATTACTTTTTGTCATCGATTACTACATACCTACATTATTGATTGTTAGCACAGAATGTTAATAGTAGGTACCTGCGGCACCTTACGTGAGGAATGATATTTTTAATAATATTATCTTTTCTACCTATTATTGTTATATTTTTGAACATTACGTCTTACAAAAAAAAAAGAATAATATTTAAAAGATTTTTATCGTTTATGGCAAAATAGCCAGTCCTTATTATTTTGCACTCAACCTAGTAACCGACCAATTACTATCGCATACTGTCACAGGCCCCGCGTTGCGTGTCTTTGTAGGTAGGTAAAAAAGGCGCGCAGCGAATTACGATAGCTGACCTTGAATGCGTAGTGTGGCCATTTTCTGAGTTAGAACTTTTAAACAACAACGCAAACATCTTTCTACTTCTACCGATCTTAATTCTTAGTACTCAGCTTAAGGTGAGTGAGAGTGTCGTCTTTTTATCTTGGTCGTCTAGTAGGCTCACCCCCCCCTCCACTTAGTATCTCGCCTCATTTCCAAACTTGTAACCTACCTAATCATGATCAATTAAACCCATACTTCACAAGCAGGGAGATAATTTTGTTCATCATTACTAAATATGTAAGTACTTTATTTTTTTCTTCATAATAATATTGTTTTATTCATTTCCCAAAAGCACCTAAAGCAAGAAACTTGTGCGTAACTACACGTAACGTAACAAAAATATTAAGGAGACGGAGCGCGTGCACAACGGGTGGCGCGTGGCAGCCGTAGTGAATGGGCCACGACATAATGGCCCCGCAACTACTTGCAGTTTTATGCCTACACCGCGGAGTGAGACAGGCCTGGCGTAACGCCGCTTTTCGGTTAAGTATCTCGAAAAATAAATACACGTGATATATTACTACAACCCCCCCGCCCCCCTGTGATATTTCGTGATTTTAGATAGACCCCCTCCCCCCCATTTCGAACCTCACGTGATTAATGGACGGTCCCTAGACCTAACCTCACGTGATGTTATGACATATAGCTTAAAGTCTTCTTCGATAAATGGTCTATCCAACCAATGATATTATAAAGTATCCAACGCAACGCAAAAAGTTTTTTAACACTACTTACTGTAAATACATATAATAATAGTACTTCCTGAGATAAACGCGTACAACCCAACAAGTTTCTACAACTTTACAATATTAGTATTAAGTACTTAAGATAACTACCCAGTTTTCACTTAAAATATCCCAAACTTAAGCCACTTATCTATAATCCTACTAGGTATGTTCCCGAAATAGTACCACTGATGGATGCCGGGATAAATACCCGGTCAGACATACTACACGCCTTATTTAGTCAATGTCTAGTTAGGGCGGTTTATTTTAGGACAACAAGTCGGTAGTCGTCGAACTAAACTGCACTAAACCCGACTTACTAGTTTGTAACGATGCAATGTTGAGAACTGATTTACATACAAGAATGTAGCGATATGCGATCAGGATAGTGGTGAAGTTGTCACGGCGCCATTTTGACGTCTTGCACCTTGCACGCTTTTCTAACACTTCATCATCAGCCTATAAATGTTCCCACTACTGGGACACAGGCCTCCTCTCTGAGAGAGGGAGTGGGCCATAATCCACCACGCGGGCCCAGTGCGGATTGGTAGATGTCACATGTCTTCGAATTTTTGGTTCTAGGACATGCCGGTTTCCTCACGATGTTTTCCTTCACCGTTTTTTGAGAGCAGTGGTGTTGAAATAAATTACACAAAGTAATGCGCCTCACGGGGTTCGAACCTACTATTATTATTTAGTAACCATGTGAAAATAAGATTTAAAAGATAATTACGATTAATAAATATAATCGAAAATACATTTCAGTCTTGCATCTAGTATGCTTTTACAAGTACAGTCCCTTAAAATTTCTCTAGAAATAATTAACTCGACACCATTCGAAGCAATTATACCAATAACCAATATTAATGATCTAAAGAACATTGACCTTACATCAACTTGAAAGGTTTCTCCAACTAATCTTAATCCAATAGATCTGAGGTGAAAATTCAATCTTCTTTGATTTATTTCATAAGTAACTGATTTTATTGAATCTACTTCATCTTCGAAGAATCCAACTCGGATGGGCAGCGTTTGGGAAGCTACGTGATATCTTCTCATCGAGAATCCCACAGTGTCTCAAGACAAGGGTGTTTAACCAGTGTGTGTTGCCAGTGATGACATATGGCTCTGAAACGTGGTCTCTAACTGTTGGCCTTTTAGAGAGACTAAGAGTCACTCAACGAGCGATGGAAAGAGCTATGCTCGGAGTTTCTTTGCGGGATAAAATCCGGAACATGGATATTCGGCGAAGAACCAAAGTCACCGACATAGCTCATAAAATTTGCAAGTTGAAGTGGCAATGGGCAGGCCACATCGCTCGTAGAACTGACAACCGATGGGGAAGAAAAGTTCTCGAGTGGCGACCACGGACCGGAAGACGCAGCATAGGTAGGCCTCCCACTAGGTGGACCGACGACATCGTGAGGGTCGCGGGCAACCGATGGATGCAAGTGGCGAATTGTCGTTCGGCGTGGCGGTCTAAGGGGGAGGCCTATGTTCAGCAGTGGACGTTTTCCGGCTGATGATGATGATGATGATGATGACTTCATCTTGAATCTCCGCAGCATTTGAATTTTTTTTGGACCTTGAAATTTGAAATATCTTTTTAGGGTTCCGTACGTCCGAATACAAAAACGGAACCCTTATAGGATCACTCGTGTGTCCGTCTGTCTGTCGCTTACAGTCAATTATCTCCGAATCTACTGGACCGATTGGGTTGAAATTTGGTACACATATCAATTCCTGTGACCCAAGCACAGAGGTGTAACGTGAATAGATGAAATCTGTATGTGGGAGGTAATTTTTGGGGGGGAAGGGGAAAATGAAAATAAAAGTTTTGAAAACTGCATCGTGTGACATATATCAAATGAAATGTCTTGTTAAGACAATCTTAAATGTATTTTTTTTGTAATTTTAAAATAAATAGTTTCCAAGTTATTCAAGAAAATAGACGAAATTTGACCATTCCCCCTCCCCTCTTATCTCCGAAACTAATGAACCTAAAATTTTGAAAAAAATACAGTAATTAGTTTTCTACTTATAGATTATAGGAAAACCTATAACAAGTCCATATCTGTATAAGGGAGGTAATTTTTGGGGGGGAAGGGGAAAATTAAAAAAAGATATTTGAAATCTGCATCGTGTGATATATATATCAAATGAAAGGTCTTGTTGAGACAATCTTAAATATATTTTTATTGTAATTTTAAAATAAACAGTTTCCAAGTTATACAAGAAAATAGACGAAATTTGACCATTCCCCCCCCCCTTATCTCCGAAACTACTAAACCTAAAATTTTGAAAAAAATACAGAAATTAGTTTTCTACTTATAGATTATAGGATAACCTATAAGAAGTCCATATCTGTATATGGGAGGTAATTTTTGGGGTGGAAGGGGAAAAATAAAAAAAAGAATTGAAAACTGCATCGTGTGACATATCAAATGAAAGGTCTTGTTGAGACAATCTTAAATATATTTTTTTTGTAATTTTAAAATTAATAGTTTCCAAGTTATTCAAGAAAATAGACGAAATTTGACCATTCCCACCCCTTATCTCCGAAACTACTGAACCAATTTTTTTTAAAAAAATACAGAATTTTGTTTTCTACTTATAGATTATAGGAAAACCTATAAGAAGTCCATATCTGTATATGGGAGGTAATTTTCGCTATAAGAAGTCCATGATATTAAAATAACATGGTTAATCACTCAATATTGTGCGTACCAATTTGGGTCAGATTTAAAAAAAAAACGTGATAGGTAACATCGTACGGAACCCTCTTCACGCGAGTCCAACTCGCACTTGGCCGGTTTTTTTTATTAGACTTAGGCCCTTCGTCCACAATGCGACTCCAGTATCCGATACCTTACGACTTTAGTATCCAGGCGACTATCGCAATAGAAATCCATATACGTTCGTACACATGCACGCGACGCGCGACGCTAATCGCGCGCTACCTATCTGTTGACATCGCCGCTACTCGAGTTTCCGCGACTTTCAAGATGGCGGAACAATTTATTCACCATTATTAATTATATTCACACTATAAAGGGTTCCGTAGTATATTCTTGAATCATTTGGAAAGAAATTATTTTAAAATGATAAAAATATAGGTATTTACAATCCTCGTAACAATCTTTTTCAGATAAGGCATAATACAGAAAACACACTTGAGCAATAAAAAGTGATATGTTTGGAAATGGCATATTTAACTGTTCTAAATGTATTCAATAGATAAATGTTTACAATTAAATGTGAAGGGCGGACGGTCACACGAGTGATCTTATAAAGATTCCGTTTTTTCTTTCGAACCTACGGAACCCTAAAAAATATACTTTGATCGTCACAGTCATGTGTCAGACATTTTAAAAATTTTATATATCGCCATGACCTTTTGACGCGGCGCTAGTGTCTATGTCGTTACATCAAATTGCATTATAAAAATGTAGTACCTCAAATTTTCCGCAGGTCAAGAGTAGTGGACGAAACTCTAGTATCGGAAACTTGCGTCGCGTTGTGTATGAAGGTTCGTACACAAGGCGATGCAAGTTTCCGATACCTTACGATTTTGGTCTCCAGGCGACTATCGCAATACAAATCCATAGAGGCTTGTACACAGGCCGGCGTCGCCGACATTTTGGTGTTGCGTCGCCAACTCTAGTCGCGCGCTACTCATCTGACAAGATCGCCGATACCCAAGTCTGCGCGATTTTTAACCGACGAAAAAAAAGAGGAGAATGGCGGAACAATTATTATTAGATATCAAATTTGTATCTGAGGTAGAAAAATATCCTTGTTTGTATGATTACAATTAAAAAGAATATTCTAAAAAAGATATTAGATAAGTAGGTAAGTACGGAAAAAGTTTGGGCGGCAGTTTTGTAATGATTAATATACTCGTAGTATATGAACTAATGTAGTAACGTAATAACTAAGAAAACATTTCTCCACACTAGGAATTTCTCCTGTATCGTGGGTGCGTTTACAAACATATAAACTCACATACACAAACACCCAGACCCGGAACAACTACTTGTAGATCATACAAATATTTGTTGCGTGCGGGGATCGAACCCACGACACGCTGCGCAGTAGTCGATCACTCAGCCACTGCGCCAACCGTGCCGTCAAAAAAAAATCTTAAAGAAATTTGACAGATTGGTGTAATTTGATAAGATAGGTAGTAGTTGACCCCTTTTTTTTTAGCGTGGTAAAATCATTAATTGAGTCCTCCCGCCCGGGGTGGGGCGGGAGGGACTGTCAGACTTGTACTGACTAAAATCCACGGTGTTCCTGCAATAGCCCTTTACGTACCAGGGTCACGGTTACCAGGTGAGGCAGTCCCGCGACCCCGGCAGGCTTTAGCCCTCTTTGGGGAGCCCCGTCAGATTGCTGACAGCTCTTTGAGGCGCGCGTGGAACGCAAAGCACCGTCGACCCGGGCATGGACCATGATCGGACCATGATCGGACGGCGAGTCACCCATTACTCGCCGCCCGCATGCCCGCGCCTACGAGGGCCGGAGATCGTCTTGCGACGTCCGTTGCCGTGGGCGTCTCCCGCGGCGGGTGAGGTGGACGCTGTCCTCTCCCTCACGCGTTCCGCCTCCTCCTTTGCTAGCATTACTGCTTCGCAGAAGTAGGCGACCGCTTCCCATTCCGTCTCGCTCCGCAGCATGGCCTCGACCAATGCCGGGCGCGAGAAGTCGCCGCCTATCGCCTCCGTGAGGACACGGCGGTGCTCTGCCGCGCGCGGGGCAGTCCTGCACCGTATGCTCCACCGTGTCCTCCGGGCGATCCTCGCAGTGGTGACATCCAGGCGTTTCTTCCTTGCCCATACGACACAGGAACCTCCCGAAACATCCGTGCCCGGTGAGGACCTGCGTCAAGCGGAAGGTGAGGACGCCGTAACGCCTCTCCAGCCACTCCTCAAAGAGGGGTCTTACCGCCGCGATTGCGGCGTGCCCGAAGTAGTTGACCCCTAAACTGGCGCATTGCTCACTCATTAAGTAGGTTGAATAAGAAGCACGCATTTTCTGAACTTACCATAACAAAATCCAAATGTAATACGATCGTTTTTGATGGCAGTACTGGACAGGGCAAAAAATCATACAAAAATGGTTTTCGAATATCTAATGGATCATTATGGGGGCTGAATACGACGTCATTTAGTATTATCATTCAATTCATCCATAGTTCAACTTAAATTAGCAGTGGTTGTTGGTAACGAAACCATAATAATTTACTAAAGTGCAAAAAGTTTGACACCATGCTCGATAGATGGCGTTGTCGTCGAGTTAGATCGCGCTATCATTTGACATCGATTTGGTTGGGTTCGCGCGCGCCAAGTTTAAATTCCAAAATTCGAAATAGGAATTCACTCGTCATTTCAAATAAAAAGCATTCTAATGTATGAGATTATTATTAATGTAGGTACATTTTGTGTTTTGGTACAATGTACTATTAAGGTTGAATATAGAATGGTGGCCGAATAGACGATTTGAGTCTTACGACTCAAATCGCCATGTGTACGGATCATGCGCGACTAGAGTCGCGCGACTTAAGGTTGATGCTCAAGGGTAGCCCGCGAAATTCAAAATTTCTTGGGTTTTTTGCAATTTGCAGGCCAGTGCTAGGTTGTATGTTGATTAAAATATTGATCGCGCTTGTAAGACGTATGTAGTTACAGAATTATTATCATCGAAATCACCAATACAACCCTCCAAGTTCATAAAACTTCAGGAACAAAAAAATAACATAAAAAGTCATTCCTGAAGCTTTATGAACTTAGAGCGTTATATTGATGATTTTGTTGATTATAGTTCTGTAACTACATACGTCTTACAAGCGCGATCAATATTTTAATCAACATACAACCTAGCACTGGCCTGCAAATTGCAAAAAACCCAAGAATTTTTGAATTTCGCGGGCTGGTTGGAGCATTCCCCTTAAGTATTCGACTGGAGTATCGGATACTGGAGTCGCCTTGTGTACGAAGGGCCTTATTTTTTTCATACTTTTGTCCTAGGCATCGCTTGAATTCTGTGTTATAGCCTTATGCCATAACTACTTAGGATTTCTTCTTTGTATTCTTACAAATTTTTTGTTAGCTAATACATGAATGATTCCGTATGTATGATGTACTTACCAATTAATTTTAGTTATAAAAAAAAATAGATAGTGACATCATTAACATACTGCACGAGACCAGCGACCTCATTTGAAGTTTTAATTTACTTTTAATTTCTTGATAAGAAAGCAATAACAAAGTAGTCTACAACAAAAGTATCAAGACGAGAAAAAAAAAACATCCCAATAAAATAGTTGAAAATTAGATAATCTGGACTTGGAAGTGTTCGTAAATATTACAATACAAGGTGTAAAATAATAAAGTGCTTTATCACTTAAATAGAAGGTGTTTCTTTTTTGTTTTTCCCACGTTTTTATACACTCACTTTTCTTGTTTGTTTGTTTGTTTATTTGTTTGTTTGTTTGTCGTTCCGGTTGGACTTTTGCAACTCAATTTTGAGGAACTTCCCGATAAGCTAGCAGGCTGAAATTTTGTGCACGCTTTGAGTTCTGATGACAATACATGACTAGCTAAGAAACGTCATCACAAATCCAATATGGCGGCCTCCTCGAGATGGCGGACTGGCTGTTTAAAACCCACCCCCATGATATGGGTATCAAATAAAAGGGTTTGCTGTGAGGAATACGAAAAAAATAGTCACGTGACTTAAATCCAATATGGCGGACGTCCAAGATGATAGACTGGCTGTTTGAAATCCACCCCCATGATATGGGTATCAAATGAAAGGGTTTGCTGTGAGAAATACGAAAAAAATAGTCATGTGACTTAAATATGGCCAATATGGCGGACGTCCAAGATGGCGGACAGGCTTTAAGGCACTTCCCGATAAGCTAGCAGGCTGAAATTTTCAGGGTAGCTTCAAACCCGATGAACAATGATAAAAATAATTAATAGATTTAAAAAATCTAAAAACCCACGTTTTTAAATGTCCTAAAAATAAGAAAATAACCCTACGGGGCTGAGAGAGGGGCCACTCAAAACGTGGGGGCGTATCTTTGCAAGTTACACCCACGATCTATACACGTCATGTAAATATATCCCATAAATAATTCCTTAAATAATATACGCCCCCACGTTTTGAGTGGCCCCTCTCTCAGCCCCGTAGGGTTATTTTCTTATTTTTAGGACATTTAAAAACGTGGGTTTTTAGATTTTTTAAATCTATTTTATGTGTTAGACTTATTGAGCTACCTATGGGAACTACACAGGCCTCTGACATGGCTTTAAACTTCGATATTTTGTAACAACTTGTAAGTTTTAGATAATATCCTAATTTATTCTTGGGTATAACCTAAATTAAATATTAAAAAAAAAACCACATTTAATGAGACTTATTTGAAAATTAATTACTATTTCATTACGAAAAACTTATTTTGTTGTTGAACAAGTTTTTATTATTTTAGTTCATTAATTACCTACTTTCGATAACTAGGCTGTTTGTTTTAAAAACTAGCCCATTGTTTAATAGAGCTCGGCACTGTTTTTCGATAATTATTTTAGTTTTTGATTACTTTAAATTTCTTTGAATTTGTTCAGCCTTATTAGTTTTCTTATAGTGAATTAATTTTGTTTGAATAATCATATTTTTGAAAGTACTTTTTTAATTATACATTTTTATAAATAATTTTAATGAAGTGTAAATTTGTTCTGAATTCACGATAGTATTTGTTTTAATTAATTTATGTAGGTACCTTCAAATACCTACATACTACCAGTGAAAACCATGTCACCAAAAATTTAATGAAATCCTATCATAACAGAGAATATTTTGAGAGAAACGCTTTGAAAGGATTAAGAATATGTATTGTGCCTTTTTAGGGTTCCGTAGCCAAATGGCAAAAACGGAACCCTTATAGATTCGTCATGTCTGTCTGTCTGTCTGTCCGTGTATGTCACAGCCACTTTTTGTCGAAAGTATAAGAGCTATCCTGTTGAAACTTGGTAGAAAGATGTATTATGTGAACCGCATTAGGATTTTCACACAAAAATCAAAACAAAACAAATTTTGGGGGTGCCCCCCATACTTAGAATTGACACTCAAAAAAAAATTTTTCACCAACCCCATACGTGTGGGGTATCTATGAATAGGTCTTTAAAAATGATATTGAGGTTACTAGCATCATTTTTTTCTAAACTGAACAGTTTGCGCGAGAGACACTTCCAAAGTGGTAAAAAGTGTGTCCCCCGTAACTTCTAAAATAAGAGAATGATAAAACTAAAAAAAATATATAATGTAGACCTCAACCAAAACTACCAACGAAAATTGGTTTGGATGAGATACAGTTAGCAGTTTTTGAAATATAGTACATTTTCAAAAACCGCAAATATAACTTTGCCATTCATACAAATACTATGAAAAACAAAGTTATTTTTATTGTTTGTGTATATTACTTACTAATCTCAATATAATTATATCTCTAATCTATGCTTGCTGCTACGGAACCCTTCATGGGCGAGTCCAACTCGCACTTGGCCGGTTTTTTTGTGTATTGATGCTTTTTCGAAAAAAAATTACTTACATTGTGTCGTTCGGTGTCTTTTTTTCACAGTTATAATGACGTTTATTCTTTCATTTTTCAAAAAGCAAGAGGGTAGATTTAAGTAAAAAAGTTGTTTTATTTTAGAAAGACTTTTTTATATTTTCTGTTAAGAGCGCATATTCTGAAAGTTGGCAACGTCGCAAATAGTTGTCAAATATTAACAAGTTTTAATTAATTTAGCGATGTTACTGTATGGAAATAAGAAATATGGCTCTGTAGTCCACTAAAACATTGTTATACGAACGCAATTAAAACACTGAATTTGATGTTGTAACCGTTTCAGGTCTAAAAAAAACCATTTGGAAGGTTTCCAAATACGTTTTATACATCTAAAACTATATATTCGGTGTTAAGATATTAATTATTGCATTCCCTAATCAATGTTTTAGTGTACTACAGAGCCATATTTCTTATTTTCATACGGTAAATTTACCAAATTAATTTTAATTTTTAAATATTTGACAGCTATTTGCGACGTTGCCAACTTTCTGGTTATGCGCCCTTAAATCAGATTTAATTTATGGACATTGGGTTCTAGCCCTTCTAAATATTTAACGGTGGGCTAATAAAAAGTCGAGTTGCAGAGCAGAGCATCCACTTTCGCACACCCTGTAGATCTCGTTCTCGTGTAATCAGGTGTGGGATAACGAAGTGGAGCATGAAGGAAGGCCTCCCATTTCCTTAACTATCAGTCTTGCGATTTTTCTTCCGTATTTTCATGCCTTTTTGCGGTTACGTGATCGGCAGAAACTGTGTTATATCATTGCGGTTATTTTTGTCTTAGTAAAAATATTTCTCTGGTAACACATTGAAGGATCTAGAACACTTGAAAATCTTGGTGAAACCGAGGTTAACCTAGTCACCTTCTTGGCCCAAAGATATTCGATGAGAAGTATCATGGATAGGAAAAAAATAATTAATGTTACTTAGTATGTAATCGGAGTCTGAAATCTCCAGAGCCAATTCTGACTTAGCAATTTCGGATGAAGCGCGACAGGCCTCATCCAAAATTAAACATTAATAGCAATATGCTAATGTGCGATTTCAAATACATAACAACACACGAATAAGGACATTAACTGAATACAAAAAAGGTTCATTTTCGATTGCGCACGCCTTAGCTAAGCTTGAGTTAGTCTTAGTTCGGTATATAGATCTGACAATAAAACCGCGGGTGTCTGTGGGTATCTGTAGACTGTCTATTATCATTTTCTCAAAGCGTAGGGAGTGACAACACAATCATTTTAAAGCGGGGAAACCGCAGTGAATTGAATACGCTTCGCCTAAGGGAATACTCAAGATGAGAACCTCTCTCCGCACTCCCACTTGTAACACAGCACAGGCTTAACCGCCTTTACATCAAGCGCTTTTTTAAGATTTTTTTTTAACGTTGTAAAATCATCAAATGAGTCGTCCCACCCTATTGTCAGACTTGTACTGACTAAAATCCACGGTGTCCTTCAATAGCCCTTTACTTTCCAGGGTCACGTTTACCTGTTGAGACAGTCCCGGCAGGCTTTGACCCGAGTCAGATTGCTGACATGATCATGTCCATGATCGGACGGCGAGTTACCCATTACTCGCCATCCACATGCCCTTTTGCTGGCCATAAGGTATGAAGTTCGATTTCCTAGTCGAGAAAGTTATGAGGATTCTCTAGTTTTGAGTTGGGATGATGGCAAAAGGCCCGCTCCTATCACATGGGACTTAAAATATAACTGGAACGATGTGGGTTATGTGGGAGTGCGATAAGCTAGTACCTTACCGTACCTACCGAACCCTTTTTCCTTGGGGTATTACAAATCATAAAATGAATCGTCCTGAGCAGAGCGGAAGGGAGTGTTAGACTCATACCTTCTTATTACAAAATGGGATTTAACTACAAACCTAGGTTTAAATCTCGTAAAACTACAGTTTACACAAACTTTATTACAAATCGTGGTTTTGCGATAAACCATGGTCTAACAGAAGCAGCTGTCAAAGTTTCGCATAGCATCTTTTTCATTGTGTTGTTGTTTTTGTGTTATTTTCACCCAAAATGGATTTCCACATGATAGATTTAATTTTAATTACACATGGTGGTTTTAATTGTTTAGACAATGGCTAAAAGACGGTACGGAGGTCCACGTTTTATCTAAGTTTTGTAATACGGAGAAATTTAAACCATGGTTCTGCGGATGAGCTTGGACTTGATAGTCCAGGTTTAAACCAAGGTTTATTTAGTTTTTTTTTTGTAATAAGACCGTCTCTGACTAAAAACCAACCGTTACATCACATATCCTTTGCGTTCCAGGGGCCTGGTGCCCTTTTAAGATAGGCCCTCCCAGCTTACCAACTAACCCTTCTGGAATAATAAGCGTTACTTTGTTGGCTTTCAGAAATTTTCAAATTTTAAGCTTTATATTTTATTATTCTACCTTTATCTTAGAAAATGTTTGCCAGATTATTATGCAGATTTATACAACAAGTCTGTACCTAGCTCTCGAGTTTATTCTGTAATACAACTACAAGGCACATAATTACCTATGTACATGCTCTATGTACAGTATATGCTATCCAACTAGTGGATGTAAGATGGCGAGGGCGGCGTCCTTAAGGCGACACAATACAATGTAGAGCAGAAGGTTTAGTATCTTTCGCTATGGTTTTTATGGGGTTGGAGTGGATTCCCAATTGGTTGTTAAAATTAACTAGTTTGCAAGGAACAGTGGACGTATTTCGGCTCTTCAGATAACTGACGTTCTAAAGAATGATATGAAAGAAAAAGGAGTAAATGATACTGTGACGTCTGATAGGGGAGAATGGAAGAAGAAAACGTGTTGCGCCGACCCCAAGTAGAATGGGATAAGGGCAGGAAGAAGAAGAAGATAACTGACGTTCTATGGATTTTTAACATTGCCTTATGCCATTTCTGCCCAGAATTTGATCCTTGTGATGAGTTTTTTTTCCCGAATCAATTTGCTTCGATTTCTGGCCAAGATTACATATTGGTTTTTCAAAAATCCAATGATTTCAGATTTCGTCAAAATCGGTCTTTAGACTCCTTTCAGTATTTTTCGATATTCCTCATAGTTTTAGATATAGCCATCCGCACCCAGTTGAAAAATTCACCCTGTATATACGAGTATCATTCTATGCCATTTCTTTGTCAATGGAGTGTCAGTGGTTGAACATTGGAAAGTCATACTGACGCCATTATATTAAGTAGATTACCTAACTTGTCAAAATCAACAATAACGAAATCAATGATAATTCTGAAAGAGATTCTGAAACTATAGTAATAGCAGACTTGAGGCCCTGAACAGACAAAACCATTAATGATATTTAATGGCTTCGGACTAGTCCATTCCCGGTCCAAAGCAGATGGATTTGAACCCTCGTCATAAGGCAGTAGAGTTTGATTTCCTCAATCAAATTTGACATGCCTCTCTGCCTTCCCCGGGGTACGGAGGCAGACCACGAGGATTTCCTCATGTCAAAAAAAGTGGAGTTATACAAAGAGCAACTCGGTCAAGCCTAACTGACATGACGACTTGTTTCACCACCGGTTTCTGATGTCTCTTGTACGGATTGAGACTTCTGCACTTGCCATTATCTGTGGCCATCGCGTCTGGATCGTATTGCGTGGAAAAAATCTAATTTTCTGTAAGATAGGTGGCTTAATCGACAGTCTCGAGAGCACTCTGACTGGATTGTGTAGTAGGAACGAGTGTGTTTATTAAACGTTCAGATACTTGTTGTAGTAATAGAAATAGAAGGCAACTGATTGTCCGTCTAAATTCAGAATAGAAACCTCTTTACAATGGTGTTATGTATTTATGATAAATATGCTTTAATATTATACAGCTGAAGAGTTTGTTCCCTGCAACGTAAAGGTCTATTAAAAAAACACCGTGGATTTTAGTCAGTTCGAGTCTGACAGTCCTCACAGAGAGGCCACATTTGATGATATTAACCACGCTAAAAAAGAGTTAGGCCGAAATAAATAGTCGTACCTAAGCCAAAAGTCAGTGCTTGGCTACGTCAAATGTCAATAATTTCCATGGAAATTATTGACATTTGACATCCCCCCAAGCACTGACTTAGGCTTGGCTATGGCTTAGGTTCGACTATTTATTTCGGCCTTAGTATTCTTGAACTTAGTACCCAGTTTTTAAAACAGAGTGTTATATTATGCTGTTCAACGCGAAATTAGATAACAGACTAATTATTTCTCGTCAGCATTAATTTAGCTACCTTAGTATTAATGTAATGACGGCCATTTATAACACCTAGTGTTACTTTTATTGCTTTTATTTTGTGCACGTGAACTGAATAAAGAGGTGCCTTAATATTGTGTTGATGAGTCCTTTTTTGGATGGTAAGGCCTCAACTCAAGCGAGTCCTCCTGCTCTGGGGCCCTGGGCCCTAGTCTGCTATTTTCATAAATTCTTCACTCCTAGGATTCATTCGATCACTGGTCGGTCAATGGTCTCGTAATAGAACTCAAACTTTCATAACCACAAATTAAAATTAAGATTCTCGACAAAGACGACTTATCACAAGATTTCTCTACTTTATTTACACCGTACCTACTTGAAGTATTTACTGCGTTTATTGTAAGGAAAATTTAAAAAGTGCCCACAGTGTACGAACGAGGAACGATCGTTTTTCTATCAAATTAATTTCAACGTTCGTCATTAAAACATGAAAACTTGAAAAGTCATACTAGAGCCTCAGTAATGCTAACTAAAGCCTAGACCACATTAGCACAGTTTGACGTTGTTCGCAGTTCAATGACCTCCACTTACTACGGACCGTGGCATGGAGTGTTGTCGCCATGGAATTTGGTTCCGATCCGCAGAGTAATTGCTATTCAGTATTCTACCAACTTACATTTGCTTGTAAAATCACTGAATTCTGTTGTTCTGGAGTTGACAACATTAACGACTTTTTATTATTTGACGACATGGTTCGCGCAGTGATTGAGCGATCGACTGCTGCGCTGTGTCGCGGGTTCGATTCCCGGACCGAACAACTATTTGTGGATTGTACAACAGCAACAACAACAAACTTAATAAAGCCGAACAAAATCACCGACTGTCGAAAGAAAAGTTATTTTTATTCCTTTTTTGTTTTTTTTAGCTTTAGGTTGTGATAAATGAAAATAGCAATGTTGTAAGGACAATTTTTTCTCAATATAAATATGACTTATAAATTTCAAAGTTAAAACTGAACACGTACTGATTTAAACAGTGTTTTAAGCTATCACGGTTTGTTTCACAAACCGTGATTTTTTTTACTCTAGTTAGCCATTTCTAGCTCTAGCTTCCTTCTGACTGATTCTGCTTGTGGCCCAAGATGGCCATTTTCGTCATTGGACCTTGAAATACGCTGTTATAATATAATGCTATGCTATGATTACAAGTTAGTCAAGGCCATTGGTTTCACATCTTATAAATAGGTACTTAAGATCTTCGCGGCCGAGGCGTAGATTGGTTCTCGGGTCATTGGCCGTATTGCCTATAAAATCTACTCAAAGATCGTTACTTATTTTTCCCCCCCGACCCTTGCTCGAGCCAGCCCACGATCCTAAGCCAATAGTTTTAAATTAGCCCCTAAATAATGATATCATTCAGATCCAGCCTGTCCCTTGGTGTCCTTTTCCTTTTCCACCCCACAGGGGGTGCCCTTAGCGTGTGGTCACTTAGTTTTTAGTAATTTAGTTGTAAGCCCCTGGCTGGAGGCCAGAGTCATTTTTTTTTTTTTTAGGGTGGCAAAATCATCAAATGAATCCTCCCGCCCTTACTGTCAGACTCTTACTGACTAAAATCCACCCGTGTTCCGTCGGATGCCCTTTACGTTCCGGGGCCACGGTATCCTGGATTAAGAAAAATCCGCGACCCCGGCAGGCATTTGGCCCCATAAGGGGCCCCGTCGGTGACGCGTGAAACACGACGCGCCGCCGACCCGGGCTTGGTCCTTGGTCGGACGGCGAGCATACCCATTACTCACCGTCCGCAAGCCCGCTCCGCCGCTGTGCCCTCTGCTGTTCAGAGGGACACGCGTTGGAGCGTCCACCCGACAGGCTATTTGCATACGGGCAAAGAAACCCCTTAGGCACACAGTGCCTAAGGAGAGTTTTTGCCCGCATCCCAGGGTGCACCGGCCCGAAAAACTGGTCTTCCCTCCGGACGTATCCGAGAGGGAACTCCAGTCCACGGGCGCACGTGGAGGTTTCCTGTCTTAGCACCCCGGCCAGAGTCATTTTAAGGCATCCACAAAATGTCCTGTTAAGCAGCTCAGAACCTCCTCTAGGTTGATCTGCGAGATGCCAAAAAAAAAACATTTACTCATTTTACTTAGCTACTGCCTGTGACTTCACCCGCAAGGAGTTCGATCATTGTAAAATTAAAGTTACTCCTTATAACATCAGCTGTCATTTAAAGTCCCTTCAAAAAAAAATCTAGCTGTTTCGGAGATTACCTCTACCGATTACAATAATTAGGGTTACGTACCCAAATGGTAAAATGCGACCCTAGTTCATACTAAGACTTCGCCGCCCGTCTGCCAATCATTGTTATTTTATCGGCAACAGAAATACCTACTTACATCACTTGTGATAATTTCATCTGTCTAACTATCACGGTGCATGAGATTCCTGGTGACAGTCTGTACCAATAAATTTAATATTATTTATTTCTTTCTTTCTTTCACAGACAGACAACGAAGTCTGTAACAGGGTGCGGTTTTATCTTTTCGGTACGGAACCCTAAAGCCTCCTGCAGACACACGCGATTAATCGCGCGGGGCGACATGTCGCGGTCCATTCGCAGTATTTTTAGAGTGGAAATTAGCTTGGCTCGTTATCGCAGCGCGATTAATCGCGTGTGTCTGCAGGAGGCTTTAATAAAAATTGTAATCGGTAGAGGTTAATGAATGAAATGCGAATGTCCTTTGTTTATAAAACAGAAGCGTGATTAACTTTTGGCACGATACGGTAAGCTAACGATTTATTTTTGTGTTTTTTCCTATTTTGAATGACTACTTAATTACGCTACAGCACCGTTTGCCTCAATGCGTAAGCTTATGAGGATAATATGGTTGAATGAACAGATGTTTTGACTCATTCATACAAAATCTACCTACCCACTTGTACTGATTTTTTGTTTACTTTGACGGGTTTTTTTTTTGCACTTTGAGTTTTGGTTGAGCGGAAGGCACTGATTCGTACAAACTACACACCACGGTGTTCCTTCAATAGCCAGCCCTTTACGTTTCAGCCCCTTCGTACAAAAGGTCATGCAAGTCTCCGATACCTTCCGACTATGGTATCCAAGCGACTATCACAATACAAATCCATAGAGGTTCGTCTTCGTACCCACGCACGCGTCAATGGATCCTACCAAGTCGTAAGGTATTGGAGACTTGTGTCGCCGTGTGTACGAAAGGCTCACGGTTATCTGTTTAGATGACAGTCCCGTAACTCCAGCAGGCGTGAAGCCAAACGCCTGCTAATGGGGGCCCTGTCAGATTGCTGATAGCTCTTTTGAGGAGAGCCACGACATCGTGAGGGTCCCGGGCAACCGATGGATGCAAGTGGCGAATTGTCGTTCGGTGTGGTAGTCTAAGGGGGAGGCCTATGTTCAGCAGTGGACGTTTTCCGGCTGATGATGATGATGATGATTTAGTTGGCGTGACGCGACTGAGGGGGTAAAATAACGCTGAAGTTTACTTATAATATCATTGGCTGTAAAGAATATTATGATGACTTAAAAAGTGCATGCTATAGGTCTAATACATGCATGCTATAGGTCTATAGCATGCATGTTTGAGAATTGCTGACTGTATCATTTCTATATGGACTGCATCTACATAATGTTTGTTGAATGTACCTACCATAGGAGAGGTAAACTCGTTATAGAAAATGGGTAGTCAGGGTCACCCATCCAAAGATCGACCTTAGCAAGCATGGCTTAACCTTGAAGACTTAAAGAGAAAATTCATTTAATTTAATGTAGATATAGGTAGATAATTCATCTATCAATTAAGTACCTACCATCAGGCAGAATCACTAATGAAAACTGAATAAGGTAATTCGCACTAGTATGTATCACAAAAACATAAAAAATAACCTTCGTAACCGTAGTTTACATAGAAGAATTAGCCCGTACGTAAAGCGTGTAGGTATCACATTAAAATGTTGCCAATTAAATTATATTAAAGTCACTTTACTAAAATAAGTTTATTGTTGTATTCTCTACAAATCCAAATCTGAGTCACATCACAACCGATAAAATAATAATAATTGCTTGCAGCAGTCATCAGCTGCCGGTCAAGCGGCGCCATGTTAGTAGGTATGAATCAAGCAAAGGAAACAAGTTATTCTGCCTGCCTATAAATAAAACCTGTTTTAAAGAAGTAGATTCCGATTTTTTAAATGCAAACCGCCAGATAATGTCTCGTGGTAATATTAATTCGTTTTGTAAATTAATTAGTTTACAAGCGTAATTTTTTAAATGGTTTACATTTTTGGTATAAATTAAAGAATGATAAACCGGTGACTCGTGGTAATTTCAGCCTAAATTAGGTGGTATGTAGTTTAGTCTCTCTGACTCTGACTGGGCATTCTGCTGTTGTCTGTTGCCTTTCTGAGAATTGTGAATCATTATCTTACCGACAAATATTTTAGTAAACAAAGCCATTTTTATCGCTCTTATCTCAAAGAAACGTAATTTCTAAATGGCCAAACATTCTGCTTACATTTCTGACAGCAAAATATTAAAATACATATAGAACAAAAAAGATTCCTTTTTGCTTTGGTATTGATAACTGAATTCAAAAGAGAGAGACAGTACCTTTTTTATCGCCGTCAAATGAAATTCCTCTGCATAACTTCTCGAAATAAAAACTAAGTTCACTCGTACTCTCCACACATAATTTTACCAATACATCCACAAAGCGACACTGTAGGTACACACAATTTCTTGTCACGAGATGAATCACCAAAGAATGCACTCGTTTTTACACAAAAACTACCACAATAAATCACTCAAACACTTAAAACAACACTTTTTCGATTAATATTCGTTATTCGGATCGATTTTGCGCTATTTATCGGAGATATTTAACACAAGACAAAAAGTTTTCGACGATAACAGCGCGCGAAGCAGCGACGCGACGTACCACGCTGTCTTTAACTGCACGACTGACATAGAAGTATAACCTAACAAAATCGAAGGAGGCGACGCGCGTGTTGACGACTAACAAACTGTTGCTCTCCGTAACTCGGCCAGGTTGCCGCGGCGATTACTATAAACAAAACTTTACTTGTCGAATTGTTGTAACGTTACAATTCACTGTTAGTACGTTTGTTTTGGGTTTTGTTGTTAAATTACGAACTACAGTGCGTGTTAAAACTCGGTTTTGCGCGTCAATAAATAGTTTGTTTTTGTGTAAGTCACGAACAAGGAGCGCATAGGCCACTGCGCTCGTTTAACTTGAAGTTCGCGTAATTCGCCTTGCACAGGGCGCACAGAAAGTGTTATCAACTTCACTTCGTGTGCTAGGGAGGGGACATTACCTGCGTGACCGGTTTTTTGCCGAGGTTTTTTCTTCAATAAAATATTAACAGTGATCTTTTGTACAATAATGAAGTTGAACGGCAGCTGAGACATTTATCTAGTACAAGTTTAATTTAGGTACGTTGTTATGATTTTATGATTATGTATGAATGACACTTCTGGGAAGAATCAGTATTTTATCGTTTAGGTTTGTTGTAAAGTTTTCCTCTAATTTTTAATGCGATGACTTCTTTATTATTTATTTATTCATATAGTCATTTACACTCAGCTAACTAGGTCTTAACTCTTTAAATACTTAGTTAAATAATCTTAGAATTATTTAACTGGATTATGGTTTTTTAAATTTAAAAGAAAATAAATATTTTTTGATGTTCTTTTGTTTCTTTTGTTTCTTTGCAGAATGCAGAGAATATTATTTTTTAGTATTGGTATTAGGGTGGAATTTACAACTAGCATTACTTCAATTTGTGGGCACGGCAGTGCCCCCCCCAAGATGAGCGCGAAGCATACATCTTTTATTCAGAAAGTTACTCAAACTGAATGAATTAATTAAATTCATTACAAAGGAGTCAAAAACAAATCTGTTAAGTACAAAAAAAAAAAACATTTACAACTTTGTCATTGAACGCTTTGGGGAAAATCTTGTGAAACTTTTATTTTGTGAATGACATCTAGCAGGTCAGCCTAGGAGCAACCGATCAACGACCATGCCCGGGTCTACGGCGCGTCAACGTCATGTTCCACGCGCGCTATAAAGAGCTTAGCAATCTCACGGGGCCCCCTTACAGGGCCAAAGCCTGGCGGGGACTCGGGACTGTCTCATCAGGTTACTGTGACCCTGGAACGTAACGGGATTATTGAAGGACACACGTGGATTTTTGTCAGTGCTAGTCTGACAGTCCCTCCCGTCTCATTGTATGGGAGGACTCATTTGATTATTATACCACGACAATAAAAACTTAAGAACTTGTTGTCTGTTAAACTTGACAATCCTGTTCCTGTTCACCACAGGGCCACAGGTTAGTCCGATCTTCAATATGAGGCCCTAAGGAAGGGATTCTATTAAATTCAGTAGTTGAGCAGCTTTTCGGTTTACTTTGCTAGTATTTACGTTACTTTTACTTCACGGGTACTTATGGGATTTCAGTTTCACCTAGACCTAAAATTATGAAAACAGGAGCGCATGTTAAAAATACACTAAATACTATTAAAATCAAAATCACTGATTGAAACTGTTAAATAAATAAATAAATGATAAAAAAATAAATGAATGTAATGAAGATCTTGTTTATTTTATTATTAAGGTTTAAAACTGGATATTTACCATGTTTATTATTTGTTTGAGTTTCCGATATTTCGGCACTGTTGCAAGCGCCATAATCACGGATGTAGTTCATTCATGATTTTAAACCTTAATAATAATATTAGTGACCATGTCAGTCTAAAAATCTTGTTTATTTTATTTGGAAAACATGAATTTTACCATTCATCCTAACGTAATAAAATAAATGTAAACGAAGAGTTTCCGTATTATCTAATAACTCCTTTGTATAGACGCTAGCACATCAAGCTACTACAATCTGTCAATTTCTGTAATAGATTTTCAACTTTACAACGAAATGAGAAGGTTCACGTTCGATTGGCAAAATTTGACAGGTAGATTGATGTGCAGGCGTCTGTACATTATCAATTACCTACACGAGATGCGATATAAAGGGTTTTGTTTTCATTATATTCTACTGTTTTCATTAATAAAAGGTTTCAAAGGGGCATATGCTTTTGTAAATGAATTTATCACAATATTTTTAGAAATACTTAATATTATTATTATTAAGTAATATTAAAATGATTTATGACAAGCGTAAGCTAAACATATAAATAAAAGAACAGGGGAGGTATTCCAACGTCTTAAAACCAGGCTTGTTCCGGACTTCCGGCGAGTGAAAGTGACAGAGCTATACAAGTCGTCTAGCGCCATCTCGTTCCCACAGCTGAACTACTCACGCTTTAAGACGTCATAGTAGGCCACCACAGACATGTTTGTCATTCGTCTTTCATTTCAAGTTATATGGTCAATCCGACGATACCAAGAAAGGCAACCGGTAATCTTAAGTCCACTTTAAGGTGACCCTTGAGGTCAGCAATCATCTGGCTGGAAACAGGACTGCTAAGCGTCTCAGATTAGGTTAATTTAGACTGACAGACAACTTTATATGGTTATCACCCTTAGTTTCTCGTCAGGTCTTTTACATCGGAATAATTGAACAAACTTTACCACTTATTATAAAAAAATCTACTTTAGGTTTTGAGGGATTGTTCCAAAGAAACTAGAAAGAAAACCTATAAGAATTTGAACAATTTGGGTCTTAATTACTTAATATTATTGAAAACTGATATAAAACCATTTAACGATTAATTTATTATTAGACAAATTAATGAAGGCAAAAAAATCTGGTCATCTGATATCCTTAGATATATCTTTTTTTATTTTATTTAACGAAAGGTTTCCGTTTGACTACTATCACGCCTGATGGTATCTGGGTGAATTGTACTTTTGGTACCCATTCCACACCTGCCACCTTACCACGAGCTCTTAACGCGATCCAGTTAAGGCTGTGGGAAAGAGACAGAGCTATACAAGTCGTTTAGCGCCATCTTTCCCACAGCCTAAACTGGATCGCGTTAAGAGTTCATGGTAGGCCAACAGATTACTTTAGACCTCAGATGATATCAAATCATTTACGCTGAAAGTAATTAGTTCATCAAAACTGCATTCAAAAGCTCTCATAAAACAGATAGATGATGCTGATGATGATATTCAACATCCAGAGAGGATCTAGAATATCTTGATCATTCCATTTCATTCTCATTTATAAGATTCCCCTCATTAAGTTACTTTTGCAAATTCTCCATCATAATATACAATATCAACTTAGGATGCTGAGCATTCAAAGCGACCTGGTTTGATTTGGCTGATTGCAATTAACGACAATTAATTCGTACTATTAATGTTATGTGGTACTTGATTTATTAGACGAACACGTATTAATATGTACTTAAATATAATTTACGGGTAATTATCGGCATACTATACCGCAGTTTGACAACAGTCTTCGGAAACTTAAAATAATTATGTTTCTGTCACCGTGCTCTGCAATTTGTGGAAGTATTATAAGTAGTACCTATAGTGGAACACCAAATCACAATTATGATATCGAAAACCCAGTTGTTATATTGTACCTGTAGGTACTTTAATAAAAAAGCCATGACATAAATTACGGTAAAAAATCATTCAACCTTTGTGCGTAACATGATAAAATAATAGAATATGTATTCATTTCAAGCGTTCTTACCATGTATTGCACTGTTTCATTATGGTTTTTTAGTTCAACATTTTTCGGGGATCGTAAACATTATGTTTTAAACCAATAAACACAATGCCACAATTTACTCAGGTAGAAAGATTCTAAGATATTATTTGTGTAATTCTGGAGATGCCTATCTATTGTATGCCAACGGATAACACATGTCACAACGATGCAGACCCTAATTATTCAGCCATGTTTGATTTGAAGCTTACGTACGCAAATAACTAAAAGGGTGAGATTTCCGATAGCTAATGCTATGAATCTCTGCTTATAAATTGCTTGAATATATATATGGATTTGGGTTGGCTGTTTGTGCCATTGGAATCTGTAAATACGGGATAAGAGATTTTTTGCGCGAAAGAAGTGAAGATAACCTGTTATTGTTTTAAGAAATTATTAAGATGTGACAAAGCAATTAAAAAATAACACGTCACTGATTTTATGAATTTTCGTTACTTACGTAATGTTTTTTACCGATTTGTGAAGTTATGTGAATGCACATCACTATTCTTGGCATGAAGTTGTCTCTATTCAAGCTTACAATGACACGATGACAGGCGCCATTTTATGGTTTATGGTCAAAATAAAAATTATCCCACTAGAAGGCTCTAGTGAGCAAAATTTTATAGGTCGTAAGGTCGTAAGGTACCTGGCAATTTTTGGCGACTAGATTATGTATATTTTGTTTATATACATTTGGGGATTTTTTTACGATAACAAAATTTATTAGTTAATAACAAAAAGAAAAGAAAACTTATAATCGGCTGTGGTACATTTATTATTGTTAAACTTGTCACACGTCGCTCCCGAAAGTCCCGTGTTATTTACTTCTCTGTCACATCGTGCTGCGATTGATTTGAAAGTCTTCCCACCAACGAATTCGCGCATAGGCGTGGTACAGGAATACCATCTCCTCCAAGTTAGTAATGCATGAATTTGAGCACCTACTGTAGTTTCAGTGTGAAAAAGAGACAGAGCTATACATGTCGTCTAGCGCCACCTAGTTCCCTCACTGGAACTATCATGGTAGGCCACCTGTAGATACAGCTCAAATTCAATATAACTTCAAACATATCAAAAAGGTCCATTAAACTTCGAGGCCTAACAAATCGACACAAATCGGTCAGTCCTCACAGGACAGAATAATATATTCCGTCATGACTTCTAACTTACACGCTATAAAACTGATTTATTTGATATTTCCCTTACGAGCTACATTTCCATGTCATCAAAGAAATAGATGAGATTGCCACCGTCAAAAATATGTGGCAAGTGTCTGTGTTAAGTGGAGGGTTCCGTATTGAACAGAGAGAATTCAATAGGCTTCTAATGTTGCCATTCATTGATTCCTTGTATTTTATTCACTATTTTTTGTCCATGCTGCATTATAAGTGTACCTCTACTAATATCTATGCAAATAAAAGGGAAACAGATCCTTCTTTATTTCTTATAAGGTACCTTGGTATCATCAGCTGAACAACAGTGAATTCAGACGGAATCTTTTATAATGCAATTCGCTACCAATCTCATATCTCACTTCAGGTAAGTGAAAAAAAGTGTAGGTACGGAAAATTAGCTGTTTCTACGGTTTCACCCTCAGCTCACCTATTGGTCGCGATCGTAGCGTAATGATATGTAGCCTATAATAGCCTTCCTCGAAAAATGAACTACCTATTCTATAAAGAATTTTTAAAATCGAAACCTTCCTAGTAGTTACTGAGATGCGACGACGACGTGAAGCGGGTTCAACCAAACAAAAAAATATCTTCAGCTTTATAATGATTTATCTGGTGAATAGTTAAAATAGTAAGCCACTATAAATAGTCTTTATTCATCATTCAATTCATAATACTACCGACTTGAGGACGGAGAAACACAACAAACCGACAAGGATTACCGACTGTCGACAACGGAACCCTAAATCCGGCGACAAAATGTAAAACAAGACTTTAAATTCGCGTCTCGTACGGGGTAGCCCGTTTCCGCCATTTTGAGAATGAGAAAAAGTGATTTATGTACAGAGAGTACGTTTAAAATTGAATTCACAAAAGTATTGAATGACATTTTATTTTTGGCGTTGATATTTTATGCTGGTTTTGGTTTTATGGCGAGTAATGGGCGACTCGCTGTCCGACCATGGACCATGCCCGGGTCGACGGCGCGTTGTGTTCCACGCGCGCCTCAAAGAGCGTCAGCAAGATGACGGGGCCCCCCTCTAGAGGGCCAAAGCCTGCCGGGGTCACGGGACTTATCTCATTACCGTGACCCCGGAACATAAAGGGCTA
The DNA here is from genome assembly GCA_950005045.1 of Agrotis exclamationis. Lineage (NCBI taxonomy): Eukaryota > Metazoa > Arthropoda > Insecta > Lepidoptera > Noctuidae > Agrotis > Agrotis exclamationis. The sequence goes on along the minus strand of OX465429.1, from coordinate 20,628,490 downwards.
TTGAAGGACACCGTGGATTTTAGTCAGTACAAGTCTGACAGTAAGGGGTGGGAGGACTCATTTGATGATTTTACCACGCTAAAAAAAAAAAGTAACATAGGCTTTATGTCATGTCCACCCGTGCGAAGCCGGGACGAGCCGCTAGTACTGAATATAATGAGTATGAAAAAATCTAAAGACAGCGATTTTCACTATGTACTTCATTAAAATCAATGAGTAACGGCACGGTTAGCGCAATGCGTGTCGCGGGTTCGCGTTCGATCCCTGCATGGATCAAATATCTATATGATCTACAAGGAGTTGTTCCGGGTCTGGGTGTTTGTGTATGTGAGTTTCTATGTTTGTAAAGGCAACCACGGTAAAGGAAAAATTCCTATTATGGGGCAAAATTTAGAAAAAAACAAGTTTTATTAGGTAAACCAAACGAGTACATTTAATACGAATTCATGCGATATGTCAAAACCTTGTGAAAACCTTTGTATTTTATTTTAAAGTGTGAATGTATCAGTGATGAAGAAGGTCCGATAGGCAGTCGCTTCATGTAAAATACTGATACTCAGCTGCATCTGGTTTGACTGGAAGCCGACACCAATACAGTTCGGAAAAGGCTAGGCAGATGATGAAATCGCGGGACTAACTAGCTACTGTGACCCTGGAACGTGAAGGGCTATTGAAGGACACAGTGGATTTTAGTCAGTACAAGTCTGACAGTGCTGCCCTGCCTGGACTTATTTGATGATTTTACAACGCTAAAAAAAAAATTTGGTGATGATGAAATGCATCTGTGATGGCCCTTCTTCCGATTCGATTTAGTATAACTTTTTATGACCTTTATGGCAAACAAGTATCGGGCCCACGATGGTGCCCGGTCACCGTAGGCTATGGACGCCTGAAGCATCAGAGCACAGATATGTCATAGATATTCTGTGACAGATATCGTCTGGCAATTGCGACCACAAAAATATCTATGGTTGCGACCCTGCTCGTTTCTATTTCTGTTATAAAACCTCTACTTATCATTAGAAAACTAGACTACTTACCGCCTACGCACTGAAATAAATTCGCGAAGAAAATAACCAGAAAATATTAAAGTACTTGCGTAACTAGTGTTCCAGAAAGAATATCGATTGTAGATTTGAATTCGCCTCAAACACAGTACAGCATAAATACATACAGCAATAATCGTGAACGCCTGACTGAATTCGTATAGCAATATTACGGTCATTGTAGAAACGTTGAGTGGTTTATTACATTCGGCGCTGTGATTCGACAAGAAGTGATATTTATGTTGAAATTGTTGTTTTTGTAAGGTGTGTATAATGTCTGAGTATTTACCTATAATCTCCGTTTTATTATATTGATTTAATAATAATTATGATGATGGTTGAAAGAGATAGAGACTCATAATTAAATTATGTGTTAAACATAATACGTGGATTACAGACTAAAATTGTCTATTAATTAGATTTTGAAGCAATTATGGAAACAAGTTTTATTGTTAAGTTTATACTTTAAACTTAACAAAATAGTATAAATCAGGTGGTATTTAAGAATGAATAAGCTAAATAAGACGATCTTATGAAGGCCCACACTGACCACAGGATCACGCTGGATGCAGGCCGCTTCCAACAGCAGGTCCTATTGGGAGTCTAAAGGGTAGGCCTATGTTCAGCAGTGGACCGGCTGATATGATGATGATGATGATGAAACTAAGCTATATAATTACACTTTAGTTTTAAACAGCTATTCATTAGGCAGATATTTAGAATGTTTAATGAAAAGCATTGTTTACAGATATTAACTGGTTGTTAGGTATTGTTCCTTCATTATCTATTCTTCGTTACATCGTAATGTTATTGTGAAATTTTAATTAATAAATTACTGTACATAGTCCCTAATTAATGTTAGGCGATAATCTATGGAGCGATCTTTTAAGCAAAGTTCAATTTAAAAGTCAGATAGAATAATGGAATATTTGAATATGATCATTTATTTTACGCTGTTATGGTTCGTTTTTCCATGAAACGTGGTCGTATTCAAACTTAATCTCATGATCGGATCTATATAGCGAAGTTAGTCTTGGCTTGGCTAGATCTAAGTACAGTCGCGCTTTATCAAATAAAAGAGTAAAATATGTGACAAGCAACTGTGATCCAGCGTGTTGTACTAAATATGGTTCATTAACGCATGAAGTAGAGTGTCCATAATATTTCAAGATCTCCAATCCTAAGGGTGCTTTTTCACCAGAATGTGCAATGAAGAAAAAATACAGTAGATTTCGGGTATAACAACGATGAAGGGACCAGTCTAATTTCGTCGTTATGTCCGAAAGTAGTAAGTAAAGAGACTTACTAAACACAGTTGCTATTCAGAATTTCACTGATAAGTGAACCATTGTAGCTCCGACATTCCAAACAACGTGCATGCTTACCTACCAAACAAAAGGTAAAGGTCTCCAGTTGCTAACCATCTATGTGGATGTAAACAAAAGAAAAGAAAGCTCTTTTTTTTTGTCGATCGCTTCCCGTCGCTATATCTGCATGGGATTTGTATGAATTTGACTAATGATTCATTAAAAACTGTCGCTACACCCGAACTCGGCTTTACATCCGAACTTCCGAAGTCACTGTACCCACATGCATTTTGTGCTAAAATATGCTTAAATTCAAGGGACTTAGATTTATCGTCGCCATAGCCAAAGGGTCGCTACACGCAAGGGCGTTATAAATGAAATCCACTGTACTCTGCTATACTACATGGGTTTCCTACTAATATTTAAATATTTGAAAACACTGGGTAGACGTTGTTTATATTTTTAAAGATTTTTTTTTCTTACTACTTAAAATAAATATTTAAAAATGTAAATTAATAGGTATGTAAGAAAATATATTAGAGAAAAAAAAAAAACAAAAGATCTTATTCAAATTGCTCAATAAAATAAAATAACCTACCCAAACGACGGCTCAAGCCTTTTCAGTACAGAAAACATAAAATCTAGACTATTTCACTGAGATCACCTACTTATGGTGGAGGAAACTCATAAAAAATCCTGTAAAGTGCCGTTTCAGCGACAACGGTTCCAAGATGGAACTATTGGTGCTTGCATAGTGTTATGTTTGCAGTTTCTTAGTCTTGGCACTATTAGTGCATCTTATGGAATTTTGTGAACTTCGTTAGCCTTTCATTTCATTTTTTTTTGGTATTATTAGGTATAAGAAACAACTCTTGGATAAAAAATAGTACTTAGTCCACATTGGGAACAGGGTCCAATCTATCGTTGGTCAGGGCTCCAGAGAAAAGAACCTCCTAACTATACGCCCCGTGTTCTGGAAGAACTGCTTTCTGAATTAAGCCCTTCATCCAACTGCCTAACGTTCTCCTTTGATGTTGGTCGAGGCTCTTGGCAATTAAGCCATGGCCCGACGATTCGGCATAATGATTGCTGAATCCACATCCCACATATCGACAACCTCGGGAGCCAAATCTAATTAAGATTTCTGTGTGTCCATCCGACAATAAACTTGCAAAAACTAAATCCACATTTAATAATCCATGCACATGAGGTAAACATTCACCTAAAACCAACAATACTTTTTAAACTCTCCTGTTACACTAATTATTGTAGTTGCTAGGCAACTGAGCTCAGTTTAACACTACGGATCCTATTGCATATTTGTATTTGATTCCAATAAATGTTCTGGTATCTACCTAGTTCTGGTTATTCCATTAATCATTTTAACTTTAGTTATCTAAGTATCCTTATATGAAGTAGATAAATACATAAACTCACGACTTCTTCCCATTGGGAATACGCAGAAACAACAGTAGTAGATGGCTTGAAAAAATCAAAAGAATTTAAACCACGAAGGAACAAAGGCTTAAAGGCTAAAAGATAATTAGTTTCATTACATTCCATTATTTTTCACAAACATTAGCTAAGACAAAAGCATAAATTATGCGAAAAATTTACATTTCCCGTGACGTTACGTAAATTACGGTCGAATTCGACCCTCGGGACGGATTAGGTTGAATCTTCGTAAGATGAGCTGAGCGATTAGCGATTTCTACAAAGTAGGTACGCACACACATAAATCGAACACATTTACAATACAACACAGAGAGTATAAGAAAATGCCATAAAAAAAGAACACTGCAGCTGGGACTCTCAGCATTGGGGACAGAATAGACTGATAATGAGACATGTGGCATACATAATAGGTTAAGAGACCGCGTGTCTCGGTACAGTCATATTGTCAAAAACTTAGAACCTACTCTTACTTAATTTTTTTGAACTTGTTCGACTGAGGTGAGCGTGAGCTAAATATGAGTTCCCTCTATAGTTCTTTGTTCATCTTGAAGATGGTCACGGGTCTAACGAATTACCGTGACCCTGGAACGTAAAGGGCTGTTGTTGAAGGGCACCGTGGATTTTAGTCAGTACAAGTCTGACAGTCCCTCCCGCCCTGCCCTGGGCGGGGACTCATTTGATGACTTTACCACGATAAAAAATAGTCATTTTGAAGATGACTGACTGACCCCATTCTTATTATGCCAGATAGAGAAATTCAAAATTCACAATACAAGCCAATATTATTGTGTCTTCTAATAGATTTCAATGTGACCTCTCCCTTAAACCCGAAGGATCAATCACGGAATTCTTTGAGCTCCACTGGCACATTTGTCAGGAGGCGAAAGCAAATGTGTGTACCTACTGCCGTTTGTATACATATATTATGTAATCTTTAGAATTACCTCTACTCTTATGTGGATATTTAACAATGTACCTTATAACCTTTTTTTTTTTTTTTTTTTATGGTGGCAAAATCATCAAATGAGTCCTCCCGCCCTGGGTGGGGCGGGAGGGACTGTCAGACTCTTACTGACTAAAATCCACCCGTGTTCCGTCGGATGCCCTTTACGTTCCGGGGCCACGGTATCCTGGATTAAGAAAAATCCGCGACCCCGGCAGGCATTTGGCCCCATAAGGGGCCCCGTCGGTGACGCGTGAAACACGACGCGCCACCGACCCGGGCTTGATCCTTGGTCGGACGGCGAGCATACCCATTACCCACCGTCCGCAAGCCCGCTCCGCCGCTGTGCCCTCTGCTGTTCAGAGGGACACGCGTTGGAGCGTCCACCCGACAGGCTATTTGCATACGGGCAAAGAAACCCCTTAGGCACACAGTGCCTAAGGAGAGTTTTTGCCCGCATCCCAGGGCGCACCGGCCCGAAAAACTGGTCTTCCCCCCGGACGTATCCGAGAGGGAACTCCAGTCCACGGGCGCACGTGGAGGTTTCCTGTCTTAGCACCCCTACCTTGTAACCTACAGATTATTTGCCATTTTCCAAATTTAGAAGAGCCGTTGAGAATAAAATGCTATCTAACTGTTCTGAGGCTTCATTATTGTCATCATCATCATCATCAAATAGCAGTCCATGGCCATCGCATGCCATTTCACTTCATCATCAGCCTATAAATGTTCCCACTGCTGGGACACAGGCTTCCTCTCTGTGAGAGGGAGTGGGCCGTAATCTACCACGCGGGCCCAGTGCGGATTGGTAGATGTCACATGTCTTCGAATTTTTGGTTCTAGGACATGCCGGTTTCCTCGCGATGTTTTCCTTCACCGTTTTGAGAGCAGTGCGTTGAAATAAATTACACAAAGTAATGCGCCTGACGGGGTTCGAACCCACGACCTACTACTCGTAAGTCGAGGCCGATACCACTGGACCACCACTGCTCTGCCATTTCACTTGATCACCGGTTATTCTCATCCAGCTGTTACGGGCCACCTTGCGAAGATAGTCGTTCCACCTAGCCTGAGACTGAGAGCGTTCTTTTTATTTCACGGACTAATTAGACTTTTTAGTCAACTGACCCATTACCTGCAGGTGTTTTCATTTCAAAACGACAGCAAAAAACTCCAAAATTGTGAGTCCGTGGTTATTTGAAGGGACGAATCCTAATTTCGGCGCATTTCGTCCGGGTTACAAAATATGAGATGATAACACCCTCGTCACAACTTGGTGTTATTAAATAGATACGGACATTTCGGGCCTGTAATTTGTTCTTGTACGTATTACTTATTATCTGAAAACCTTTTTCGTGTTTACATGCATGGGACCTCTTTATTTGCTGATGATTTGAAGGGTAGGTAACGATAACTGTACCGTGTTTTTATGATTTAAAGACCGCTCGGGATCACGAGACAGTATTCAGCCACCGTAAGTTCGGACTTGCAGTGTAGACTACGAGTAAAGGATAGCTCGCTGTCCGATCAAGGATCAGGCCGGAGTCGAAAGCCCGTCATATTCCAGGCGTGCCTCAAGGAGCTGTCAGAAACATTTTGGTTTTTTGTCGGTCAAGTCTGACAATCCATTTCACTCTACCGAACTTTGTTGTTAAAAGGTTAGCTAAGTTCGGTTGGTGGATGGGTGACCAATGCAGTATCGTATAAAATCAATCTGCCCACTGGAGTCATGTATCACAATACCCTGCTTTAAGTAACTGAAAATTTTATCACAAATTACTACACTTTAACAGACAACAGCCAGTTTCCTTTAAAATCCCGAAGAAACAGCTCAGAAAACATTTTCATATTGCAACAAAATTTGCTCGAGTAAGAAGCTTAAAAGCACCTTCGTCTCTCAACAGCTCAAGCGCGGAGAATTTTTAATTTGAAGGAATTAAAAAGCTCTCAGTTAAACTTGAGACGAGCTTTTGTTTATTGTTTGTGGATTCACTTGAGTGTATCCTTGTCTGCGTAGTTAAGCTAAGGAATGATTAAGTTGGTAAAAGGAAGTATTAGTTTTGGCTGAAGGCTGTAACGTGTACGCCCGTATTTAGGCCCGGTTTTCACCAAAGCGGAGAGGAGCGGAAACGAGAGGATATGTGTTTTGAATAACCAATCAGATTTGGCAAATCGATGGAATAGGGCGCACTTTTAGGCAAAAACCGTCTTACTTTTTTTTAGACAAATGTTCAACAGATGTTTTACTTTTTGTAGTTAGACGGTTTGTGTCTGCCAATACATTCTATTGCAACACAATATTAGAATTTCATAATTATATGTTCAGGAAAGTTATTTCAAGACTAACTTTCGAGAGTCTTCAGCAAAACAGTTTAGGACAAGACGCCCCGTAAAAAAATCGCCTGATAAAGCATAAAGTTTCTCAAAATTATGTTCTGTAGTATACCTAGAAGTGGGTGATCCCGGGCTGATAGGATGATGATGATGATGATGAATGCTCTGTAGCCTAAACTTAAAATCTACTAAAGACAAACTGTAGGGTCAGCGCTGTCGCGACGCTGAATCTAGAGATTAGCATTGGTGATGACTGATGTGATCTCTTCTAATCCATAAAATTCGGATATTTCCTCCACATATTTTTTTGAATTTTAAATTCCTAATGTTTTTCGTTTGGGGATCATCATGTGCGTAGATACCCCTTTTTTACGAGGTAAAATCATCAGATGAGTCCTCCCACCTAGGGAAGGACGGGAGGGACTGTCAGACTTGTACTGACTAAAATCCTATCCCTTTACTAATTTATGTGAGTTTCATCAGTTTCATGTGCGCTTACAATTTTTGAAAAATTAACTAACTTGTCGGCAGAAAAGACGCCATGAAAAATACGGAGGCCAAATAATTCAACCCTTTTTGTTTTTAAACTGCGTACTTATTTATTAAAATCCCATGGAGCTTACCATCTTTGCAGTGTCTACTTGCCTAGTCTCATCAAAATTGAATACTTACGTAAAGCTTTTCCAAATAATGAACTGAAACCCAGAAAGAAATATTCTTTGTAGTATAAAGGCCATTTTATTTTATTCATTACATCTATGACGAATCAACATGGACCAGCTGATGAACACCTGAACACATATTTAAGACTTTTGAAACAATGAAACGACACAAAGAAATCAAACAAAACACAGGTTTAAAAGTTTTTATTTTGTACGAACATTCTGTTACTTGTTAATATCACAGTCAAAGTTATTTTAACTTCACGCTACCCCTACAAAGGGGGCTAACAGAAATGAAAACCCGTTTCTCACAGTTGTTCTACTCTACCTACTTTTAAGTAGTTACAGTATTTTATAACAGCGCCATCTCTTGGTAACAAAAAGATTTACTTGAAGCACATGTAGTTTTATAAAAGTTTTGAAGAACGCCGCTAGAGTGCCTTGTCTTCATCTCGAGAAGTGGACACTACGAGATTCTTTTTTATTTAAATCTTTTACTTAATTAAAGGTCTTCTTAAAGTAATAACATTTGTAATTAAATTAGTTTATCATGGAAAGTAAAATAATTAAAGTAAAAAAAAATGTTATGGCTATTTTAATTATGGCATAAAATAATGCTTTGCGTAATATAAATAGTTGAGCGTCTACATAAATATACATGTATGTATAAAAGAGAAACAATTAAAATAACAATATGTAACAATTATATTGTTCATTATAAAGCTGTGCAATTGATGCAAAAGGTTATCTCAATCGAATTGAACGTTATTGGTGACTTTTCACCCAAGGGATATCAAGAAAAATAGCATCATTCAATTGCAAAAATGTAGTTAGTCCGTCAATTAGAGCAGCGGTCGGCAACCTTTGGTAAGCAAGGGCCACAAAGTGCATTTTAAAAACAAATTACGGTCGGCCGTAATTTTTATTAAAAACGGTATCAAAATTTACTTTTAATCGATTTAAGTAAATGTAGGTAAATCTCTCTATTTAAAAGAAATATTCAGTTTACAAAACTATTACGGTTCACAAGGAAAGCGTTCGTTGCCGATCGCTGATTTTTTGTAATCGACGCTTTTGACAAAGATGAAACGCATAAAACTGAGTGGAGGATCGCAATGTCAGAATGCAATAAGAATTTACATCGTTTTCTTTATAACACCAACACCATACTACGACGCTAACGTCAGTGGCGCGTACGTTGCTTACGTAAGCAACCGGCCGTACGCCGCCCGTCCGACATCTGAGCCCTTATCACGAGTTTTCACTAGTTTACTTTACAGCGTCTTCCCATTATTTACAGCGTTTCTTGTATGGAAAAATGGAACAGCGCCTCTGGTGTGCGAAGAAAGAACTAATTTATTCCTTGAAATTTGTCAATGGGGAAGGCCGGTCAAAGCTAATTGTAGATGGCGCCACCATAGCTAAGTCCTAATCCGACCAATGAGGTAGTACTATTTTGAAGTACCTATAAGATTTGAGCCAATGACTATGCTTGGAACAAGCTATACTAGCGCCATTAGTTTCCCAGTTACCATCCCCATTGACAATGTCAAAGTTCCAGTTTACTTTACAGCAGACAACTGAAAACTCATGATAAGGCCTCTGAGAGGAGTTCAAGCCTCGCCTTTTATTTAAAATCTTGGTGGTCTTAACTTATTAAGTAGCGACCTTAAATAATAACTTACACTATAGGGCTGATGTCATTTCGATTTAGATAATTTCTCTCTTTTTTACAATACAAAAATCCGACTTCTTTTTAAAGAACTTGAAAAACATAAACTGTCCACCTTAGAATATAAAATGCCCAGATTCCGTGTTCGAAACATAACGCAACGTTTTTAGCAACTTTTTTATAAATGTGTGAGTGAGGGTCACGCACACATGTAAATGGAGATGTTCACTTGTTTTACGTACGAATCGAACTACGGGGTAATTTTTCTACCGTGTTTTTGGCTTCAATTCTCAGTGCAGCCTACCTAGGAATCTGGACTTTCTATAATCTAAGCTGTTCACATTTTGTCATTTTGGCATGGGGAAAAAGATTTGGAGGATCTGGAGCACCTATTTCTTTAATTGCAATTTCTTGTTTGGTTACAATTATTTTTAACATTGTGTAGGTATAATGTCTTCATTGTGAACAGCCATAATTTAATTAACATCTTTTTCTTTTTTTTGTAAAAAAAAAATCTGGTAAAATCATCAAATGAGTCTTTCCGCCCTGTGTGGAGCGGAAAGGACTGTCAGTTCTTATTTTCTTACTAACCGAAATACACCATGTTTCTTCAACAGCCCTTTACATTTGAGGGTCACGGTAGCCTTTCACAGTGCCGAGAATTTAAATGACATCTTGAGAAGACATTTTGTAACCATCATAGTAGGATAGGATGCTTCCAGTACCAGTTATTTTTTTTACATAAGTCCAATTTTCATTACCAAAACGAACATCATCACTAATATAAATAAATTCTAATACTTTTTCGTAAACTATAACTCAGTTTTAATGCCGCACAGTGGGTAGAACTCCTTCTCTGGTAAGAGGAACTTCTTGGTCAACTCCTTGAATTTGGAGAAGCTGCAGTAGGACCCGTCACAGCCTTTGATCCTCATGTGTTGGGAGGACGACTCACCTGCTTTCGGTAGGTAGACAGGCTGGAGAAAAAAGAAGAATAGGTTACATCTACACTAATATTAAAAAAGCTGAAGATTTTTTTTGGTTGATCGCGCTAATCTCAGGAACTACTGGTTCGAACAAAAAAAATATTTTTGTTTTGGATAGTCAAAACATCACGCTACGGCCAATAGGAGCCTAACAACGGAGTTGAAACTGCGGGGAACTGGAAGAATTGGTATATTAAGGTGGTCTAAGGGTGAGACCATTGTTCAGCATTAGACGTCTCCACTGATGATGTTAGTGATACTATAAAGATGACGACTTAGATTGGCCAGGGGAAACTCCAAAAAAGAAAGAGTGGAAGGTTATGGGGGAGATCTTTGCCTAGGAGTGGGACAAGGACAGAAAAGGTTAGAAACTAAAATCTAGACATACTTTCTTTACTTTTTTAATCGTTGCCCCACACTAGGAATTTCTCCTGTATCGTGGGTGCGTTTACAAACATTGAAACGCACTTACAAAAAAACCCAGACCCGGAACAAATATTTGCAGATCATACAAATATTTGTTACGTGCGGGGATCGAACCCGCGACACGTTGCGCAGCAGTCGATCGCTTAGCCACTGCACCAATCGTGTCGTCACACTTTTACTTTTGAACATACATACAGAATATCGAGCACTTCTCGTAGGATGACAAAATTTTCTAAATTTGGTAGAGGTAAAAAAATAGATAAAGCTGCAAATGGTGATGAGGACCAAGAAGACGAAGATACATCTCTACAGCTTGACACAAAAGCTTCAAAACTCACCAGCACACTAAAAGCTCCGGTACTCCTAGACCTGTACAGCTCTAACGCGAAGACAGATCCATACTCAGGGATGGTCTGGTCACACTGTACGTTAGCCACGTCCATCAGGGCTCCGATGTTGAAGTCATGGCCGGAGAACAGGCGGAGAGGCTGGGCTACCGGCTTCCCGGCGATGAAGTCTTTGCCAGCTTGGACGAACATGTTCAGGAGAACACCTGGGGAAAGGTAAAGGAGGTTATGTTAAGTGATGATTTTGCTGATGGCATCCTGAATAATACAGCTAAAGTCTTTGCTTTGCGTAGGACGTCCACCCACATGGACAGACGATCTTGTGAAGACCACAGGATCACGCTGGATGCAAGTCGCTTCCAACCGAATCTATTGAAAGTCTGTATATGATGATGGTGATGATGAAAGGCTTTGTCAAACAGCAAACTTAGCGTGGTGTACTCACTAACTATGAATAAAGGCAAGGCCAGTTTGATTGACATCATGAAATGATCGGACAGCGAGTCACCCATTACTAGTTATCCACATGCCCGCGCCTGCAGTGGCCGGAAATCGCCTTGCGACGTCCGTTGCCGTGGGTGTCTCTTGCGACGGCTGAGTCATGAGGTAGAGGCTGTCCTTTCCCTTAACGGTGCATCCACACCTCCGGTAACATTTGTGGAGCAACAAAAGGCAACACGGTAACATTCGGTAACTTTTGTGGCTCCTTGTTACTATTTGTTGATTGTTACTCATCCACACCGCAGTTACATCCGACAGCAAATGTTGCCGTGTTACTGTATGTCGAGTAACGTTGCTCTACAATCGGTAACATTGTTAGATAATGGGGGTAACATTGTTACCGAATGTTGAGCAACGTTACTCGACTTACAGTAACACGTCAACACTTAGTAACATTAAATAACATTTTGTTGGCGGATGTTACCGAATGTTGAGCAACGTTACTCGACTTACAGTAACACGTCAACACTTAGTAACATTAAATAACATTTTGTTGGCGGATGTTACCGAATGTTGAGCAACGTTACTCGACTAAACACGTCAACACTTAGTAACATTAAATAACATTTTGTGGGCTGATGTTACCGAGTAACATTTGGAAACGTTGAGCTACAAATGTTACCGGCGGTGTGTATGCACCGTAACACATTCCGCCATCACCTAAATTATGACTTCATTATTCTAGTCTAGCTTTACAAAACTACGTACCTCCACCAATCTTCTTCATCTCATCGTTTCTGAAGTACAGCCTGTAAGCCAGTCTACCAGCTTCACCTAGCCTGGGCAGCAGCGGCTTAGCCCATTCAGGAAGATCTAGACCTAGACCGATCTGAAAAAGAAAATAATAAATTGTTAATAATCTATACTAATATTATCTTGGTTTTGGTTGAACCCGCAAATCTCAGGAACTACTGGTTCGAATTGAAAAATTATTGTTGTGCTGGATAGTCCTTTTATCGAGGAAGGCTATAGGATATGAAACATCACGCTACGACCAATAGGAGCCGAGCAACGGGGATGAAACTACGAGGGGTTTTCGAATTCGAACCAGCAGTTCCTGAGATAGGCGCGTTCAAACAAACAAACAAACTCTTCATCTTTATAACATTAAGTTTAGATGCGTCATATCCGTATAATGTCACAATGGGTGTTGTTTCAAAAACTCACAATACGCGATTAGCGAACATTGCAGCTGTGCAAATGTCAAAAAGATTCGTAAATGTGTTTCGTATTGTGTTTGAACAATGAATATTTAATATTTGTACGCCAATTGACGGCCATTATGTATTTCTGAAGGAGTTTGAACATGACATTTAGAGTTGTTGATAGAAAACTAAAAGTACATAGCAGTATTGCTAGCATTATTACGTAATTGTATCTGCATATTTTATCATTGCTTGGAGGTTAAGGGTCAGTTCACACTGAGATGTGACGATAGAAATGTGCATCTTTTCGTGTAGGTAGTAAATACAGCAGTTGGTGCAGTGGCTGAGGGATCGGACTGCTGTGCTGCGTGTCGCGAGTTCGATTCCCGCACGGAGCAAATATTATATGATCGCTCAGTCTTGGAACAACTATTTGTATCTAAGAAGTTGTTCTGAGTCTGGGCGTTAGTGTATGTGAGTTTATACGTTTGTAAACGCACACACGGTATAGGAGAAATTCCTAGTATGATTCCTATATTCCTAGTAAAAAAACCCGCTCGCTTCGAATTTTTCGTTCCATAAAAAATTGTTAGGTAGTTAACACAAACTTACCATGCTCCTATACAAATCGTACAGCGTCTCAAATAACAAGGGGTTCTCAGTGAAGTCCACTCCAGTCTTGTTCTTCAGCAGGGGAATGAGATCCATGTAGGGAACGAACTCTTCTGTCAGAGAGCAGGTCTTAGCTTCGGCCATCAGAGTCTTGAACCGCTGGCAGTTGGAGTAGTAACGAAGCTGGAAGAAGGAAATAAGAATTGGTTAGGACGAAGCAGTCAAGAACTAAGGACCAGTGGTGTAGTAAGACTGAATGTAGGAGGGGCACCACGCATCTGCGAAGCCCTTTTCTTTCAGGACGAAAATTTATGACTTTTGGTACACAATTGGTATAGATATTGGTCGTAAGTTGGTTCCCCCAAGTAATCTATACCAATTGTGTTTGTCAGCAGTTTTAAGTTATCTTGCAATGTCCCATGAGCTGTAGAGGCGCTGACCGAAACGAGATCGTCGCGACATCAACATTAAGCTTCTATTTCTTAGTAGAAGTTAAGTTGTACTGCTTTACTGGCTAGTTGCAAAACTGTCATCGCCGTTGCGAAGATTTTTTTCCTTTTTTTCTCTGAGCACGAGGCTTCAGCTTCGAGCTTCCCTTCAGCTTCGAGGCCGGGGGCCAGGGATCTTCGCCCCTGTCTAGCTACGCCACTGCTAAGGACCTGTCGTGATATTCTCAAAGACTGAACAACAGCGCTGAAACTACGATTAGTCTTCAGTTACTGTAAGCCCTTTCGTCCACAACGCGACTCAAGTCTCCGATTCCTTCCGACTTTAGTATTCATTAACGCATGCCTGTGTACGAACCTCTATGGATTTGTATTGTGATAGTCGCCTGGGTGCCAAAGTCGTAAAGTATCGGAGACTAGCGTCGCGTTGTGTGCGAAGGGGTTTACAGACCTCGACGTTGATACAGTTTGTATAAGAGGCTTCCGGCGACTGGGACCGCAATGAACTGATACCGCGGTCCCAGTTGCCGGATGCGTTTAATTTTAATATTTGTATTCCGTCGACTGGGACCGATCCATAAATTGAACCAGAACGGTACAGTCAGACGAAAAATGTATATGGAAATTGTCTTGTTCAATACAAGCCTGGAAAAGTAATAGGCTAGCATAGGTTCAAAGTGGGCTGTGTTAAAATAATTCTTGGCAGGAATAGGTTACCTGAAATTGTCTTGTATCGATAAATTTTTAAATAAATACCACTTTGAACTTTTGCTAGCCTAGTACTTTTCCTCTCGCGCCCGGCATTGGTCGAGGTCATGCTGCGGAGCGAGACGGAGTGGGAAGCGGTCGCCTCCTTCTGTGAAGCAGTCATGCTCGCGAAGGAAGAGGCGGGCCGAGTGAGGGAGAGGACAGCGTCCTCCCTCTACGCCAGCTGCAGTGATAGACGCCCACGGCGCCGGACGTCGGCAGACGATCTCCAGCCACCGTAGGCGCGTGCATGCGGGCGGCGAGTAATGGGCGACCGGCTGCTCGACCATGGACCATGGGTCGACGGCGCGTTGTGTTCCACGCGCGCCAAAGAGTGTCAGCATGATGACGGGGCTATGCAAGAAGACGTGGACCCTCTAGAGGGCCAAAGCCTGCCGGGGTCGAGGGACTTATCAAGTTACCGTGACCCTGGAACGTAAAGGGGTATTGAAGGACACCATGGATGTTAGTCAGTTCAAGTTTGACAATCCCTCCCGCTCTGCCCTGGGTGAGAGGACTCATTTGATGATTTTACCACGCTAAAAAAAAGCCTAGTACTTGTGCTGGTTAGTCAATGAAAAAGGCAAATTCAGGTAATCTCCTACTTAGAATTATTTGAATACAGACCTATCCTGAACTCATGCTAGCCTAGTAGGTACTTTCTTCTTAGACAATTGGGATTTTTTTCCCCTTAAAAACTAACACCCACTAACCACAAACGGGAAAAATATTCCCTTTTGTCACCAGTGAGACAATTTTAACCTACCAAACAGTACTAGGCTAGCATGAGTTCAAGATGGGTGTGTATTTAAATAATAATTCTAAATAGAAAGTTTCCTGAAATTGTCTTTATCATTGACTTACCAGCAAAAGTAGGTACTAGGCTAGCATAAGTTCAAAGTGGTATTTATTTTAATATTTGGGTCGATACAAGACAATTTCAGGTAAACTATTCTTGCTGAGAATTATTTTAATACGTACCCATTTAAACCTATGCTAGCCTACTACTTTTCCAGGCTTGTATTGAACAAGACAATTTCCGTAGACATTTTTCGTCTGACTGTACCGTTCGGGTTCAATTTATGGATCGGTCCCAGTCGACGGAATACAAATATTAAAATTAAATGCATCCGGCAACTGGGACCGCGGTGTCAGTTTATTGCGGTCCCGGTCGCCGGAAGCCTCTGTATAATAATGGATTTTCTACTTTATGCTCTAGAGTTTAGAGCATAAAGTGCGAAATCTTTTACGTACTCGTCGACGAGCTCGTCGTAGAGTTTTATAGAGAATAGCATAGCTGTAGGCACCAGATAAGTGTTTTTAATTTTATAACCGGTCTAAAACTACTTATGTATAAAATCATGAATACTCTCGATAGTTTATGCGTAAAGAGTAAAGGCTCGAACAGACACGCGATTAATCGCGCTGCGACAACGAGCCAAGCTAATTTCCACTCTAAATGTACTGCGAATGGACCGCGACAAGTCGCCCCGCGCGATTAATCGTGTGTGTCTGCTTGAGGCTTAACAAACAACCATTCATTTTCATAAATTGTATTTAAGTGCCTACTTTATAACAACCGATGTTCTAGCACATTTCAGGAAATGCTAAAACAATTCTTTATTTTACTGAAATAGAAAGACAAAACAAAAGTTTACTATTCTAAACTAAACGGAATATTCCAGGAACAAAGCCTTAAATTAAATCCCGGGTTAACTTTGTGGAACTTTTGTACGGTAGCTATAAATCTGAGTTAACCTAATTGGATGTTAGATTTGCTATCGGATAGAAAGAATTCTTTCTAGGTTAATAGAAATCGATTAGGAACAACTCCATATTACTAGCAGCTTTGCCTATCAGTAATACCAAGCTAAATATTATATCAAGATTTAACTTGTGGAGCTCGTGGCTGAATAATTACAGCAGCACAGGCCGATCTTCAGAGTTTAGCCGCGCTTGCTGACCTTGGTCTGTGGATGGGTGAACATCTGTCATAGCAAGTTTTCTCCGTGCCTCGGAAAGCACGTAAAGCCGTTGGTCCCGGCTGTCATTTGTAGATTTTTGGCAGTCGTTAGTATTAGTCAGAAGCCCTACAAGTCTGACAACCAGTCTTACCATGGGGTTTCGTATTACCTAGTTGCTGGGTTGTGGAGGTCCGATAGGCAGTCGCTCTATGTAAAATACTGATATTCAGCTGCATCTGGTTCGACTGGAAGCCGACCCCAATATAGTTGGGAAAAGGCTAGGCAGCTGATAATCAAGATTTAACTTAAATGCCTACATATTTATTAAGTCTTTTATCACCCCGCTGTTATCAGAGACTAAAGTTTATATTAAACCTGTAAATATTACGTAACAATGAACTTGAACTTTGTTTGATAACAACTCAGATACTGTAGTTATCTTTGTTTTTGATTTAAATACGACGTTTAACTGCTTCGTAGATTTTATGGTGATTATTGTAATTAAGTATTAAAAAATAAAGAGGGTAGGTAGTTTGATGACTTTATCTTTTCTGCCATATTTTTGCACTATGATACACGCATGCACTCGCCAAACCTTGGCTCGATATCAATCGAAGTTGTTTTTTTATGATAAAAATCAATTTCCAGATTTGATATTTGAGCATTAAAGTACTGATAGACTTCAGCATTCACTTGTAACATAACATCGAGCATTCGCCGTTTTTAATTTTGTCGAACTGAACAACGAACCGGGCCAAACATCGCTACGAATGCTACGATCATTTTCATGATCTTTCTAGCGAACGCTCTAGCCGATGGTTGTCTACATTTTTTTTCTTCATGAATATGTCGGACTTGACAGCTAAGCTCTCCGAGGGCTCGCTAAAACGCTCTCGTTTGTTTTTCTGTAATGTAACATTCGCAAGAATGCTCATTACAAGTGAATGCTCAAGTATTATCAGCATCTTTATGGTAACGCTGGTTTCTGATGCAATAGAATTATGCTCTCCACATTGTTTTTTTTTTATTATTTATCGATACCTACGTTACCGTTTGACCACTTTGTCGTTTGATGGTAAGCAAAGATTTGTGGTCGACATTGAATTTTACAATTACCAACAAGCAATAAGAAATACTACTCACATAATCCTCAGACAAAGGCACAGCTGAATAAGGCACCGGCTGCCACACCTTCCCCAGACCCTCGTCCCACTGCTGTTCCGGCTCCGGGGGGTAAGCAGCAGCCATGGCCACCTGGATGGTCATCTTCGTACGCTCCTTGTCCGTGGACCTGATGGCAATCTCATCATGGAGATAGAGGTTGGAGATCAGCTTGTGTCCCTGGGAACCGTACCTCTGGCGGAGGTACTTGCCGATCTGGTAACCTCTGCGTTTTCCAACCTGGAATTAGAAGTTTGTTTATTGTTAGTAAAAGATTCTTTTCATTACAGCTATTCTTCGTAGTGGCACCCCCCAGCTCGGTGCTTTTGGTCGTAGCGTGATGTTTTATAGCCTATAGCCTTTCTCGATAAATGGACTATCCAAATCAAAAAGAAATTTTCAATTCTGACCTGAGTTCCTGAGATTAGCGTGTTTAACCAAACAAAATCTTCAGCTTTATAATATTAAGTATAGATTGTGCTTGGTCCCTGGACGTTTAAGGATTAAAATAAAGTCAATGATAAAGTGTCAGTCAGGGAAGAGTCTTAAAAGGACATCTCGACTTTGGAATGCAAACTGAAGTTAGAACACCAGCTTTCAAATAAAAATCTGGATCCAAATCGGTTCATCCTTCTAAGAGCTGTGCTGCCACTGTCAGGTACACACATAGCGGTCAAATTTACTATAAAAGGGTATCGCTGCTTATCCCACCAACGGAACCGCAGCTGACTTCCACGAATCTTTATGATACGACTCCCTCATGTAGTCTGCTAATTATCGCTTGAGAGGTCAGGTAAATCTGTCATTGCCTCCCGGGCCATTTTAATAGCCCTCTTTTTGTGTCGCGAATTAAAAAAAAATGGATACATAGAGCAAGGAAAGAGGTCCAGAACGAGTAATTTATTGCTACAATAAAAAATGTTCTTATGTCTAATGTAAAAGTGCTTTTGAAAAGAACACTTTTTTTTTAAATTTGGGTCAATGTAAAAGTTTGTAAATCTATACCGCCACAAACTGCGGTATCCGAATGTTGTTTGCATATTTTTCTATTCAAAATTCATGATCCGCATAGAATCGGACACGTAAAATATATTCGGTGCAGGTTCAAATTCAATTGTAGATTTTGACCTGAATTGCAATTTGCCTGCCTGTTGGTCTAGTGGTTAGTGACCCTGACTGCTATGCCGGAGGTCGTGGGTTCGATTCCCACCCAGGACAAATGTTTGTGTGATGAGCACGATCATTTGTTCTGTGTCTGGGTGTAATTTATCTATAATATGTATGTATTTAGAAATATATAAGTATGTTTATCAGTTGTCTAGTACCCATAACACAAGCTCTGCTTAGCTTGGGACTAGATGGCGTTGTGTGACAGTTGTGGAATATTATTATTATTTCCTTTATTCATTAAACTTACATATAATTACATTTTTAAATATTTTAAATAAAAAACAAAACGATATAAAACATTTAAAAATATAAAAATAGAGATCCGCCGGTGTGGGAGCAGGGTCCAAGCTACCGGTGGTTAGGGCTCCAGAGACAGGAACCTCCTCACAATGCGAGCCGTATCAAGGAGTACTGCCTTCTGAATCAGGCCCTTGATCCAACCCCCTAAGGAGAGCCTCGAAAGGTGCTCGTCGAGGCTCTTTGCCATAAGGCCATTGGCAGTAACGACAATCGGCACAATGATAGCCGAGTTCACATTCCACATGTCGACAACCTCGCGCGCCAGGTCGAGATATTTGATTTGTTTATCTTTCTCAGCTTTTACGAGGTTCTCGTCATGTGGGATGGTAACATCGATTATCATTGCGCGGCGCGCTGATCTGTCTATCACTACTATGTCAGGCTTATTGGCGACAATAGTCCTGTCAGTAATGATAGGCAGATCCCAGTACAACGTGACATGGTCTTTCTCGAGAACTGGGTCGGGCACATACTTGTAATACGGTACCTCAGATTCCACAAGTTTGTATTTCAACGCAAGTTGCTGGTGGATGATTCTGGCTACTAGGTTGTTATTATTATTATTATTATAATTGCGTGCAAAAAATTAATGTTGCAAAAAGAATGGTCAATTTTATTATGTACGTCAGGATTGAGGAGCCACATCAGATTTTTAAAATCTGATTTCACCATTATTTAGCAGCAATGTAGCTGATTTTGCAGCACAAATTCTAGATTTAGCAGCAAAATATATCACTAGTTATATTAATGCAAAAGTGGCTCCTCAATCTAAACGTTTGAATTGAGGAGCCACCTTGGATCTCGGTAAGTAATAGATGCACATTGTTGAAACTTTTGCAGCATTTAGCAGCAATTGTGCATATTATCGTCTAAAAATTTGGCTACTGTAGCGCTAAAATCAAAGAAAATACAATAGTTTTAGTGTGGCTCCTCAATCTAGACGCAAGAGCTGAAATTATATTGGATGTGAGCGACCAATTAATATATTCAACATAATGATCATTTAGCAGGTGTTGTGTTTGTTTTTGCAGTGTAGGAATAAAATGGTAAAACAGAGTAATTTTTTTAGATGAACGTATTTTCTTTGGCTCCTCAATCCTGACGTTCTAATTGTATATTTTTTACTGTAGCCACCTGAGTTCTCAACGGAATCTAAAGCCAGATATACTAACATTTAGCAGAAATGTCTGCTAAAGATATCTGCACAATTCAGCAATGTACATATTTTGGATTCTGAGAAAACAATACTTAACTATTTTCTTGTAAATTCAGTGTGTGGAGTGACCATGTTATACTTACTCGTATTAGTGAAACCAGTATAAGTAAATTATTAAATGTTTCTTTTCATAACAGGTTATATCTATCGTACCTATGGATGTGCCGTTACCAGCAATATTGCCCAAAATGGGAATATAAGTGGCAATATTGCCGGAGTGGAAATATTTGGGAATATTGCTTAGTTATAAACCAAATTACGTACGGAAACTTAAAACTGATGAACACTTAAAGGTAGCATTTACAGGCATCTACATTATATACAATAAAATATGGTTTTGGGTAAAATTGCCAGTAATGCCAGCATTTTGGAAATAATCCCGGTGTTTTACCTGCAATATTGCCCGTGTTGGCGCACACGATATCGAATATATACGAAATAATTTACTTATACTGGTTTCACTAATACGAGTAAGTATAACATGGTCACCCTACACACTGAATTTACAAGAAAATAGTTAAGTATTGTTTTCTCAGAATCCAAAATATGTACATTGCTGAATTGTGCAGATATCTTTAGCAGACATTTCTGCTAAATGTTAGTATATCTGGCTTTAGATTCCGTTGAGAACTCAGGTGGCTACAGTAAAAAATATACAATTAGAACGTCAGGATTGAGGAGCCAAAGAAAATACGTTCATCTAAAAAAATTACTCTGTTTTACCATTTTATTCCTACACTGCAAAAACAAACACAACACCTGCTAAATGATCATTATGTTGAATATATTAATTGGTCGCTCACATCCAATATAATTTCAGCTCTTGCGTCTAGATTGAGGAGCCACACTAAAACTATTGTATTTTCTTTGATTTTAGCGCTACAGTAGCCAAATTTTTAGACGATAATATGCACAATTGCTGCTAAATGCTGCAAAAGTTTCAACAATGTGCATCTATTACTTACCGAGATCCAAGGTGGCTCCTCAATTCAAACGTTTAGATTGAGGAGCCACTTTTGCATTAATATAACTAGTGATATATTTTGCTGCTAAATCTAGAATTTGTGCTGCAAAATCAGCTACATTGCTGCTAAATAATGGTGAAATCAGATTTTAAAAATCTGATGTGGCTCCTCAATCCTGACGTACATAATTTTATTTATCGTACTTTTTATATCATCAAAAAAGGAGTTGGACTTTAACACTTTGTATTTTTTATTACTTCTTGAAAGGTTTTCTTTTTGAAAGAATTTTTTAGCTTTTTTCGGTATCTGTTTTCGTCAGTTTGTTTTTTGTTACTAATTTCTTTTTTGATTTCGGTAAATCTGAAGACAGCTTCCCATATAAGACTATAGAATTAAGAATTCTATAGTGTGAGCATGCCTTCGATAGCTCGGTTGTTAAGAGTTTCATGTACTGAATCAGATGATCGCAAGTTCAAATCCTGTTTGTTCGCAGACAATATTACTAATATTTTTAAGCTTTAAATATTTTTGAAAAGATAGTTTAAATCTGTCAGTGCTGCAACTGTAAAGTGATTACATCACTGTTGCGACATGAGATTCATGCAACCCGATTATTGTAATGTATAGAACCAATTTATTAGGCACAGTTTATGATTCACATACATCCACTTTCAGACAGATATGTTTCAACAAGAACTTTGTTTTATAAAACAAAATAAAACAAAGAATTTAAAGGAAAATGAATAAATTTTTTATTGTATTGCATAGAGAAAAGTTTGGCAATTATGAATGAAAATCTAGCAAATGTCCACCACGACTACGCTGACAGATGTTGATTCTTTCATCAAAATTTTAATCACTTTTTGGCAAAATGGAGGGTCTATTAATGACATCACGGATTTTCAAAGAAGTGTTGGTGTTGGCACATTTTTTTACCGAGCTTGTTGACTCAAATTTCGCGACTAAATTCTTAATAGCGGTCTCAGAAGACGATTATGTTGTCCGAAAATATCACGAATTTTACGAAATGTTCAAAACGAGCATTTTCAAAGTGGATTTGAATGATTTTAATGCGATTTTCTAGCGAAATTGAATCAAAAAGAAAATCTGGTGTTTCACAAAATGGAATAGTTTTCCGTTGAGAGTGTATGAAACATTTCCAAACCATTTTCAAATGTAATTAAAGCGTTCAAACGAGGAATAGAGAATTTCAGCTTGCAGGTGTGGTGTTGCAATGGCCTAGTTGGTAAGGCGTCTGGAGTACTTATCTAAAAGACGCGGGTTCGAATCCCACTTGCAACTGAATTTTTCTTTCCTCAAAAATCATCTTTAAGATGCGCGTCGCATGCGTTAATGCGTTTAAAAATAATTAATAAGTATGGTAGACGCTATCTCATTATACAACATTGATTTGGCTGTAATGTCAACGTGTTGGGTGGAAGTAGTTAAACACTAATCCAAGAGATGGCGCCACGCTACCGTAAAGCGTTCAAACGAGGAATAGAGAATTTCAGCTAGCAGGTGTGGGTTGCAATGGTTGGTAAGGCGTCTGGAGTACTTATCCAGAAGACGCGGGTTCGAATCCCACTTGCAATTGAATTTTTCTTTCCTCGAAAATCATCTTTAATGATAGTTTACTTAACTACGTTAATTTATCAGTTACCAGGCGGAGAGATCAAATAATGTTTGTCTAAAAGATAAGAATTTTTCGTTCAAATATAATTTCCGTAAAAGATTAGCAATGAGTTTAACTTTGTTATCATGTTGTACGGTGGTTACCTTACACCTTGTTGGTTAATGTTAAAATGTTCTGAGTACGCGCCGCGACCCAGGTTAGGGAATTTGATTGAGTAAAACGATGTTTACAGTTACGCGGATTTATTGGTACTAAAGTAAAATAACAAATGGGACGCGCTGCACCGCATTGTGAGTGCAAGCGTCAGCATTATTACTGAACAATACAAAATGTACGGGTTTGCTCGTACATACTCCCTACAGGAGAAATTAACAAGATACAAGATAAATGTTATCAGATCAAAGATCAAATCATTTGAAAACAATGTTTCAAGAAGATACACGAAATAATAAAAATGTTGTACAGAAATTATGTTGATACAATATAATGCAAAAAATACTTAGTTAATGATAAAGTTTAGTACTGTCTTTAGTCACATCATTAAACTTAACGAACGGAAATAGGTGACGTAGCTTTATTCACTCGCGCACTATTGACATTAGAAACACTGCTCTGATTGTTGTCATTTAACTCACTAACACTGTGGTAAAACACTCGGTCACCGAGAATCACGCACGGGTTGTCGTTGTTGGTGCGAGCAGGAGGCGCAGGCGCGCCCTGTGCTGGGGTCGGCGCCGGCGCGGGCGAGGCCGGCACGCTCCAGGCGCGCACGCGACGCCACGCGTACACCAATCCCGCTGCTCCCGCGATGCCGACGATGATGTATATCGCCGTGTAGTGGTGTATATCATGAACAGAAATGCTTTCAGCTATAGCGGCATTATCTTTCATGATCTTAATTTTCCGCCCAAGTTCAGCTAAATCCATTTGATTCTGGTCAGTTTCTGAATCATTCATGGATATCATATGCGGGATCGTTATGTTGATAATATGATTTATCGGCGGTATTAGTGGAGTGTAAACTTCAGGTTTAACGTTCAATTGGCTACTCTGTTGTCTGTGAGCAATCAAAGTAAATGCTTGCGTTTTAATAATACACCCATTGTCTATAGCAACAAGACCCGCGCCGGTCAGCTGATGACTGGCAACTTGATCCTCACACATTATGCGCAAAGAGCATTGATCGCAACAAAAATAGATGTAGTTGTTAATTGTGTTACTTTCAAACCAGCTGTTTTTGCAGGGAGAGATTCTTGTCGCACACTCAAACTCTTCCGTCTGACAAAAATCTTTATCCTCGTTTAGATGATAAATAGGTCTCTGAATATGACACAAATATGCATCTGATATCAGACATGATGTTAATGTTTTCTCTGTCATAGTTAAGTAGGTATCCTTCTTCAAGTTTATGGCCACATAATCTGATATTGGTTGGATGCTAACCATGTTAGTTTCTTTGACTTGAGGGATGGAAAATATTTGGAATATCTCAAAAGTGTCTCTACTGATAAGGGGAAGTCTGATTTCAAAGATGAGGTATTCTTTCAGCATCCTGGTCCTTACTTTGAGAAGTTTATATATTTTCCTTAAATCAATTTGCACATTGTCTACAGGCAATGTCACGTCCTTAGGGAGCAGACTAGCGATGGTACTCAGCTGATCTTGCAATTGAACGGGAGTCAAAAGGTGTGGATTAAACTGACCGTGATAGATGTCAGTGATAGTGTCCAGCAAGGTGCTTTGCAATGACTTCAAGTTATGTAGCATGTTGCTCCCTATGATAGCTCCGACTGTCAGCTCGTTTATAATAGACATGTTTTGTGTTTCCGATTGAAGTTAGTTAAGCGCCTTTTCAATAGAAAATATATGTTGGGAAACCATTTTATGTTGTTTGTTCATGGTTTGTTCTGTTCGTTTGAGAAGATTATATTCAACCTCTATAATCGATGTTTGATTTTTCCAATAGGAGGCAATGTGACGTTGGTTGTCGCGTAGCAACGTTATGTCCTGGCGATATTGTTCGGCGAATCTCGCATCTAATACCCCGAAGAGGCTATTCGCGAGATATCCGATACCGTCGATAAGACCGCGCCGCTGTCTAGCGCGCTGCTCGTTCGAGTGCTGACCGAGCAACATCTGGTTATAGTACTCAAGTTCACCGAGACCTTGAACCAGTTGTAATAATATGATATCACAGTTCATAATATTACGGACTGTATTGCATGATTGTTCTAAGGACTTCGTGTATTTGTTGAGAGCTGTTATGCCTTCCCAATATGGTTGCATATCGTAGTAGATAATGAGCTTCCACTCGTCCCGTATAATTTGCATGTTAGATAATTTATCGAAATAAAGACTCTGATTAGGTCTAAATCTTGTTGATTGGAAATCGCAGTGTCCTCCTGTTACGATTGTCATAAATAATAATAAAGACGTAAATAATGTAGTTACGCTAACTCTTTTCGCTTTCCTTTGAGGTTTTGTTTGTTCGCGGTTTGTTTTCAATTCTTCCTGGACGTTCTCGGACGAGTCTGTCAGATTTTGGTTTACAGGCAACACTGATATTTTGGTAATTGGTCTTTTAAGAATTCCGTTCTTCGTTTTTAAGCTGATAACGCGAACGAATTCATCTGCTCCAGGATAAAGATCGACGACCCTTCCCATAGACCATTTTCCAGGAGGCAAATTGTCATCGTGCAAAAGGACTACGTCGTTTAGGTTTATGTTTTTACGAGATTGATGCCATTTGCTCCTGGTTGTCAATTGTGTCAGATACTCAGCGCGCCATCTTTTCCAGATGTCAGCGACAATTTTCTGAGTTAACTGCCACCTAGTCCTCAAGTCCCTTTCTGTTTCCACTAGGGTAAGTGCTGAACCGCCGGTCAAAAAGTGAGATGGTGTTAAGTAATTTAAGTCCTCTGGATCTTCGGTGAGAGGACATAACGGCCTCGAATTGAGGCACGCTTCGATTTGCGTGAGGATTGTTGACAATTCTTCGAAAGTCAACCTTTGCTCCCCGACGACTCTTCTAAAATGATGTTTAAAACTTTTGACTGCGGATTCCCATAGACCGCCTGCAGAAGGCCAGATAGGTGCATTAAAATGCCACTTGATTTCCATATCTGTCATTTCAGCCAAAAGTTCGTTGTTAAATATTTGTAGCAGTTCCTGATACTCTTGTTGAATTTGTTTGTTGGCTCCGACAAAGTTTCGTCCATTGTCACTATAAATGTGACTGGGAGTACCTCTACGTGCTGCCATTCGTCTTAAAGCTGCTATGAACGACGAGGTGCTAAGATCGGAAGCTAGCTCCAGATGTACTGCCTTTGTAGACATGCAGACGAAAACAGCGACATATCCTTTAGAGGTTTTTATACCACGGCCCTTGTTGGCTTTAAGGAGTAGGTGCCCAGTAAAATCTATTCCAGTGTGTTCAAACGGACGAGATGGATTGCTCCTCGCTGCAGGTAAGTCACCCATAATTTGGTTATGCTTGTTAGGGCTTAGTTTTCTACATTTAACGCATAAGCGTATTTGCTTTTTCGTTGCTTCATTTCCGCCTATAATCCAATACTTTTGTCGGATAAATCCCGATGTCAAGCGGGCTCCGCCATGGAAAGTAAGCTTGTGTGCATGTTCTATAAGAAGCTCCGTTAATCGTCCTCTTTGTGGAATAATTATAGGATGTTGCATGTCTGCGTGAATATGAGCATGTCTCAACCTTCCACCGACACGAAGAAGCTCGAAGTTATCCAAAAATGGATTTAGTTTTAGTATTCTGCTTTTGTTGCTAAGCTTTCCTTTCTCTTTTAAGCTTTTAATTTCTTCCGCAAACTCTTGCTGCTGTACTTGCTTTATGATCTTCATTTTGGCTTTTCTTATCTCTTCTAGAGTAAGATAGGAAGTTTGCATATTGTTTTGCTTGCTTGTTAAAAATCTATACACCCATGCTAAAATGTGTACAATTTTGGTAAAAGAACTGTGACTTTTCAACAAGTTCAAGATTATACTGTCGTCTTCTGTTTGTTTGATGACAGTGTTGACTTGCTTCTGGGGCTTGGTTTCCAGTGCTGTTGTGTATTTTATTTCTTCATTTCTTTCACCGGCCTTAACAGTTTGTAGCCAAGATGGCCCTTGCCACCATAAAGGATGTTGTAACAATTGCGACATCGATAGCCCTCTACTTGCGCAGTCGGCAGGATTTTCGGCAGACTTTACATATCGCCAGCAGGCCGGAGGCATTATTTCCGTTATATATCGTGTTCTGTTGGCAACAAAGGTTTGCCAACGGCCTGGATCTCCTTGCAGCCACCCCAGTACTGCTGTGGAGTCAATCCAGCCATAAATCTCAATCTTGTAGTCAGTTAAAGAAGCCTTCACCTTAGCCATGAGTTTGGCTAGTAAATAAGCGCCGCAAAGCTCCAGTCGTGGCAAAGATATGTTTTTGTTAGCTGGGACTATTCTTGATTTTCCAGCCACCAGTATGATGCTTGTTTGGTCGTTATAAACTTTACAGTAAATAACGCACGCGTATGCCTTTGTTGACGAGTCACAGAAACCATGTAACTCGACTCTTTCCTCGGGTTTTGTGCCTAACCATCTTGGTATTTTAACTTGACATATGTGATCGATATCCGCCTTAAGTTTATTCCATTCTTCAAAAATATCTTCAGGTATCTGCTCATCCCATGGAATTTGTGAAGTCCAAATTCGTTGAAATAAAATTTTGAGTTTTGTTGTTGTAGGTGTCAGCCACCCCAAGGGGTCAAAGAACTTTGAGATATCCGATAACACGGATCGTTTTGTAGCTTTGTTGACCGTTGAATCAATTTTTGGCTCAAACGTAAAATTATCCTTTACAGGGTTCCAGCGAAGTCCTAATGTTTTGGTAGACTCCGGCTGTCGAAAGCTTTTGCTTTGTTGTTGACATGGGATTTCATCGTGCAGTAAATGTGGATCATTAGAAGCCCATTTTCTCAGATTAAATCCTCCGCGTTTCAGAAGTTCAATTAAATCTTGTTGGAGTTGGCGTGCCGCTGATACGCTGTGAGTACCATGGAGAAGGTCATCCATGTAGAATGACTCTTCTAGGACTTTAGATGCTTCTGGATAATCGGAGCTTTCGTCGTTCGCTAGTTGTTTTAGCGTCATCATTGCGAGGAAAGGAGCTGCTTTGGTCCCGTATGTGACCGTGGTCAGCTGATATTCTTGGATCTTATCTTAACATGCGAGCTTTGATTGATCAGGGCTCCCAAACTTCACTCATCACCGAAAATGCGGCGCAACAATTGGGACTTCCCCGTCAACGATGCAAGGGCATAATATCCGGTATAGGAGCCAGGGATAATGCCTGCAAAGGAGTTATCAACATAAATTGCTCTTCAAGAAGAGAGTCTTATTCTTTTAATACTGACGTTTTCATTATGAAAACTTTAACCAAAAATCTGCCAACTTATACCTTTGCAAAGCCCACGTGGTCTTACTTGGAAAACATAGAACTCGCAGATCCTGACTTTTACGTCAGTCGTCCGGTAGATATTATATTTGGCGCGGACATTTATTCAAACATTATTATGGAGGGAATCTGCAGACTTGAACAAACAACACCCATTGCTCAACAGACTCGGCTTGGGTGGATCCTGTGTGGCAACGTAAACGTAATACAATGCAATGTCGTACAGTTCGATACTGACCAGTTACAAAAATTTTGGGAAACGGAGGAAATAGCAGAGTCCACTTCGCTTTCATCGGATGATCAAGAGTGTATGCAATTTTTCAGCTCAACAACAAACCGATTGCTAGATGGAAGATATGTTGTGAGACTCCCTCTGAAAACAAATTTGCTAGAACAATTGGGCTACTCGAAATCAAAAGCCATAAAGCAGTTTGTTATTGTACCTATGGTTAAGGATTTCCCAACACGTTGAATAATTTTCAGAGCTAATAAGAAGATGATGTATTAAACCCTCGGCTTCCCCTTTCAGTTTAGCTTTAAGGAACTGCATCTTTTGAGCTTGAGAGAGCGATGGATTGTTGTGAATGGCCTCCGTGAACAAGTCTTTAAAGGATACCCAGTTTTGATATTGGCCATTAAATGTAGGCACTTCCATCTTCGGTGTAGATTGTTCCCGGTGTGATACGGACCACAATTTGCTATTCAGAGACTTCTTCATATTGTTGTACGTCATTTCATATGAGGTAAACTTGTCCTCATACGACTCATCCTGCCCGTCGAGTTCACCTTCCAACTCCCAGTGAAGCATGTCAATGGCTGACCACCTTGTTTCCAATGTTTTCAACGTATCTTGAAACTCCCATTTTTCAGTTATGGCATCGACGTTGATGTTCGCCACCGTTCGATAGAAAGCTTTAAAGTTGATAGTCTGCTTCTTCAGTAATTCATCCACTTTGCTGTTGGTGCCCTGAGATTTGAATTTTGGTGGTTCAAGAAAGGTTGTAGCCTCACTGTCCACAGGATTCTTGCTCCTAAGGGTCCCTTCCACGCCGGCTTTGGACGTGCCGGCTAACGGTGTTGCGGGTTTTAAAATAGACGGAGTTCCTGCACTTTTAATTGCTTCGCGCGTCGAAAGATAGAAAGCATGAGTTTGTTGATAATGATTCAATGCAAAATACTCAATCGATTTGTTGCTAAATGGGTTCAACTGATCATGATTAGATTGAAACTCCTGCCAGTAGGAGTCTAAAGTGTCCAATCTACGTTTGATGTAGTCAGGAGTCTTGCGTTCCTGACCATCTTTCTTAAAGTTTGATAAAAGTTGGTTCATGGCCACCATGATTTGATTCTGGTTGACCAGAAGATCCTCCATTGTTTGGCTCATATTGTTAGATCAAGCAAAAAAAGGAAAGATCTTACTTTGATTCTGCTGTATGTTGATTGCGCTCAAGACTGCTGTTTACTCCCTGAACTGCAACTCCACAGCTGTTGCTGATATGGAACCACACACACGAACTGACTTAAAGTCCACTGTTTGCTCGCGTTAATGATCCCGCTTGTTAGCTCGAAGGACCATAAAGATGTACGGTGGTTACCTTACACCTTGTTGGTTAATGTTAAAATGTTCTGAGTACGCGCCGCGACCCAGGTTAGGGAATTTGATTGAGTAAAACGATGTTTACAGTTACGCGGATTTATTGGTACTAAAGTAAAATAACAAATGGGACGCGCTGCACCGCATTGTGAGTGCAAGCGTCAGCATTATTACTGAACAATACAAAATGTACGGGTTTGCTCGTACACATGTTGTATATTAATTGGCAATAATATATAAAATATGATTATGATTTCAGTTCTACGGAAAAGGATCATTCCTTTTAAATTATACAAAGATCAAAATGAAATAAGATGACCACGAGACTAATGGGCGAAGCACATAGACAATTTGCTATTTCACAGAAAAAATCTAAATAATCCGCCATTGGATTATCAAAAATTATATGAACTGACCACCGATGGGGAAGAAAAGTCTCATGGCGACCACGGACCGGAAGACGCAGCGTAGGTAGGCCTCCCACTAGGTGGACCGACGACATCGTGAGGGTCGCGGGCAACCGATGGATGCAAGTGGCGAATTGTCGTTCGGCGTGGCGGTCTAAGGGGGAGGCCTATGTTCAGCAGTGGACGTCTTCCGGCTGATGATGATGATGATGATATGACCTGAATTTTATCATTTGTAACGAAAACCGAAATTCACGGAGACACTTTAAAATTGGCAATACGTCACAACTTATAAAATTGTTACAGAGGTCTGACATCACGAGCCGGGGACTCTTGAGTTCTAAGTAAAAGTATCTTTGTAAATATTCACTGGCATCATTTAAAAAAAATGTCCATTTATTTGAAGTCAACATGACTGAGTATTTAGATTTTCAATTTATTGATGCCATCATAATAGCTTATTCTGTATGTAATGACGGTCACCCATCCGAGGACCGAACTCAGTAATTACGGCTTAACCTTGTCCTTGTAGATCGAAACATGATTCTGTTATTACGTAGCAATAACCTTGAGGCAGCTGCAGTATGAAAATTAATTCTTTTTTAAACATTGGTAGGTAACGTTTTTCTTTTTGATAAAATCGTAACTGAATTGAAACATGTTTATTAGTTATGGTCATGGTAGTAATGGTACAATGCGTCTTATATTAAATACTACTTTTTTTTTACTTTGTGATCTTCTTAGGGCTTTCTATTGCAACTTTAGTAGAATATTGTGCTCTTCAGTGGCTGAGCGATTGGACTGCTGCGCTGCGTGTCGCGGGTTGCAATAAATGTTTGAGTTTGAGTTTAGTTTGATTCCCGCACGAAGCAAATATTTGTATGATCTACAAATAGTTGTTTCGGGTCTGAGTGTTTGTGTATGTGAGTTTATATGTTTGTAAACGCACCCACGATACAGGAAAAATGTGGCCAATGTTAAAAAAAAAATGAATGAATTTTTAGGAGATTATCGTATTCATATTCTATTTGTTTCTCAAGCCCTGAAACGGATACTTCAGGCTTTATAGCCCCCTGATGCTACAGTCAGGAAACGTTCCTCAAAGATTAATTAGCACAGACGCGAAACTTTGTACGCGATCAATTTTGAATTATAAACATTTTTTTAAATAGTTTTATAAGAATACCTATGTATAATTTATTCTGTGGTAAATAAGTTAAATCATATCAATATTGTATAATTATTCAGAACTTATCGTGTACATAACAGTCACACACGGTTTAACTACGTGAAACGTGTTTTTTTTCTTTATTGGTATCGATAACGTTGTATCACGTTTTTAAAAGATAAATAATTTACTTTGAAATATTGTTAATGTATAACTAGATCTAAGGCCTTATCACGAGATTTCCCTTACAGCGTAATTGCAGTATTTACTGCGTTTCTTAATAGGTGCGTCCACACAGAGCGCGTAGCCTCCCGAGGCATTTTCCGCACGAGGAAACTGACAAGCGAGGCTGCTCACTCTGTATGGACGCGTCTATTGTTTTTCGACCGAGGCACGAAACAATATACGCGAGCAAAACAAAAGCCGACACTGGATGGCTCGAGCGCTCGGTCGCTCGATCGCGGCAGCGCTGTCACTTGCCTCGCCCGAGACACGTTCACACCAACCGAGCCGCTTCGCGCGGAAAATTGAGCGCTCTGTGGTGACGCACCTATTCTATGGAAATCTGACAAAGCGCCTCTAGTGTACAAACGAGAAACTACTTTTTTCCTTCAAATGAACGTCAAAGTTATGGTTTACTTTACGTTAGAAAAACTGGGAAAGTCATGATAGGGCCTCTGATATGTACAGACGCTAGCACATCAACAAACCTCAATTTGTCTGTTCTATTTCTTTAATAGAGTTTCCACCTTATCGCAATAGTGGAAGGTTAATGTTCAATTGCTAAAATTTGACAGATTCGTATGTTGACCTGCTGGCATCTGTACATACATTATAGAGTTAGCATTACTCTAATGTCGAAGTGAGCCGAAAAATAAAATATGAAAATCTTATTTAGTCCGTTGCATGCATGGTGTAGGCTTTATAGTCAAAAAAAGCCACAAAAATAATATAGAAAGTTACATTGGTCTTACAGAAAGAGTCGCAATCCTAAATTTGAGATTTGAAGATAACAGGCTATCAATTATACAAGTCTATGCTCCTACGGAAAAAGCTAACCAAGACGAAATCGACAATTTCTACTGTACACTCAACAAAGCGATCAAGTTATCATACAAAGACTTCATACTGATGGGAGATTGGAATGCAAAAATTGGTATGCCAAATCCTGAAGAATATCTCGTAATGAAATCAAACGGCTATGGAGAAAGAAATGAGAGGGGCCAGAGATTAATAGAATTTGCGACTGAAAACAAGTTATCAATATTAAATACATTCTATAAGAAGAAAAATAAAAACAAATGGACGTGGTTGTCCCCTGATAAAATATACAAGAACGAAATCGACCTCATTCTTTCAAACCGCCCTCATATATTTCAAAACGTAGAGGTACTAAATATAAACTACCCTTCAGACCACAGGCCAGTTAGAGCAACAATAACATACACAAAACCAAAGAAAAGTCGAATAAAATACAATAACCATAAAGCAAAAATAATAACTAGTGAAGATGATATTTCTAAATTCAATGACAATATAAGCAAGCTACTGAACTCACAGTCTAACATCTCAGTCCAAACCTGTTACGACAACATTATCCAAGCCATAACCAGAAGCCTGCAATTGATTCAAAACGTAAACAAAGAACAAGAATCCCATAAAATTCTGTCAGAGCGCACACTACAACTAATGAAGAGACGAAAGGAACTCCAGAGGACAAAAAACAAATCTAGGGCAATCAAAAATGAGATCTCTGCACTTTACAAGCTCATAAGCAAGTATATAAAGATAGATTACAGAAATCATCGGCACAATACTATCGAAAAACACATAAACCTCACGGGTGGAACGAAAAAAGCTTACAAAGAGCTGAGAACAAATAATACATGGATCGAAGGAGTGAACCAGGGCGAAAAAACACTCAATAACCGTAATGACATCATCACTGTAGCAACAAGCTTTTACAAGAATCTGTACAGCACTAAAGAAACGATTAGTATGGATACTAAAGATCCAGAATACAACAACAGCAATTCGCCTGTACCTCCGATAGAAATATGCGAAGTAACTAGAGCAATGGCAGCTCTAAAGTCACAGAAAAGCCCAGGTTCTGACGGCATCACAAATGAAATACTCAAAACTGGTTCTTCAACTTTAACCATCCACCTGACTGAACTGTTCAACCTCATTATGGACACTGGAGTGACACCTACCCAATGGTCTGAATCCGATATTATTCTTATATACAAAAAAGGTGACCCAAAAGACATAGGGAACTACAGACCAATAAGCCTGCTGCCTACAATCTACAAGCTCTTCTCCTCAATAATATATAAAAGAATAAGCACAACACTAGAATTACATCAACCCATCGAGCAAGCGGGATTTAGAAAAGGCTATTCAACGATCGATCACATACACACAATAGAACTTCTCATTGAAAAATACCGCGAGAAAAATAGACCACTTTACATTGCATATATCGATTACCAAAAAGCGTTTGACTGCGTATCACATAAAAGCATATGGGAAACTCTTACAACTCAAGGCGTAGAAAAGAAATACATTGATGTTATTAAGAGTATATACAATAACAGCAAGAGTAGAATAAAACTGGAGTCAGCTGGGCCTTGGTTTCCAGTCAAAAGAGGAGTAAGACAAGGCGATCCTCTTTCACCATTGCTTTTTATAGCAACACTCGAGTCAGTTATCAACCAACTAAATTGGAAGGATCGAGGTATCAGAATAGAAAATACTTACCTAAGCCACCTACGATTTGCAGACGACTTGGTCCTCCTATCAGAAACAGGAACAGAATTACAGTACATGATGGAGTCACTCAATGACGCCAGTAAGCTAGTAGGATTAGAAATGAACCTGTCCAAAACGATGTTAATGACTAACGGCAAAAAGAGAACACTATATATTGGTAGCGAGCCACTCAAATATACAGACAAATACACATACCTGGGCAAACAAATTAGCTTTGACCAGAAAAACAACAACCAAGAAGTGGAGCGCAGGACACAGTTAACGTGGAACAAATACTGGGCTCTGAAGGATATATTTAAAAGTAGCATGCCAATAGAAGTCAAAACTAAGGTACTCAACTCGTGCCTTATACCATGTCTAACGTATGCTTGCCAGACGTGGACATTTAACCAAAAAACAAGAGCAAAAATAATTTCATGCCAACGAGGACTTGAGCGCAGTATGTTAAATATAAGAAAAATACAAAAGATAAGACACACAAAAATAAGACACACAACCAAGGCAAGAGATGGACTAGTACACGCCCAATCATTAAAATGGAAGTGGGCTGGACATGTGGCGCGCCTACAAGACCAGAGATGGACTAAAAGAGTAACCACATGGACAGGTCCACATGGCAAAAGAATGAGAGGTAGACCCGTTGCCAGGTGGGAAGACGAGCTCAAGAAAGTGGCTGGCTCTAACTGGATCCAAGCTGCACAATCTAGAGAAGACTGGCTATCTTTGGAGGAGGCCTTCACCCGTAGAGGGGCCCCTGCAGATAAATAAATTCAAATATAAATATTAAACTAACAACTTTATTTTAAGAATCTAACTAATATAAA
The DNA here is from genome assembly GCA_950005045.1 of Agrotis exclamationis. Classification (NCBI taxonomy): domain Eukaryota; kingdom Metazoa; phylum Arthropoda; class Insecta; order Lepidoptera; family Noctuidae; genus Agrotis; species Agrotis exclamationis. The sequence goes on along the minus strand of OX465429.1, from coordinate 20,593,229 downwards.
TTGTTAAAATACTAACACTGAAACTTTTATGTTACTAACATTTTTTATTTTCTTTTTCTTTTTGTAATCTGCTTCGGAATATAAGGCTTTTTATTTATTTTATTATTTAGTCCGTTAGTAACATAAAGAAATTCAGTTAAAGATTGGCTGGTGATGTTTTTAAAACTTTAATTTTGATTGTAGGTATATTTACAAACACCTCTATCAGCTGATGTAATGATGAAATCATGCAAAGCAATAGCCGCCATTTTCTATAGTTACTTTTTGCAATTTTCCATGGTTGACTATCACAATTTTTGCCGCTACAGTGTATTCATTTATGTCAGTTTTATGACAAGCATATCTGATTTGAGTGTTGTTAATCAGATAATGACCGACACTCGGTTTATTTAATTTTCATATTCACCGAGTTCTATGTTTCAGGAAATAGTAAGCAAGAATATTATTATGAAATATCTAAGTATGATAAGAGTTTCATAAAACATAAACATATGACATATTCACCGGGATATAAGTCACAAGAAATAGCAAGCAAGAATATTATCAAATACTTATTAAGTATTACTATTTTTGAGAGCAGTGGTATCTGCCCCGACTTACGAGTTGTAGGTCGTGGGTTCGAACCCAGCAAGGCATTAATGACACTTTGTGTAATTTATTTCATCACCACTGCTCTCAAAACGATGAAGGAAAACGTTGTGTGGAAACTGGCATGTCTTAGAACCAAAAATTCGAATATATGTGACATCCACCAACCCGCACTGGGCCTACGTGGCGGATTATGGCCCACTCCCTCTCACAGAGAGGAGGCCTGTGTTCCAGCATTGGGAACGTTTACAAGCTGATGATGATGAAGATGACAAGTTTCATAAAATATTAACTTACATTCGTCAATCCTTCTAGCCCCTCAAGTACTGTCAGATTTACGATCAGTGGCTGCTGATCCGATAACGAGAGCTCGTCAGCGTCCGGCGACCTTTCTCCATGTCTGTTGACCTGTGATCAAAGAAAAATAATTTAGATGTTGAGCAGTATGTATCGCTGTCAGCTCGGGCTTCTCTTAAATGGAGACCCTGAGTGACGTAGGCGAATTCTTTTAATGGCGATTTCATCATGGCTGATCTGGAAATCTCTCAATCGATTTCGAGCCCAGGTTGGCCGCTGCAAAAATAATCTGGTTAAATGGGGTATACTAGACCCATCCCAAACACAATGCCAGTGCGGAGCCTCTGTACAGGATATGTCCCACCTCCTTTCGTGCCCATCCTGCCCAACCACCTGCACCTTCCAGGATTTAAACGAGGCAAATGACAGAGCTGTGCTGGTAGCCACGTATTGGTCGAATGTAATTTGAGTTCACCGACACGCAAAGAAGAAGATCATGGCTGCTGATAGTAGTAGGACGGGGCATGGGTCTTGGGCAGAGCAGTGCGAATGATCCCGAGCTTTATCATCATCTTCCTCCAATTATCTTCATCCAATTTTACTTGGGGATTTTAATGAGGAACACAATTTTTATGAGGGAGCTCGTAGAAATTTAAGGTTGCATCGACTTCAAAACTGAGGCCCTAGCATGAATTTTACTTATTTGGGCTGTTAGGCCTACTTGAATTATTATGACGTAAATTGTGTAGAAAATGAATCAGCGTTTCTAGCGAACGGGGAACTAATTTTATCCTACAAAAAAAACGTGACAATTCGTGTTCAGGCCTCTGTTCAAGAAGAAAGATAAATCCTGGTCAGTTCCGTGACACGTGTCATCATTAGACTATCATTAACTGATGACCTGGATGCTCCCATTCTGTTATACAATAACTTCCGTGTGCAAATCAGTGACGATGTTCTGAGACGCATCAGAAATGGACTGGGTGCAGACAGTACGACTTAGGCCCAAATATTTAAAGCAATGATGCTGATGATTACGACTGATTATGGTATCATACGTATAAGAACATTAATCGTTTAACAAGTTAGTAAGGTTTCATATTTTCGCATATTAGCATGACCTGGTTTAGCTTTATTTGGGACTAATTTATGTCCAGAAATGCACTTTATTGACTGTATCTGTTTACGGCTTTTATAATGACGTTTGCAGTTACATTCGCCTGAGGAATTGCAAATCAATTTTGCAAGATAATGTTTCTTTCTTTACGTAACTTATTCGTCTTAAAGGGGAACGTGTTGGATTCATTGTCATCGCTAAGGGTCACAAAACCCGTCAGATTAATTGGCATTACGATAATCATTGTTATTGTCTTCCAAAGATAATAAGTTTACAATGAATAATCTTGAGATTTTCTGACGGTTTATGCGATAAGGTCATGACCCTTTAATTAGAGATATACAATGTAATTACTTTGGTTGTTAATGTTTCGACTAGTGTATTCTGTTTTATCCCATTACAACATCCATTTCGTTGGAAGTGATAATGCATCTTTCATCTAGTCGAATTGATTTATTTCCTCTTGCAGTAGATGTTAAAAAAAAAGAGGGAGAAAGGAGATCCTAAATTTGGGGATCAGTATTTCTTTGTCTTGTGCTAGCTTAACTCCCACGTGTCACTAACGACTCTTATCTTAACTCCCTCATCGCCTCCGCAGGAGCTTAGCGAGGAGATTCCTAACAGACCTTTGCTATGCAGTTTCGTTATGGTCGGGGTTTCAACATTTTGTGACGTTTTCACGTTTTTATGACGTTAAGTAAGCTGGAACTTCGAAGTTAATTTGATGGAAAAAATTAGTTCCTAGTCCGTACACTAGAGCCGCGTTTTCTATTTTCCATACAATAAACGCAGTGAATACTTCAAGTAGGCACGTTGTAAATAAAATACATAAATCTCGTGATAAGGCCTCAGAAAGGTCAAGAGGCAGCATGCGATTAAACTTGGGTTTTTAACGATAATAAATACGAGTTTATTGAAGTTAAATCCCGTTTTCCTGTAACAATCTCTGCATTGATTGACCGCAAAGTCCCATTGGCGTTTTTATCTACAACATGCGATATCATTACTTATTTATTTTTTTGTATTTTTTTTTTAATTTTGTCTTTTGATACAGATTCATATTATTATATTATTATTATTCATTCATTTGATCTTTGCGGGATAAAATCCGGAACATGGATATTCGGCGAAGAACCAGAGTCACCGACATAGCTCATAAAATTTGCAAGTTGAAGTGGCAATGGGCAGGCCACATTGCTCGTAGAACTGACAACCGATGGGGAAGAAAAGTTCTCGAGTGGCGACCACGGACCGGAAGACGCAGCGTAGGTAGGCCTCCCACTAGGTGGACCGACGACATCGTGAGGGTCGCGGGCAACCGATGGATGCAAGTGGCGAATTGTCGTTCGGCGTGGCGGTCTAAGGGGGAGGCCTATGTTCAGCAGTGGACGTTTTCCGGCTGATGATGATGATGACAGATTCATTCTACCTATTTATTTATTTTGTCTTTTCACTGTTCTACAACGACATAACGCAATTAGTTTTGTTGGAATATTGAATTTAATTGTACTACAACAGTGTCTGTGGAGACTTTTTCATAGTAATAATTCTAACCGTTGCACTTTCAAATGTATGTTATTAAGCTAACTGCTTTTATTACCCCGTTTGGTCGTTGGTGCTGAGGGTGGGTCCTGGATTCGATGTTCGATGCGCGGGTCAGCAAAAAACTGCTTTTGGGTTTTTCTAGTAGTCCGGAATTTGAAAGTTGGGTATAATATCCCCTACCTCACCCCAAACCGTTGGTCCTATGCCTGATCTCTCTCCGGTCGTGTCGGATTGCCATCCCATCAGACTATGAGAGCAAAGGAACAGAGAGTACATCTGTGCCTGCGCACACACTTGTGCACTATAATCTTCTTATTAAAGCGTCGATGACAGTCGAATCGGCACATTGGGCCACGAGTTTAGCACTCTTAGAACCGTCAATCAATTCCTGCAACGAACAGTCGGCAGGGCACAATATTACGTGCCTCATCGTTTGTGGAGCAACACTAAACTTACACTCCACAGCATCGTTTGTTCCCACTAGTTCCACCACTTGTTCTACTGAACAGTTCCACTAACTACTAACTATAACTATGTCAGAAAACGTCGACGGAGCACCGCTTCGCGGTGCTCCTACTTCTGGGTGGTTTAAAAAAAATAACCACGGAGGAACCATCCCCTTCTAACCTAACCTGTCCGAGTCGGGGTGCCCCCCAGTCGTTTTTACGACATTTTTTTTTCTCAGTGTCCCGTAGAACTAGAAGAGTTCTACTGTTCAGTAGCACAAGTGGGAAAAGAGAATCCCAATAGTTCTACTATTTTGTTCTACCTGATATCGTAGAATAGAACTAGTGAGAAAAAAAAAATCCCATTAGTTCTACCGTAGAACTGTTCAGTAGAACTAGTGAGAACAAGCCCACGGCATAGTCATCAATGTATTTCCACCTGATTAGATTTTCTTTACTTCGCGCTCCTGGGTATGTGCACTACGATATATGTATTCCGTGCTTATTCTCTTTTGCCAATCTCAACCGCCGTGGCCGAAATCGGTCAGGAGGCTTATTATCAAAAAATGGTGAACTTACCACCACCGCAAACACCAGCTTCTGGTCCTCAATCACCTCGTTGGTAATGGGATTTCCGCAGGAGACGTTAGCCAGCACGAGCAGGTACGACAGGGCGAGGTACCGGAACATTTTCTGGAACATAATAAAAGTTACGTGTCAGAGAGGATACAAGGACTTGTCAGCAAAGTCAAGGAGTTGTCAGCCAACTGACTCTGCTTAGACCGTTTAGCCCTACCCCGTAGGGCTAAACGGTCTAAGCAGAGTACCGTGGCCTCGGAACGCAAGATTTTAAGGCAGTAAGAGTCTGACGGTCCCTTCCGCTCCACCTAGAACGGAAGGACTCATTTGATGGTCGCGGGACTGTCTCAGTAATCGTGACCCTGGAACGCAAAGAGTTATTGAAGGATCACCGTGGATTTTAGTCAGTACAAGTTTGACAGTTCTATGCTTTCCATCCCACCCTGGGTGGGAGGAATTCATTCATTTTCATAATTTTTTACCATGATAAAAAAAGGTCTCATTTGATGATTTTACCACCCAGAAATGCAGAAATCTTTGTTCAATGTTGAAACGTAACTGTCGTATGATTTAACTTTAACAGTAAAGATATAGGTTCCTTTTTGATTAGGAAATTTTGAAAGATTTGGGTAGGTTGATGTGCTAGCGTCTGTACGTGTACTTACATTTACATATTTTTAACCGACTTCAAAAAAAAGTAGGTTCTCAGTTCGACCTGTATGTATGTATGTATGTTTGTCCTCGATTATCTCGCGTTTGGCTGAACGCTGAGCGTTTGTTGCGGTTTTCAGCAAAGTGTTCATTACATTTTGGAGAAGGTTTTAGTATATAACACTAATAGATATCCTGTGACGTTGCCCGCGTGGATCCGTTTTTGCTTTCTTGGATTGTAGATTTTTAAAGTCGCCGATTATATGAAGATTTTTGTTGAATATCTAAACTAAAAATATAAAAAAACTTTTTGAAAAAAAAGGGAACCGACTTCAAAACCAAACACAAAAAACTGTAAAATAACTTTTCTTTCGGAAGTCGGTGGCCATAGTCAATGAAATAAAAAATTAAGCCACCGACTTCCGAAAGAAAAGTTATTTTACAGTTTTTTGTGTTTGGTTTTGAAGTCGGTTCCCTTTTTTATCTTCAGTTTATTTATTATGTAAATACGTATTCAAAGATAAGATTGTATAGGACAGGATGTAACTTTTGAGTAAATAATATTAGTTAAAATAAACACGCAGACCTTCCTGTTTACATTAGTTGTTATAATTATGTCCTTCCTGATTATAAACATAACATAAAACCCACACATTTTTCTCTTGGGGATAGGCAGAAACTACAAAACACCTGTTATGAACTTATGATCCTTCCCTTATACTTGCAAAAACCTTCAAATTAGTTCACCAATACTTATTAATAACTATAATATTTTTTTACTATTTCCCACTTTAGACGGAGTGTAAAAGACTGTCAAAGTTAACTGATTAAAGATCAACCTGTTGCTAAACACAGATTGACTTTGCAAAGGTAAAACGCATCCTAATTCGGGAGTCGTGACGTCAGAACTAGTTGAAAACTATGCTTAGAAGTGACGTATTGTGGAATTTAAAAGTCGTATAATTGTAATATTTAGGCCATAAAATAAATTTAGGCCTACATCCTCTGAAATCTACCAATTACATATGAAAAATTCTTCATAAAGAATAAAATCAGGTTTGTGGTTGGGAATTTCAGCACTGGGAAATCTATTAGCTTTAATTTTATTAATAGTGATGATATTTAATTACCTGATAGGTAGTTAACGGAACTAGACATAGAAAATACTTTTTAACCAGTTTTTTATCATTCAAGCGTTTCCCTATTTGTTTAGGCGAGTTCCTAATTAAACAGAATTAATGTGTGTTTAAAAATAAGTGTTTTAATTACCATACTTAAGTTTTTGTAGCAAAGGTCGGTAATGAGATAAAAAAAAGAACGGTCTTTTTTAATAAGGGCTTGAATGGAATTTCCGTATAGCACAAGTCAACCTTGGCTTCAGGCATAAATCAGTAGTTCAGTACTACCGGGACGCGTAATACCAAAATCTGTGTATGAACCAGCGCTCTAGGCGTTGAGCCGCAACATTATGCGTACCCGTTATTAAGGATGTTATGAATTTTCTAATGGACAAACTCTGTTACGAATTAACTCATGGTTACTGATTATATTATTTAAAGAGTTTTGCATTCCCTTTCTGATATACATGCAGACATAAAAAGAAACTAAAATCATGAATCTTAAATAATTTTATTTAAAAATAACACTGACCGCATGCATTCGTTTGCTATTATTTAATAGCAAACGAATGCAATTTATGATGCAATATACTTGTCTCGCTCTAACTTACTCGATATTCGGCACAGATTTATTCCTTGACGCCTTTACAATCATGTTGCGGTACAGCGCGTAAGTATAGAAAAGTGTTGAGAGCGAACATGATTGTTCTCTTATCTGTTGCAAACATGAGGGCCAAACTCTGTGCGGTAAAAACCAATAACTAAAAGTGCTGGCTCGAAACAGGTTTTTATGCTTGTTTTCAAAATTGTGCAGGACAATGTATGTGTACTATTCAGCACCATTCAGTGTTGGGTCATATACAGGGATTGGTTTTACGCTACCGGGACTGAGACAGTCCCTCGACCCCGCGGGATCAGAGCCTGCCGCAGTAGCTTTTGACCCTCTAAGGTCACTATGACATATTATATCAAACCCTGAGCCCTCATGGTGGATTACTGCCCACGCCGTCTCACAGAGAGGACACCTGTGTGTGTCCCAGCTGTGGTAACACTATAGGCTGATGATGATGGTGATGATGAAGCAGGCGAGCCTTTTTATGGCCTATTTTGTGGCCCATTGCTGGGCAAAGGCTTCCCCTTTTTCCTCCAAACCTTTCTATTTTGGTTAATTTTTGGCTATGTCTGCCCCGCATAAAGGGCTATTGAAGGACACCGTGGATTTGAGTCAGTACAAGTCTGACAGTCCCTCCCACCCATGGCAGGGTGGGAGGACTCATTAGATGATTTAACCTCGCTAAAAAAACATGTCTGCCCCGCAAACATGATCAGATCGTCACACCACCCCGCACCGATGGCATTAGGTAGTACATAATATTTCAATATGTTGTAATACGAGTAGCTACTGTACCTAAATTAATTACTCATATTTTTATTACATACATGAGATCTTACATAAATAAGTCAAATGCAAAAAAATAACCTCTGCTTATCTTATTACGAACACTTTGGCACACTAGGAGAACATGATACTTATTTTTTTTTTGTAAATAAACAAATGACAGCTTAAATGATAATTTGGGATGATAAATTTTATTTATTTATGTGTAAATGACCTACTACGCTCAACAATTATGTTATCACATATTATAAGTATAGCTAAATTGTATTTATTAATACTTACGTATGAAAAGGGGTTTAAAGAGGGTGGCCCTGACGGTCGCTCGCCATTTTGATTAATTTCAAGAATCGCAGTGCACAACGAGAGCTATATAATATTTTGATAGAGGACTCTTAGACAAAACATAAATAAAAACTATGATGACATAATGCGTCAAGTTTCAGAGTTATCCGACCAAATATAAGTCGAAAACTGAATCTCGTAGAAACAACTTGTCTTTTTTCTCCCTGCTGATAATATCATGCATAGTGAAATATGGCGACATAATTACATAATTTAACAATATCTAATGCTAAATGCATTTACAACAATCACATAATTTATATTATCTAAGGGTGCATATAATTACCTAAGCAAAACATTATAATAGCTAATAAGACAATATTATAAATAGCGAGACCTTATTTAAAGTTTATCAAGTGCAGTCTGAATGTCATAACTGTCTATGTTTGACATTTGTTAAGTGAAATGATAAAAATGTACCTAATATTAGATTTGCATGAGGGATGGGTTAAAATGGTCCTAATTTGAGTCCCACCTAGGGTAAAACTAGGTAATACCTACGCCCTAGTTGACAAAACGCCCCGTCATTCTAGTCCTCAAACTTACTGCTCGGAACCACACGCGAGGGTCGTCACTGTTGGCGCACAATATGGCCGAGGCCGAGAGCCATCGGCCCTGTTTTGCCGACAAGGGCGTATTTAATAATACGTAATACTTAGGGTAAAACTTGGTAATTGTCCTAATTTGTGTCCCGCCTAGGGTAAAACTAGGTAATACGTCTTAGTTGACAAAACGCCCTATCATTCTAGCACTCAAACTTACTGCTCGGAACAACACGCGAGGATCGCCACTGTTGGCGCACAATATGGCCGAGGCCGAGGGCCATCAGCCCTGTTTTGTCGACAAGGGCGTATTTAATAATACGTAATACTTAGGGTAAAACTTGGTAATACGCCCTTGGTAATTCCTTGGAATTTTGTCTAAATCCGATCAGCATTTTAGACGTGAAACACAAACAGATCTTCTTTTGCATTATTTAAAATACATACTAGTTTATGCACTCAGTATAGCCCGTTTGGAAATCATACGTAATACTGTGGTGAATGTATATTCTGTGTATTATATACTTTTTTTTTATTTCAGTGGGATCCTTGCCCCATTTTTTCCAGTTTATGCGCAATCTTTGTGCTTTTCATCTAGTTTCGTTCAGAAGTATTTGCGTGGAAGAGTAAAAAACAGCCTCACTAACTTTCGCATTAGATAATAACAAATGTTTAAGTAAACCGAACAATATCGTAATTAGTAAGTCAATGTCTCAGCGATAAACGATAACTTTAATAAAATAAAAATATTTATGTATAAATAAGTTTTGGTGCCGTGTGATTGACGAAGAGGCCACGTGTTCTTATCAGATAAGCCATTTTTTATCACTTGTTTTAAGATTAGCAAATGCTTTTATTTAACCATGTTTTTTTTTTCAATATTTCGGTACTTTTGATAGTGACTTGATCACGGATAGACTACATGACCAAACGTCATTTTATAAACTGATTGGTTAATAGTATGATAAATTAGTGTTAACTATCAATCTTCATTCATCCAGACCTTGACATCAAAAAAGTCAAAGATTTGATGAGCTTATAAGCACAGGCATAACTGATAAGCTTTGAACCAGTGAACGAAGAAAACATGGAAGAGTAACTTCAAACAAAATCTTTTTGATAGACGGCCCACGACGTTTGTTTTCTTTGAACAGCTAGTTTGTTCTCTATTAACATCACGAAGTTATGATTGGGTAGGTTGTCAACGCTCGTCTCTAATTGGCTAAGCAACGCATAGTAACAATGACATCATTGGCGCTAGAAATGAACACATGACATTAATTTGACGGCCTGCAAGAATTGTCAAAGTGGACGAGTTATATAAAAAGTAGCAATGAAAGATTTGAATATTTTTTATTATGTATTTTTATTTCTTTTGCATTTGATGTAGATACATAACAACAAAAAGTTCACGTTTATATTTACATAAAATGGCTCATACGACTATGTATATACAAAGAAAAAAAAAGAAAGAAAGAAAACATATTTATTTGGCAATCTCTAAGGAGGCCGTAGCTCACAGTAGGTAGCATTACCTACTGTGAGCTACGGCCTCCTTAGAGATTAACTAGAAAGTCTTATTGTCTTTTTATTAAAAATGAATAACAGAAATGGCTAACATAGCTTGCTTTACCAAAATGTCAAAAATGTTGGATAATTGGAATAGCGTTTGTTTTGAGCTTCTGGTATCCTTTTTTCGTCATATAAAATCGTCATCTTGAAAATGGACTGAACAAATTATTGTTGTTTTGCTAGGGGACCAGTCGTTTTCCTGTCTCTCCAAGCGAACTGATCTCGTCCATTATTCTTTGAGATTTGGATCTTGTGGAAATCTGTCAAAGGAGCAGAGTGTTTTATAATGTAGCAAAAAGAAAACACAAACATATTTTACTTCAAACATTCAACATTAATTTACTTAGTCCATCGGGCATAACACCATCCCCATAGAAAAAAATTGATCCATGTTTATAATTAATATAAAAATAATGTAGTAGTCTAAGGGCTACTTACAGGTGTTAACTAATTCCAGCATTTTTATTATGTAGATGAGATCGATTTATACACCATTTCACTGCGCAAGAAGGCATAATTTATAGTTTTAAACTGAATAAAAATACGAACAACGACATGTGCCGTCACAGCCGAACTAAACTCCTCCGAGGCACGATTGATAAGCCCCGCCTACCGAGGCACGATCTGCGTTGGGTCATTATCGGGCTCTAGGAATGCTTCTATGTTTTCTTCGTTCACTGCTTTGAACACGTAGCATGACACCGTAGAAACTTTTTTCGACGGATGATTTGATGAATTGACATAGATTTTAGAAAAAAATCTATCCTCCATGTTGAAAATGTAGAAAAAAACGTTTATTTGCTTCAGTTATCTACGGGTCGTAATTGGGTAATAAAAAAATCAAATTGAATAGAAATATTTTTAACTATTCTTAGGGCTGATTTTTCAATAGTCAGATAACTATTGTCTGAGGAATAAAATGGCGGTTTGACAGCTTATCTATAGAAAATATGTCAAACCGCTACTTTTATTCATCAGATAAAAGTTATCTGACTATTGAAAAATCAGCCCTTAGTAGAATAGAGATAGAATTGGTCGGTTGGCTGTGGAAATTGTAACAAAGCTAACTCTATACAAAGCTTTAGCTAGGTCTCTCCCTCTCTCTTTATGCACACCGATTTTTATCATTGCTGGTACATAGAATTTTGTATCGGCTGGAATGCATGTACAAATCGTTTTCTATCAGTCATTCAAAATGTGGCATGAAATTATGTCGTAGCTTGCATAGGCAGGCTAGGATAGGCATTATATGTCTAGTTGTGGCCTAGAAATAGGCTAAGTTGATTATTAGACATGTATATTGACTAACAAGTTTAAACAGGCAGCTTATTTAGCTAATTTCACTGAAGACGTAAGTCATTTTCCCTACAATATTAACGAAATTTGCCATATTTTTTACTTTCTACTTAATAGTTTTCCTTCTACCATTGCTTTACATAAGAATATCATCAATTCCGGGCAAATCACGAGATCGACTCGTGCGCAGACCAAGGAAGTGCCTCAATAAATTGAACTTTAGATTGTTTTGAACGTATATTTACTTATCTGGCTTCAAAAACGATAAACGGGCACGTGTCTTCAAAACGGATGAACTGAAGATACCACATGACCTCTACTAATGATAGCTAAGAAAAAAATCTTACTATGAAAGTGCGCAAGTCGGTCAGGATGTTTGTTACTATTTTGCTCATAAACTAAATACTGCACGGATTTGTATGAAATTTGGCATATAGGTGGGGTAATACCTAGACTAATAGACGTTACATACGCCGCCGCCGTTCCGTTTCCGTGCGACGTCTGCGCAGCGTTCAATTAACTCCAGAGGAAACGCCGCAACAACGCGACGCCTGCGCCGTTTTGTCGCGGCGTCTGTGCTGCGCATATGTTTTATCGACCGACGCCTACGCTGGACAAACACTAGTTTGAAGGCGCTCTTAGCGAGATGCTAATTCATGCTAAAACGATGCTGAACATGAAGAATTTTATTTCACGTAATCTACTTACTGAATTTACGGCTTTTAGTCAAATACTAATAATTTATCTTCGTATGACGAATAATTCAGTTTGAATCGGATTTAATCGGTTTCGTGTATATATAGGTCTGTTTGTTCGTTTATTAAATGATAACAGACCGTTTTAGGGTCAATTTACATCGAGTTGCGACGCTGCGTGCACATTTCAGTAAAGTTTCTCAAAATAATACTTTATTAACTATACGAAAAGATAGACATTTCACCGATAACGACGAAACGCGACGCCTCGCGGCGACTTACAATCTTACTTTATTTACTACACGAAAAAATACACATTTCCAGTATCGTTGCGTCACGTCATGTCGCGTCGCATCTCAGTGTATACTGACCCTTAGTTGTAAGTTATTTGCAGTTATATGGAATGCAGAGAAAATTTAAATGTTTTTGTCTAATATGATAATGTACTATGTAGGGCAATGATCTCTTCTGGCCTAGAGTAAATACCTGCATTATATTTGCTTTACTTTAACAATGTTTGTCCTCGCAATAAGCCTTGAACGGCTTGAGGCCTTACCACGTCTTTTCACGTTTTTGTGACGAAAAGTAAACGGGAACTTTTACGTTAATTTGATGGAAAAAATTAGTTCCTCATTCGTACCCTAGAGTCAGGGTTTTTTATTTTTTATGCGTGGTAAAATCATCAAATGAGTCCTCCCGCCTATACTGTCAGACTTGTACTGACTAAAATCCACGGTGATCCTTCAATAGCCCTTTACGTACCAGGGACACGGTTACCAGGTGAGACAGTCCCGCGACCCCGGCAGGCTTTGGCCTTCTTAGGGGGTCTCGTTAGATTGCTGACAGCTCTTTGAGGCGCGTGTGGAACACAACGCGCCGTCGACCCGGGCATGGTCCATGGTGCATCCCGCATGCCCGCGCCTACGGTGGCCGGAGATCGTCTTGTGACGTCCGTTGCCGTGAGCGTCTCCCGCGGCGGCAGGGTCGTGAGGTGGACGCTGTCCTCTCCCTCACGCATCCCGCCTCCTCACCATTGCCGGGCGCGAGACTTCGCCGCCTATGACTCAGGGTTTCAAACATGCTCGTGCGATCCGCGTCACCGCTCGACCGCGCGGACGAGCGTTGTCATTATGTTGGGAATCGTTTAATATGCACGCCGTTGTCTGACAAGTCATGGTTTTTCGCTGTTGCATTTACCGCAACCGCAAGTGCATCGTAAGGTTACAACAAAACACGGAAAACATTATTTCCTCTGAATTTTTCCCTATACCTAACCTTGAAAAACCGGTCAAACATGCCTTTTACTTAATTGTTTTATTACATAAAGCCCTTTCAACTATGACCTTTTTATTTTAATTTACACTCAAGGTTCAAGAACCTTGAAAAGGGCAAAGTTCGATTATATCATCTGTTTAACCTTTACAATAAATTTGACAGTCGTTAATCTTTTTTCGAATGGTAAAGACGAAGCCATTTTGTATTATTGTTACGTAGTGTCACTTTGTTTTATGTACAGCGACCCAAGTTTTTGTGACGTTAAGTAAAAGCAGACTTTAACATTAACTGCTAAATTGTTTCTGGCAGCCATCGTTTCAAAAACCAAAACTCCAACTTTGCTTTTAGCAACAGTCGGTTCCAAAAAATATTATTTATTAAATGACTCTCTAAACTCTATTTCAAAGGCTCAAGAGTCCTTTTAAAACGGAGCCTAATTTTATTTTTATTTTTAAAATTCAATGTTACTTTAAGTCACAAAAACGGAATTCTTAGCCCTTATCACGAGTTTTAACTATTTTACTTTACAGCGTCTTTCCAGTATTTACAGCGTTTCTTGTATGGAAAAATGGAACAGCGCCTCTGGTGTACGAAGAAGGAACTAATTTTTTCCTTGAAATTTGTCAATTGAAAATGTCAAAGTTACAGTAATTTAGGCCTCTTGTGCTAGCGCCTCAAATGCTCGGTTGACGGGGGTATATGACGTTCTTTTACACCGTATGTCACTAACGTATTGTATTGAACATCGGTAACTTGCTACCTACTGACAGTCGTTACTCGAATTGCAACTACACAACGAGTAAAATTATGGAATCATCATCATCATCATTATCAGCCTATAATGTTCCCACTGCTGGAACACAGGCCTCCTCTCTGTGAGAGGAAGTGGGCCATAATCCACCACGCGGGCCCAGTGCGGGTTGGTAGATGTCACATATCTTCGAATTTTTGGTTCTAGGACATGCCTGTTTCCTCACGATGTTTTCCTTCACCGTTTTGAGAGCAGTGGTGATGAAGTAAATTACACAAAGTAATGCGCCTGGCGGGGTTCGAATCCACGACCTACAACTCGTAAGTCGGGACCGATACCACTGGGCCACCACTGCTTCAAGTATGGAGTCGCTCACTTATTGGAATTGATCTGGGATGGTTCCACTTTCAATTTCGAAATTTGAATGAATTTAGTAATATAACCGGCACCGGCTACCCGGCAACCGGAACGTGTGAAAAGGCACTAAGAGCTATCCTGTTGAAACTTGGTATGTAGATGTATTATGTGAACAGCATTAGGATTTTCACACAAAAATAAAAACAAAACAAATTTTGGGGGTGCCCCCCATACTTAGAATTGAAACTCAAAATTTTTTTTTTCACCAAACCCATACGTGTGGGGTATATATACGGATAGGTCTTTAAAAATGATATTGAGGTTACTAATATCATTTTTTTCTAAACTGAACAGTTTGCACGAGAGACACTTGCAAAGTGGTAAAATGTGTGTCCCCCCCCCTGCAACTTCTAAAATAAGAGAATGATAAAACAAAAAAAAAAATGTAGACCTCAACAAAAACTTCCAACGAAAATTGGTTTGGGTGAGATACAGTTAACAGTTTTTGAGATATAGTACATTTTCAAAAACCGCAAATATAACTTTGCCATTCATACAAACACTATGAAAAACAAAGTTATTTTTATTGTTTGTGTATATTACTTACTAATCTCAATATAATGATATCCCTATCCCTATTCCCTAATCTATGCTTGCTACTACGGAACCCTTCATGGGCGAGTCCAGCTCGCACTTGGCCGGTTTTTTTAACTTGAAGTCGGTGGTTGAAGTCTATCAAATCGATCGCAGCGCCCACTTGACAAATGTGAACTAACTGGGGACACCCGCCGAGTGACGCACGTGTCAAGTTTAATATGCACCACTAACCTTTCAAGTACTTTTTAGGTTTTATTTGTTTTTTAATGAAAAACAAAGTGGTTTTTTTTTCTCAAAATGTCTGGTTGGCAAGAATTGTCAGATCTTATGAGTCCAGAAATAATGTGGCATTAGGAAACTCTGTCGTGTAGAAGTTTGAAACCTTTTACCGAAATGTTGTAAGAAACCTGGCTTAGTAAAGATTTAGAGTATCATCATAATCTGCCAAGCCTTTTCGCAAGAAGATCAATCAGGAAAAAGTTTTAAACATCTATAAATGAATCTGAGCTGCATAATATAATTCAACTCAGTATAAGAATTATGAGATGAAGATAATTATTTTGTTTTTAAAAATCTTTTCCGCATTCCAAACAATATTGATAGATCACGATATTTAATCGATGCACTTGCGTAAGAGATGCATCGAATGCAATTAATGGTAATTACTTGAAATAATAATATACACACAATTATGGAAATACTAGCTGTCGCTGGCGTGTTTTTAGGGTTCCGTAGCCAAATGGCAAAAAACGGAACCCTTATAGATTCGTCATGTCTGTCCGTCCGTATGTCACAGCCACCTTTCTTCCCTCTTCTCTCAAATCTTCCCTCTTTGAGGAGTGGCTGGATAGGCGTCACGGCGTCCTGACCCACCGCAAGACGCAGGTCCTCACCGGACACGGAAGTTTCGGGAGGTACCTGTGTCGGATAGGGAGGGAAGAAACCCTTGGGTTTCACCACCAAATCCTGTGGTGACTAGGAGACGCTGTCACCACGTATACAGCGAATTATTATCAACCGGGCATAGGTCAAAAATCCCTAGGGAAAATATTTTTCCACGTTGTCGGTCTTGGTAATCGAAGCCCCGACCTTATGCTCAGCGGTCGCGGTTCTGACTGTGATGGGACAATTGAGGCCAGTTGTACAAAAACAAAATGTTAATTATGTAGGTACTTATTTATTAAACTAAAACCGGTTATTTAATGGTTAAATTAGCGGTTTTAAGCCCATGGCCTCATTAACAGAAAACTTCTGTTAACGAGTTAATAAAACGGTACCTTTTATTGCTTGTCGTTAAAATAATTTGTTAATCCTGATTGGTTGACTGATTTTATGATTGTATTAATTATAAAAAATGTGCCCTATGGTATAATTAAAGGAAAATTTTGAGAGCTAACCTGTTATTTCTCGCGATTTCTGTTTTAATAATGCTATTTATTGATATTTATTACCTACTATATTTTTTATCATTATAAACAGCTGTTATTATTATTAAGAAATTCCACATTAAAATTGATTGACACAGTGGTTGATTGACTGTCGAGCTCCGTATCGCGGGTTTGACTCCTGCATGAAAGTAATATTTGTATGTTCTACAATTAGTTGTTCCGGGTCGAATGGATGTGTTTCTGAGTTTAAATATTTGTAAATGGCAATAAAAAAAGAATTCGGTTAATATGTTACAAGGATTTTGTGGCGCGTGGTTCAAATCCCAACTAATCTTATCCTCTGTGGGAATCTTGCTTTTTAAAATACTCTGTATGTATTACAATTATGTACACAAGATGATCTAACAATGCCAAAAAACTTTAAGCCAAGCACTGTATTTACGGTACTTTTTTGTTCAGAAATGTTAAGATTGTAAAAAAATGCACAAAAAATTGAGCAAGTAAATGACGTTGAAAAGAGACTGACAGACATTGACATGATTGCTATTAGCAATAATTGTTTTGAGGAAAAAACACTTGATTGATCATCGGTCACTGGAGGTCAACCGGTAGAAGGTAAGAAATTAAAGAAATCAGTGTGTGCAGTCAGCAAAAGAGATACGAGTATCTATGCAGGCATTTGAACGGCGACCGGAGGTGGATTTGAACCTGCGACCTCCGTACACCACTCTCTTATTCCAACTGAGCCATTGAGGTTCCTCCGGTATCGTCT
Source organism: Agrotis exclamationis (assembly GCA_950005045.1). Classification (NCBI taxonomy): domain Eukaryota; kingdom Metazoa; phylum Arthropoda; class Insecta; order Lepidoptera; family Noctuidae; genus Agrotis; species Agrotis exclamationis. The sequence continues at coordinate 20,575,902 of OX465429.1, read as the reverse complement.
TTTGTTAACGTTTTGTTTTCGGTTCCGTAGCCAAATGGCAAAAAACGGAACCCTTATAGATTCGTCATGTCTGTCTGTCTGTCCGTCCGTATGTCACAGCCACTTTTCTTCGAAAGTATGAGAGCTATCCTGTTGAAACTTGGTAAGTAGATGTATTATGTGAACCGCAGTAGGATTTTCACACAAAAAAAAAATTGGGGGTTCCCCATACTTAGAACTGAAACTCAAAAAAATTTTTTTCACCATACCCATACGTGTGGGGTATCTATGGATAGGTCTTGAAAAATGATATTGAGGTTACTAATGTCATTTTTTACTAAACTAAACAGTTTGCGCGAGAGACACTTCTAAAGTAGTAAAATGTGCCCACCCCCCCCCCTGTAGCTTTTAAAATAAGAGAATGATAAAAATAAAAAAAACCGACTCGCACTTGGCCGTTTTTCTATTGTCTTTCATGACACAATATAAAGCCCATGGATAAGAAACGTTTGCAGAACCAATTTATCTAAAGATACTTTTTTATTATGTTTATTGTGAGATAAACAAAATTCATACAAAATGGAATATTTTTCCGTTGACAATGTGTGTGTAACACCGTCCTGTTTTTTTATCTTTCAGGGTTCCTTTCATAGTAAAAGTTGTTTATAACCATAAGCACTTCAGCCCATGTAAAGTTGTTATTTTTAACAAATAATTACGTGTACATTTTCTGTCCGTTTTTCAGTGAGACATAATTCCGAAAGAATTACAACAAAACTTTACATTAAAAGTTTATCATCTTGCATTTAATATAATAATACCTAAAGATTGTCAGAAGGTCATTCTTTAAAATAAAACTTGTACGTATCTATGTACTTAGACGGTCATTATATAAACATAGTTTTATTATATAAATATTTGTCTGACTATTTGTTTTCAGTTAACCGGGTTCTTTGACCTGCTGTGTGTGTTTTTTTTTTGAGTGGCATCTCGCAGATCAACCTTACCTTACACAGATGCGCTTGCGACCATTAGACCGACGCGACGACGAGGCAGTCTTTTTTAATGTCAATTCATGAATTTTGCCTTTAGTACGCCAGTGTACCAAAATATTAATTATTTATCGTACTAGGAGACGAGAGTGGACTCAACGTGCGGGTCTTTTGTATGAAAATTCATTCTCACCCCTTAGGGGTCGAGAGTGGACTATGCTTAGGGGTTGAGAGGAAAGCAATGAGCAATTTTTTTAGGGGTATAGGGGTCGAGAGTGGACTAAACGTAGGGGAGGTTGTGAGCTGCTCGCAGGTTGACTTTTCTGTGGTTGCCTAAAATGACTCTAAGGTCTCCAGCAGGGCCTTACAACTAAATTACTACAAACTAAGTGACCACAGGCTGAGGGCTGCCCCTCTGGGGTACGATTCGATCGTTTTTTGTTTTGAAATATAATAATATGTTTTCACTATCTTTTGCCCGCGACTTCACTTGTTTAGAGTTCCGTACGGGTTGTTGTAAGTTTGCTACAAAATTAATAAATACTCCACGAAAAAAAGTATTGATCCTGTTCTCCTAGTACTTTCTGATCAGATTCCACATTATGTCCTCGTTTTTGGTAGTTTTGTGTTGGATTTTATTATTTAATTGTTCTGCTATCCGTGCTGAAAAAAGAAATGGGGCGAATTCACAATAATCAAATAAAGACCTTTGGCTTATTATTCTTATTAATATTATACTTTTTTTCGCGGGAAATTAATTTTATGGCTTTACAACAACCCTTCCGTTGGTACATGTCCTACAGCATCGCTATACCGGGATAAAAATTATCCTGTATAATCTATGTCAAAAATTCGGACTAATTCGACAATTTTCTAACCTCAATTTATACTAATATTATAAAGCTGAAGACTTTGTTTGGTTAAACGCACGAATCTCAGGAACTAGTGGTTCGAATTCAAAAATTCTTTCTGTGCTAGATAGTCCATTTATCGAGGAAGGCTATAGGCTATAAAACATCACGCTGTGACCAATAGGAGCCGAGCAATGGGAGTGAAACCACGGGGGATAGGTAGTAAAGGATTTAACCGATACATGCATAGTTCCTTATCTTTCAGTTACCTCATCATCTGACATTGTTTAAAAATAGTTACGTAATTCAAGTTATGGATGCGGGTAGCGGATACGGGATAACTTGTCAGTTATAGATTTGACCTAGTACTACACTAACTTAATGAGGACTGAGAATGTTAACCTAAACTCTACGAGGAAGGTAAAAGGTGCCGTAGGTAATGAAAAAGAACGATGAATGGATTTTCCCTAGCAAAAAAAATATAAACACTTTTCCCACTTATGATACCTAAGTGAGAATAGTCATTTGATAAAAGTGGGGAATGTTTGCAGTGGTGGCCTAGTGGTATCAGCACCGACTTACGAGTTGTAGGTCGTGGGTTCGAACCCAGCCAGGCGCATCACTTTGTGTAATTTATTTCATCACCACTACTCTCAAAACGGTGAAAGAATGGTGTCTTTGAATTTGATGGTTCTAGGACCTAGAAATATCAAATTCAAAGACATGCGACATCTACCAACCCGCACTGGGCCGCGTGGTAGATAATGGCCCATTCCCTCTCACAGGGAGGAGGCCTGTGCCCCAGCAGTGGGTACATTACAGGGTGATGATGATGATCATGATGGGGAAAGTTTGTTATTGCATTCGAGGTGGTATACACACCCGAACGGTTACAGCGGCAAGGGTGATAAGGAGTCGAGAACAGCAGTAATAAATGCCCACGTGAAACGAACGAAGTTTTCCAATACACTTCCGAATAAGTACAATATTATAATAGAATGAAAAATAGTTTTTCCATAATCATTAGCAATCTATTAATTTTCTTTTTTTTTCTCGCTTTGCTTTCGCAAGGTTGAAGGAGAAGCAGATGAGAGGTAGAAGTCGCTAAACAGCCAAGTAAGAAAAATAGAAAAAAAAATATTTTAGCATTCAGAACACAAATAAAACTGTTGATATGTTCATAAAAGTACCTAAATGTTTATTGGAACGAAGTTCCTTATCGCGCGTTGCGAAAGGGGGCTAGACGGAAAAAATTAAAACGAAAAGTTGTATATTATTAGCCTATTGCCGTCCACTGCTGAACGTAAGCCTCCCAAAGAGCGCCAACCATCCCGGTCCCGGGTCCAGGTCCTGGTCCAGGACGAAAAGTTGTAACGACACTTTTTGGTATAGTAAGCTAAAGCCGTGCGGCGTGCGCATGTTTCTCTGTCTGTCTCTCTCTCTCTCTTATAGAAAGCAAGCCAGATATTTTCGTTTCGTCTTTCTATTTCGCATTGAACAGTGTGGTGTCGCGACGATTATTTTTGTTGAGTGTATACAGTAATTTCGTTCCATCCGGGTGTCCCTTGACACCCCCCTCAAATTTTTTTTAAATAATCTATGGTATTCTATAAATAACACAAGTTAAAATTAATATATATATATATATTTACCCCGTAAAGACGGCGAACTTTTTGATAAAAATAAAAAAAAACCACCACGAACGGACTTAGTTTATCTGTGGGAGTTTTTGTTTCGCACTTAAAAATAAATAAGTTTGCAGTTAGATGTACTTCGCATAATTGATCAATTAATTGTTGGTAGATATCGATTGAGGTTGAAACTTAATAGTTTTATCACTTACATTAACCAATCCAGTGAAACTTGTTTTTTCTCAATACCTTTTTAATAGTTCCGCACGTGTTACTGATATAATAGAAGGGCTTTATTTGTGAATTGTTTATTTATTCAAATTATGGAATAATCGTTGTCGTTGATGAAAGAAAAACATATTTTATTCTATTCAGAAATAATTTGTTTATTTACTTAGGTACTTAATTTTGATTAGTTTTAAGTTTTAATGCCAATTAACACGATTTTATTTCTTCCTTTCTACCTGAAATAGGGGACGAGCCAGTTGCCACCATCCGGGCAAAGATTGAGAACTTCCTAATAGAAAAACTTATTTTGTCTGACTCGGGAATCGAACCAGGTGACCTACCATGAGTCTTTAGGCTGTCGGAAAGAGACAGAGCTATACAAGTCGTCTAGCGCCATCTCGTTCCCTGAGCGAAACCACTCATGCTTTAAGGCCCTATTATCGGCATCGGCAAGGAAAAGGATCCTTCAGCATTCTCCTTTTTATACATTAACTTCATGGCAATAAAGTATAAATTGCCGATGCAGTAGTCTCAAGCATGCCGAAGCGCTATTTGTGTTACTACGATCATATATCATGGAAATATCTACTTTATTGCCATGAAGTAAATGTCTATAATGCTTTTTATCACCTAAAATCCTTGCCGTGCCGATGCCGATAGTGTGCGCCGGGCCTAAGACGTCAGGGTAAGCCTCCTTGGTACCTTAAATGCTCAGCAATAGTTTGTGACTATACTAGACAAATGAGGCCATCTTAATAATCTAACTTTGCAAAACCACAGACAACATAATAATAGTATAATGCATGCATGTTTAAAAAAAGGTACCTAACTATAATTTTGTATATAAGAAACGTCTCAAGGATATATCTGAAATGCACTGCAATTATGAATATTTAGTAGTGTAGACCGGTTTTTTTTTTGCTTTTCGTACCTACAACAGAAAATGATGAATCGGTTACTTTTTATAATTTTGAAACTCCTTGCGGTATAGTTTTTTTATTACATGGTTTCCCAAAAATAAAATAAAAAAATCCTGAGAATCACTATTGCGTTGCCATTCGACTGTGTTGCTATGCTTCCAGCTACCATTGAAAGCAATGCAATTTCTTTTTTTTAAATCTTACTTTTAAAAGATGTGATTTATGGAATCCCATTACAGAAAAACTTGTCCTCTGAAAGACGTTCCTTTTTGTTTTTTTTTATCGTGGTAAAATCATCAAATGAGTCCTCCCACCCAGAGCAGGACAGGAGGGACTGTCAGACTTATACTGACTACAATCCACAGTGTCCTTCAATAGCCCTTTACATTCCGGGGCCACGGTTACCCCATAAGACAGTCCTGTAACCCCTGCAGGCTTTGGCCCTCTAAGACCCCCCACAGGGTCAAAGCCTGCCGTCATTGATTTTTTTATCGTGGTAAAATCATCAAATGAGTCCTCCCACCCAGGGCAGGACGGGAAGGACTGTCAGACTTGTACTGACTACAATCCACAGTGTCCTTCAATAGCCCTTTACATTCCGGGGCCACGGTAATTCGTTAGTCCCGCGAACTGCCGTCATTGCGTCATTTTCTGTTTTTTTTGCGTTAATATATTTCGTAGATTTTGGTGGTGCTATAAGTTGTTTTATTTGAAAAAAAACAAATAAAACTTAAATGTAACATAACTTGAATTTTGGAAGAATCCCAAAAAAAAACAGTTATAATATTTAAAACTAATCAAAGTCACCTCGAAAATTCTGGTTATTTTGGACACGATAGGTATAAATTCTTAAAAGTAAATTAAACTTGTATTTTTGGTTTTTTGTTGCCAAACGAGCTGCGCTTCTTGTTTTTTTTATTTTATTTTGTTGTGCATAATCTTACATAATTTGAGTTTTTGTCGTACTTTTGTAGCAAGTTATATATTTTACAGGACTGTAATTTTAAGCAAAATTTTCAGTCATCGGTTTGAGTGATGTGCATCATTGTTTATAATTGATTATTGTAGTGACTGCAATTGAATAATTTCCGCCTTACCACAAAAAGATTTTAAACATCTGTTGAACACTTGTCTAAAAAAAGTGTAACTGCAAAACCACCCTTATTTCAACGTGAAATGTCGTTTTGACGTTGACAGTTTTTTTAGACAATAGTGTTCACCACATCTTTCTTGTGGTGAGACGGTTTATGTCTACTTTTCTGCTTATGCATGAAATTAATAAAGCTATTTTAATCGTTTGTTTGATTTGATAACTGTGCACCACTTTTCTCAAATGGTGAAGGAAAACATCGTGAGGAAAACTGACATGTCCTAGAACCTAAAATTTAGACGTGTGAACATCTACCAACCCGACAAACCAACCAAGTAAGATAGATATGATGGAACAGTAATTTAATCAATTTTAGAAGTCTAACTAAGTTATTAATAACCAGCTGACAGCGCTGAAGTGTTTTCGATGCGAGCGTTTTTAGAATTTTAAGGGCGCATTACCAGAAAGTTGGCAACGTCGCAAATAGCTGTCAAATATTTAATTAAGTTTTAATTAATTTGGCAAATTTACTGTATGAAAATAAGAAATATAGCTCTGTAGTGCACTAAAAAATTGATATAGGAATGCAATTAAAACACAAAATCTGATGTTGTAACCGTTTCCGGTGTAAAAAAGACATTTGGAAGGTTTTCAAACACTTTTTTTTACATCTAAAACCATATATTCGGTGTTACTATATTAATTATTGCATTCCCTTATCAATTTTTTAGTGCACTACAGAGCCATATTTCTTATTTCCATACAGTAACATTGAGCAGGGGTGGCCCAGTGGTATCGGCCTCGACTTACCGAGTTGTAGGTCGTGGGTTCGAACCCCGTCAGGCGCATTACTTTGTGTAATTTATTTCAAAACCACTGCTCTCAAAACGGTGAAGGAAAACATCGTGAGGAAACGTATGTCCTAGAACCAAAAATTCGAAGACATGTGACATCTACCAATCCGCACTGGGCCCGCGTGGTAGATTACGGCCCACTCCCTCTCACAGAGAGGAGGCCTGTGTCCCAGCAGTGGGAACATTTATAGGCTGATGATGATGATGATTTGCGACGTTGAGAACTTTCAGAATACGCGCTCTTAAGGAGTCGTACATTTAAGTTAATATTTGTGTGTTAATAATATTTAACATTGAGGAGTTTCATAAAAAATACTTAGTAGGTAGTATAAGTTTAAATGCCGTGAAGCATGGAGACAAACGTTGAGAACTACTGTACCGTAAGATTCGTAGCAAACTAACCATAACGATTAGGAAGTGTTTCAGCGGAAAGATTAATTTAATAAATATACATAAAAAGGCAAAAACGGCATGCCAAATTAATAAACAACGACTTTATTTTTTATTACACAGGCAGTTAATACGTTTGATTTTTTAGAAAATTTTCAGATTTTTCAGACGTATTTAATTTACTTATTTAAGTCAGAATAGGTATATTTCACTGAATATAAATAAAACTATCTACAGTTCAATGAAAAAAAACACAAAACTAAACATTATTTAAATAAAATTAATAAAACCAAAATACTTACGGTTAACTCCGGTAAATCACTACAAAACTTAAACTGAATGTTGTCCTGTCGAGTTGCGCGCGCGGCTTGGCACTGAACGCGACGCGTGCGCAGGCTATATAGCTAGTTATGTACAGTAATGCTCGAGACAATCATGTATGATAAGACGCTGGTATGACTTACTTCTCGTGTTACGTGTCTATTATGATTTTTGCGTGTCGATGTCATTTTTTCATTGGATTATTATTGTTACTGTAGTGTGTAATCAATAATAAATTGTTTTTTTTTTGAGATGTTACTTTTATCACTGATCTTAATTAGTTGTAGGTGCGGTGAATAACTTGGTGAGGAAATCAGTTCTATGGCCAAATCGAAATATTTTTGGGTTGGTTGGTACCTAACGGGGGGGTAGCAGTGGTGGCCCAGTGGTATTGGCCTCGATTTACGAGTTGTAGGTCGTGGGTTCGAACCCAGTCAGGCGCATTACTTTGTGTAATTTATTTCAACACCACTGCTCTCAAAACGGTGAAGGAAAACATCGTGAGGAAACCGGCATGTCCTAGAACCAAAAATTCGAAGACATGTGACATCTACCAATCCGCGCTGGGCCCGCATGGTAGATTACGGCCCACTCCCTCTCACAGGCCTGTGTCCCAGCAGTGGGAACATTTAAAGGCTGATGATGATGATGATACCTAACGGGACCCCGGTGTCTTTTTAAGATAGACCCACAACCACGACGGACAGAAACCCTTTAATTTTTTTGTCAAAAATGTCCCACCACTTTAGGGATTTCTCCTGGGTCGTGGGTGTGTTTAAATACATTTAAACTCAGGCAGACCCAGAACAACTACTGGTAGGTTAAAGACATAATATCGACTGTGACTACGAACAGAGGCCGTATTTATATAAATACTTTACAAGGGAGCAATATTCAAAGTTTTATTTTGACCCAGTGTGGCCTATAAGTAGTTTCGATTTTCTTCTAATTTTTTTTTAAACTTATTAGAATATGCTAATATGTGATTAAGGCTGCTTTTCCACCAGAGATGCGCTATGCTACGTTGCTGCGGATGCGTTTGATATCCACCAATCATATTCATTTGTTTACATAGCACAGCACTGGTGGAAACGGATTCAACTAAGATGTGTTTTTATATGGCAAGATGCGTGATATTTCTGCGTGCTAATATGGATGCGTGCTATGAGTCGTCTTCCCTACTATCGGTACATCGTATAGCTCGAGCTGCGCATCTTCGTAGCGCATCTACGCATCTTCGTAGTGCAGCTACGCATCTTCGTAGCGCAGCTTCGCATCTTCATAGCACATCTTACTCACACAACTACATAGCGTAGCATCAGTGGAAACGGTCACACAGTTTCGTAGCTCAGCTTTTACAACCTCGCAGCACAGCTACATAGCACATCTCTGGTATAAAGGCATCCTAATACCTCCAACGGGAAAGTTACAAAAGCGAAAATAAAACCTTGGAAGACCTTAAACCGTTTGCAAAGCCAGGTTGGTCGTTGGAAGTACAACATGCTCCGGTGGGGGTACTGTGATGAGGAAAGGTGCGACTGTGGAGCATGTACTTTGAGTAATTACACCTGCTCTCTAAGGGACCTGACCGAGGCCACAACCAACGCCGTAAATGTGACAGAGTTTTGGTCAAGCTCATTTAATTTTAAGGTAATAATAAGGTAGATAATTGTAAGGTATCATCGACACGACGAAGAAGAAGTTTTTAATAAGAGAATTTTATTATTATTATTGATCCATGCATCCAGGCACACCCTGTAGCTTCCATTGAGGCGCGTTTCCATAGGGTAAGTCTTGCGTATAAATATGACGTCACATTTGTATACAACTTGCTTGCATTGAAAAAAAAACACAATCGTAATTTGAAACTACCACTTACAACTTGTAACTATGCAGGTTCGTTCAAGTTGCTTATATTTGCAACTTGCAAGTAACTTGTGTAATGGAAACGCGGCCTTACTTATGTAGTTATTGGTGAAAGAATGTGTTGAAATCGATTTATTAGTTTTTAATAAACAAAAAATCAAATCTTTCCTCTATGAATAATTTCCGGATATTTATTAACTTAATCAAAGGAATACCTTTTTTTTTAACTGTTAGTAATCTCCTTTCGCGAGATTTAATTAAAGATGTTATATTGTGCCACATACGTGACATAGAAACGCTGTTAAAAAATCTACAGTGACCAGTTGTAGCCGCGAATTCGTCTACACGTTTTTGTTACTGTACTTCTTACTTTTAATTAAATACGAAAGTCTGTTTGTATAGATGTATGTGTCGCAGTGAAATGAGGAAATCAGGGATTTCACGAAATCCCTAGGGATTTCACGAATTTCCGGCAGATATGGAATATTCTTATTTATTACATCTTCTTACTAATAGAATTAAGTGATATGACAAAACACCAAACTAAATCTAGTAAAAATCAGAAAAGTCGACGGAGCACCGCGGTGCTCCTACTTCTGGGTGGTTTAAAATATCCACACACATATATATAATAACCACGAAGGGGATGGCTACCCTAACCTAACCTGTCCGAGTCGGGGTGCCCCCAGTCGTTTTTACAACATTTTTATTTCTCTGTGCCCCTTTTCGTACACTACTACTTAAATACCAGCTGAACAACTTTGCATTTGAACGAGAAGAAGACGGACTTCATTGACACACCGAGGTTCGGTTTGGTTAGGTTCATTTAAACCCTGTAGACAGAAAAATCATCAACAGTATTCTTTATTTCACTACATTTAGTTTAGTGAAATGACATATCTCTGGACTTTATGTTTATGTTTAGTATTTTGTCATATCACTAGATACTTTTTTAGTAAGAAGACGTAATAAACAAGAATATCCCACATCTTCCGGGATTTCGTGAAATCCTAGGGATTTCGTGAAATCCCTGATTTCTTCATCTCCCTGCGACATATTATGCATATTTGAGTGTTTATAACCTGATTTATCCCTTTTTTATCGTGGCTAAATCATCAAATGAGTTCTCCCACCCAGGGCGGGCCGGGAGGGACGGTCAGACTTGTACTGACTAAAATCCACAGTGATCCTTCAATAGCCCTTTACGTTTCAGGGTCACGGTTACCGGATGAGACAGTCCCGCGACCCCGGCAACCGATTTAATCATTAGGACACTTATTTATCGATTGACGTTCCCTTGGTATAGTTACTCCTCATCCATAATGAAGCCTTTATATTTTATTTCTAGGATACTTTCTACAGTGTTATAATGTCTTAAATCTTAACTCAGTCTATGACCTTAATAATGTAATCTAAGTCGGTTCAGCTGTAGGACAGTGTCCTCCCTCCGCCCCACCCGCAGTGGTGGACGCCCAGGGCGACGGACGTCGCCAGACGATCTCCGGCCACCGTAGGCGCGGGCATGCGGGCGGCGAGTAAAGGGCAACTCGCTGCCCGACCATGGACCATGCCCGGGTCGACGGCGCGTTGTGTTCCACGCGCGCCTCAAAGAGCGTCAGCATAATGACGGGGCCCCCTCTCTAGAGGGCCAAAGCCTGCCGGGGTCGCGGGACTTATCTCATTACCGTGACCCCGGAACATAAAGGGCTATTGAAGGACACCGTGGATTTTAGTCAGTACAAGTCTGACAGTCCCTCCCGCCCTGCCCGGGGTGGGAGGACTCATTTGATGATTTTACCACGATAAAAAAGTAGCGAAAAGGTGGCAGACAGGTAGACACATTGTGGTATTCATACCTATGTATAATATGTATGGATCCGTAATACTTTCGCAGGTTATTTTTTGTACCAACGGATGTTTGAAAACTTTCTTTTTTGGTATCAATAAAACGAATTACCCAACGGGTTTTAAGTGGTTTTGAATTAGTACAAGATATTCAGCAGGTTTTTGATTTTTTGCGACTGAGAATTTTGAACATAAAATATCAAATTTATTAAGGTAAATGACGCAAAATGCATGCATATTAAGTGGTGTAATTTTGTATCTTAGTTTTATGAGTTTATTTTTTACCGTTTTTGGCTATTAGTGATGCGCTGACTAGCCGTCATGATTGATATGATGTTATGGCTTTTACGGTTAATTTTACTTCTAATGCAGCCTAGAGATATGAGCCTTTTCGCCTCGCACAGGACTATTCATGTTATGTGTGTTATTGTTGTTTATTTATCTTTTTTAGGGTTCCGTAGCCAAATGGCAAAAACGGAACCCTTATAGATTCGTCATGTCTGTCTGTCTGTCCGTGTATGTCACAGCCACTTTTTGTGGAAAGTATAAGAGCTATCCTGTTGAAACTTGGTAGAAAGATGTATTATGTGAACCGCATTAGGATTTTCACACAAAAATCAAAACAAAACAAATTTTGGGGGTGGCCCCCATACTTAGAATTGAAACTCAAAAAAAAATTTTTCACCAAACCCATACGTGTGGGGTATCTATGAATAGGTCTTTAAAAATGATATTGAGGTTACTAACATCATTTTTTTCTAAACTGAACAGTTTGCGCGAGAGACACTTCCAAAGTGGTAAAAAGTGTGTCCCCCCCCCCCGTAACTTCTAAAATAAGAGAATGATAAAACTAAAAAAAAATATAATGTAGACCTCAACCAAAACTACCAACGAAAATTGGTTTGGATGAGATACAGTTAGCAGTTTTTGAGATATAGTACATTTTCAAAAACCGCAAATATAACTTTGCCATTCATACAAATACTATGAAAAACAAAGTTATTTTTATTGTTTGTGTATATTACTTACTAATCTCAATATAATTATATCTCTAATCTATGCTTGCTGCTACGGAACCCTTCATGGGCGAGTCCAACTCGCACTTGGCCGGTTTTTTAAATTTGTGATTTTGTTTTTCCTTTGTGTTTCTTTTTCTTATGTAAACTTATTGTATCTCTGTATAATAACTGTTGTTCTGTCCTGTGTTTGTGAATAAATCTTTTTTCTTCTTTTCCTGAAGGCGCGTTTCCATTATACAAGTCTTGCATCCAAGTATGACGTCAGCGTCACATTGGTATACAAGTTGCTTGAATTACAAAAAAAAAACACATGCTACATTTCAAACTACTTACTTGCAACTTGAATGCAGGTTTGTTCAAATTGTATACATTTGCAACTTGTATACAAGTAACTTGTATAATGGAAACGTGGCCTTAAAGTTAACTAGTTTTTATTTGCGACTTCGTCTACGTGGCTTTTGGTTGTATAACAGGATAAAATACCTAAGTGTTCCAATTATCTCACAGTTTGTATTACTCAGTGGAACGCAGAGCTAAGAGGCTCGTTGGCGACGTAAGATTGGTGAATGCCAAGCTCCATAGCTTGATTCATCGCCGCAAGGTTGCCTGCCTGTCGGTCTTCTACAGATTGTACTTCGGTGAGTGTGCCGGTGCTCATCACACCGGCCCCCTTCTATCATCGCACATCTAGACGCACGGCAAATTACCATCCTGACCTTATTGCTATACCACCAATTCGCACTAAGCGTTTCCAAACGTCTTTTATGATGCGGACTGCGAAGGAGTGCAACTCTCTGCCTGCGTCTGTGTTTCCGAACGCATACAACCCTAATCTCTTCAAAGTTAGAGTGAACAGGCTTCTTCTGGGTAAGCTCGCTCCATCGTCGACCTTGTCTTAGTCATTCCTGACCTAGACTAAGGTCAAGAGTAAACCCATTACACATAAAAAAAAGTAGTTTTCCCCTTTCAATTTGGTTCAGAAGTTTTTATTTTATGAGCATATGACGATGATATTACAGGTGCTACGGATTACGTATCTCACAAAAATTTAGGTTGAATATTTGAACTAAAACTTTTTTAAAAAAAATGTAACCGCCTTCAAAAACAACCACAAAAAAGGGTAAAATAACCTACAAAATAACTTTTCTTTCAGAAGTCGGTGCCTTTGTTTTTTTTTCATTTCATTGTTTTTTTGCCACCGACTTCTGAAAGAAAAGTTATTTTGTAGGTTATTTTACCCTTTTTTGTGGTTGTTTTTGAAGGCGGTTACATTTTTTTTTTTTAAGTTTTTTATTTTACTCTTTTTAGTTTAAATATTCAACTCAAATTCTTGTCAAATAAATCATTATCTCTCAAGTGCACAATAAGCTAATAAAATTCCCTATCTCAAAAACTACTGAACCGATTTTGATGAAACTTGCAGTATTCCGTAACTTAAACAATACTTAGTACAACAAAAAAAGAATTACTTAAATCGGACTTGTAGTTCCAGAGATATGCGAACACAAACTAAATCAGTCGATGCCTTCTCCAAGCCGTTGAGGAGTTGTACCTTCCATCATCAGCTCATCCACCTGAGATGATGATTATCAGATGCAAATACTTGAACAGCTTTAGAAAATATATGAAAATGGTACTATGTGCCTATAAAATTTGAAGGTTGCCCTCGATTTCCCTGGGATTCCATCATCAGATCCTGACCTGATGATCATGGGACCAATTGGAAAGTATACCCTTTCAAACAAAAGAAAAATTTTCCAAATCGGTCCAGGCGTCTTCGAGAAATCGGGGAACATACATAAAAAAAAAAAAAAAAAAAAGATTCCGACGAATTGAGAACCTCCTCCTTTTTTTGAAGTCGGTTAAAAATGAGTAATAAAAATAAAAAATTATCTATCGGAAGACGGTGGCTTTGTTTTTTTATTTAATTTTTGCTACCGACTTCCGAAAGATAAATAATTTAGCACTTTTTGTGGTGGTTTTTGAAGACGTTTAATTTTTTTTGAGAAAGATTTATATATAACCAATATTTTTGCAGCCGACTAGTCGGCCAGTCGGCTAAAGTCACATTCGGGCCATCTCTAGTTACTAAGATAAGTGGTTGCTAGATAACCACAAATCAAATGCCAGATTCAAGGTCGTGAAGAACAAAGGTTAAATACCACTAGTTTTTGTATGCACTTTTAATTCGATAGTCATCACGAACCTCGATCTCAATGCTCCGTCAAATCATGGTCATCATCATCAGCGGGAAGATGTCCACTGCTGAACAAAGACCTGCCCTGTGACCATCACACCGATCTCGTGGTAGGGCAATGATCTGTGTCGCAGGTTCGATCCCCGCACTTAACAATTAAATTCAATTCAATTACGTTACCAAGTTCTTGTACCGGGTCTGGGTGTTTCTGCATGTGGGTTTCTATGTTGGTAAGCGCACTCACCAGAAGAAATTCTTAGTGTGGGGGCAACGTTTTTTCTTACAAAATTTTACAAAAATATTCTTTTACAAAATAATACCACTTTTCCCCACACTTCTTTTTTAGGTATTAAATGATCAATTTACAAATCCACCTCGTTCAGTTGTTCATCAACGTTTGTGCAGTTCCGCGACCCTGAAACGCGAATATTCATCTCTTTTGTGTTTTCCTTATTGCTTTTTAGGGTTCCGTAGCTAAATGGCAAAAACGGATCCCTTATAGATTCGTCATGTCTGTCTGTCTGTCTGTCCGTCCGTATGTCACAGCCACTTTTTGTCGAAAGTATAAGAGCTATCCTGTTGAAACTTGGTAGGTAGATGTATTATGTGAACGGCATTAGGATTTTCACACAAAAATAAAAACAAAACAAATTTTGGGGGTGCCCCCCATACTTAGATATGAAACTCAAAATTTTTTTTTCACCAGACCCATACATGTGGGGTATCTATGGATAGGTCTTTAAAAATGATATTGAGATTACTAATATCATTTTTTTTCTAAACTGAACAGATTACACGAGAGACACTTCCAAAGTGGTAAAATGTGCCCCCCCCCCTGTAACTTCTAAAATAAGAGAATGATAAAACTAAAAAAAATGCAACGAAACGAAAATTGGTTTGGAAGAGATATAGTCAGTAGTTTTTGAGATACAGTACGTTTTCAAAAACCGCAAATATAACTTTGCCATTCATACAAACACTATGAAATACAAAGTAATTTTATTGTTTGTGTATATTACTTACTAATCTCAATATAATTTTATTATATCCCTAATCTATGCTTGCTACTACGGAACCCTTCATGGGCGAGTCCAGCTCGCACTTGGCCAGTTTTTTTACTAACCGCTTAGTAATATGTTGTTCCTGGAGCATGTCAATTACATAATAATTTTTATTCCACACCGCAGTTGTTATTTATGTTTTAGGCACAAGATAATTTTATTTTGTTTGTCATTTGTGACAATTTAGAATTAATGTTTTAAGGTTCAGATATTAAGATAAGGGTTCTCTATTGTGTTACCTAACTTTTTTATTCATAATCTAATATGCCATAATTTCTCTTGATCTAATCATCATTTGTCCGAATGATTACTTACCCGAACTTATTTCACATAATATCACATGCCATAACATTGAAATTCTTAAATACCTACTATATTATATGCCCTAAATTCGTTTGTCATAAATATTAAAATCAGTAATATACAAAATGCATAAAACCAATTTCCAGAAAATATATTATAAGTCCTAAATTAAATTTATTGAAAATTTCATAAAGTACCTCACCATCTCAGCCAAAGGACGTCCACTGCTGAACATAGGCCTCCCCTTCAGATCTCCACATATACCGGTTGACCTTTAAAAGGTCGTCTGTTCATCTTGTTGGTGGACGTCCTACGCTGTGTTTGTTAGTCCGTGGTCTCTACTCTAGTACTTTTCGACCCCATCGGCCATCTGCTCTGCGAGCAATATGGCCTGCCCATTGCCACTTCAGCTTATCCGGCGGGCTATATCGGTGACTTTAGTCGTCTACGGATCTCCTCATTTCGGATTCGATCACGTAGAGAAAAACCGAGCATAGCCCTCTCCTTAGCTCGTTGAGCGACGTTACGACGTTTGAGCTTTGAGATGCGGCCGATAGTGAAAGACCACGTTTCGGTGCCGTAAGTCATCACTGGTTGAAGACTTTCGTCTTGAGGCACTGAGGTATGTATGATGAAAAGACATTGAGTAGTTTCCCGAACGCTGCCCAACCGAGTTGGATTCGGTGGTTGACCTCTTTCTCGAAGTTGGACCTACCTAATTGGACTACTCGTCCTAGTAGTAATAGTAGTAGTAATAGTAATAGTAGTACTAGTAGATACGTATATGAGTCAACAACTTCGAGTATCGAGTTTCCAACAGAGACTAGGGTGGGGACAACATTGGCATTTAACATAATTTTCGTCTTGTCCATGTTCATTTTCAAGCCCACCCGCTGTGAAACTCGGTCGAGGCCATCGAGCATCATGCTGAAGTCCTCTATCGACTTTGCCATGACTACGCTGTCGTCGGCAAACCGAAGTTGAGTGATGTATTCGCCGTTGATGTTGATGCCAAGTCCTTGCCATTCCAGGAGCTTGAAGGTGTCTTTCATTGCGGCAGTAAACAGTTACGGGGAGAAAACGTCCCCCTGTCTTACACCTCTTCTCAATGGAATCGCCTTCGTGCTCTGCTCCTGTACTCGGACCGACATGGTGGCGTTATTATACAAACACTTACAGTTTATAAAAATGACTCAGAAGCGTGATGGGTCTGTAGTTCTTCAATAGGCTGTTAACGCCTTTTTTGAAGAACAGCACCACCTCACCCCTGCTCCATGCTTCAGGCGTTTTGCCCTCGGACAGGATGGAATTAAAGAGTTTCTGGAGGACTTTAAGTACCGGTGTTCCACCCGGTCTCAGAAGCTCTGAAATGATTCCGTCCTCGCCCGGCGCCTTATTGTTCTTAAGCTGCTTTAGGGCCATCCTAATCTCGTACAGACTGATGTCCGGGATATCTTCGATATAATGTCGGGACAGCTTGGATATCCTAACAAGCTGTCAACGGGCTGAACCGACGGTGCGACCGAATTGTATATGTAGAAATAATTGTGTGTATTCATGGTAGAATAGAGTTAGAATAGGCAAGACTATCAAAAATTGGGGCCACTTTATTATTACAGAAAGGAGAAATACTTACGATTTGCTACGAGTGTTTTATTTTCGAACCAGCTTTGTAAAGATAAAAAAAAAAATATAGGCAGTTTCAGAACAATGTTTTACATTTCCAATGTTTTATTGCCTGTGAAAGTAAATATTTCAGCAGTGAAGACCAGTTTTACAACTAAAGAGACACGATAAGGACAAACATTTATAAGACAGTGTGAGTACATTTTCTCCATATTCCACGTAGAACCATGTTGCTAGCTTGTATTATTCTATTTCTGCTGTGCATCCGTGATCAGGTAGCAGGAAGATGTAAAACTGTTGAGGATACTGAACTGAAGATGGCGTTTTTGGTAAGACTTCAAATATAAGCAGAATACTTCATACAAACAGATAGATGTATTAGGTCTTCTCTCTTAGTCCTTAAACGAAGACACGGGCCCATACGAAAGTAAATAGAAACTTTTGAGTGAATGCTTTAAAGATTTACGAGTAGTTTGTGGTGCCTTTATAAGATTGGATCTTCGACCAAGGTGAGAAACGGATGCAAGTTATTTGGCACTTTTTTAAGTTTTTTTTTATACCCTTTTTACTTCAAATATTTGATAAAAATTAGGGTTGAACTCAAATTCTTGTCAAGTACACAATTTTCTTACATGTGCACTAGAATTTTGTAACTGGTAATAACATTGTCCATGAACACAATATGCGAAGAATGCTCTTAATGATTATAAAAACTACTAAACCAAACTTTTATGGGACCAAATAGCAGCTGCATCGAAAAATCACACAAATCGGACCAGAAACCTCGGAGTAATCGGTGCCCACTGTCCTTATTTAAAAAAATAACGACCGAATTGAAAACCTCCTTTTTGATGTCGTCTAAAACCAAAAAGATAGTATCTTTTTGGTTTTAGACGACATGTTCTACTCGCAATGCTCCAAAGCCTCTATAAGCCTTTACCCTTGTCACAGATTACAATACACAATCAAGTCAATGCTTTGATCTCTATGGAAAACAACGAGCAAGAAATTCTATGACCACTCTTGATGGCATCTCTTTTTCATGTGTTTTGACAGGTCCACCGCCACGGAGACAGAACAGCAGAAAGCAGTGAGCTCATCTACAGTGATAATCCAACAGAATTGTCAAAAAGATCGCAAGTCTATGGCTTCGGAAACCTGACTGATGTAAGCTTTATTTAGTTTTGTTGGTTAATAAGGTCTAAATTTGTCTGCAAAAATAATTGTGCTTAACTTTAAAGGCTTTGACAAAGAGGGAGCTCGGCGCTGCGCGACGTTACTTCGATGATGCGTACTATCATGTAAGTCATCACTCAAAACACTTCATGCTAGCGCCGGGCGTTTTGATGGACGATACACGCCAAGGATATACCACGCTAGCGTCGCGCCAACTCTGTTTTGCAAAGTCAGTTAAGGGAGTGAAGTTAGGTTTAGTTAGGAGTTGAGGCACTGGTAAGTTAGCGTTCCTTTCCACCGTGCAGTTGCTTATCTGTGATCATATATCATAGCGAGTTTCCTGCGCCTCGGAAAACACGTACTCGTAAAGTAGTTGATGGTGGCTGTCATTTATACATCTTTGGCTGTCGTTTCTGTTAGTCACATGCCCAAAAGATTTACAGTGACACCAAGTTTATCAAGGGGTATCGTATTATCGAATTACTGGAGTGTGGCAGTCAGATAGACCTTTTAAAATGTTGGTATAAGTTGATCTGGTTAGACGGGAAGCCGACCTCAAGATGTTTGGAAATGGACAAATGTCAAAATGTAACGTAACGCTCAAAATCTTTAACAAATCTGTGACTCCGATGATGGGAGCACTTACTTTTAAATAACCAATTATAATTTTAATACCCATAATTTTTCACAGGTTGGCAAGGCCCGCAGCTTCATTCTGGGCAAATTTTTCCGTCGTCGCTACGACCAGTTCCTCTCATCATGCTATAACCCCTCAGAAATCTTCGTGCGCTCCACCGATTTCAACAGAACGCAAATGACAGTTAAAATAGCTGTCACTGCTGCCTATTCTTCTGAAGTTTTGTGGTCTGAAGACATGGAGTTAGTGCCGTTAGAGATGACGGTACTTCCAGTTTCTGAAGACCCTGTAAGTAGATATCGTCTCGTTGGTTTTATCTAGGTAGGCTTAAGCTCCTGGGTGTGATCTCAGGTCATTCAAATTTTAATAGGTTTTCCATCAGGAATTTCTCAATAGCAGCTGTGAACCCTGAACCCGGTTGCTATGTCCTGTTTTTTCAGAACTTCAGTAATCTGAATTGTCCAGAAGTCAGTTCTCATTTTATGTATTTGAGCACTAAAGATGAATTTCCAAAAGAACTGCAGATATATGACGAGTTAATGGAGATATTATCAAAAGATCTGCAAGTGCCTTTGCGAAAAAATCCGAGGGCTTTAAAAGGAAAATTGAACAGTTTCGCTACGCAGGTAAGTCACAGTAACACGAATATTTTTTCTCTCCTACGCCACATTGCAAGAAAATGATCTCTTTAGACTTTTTTTGGGTAGGGTAGTAATATCATATCTCTCGCCCTGGGTGGAGCGGAATGGCCAGTTAAAACCTGTTCCTGAATTTGCCCTTTGCGTTTCACGGTCACGGTGACCACTGGCAGGCATTTGGTCCTATGGGAGTCCCGTTAACGTTAGGTTAACCGTTTTTTTAACAGCTCCTTGAGGCGCTTTGAACACCATCAACATGGGCGTTGCCGGGGTCGCGGGACTGTCTCATCAGGTAACCGTGACCATGGAACGTAAAGGGCTATTGAAGGATCACCGTGGATTTTAATCAGTACGAGTCTGACAGTCCCTCCCGTCCCGCCCTGGATGTGAGGACTCGTTTGATGATATTGCCATGAAAAAAATAAAATAAAATGGGCGTGACAGGATCATAACATGAAAAAAAAAAAAAATTTTTTTAGGAAAGTCTAGGCATGCCGTTAAGTGATTTGAACCGCAGATTACTGCCCACTGTGCGACAAGGTGCAGGAATAGCTGCCGAATACATTTTTGGAAACAAAACTTTATTACCGTTGCAATCTGGTAAGTGCGATCTTAAACTTGATTGACAATTTATCGAATCCACCAACTTACAACTTTTACCATTGTAGCGGTAATTAGTAATTGACTGGTTTTCAATTGGTTGGAATCTTTTTTTTGAAAATACGATTTGTCCGAGTTTTTCTTTCTATTTTCTTTAAAATGTTGCCACTAGTAATTTCTCCGGTGTTATGGATTTAAAAAAAATCTTCAGATCTAATATATAATTATTTAATTCTAATATTTATTTAATTAAAATGTCTCACTAATTTTTGCCCATGGCAGTGGACAGGCCATATAGCACGCAGAACTGATGACCGATGGGGCCGTAAGGTCCTCGAATGGAGACCACGCACCGGCAAG
Organism: Agrotis exclamationis; assembly: GCA_950005045.1. Classification (NCBI taxonomy): domain Eukaryota; kingdom Metazoa; phylum Arthropoda; class Insecta; order Lepidoptera; family Noctuidae; genus Agrotis; species Agrotis exclamationis. The sequence goes on along the minus strand of OX465429.1, from coordinate 20,555,318 downwards.
TGCAGCGTAGGACGTCCACCCACTAGGTGGGCAGACGATCATAATGAAGGCCACAGGATCACGCTGGGTGCAGGCCGCTTACAACCGGTCCTACTGGAAGTCTACAGGGGAGGCTTATGTTCCGCAGTAGACGTCTTACGGCTGATATGATGATGTCATCATCATCATATGATGAATTTTTGCCCACAAAACAAAAGATTTGATTGTGGGATCTTCGAGTCGAGGGAACTTTTCAAAAAAAAAAACAGCAAACTAAACGCGATAGCTTCTATCACATAGTTTGCGCAAACACCCAACATAACATTACACTTTCACCGACTGAAAGGGGATAGTTAAAGATTAAAAAAAAAACTTATAACAGATGTCGAAACAATACACTGTACCTATTTCTTTTCTTTCGAAAGTACGTAGTTTTAGAAGTCGGTAGCATTTTTTTTAAGTTTGTTATTTAATGACATTCTTTTCCCGCAGGAGTCCTCCTGAAGGAGTTCTTCGACACTGCCGACAAGATCATCTCGGGTGCCAAAACTCCAAAGCTGAGGGTGTTCTCAGCTCATGACTTCAACGTGTATTCCCTCGTGGCAGCGACCAGGGCTTTTCCAAGGCAGGGGTCCCCAAGATACTGTTCAGTGTACTCCCTAGAGTTGAGACGGTGCAGGGAAACTGGGAAGTATGTTGTAGTGGTAAGTTCAATAATTATTTAGAAAGGGAAAAGAACCGAGTCATAAAATTAATAACTCAGCCACGAATTTTACATCTCGGTAGCTTTTTTAGTTTTGGGGGCACCCCGAGGTTTGGTTTGGCTAGGTTCTTTTAAACCTTGCAGACAGAAATAAATGCCCCGCAGTGATCAGCCATTGACTACGCCTTGGCGTAGCCTATTTTTTTTGTACAATTTGCTGATTAATCAATTTATTTGATTCGTGGCTTCCCTAGTTTTTTTGTGGTCAATGTAGTTTTTTAGTTGACAATAATAATATTAAATAAAAACTACTTTAAATAACACTATTTAAGTATGATGCTCGGATGGTATTAGTCGTAGCGTGATGATGTATATGTTAAAACAGAAAAAAAATTATTTCAATTCGATCCAGAAGTTCCTGCGATTAGCATTTCGAACCAAACAAACTCTTCCTTCTTTACTTATATAATAATATTGGTATAAAATGTAATTGTTTTAGCCCGTATACGTTACAACTCCAGAACAGCCGGAAGCTTACCTTGAAATAGAAGATTGTGGGGTAATTTGTGATTATCAGAAGTTCCGAAAACTCACTGCCAAGAATGTGATGTCAGAAGACCAGTACAGAATGAGATGTCAAGATTATAAAGAAGATCAAGATTAATAATGCAGATTAAGGTGGCTGATGCTTTTTTGAAAGAGAAAAAGAAAGATTACAGTTGTAAAGCTCTATTCTCTAAAAATCTCTTTTTTTAACACCCGCTTTTACTAATACATACGGTAAATAGGTATTTGACTGAAATAATCTAATCAGTCCGTCAGTTAGCTTTGTTAAAATAATGGACACAAAGTTGTCCACATTTATTTAGGCGATTTCCACACGGCACCGCGCACCGACGCGGATGGCGGTGGCGGTAAAGCGGATTTCGTAGCGGTGCCCCGCGCGGTAAGGCGGTTTACCGCCTACCGTGGCGGTGCGCGGTGCCGTGTGTGAATCGCCTAAGAAATTTATTGAAGTGGTCAACATTTTTTTATCGTCGTAAAATCACCAAATGCGTCCTTCCTCCCAGGATGCGACTCCCGGGACTGTCAGACTTGTACTGACTAAAATACACGGTGATCCTTCAATAGCCCTTTACGTTTTTGGGTTCACGGTTAAATGATGAGACAGTTTCGCGACAACATGTGTCAACATGCCTATTGTAGTGGCTCTGGAGAGTAACATCTCCTATTCTCCATATAGGTATGAGTATTTAGTCTGAACGGCACAAACTGACTGATATTACATATATAAGTATTTAAGTCTGAACGGCCCAAACTGACATGATGAGACAGTTTCGCGACAACATGTGTCATCATGCCTATTGTAGTGGCTCTGGAGAGTAACATCTCCTATTCTCCATATATGAGTATTTAGTCTGAACGGCCCAAACTGACTGATATTACATATATAAGTATTTAAGTCTGAACGGCCCAAACTGACATGATGAGACAGTTTCGCGACAACATGTGTCAACATGCCTATTGTAGTGGCTCTGGAGAGTAACATCTCCTATTCTCCATATATGAGTATTTAGTCTGAACGGCCCAAACTGACTGATATTACATATATAAGTATTTAAGTCTGAACGGCCCAAACTGACATGATGAGACAGTTTCGCGACAACATGTGTCATCATGCCTATTGTAGTGGCTCTGGAGAGTAACATCTCCTATTCTCCATATATGAGTATTTAGTCTGAACGGCCCAAACTGACTGATATTACATATATAAGTATTTAAGTCTGAACGGCCCAAACTGACATGATGAGACAGTTTCGCGACAACATGTGTCAACATGCCTATTGTAGTGGCTCTGGAGAGTAACATCTCCTATTCTCCATATATGAGTATTTAGTCTGAACGGCCCAAACTGACTGATATTACATATATAAGTATTTAAGTCTGAACGGCCCAAACTGACATGATGAGACAGTTTCGCGACAACATGTGTCATCATGCCTATTGTAGTGGCTCTGGAGAGTAACATCTCCTATTCTCCATATATGAGTATTTAGTCTGAACGGCCCAAACTGACTGATATTACATATATTATGAGTATTTAGTCAGAACGGCTCCCAAACCGACATGATGAGACAGTTTCGCGACAACATGTGTCAACATGCCTATTGTAGTGGCTCTGGAGAGTAACATCTCCTATTCTCCATATATGAGTATTTAGTCTGAACGGCCCAAACTGACTGATATTACATATATAAGTATTTAAGTCTGAACGGCCCAAACTGACATGATGAGACAGTTTCGCGACAACATGTGTCATCATGCCTATTGTAGTGGCTCTGAAGAGTAACATCTCCTATTCTCCATATATGAGTATTTAGTCTGAACGGCCCAAACTGACTGATATTACATATATTATGAGTATTTAGTCAGAACGGCTCCCAAACCGACATGATGAGACAGTTTCGCGACAACATGTGTCAACATGCCTATTGTAGTGGCTCTGGAGAGTAACATCTCCTATTCTCCATATATGAGTATTTAGTCTGAACGGCCCAAACTGACTGATATTACATATATAAGTATTTAAGTCTGAACGGCCCAAACTGACATGATGAGACAGTTTCGCGACAACATGTGTCATCATGCCTATTGTAGTGGCTCTGGAGAGTAACATCTCCTATTCTCCATATATGAGTATTTAGTCTGAACGGCCCAAACTGACTGATATTACATATATTATGAGTATTTAGTCAGAACGGCTCCCAAACTGACATGATGAGACAGTTTCGCGACAACATGTGTCAACATGCCTATTGTAGTGGCTCTGGAGAGTAACATCTCCTATTCTCCATATATGAGTATTTAGTCTGAACGGCCCAAACTGACTGATATTACATATATTATGAGTATTTAGTCAGAACGGCTCCCAAACTGACATGATGAGACAGTTTCGCGACAACATGTGTCAACATGCCTATTGTAGTGGCTCTGGAGAGTAACATCTCCTATTCTCCATATATGAGTATTTAGTCTGAACGGCCCAAACAGGCGCGACGCGGTGCGACGTGACACAACGATACTGCAAATATGTATCTTTTCAAACTTGTTTTGGTGTAAAAATGATCAATTTAAAAATTTACCGTGTTCAGTTGTTCATCACCGTTTGGACAGATCCGCGACCCCGAAACGTGAATATATCCATCTCTTTTGTATTTTCCTTATTGCTTTTTTTATTAACCGCTTTGAATGTTGTTGCTGCAGACATTATGTATAATGATTTACTTTAATGTGCATGTCAATTACATAATAATTATTATTCTACAGCGCAGTAGTTATTTATGTTTTAAGCACAAGATAATTTTAATTGTCTTAAAATGTATTGTTTGTCATTCGTCGCAATTTAGAATCAATATTTTAAGGTTAATTATTACTAACTGGTGGTTTTACCGATTGTTTTCTAATTGTTATATTATCAGGTTAGTGGGTAACATTGTTAAAACATGGACTTAAGTGTAATTTTACCCAGGCAAAAAAATGTTTCTATCGTCAATTTTTTTTAGCGTGATCAAAAATCATCAAATGAGTCCTCGCACCCAGGGCAGGGCGGGAGGGACTGTCAGACTCGTACTGACTAAAATCCACGGTGTCCTTCAATAGCCCTTTACGTTCCGGAGTTACGGTAATTCATCGTGAGTCCCGCGTCCCCGGCAGGCAAAGCAATTTTCTAAAATGTAGAATATCATTGTTTCTACTAACACTTCAGCTGACTGCGGGTCGTGCCATACTCGGACAAGAAAATTTCGAACTCTTTAGAAATAATTGTGTGTATTCTTGGTAGAATAGAGATAGAATAGGCATGATGATGAAAATATAACTACATGGTTCGTAATTTAGACTGTCAAAAATTGTGGCCACGTCATTATACAGAAAGGGGAAATTCTTACGTTTTGCTATGAGTGTTTAATTTTCGAAGTAGCTGTCTAAAGATAAAATAAAATAATGCGAAAAGGTATCTGAACTAGTTTGGGGATATCGTTTTAGATTTCCAACGTTTTATTGCCTGTGAAAGTAAATATTTCAGCAGTGAAGACCGGTTTTACAACTAAAGAGACACGATAAGGACATACATAAAGGACAGTGTGATTATATTTTCCGCATATTCCTCGTAGAACCATGTTGCTAGTTTGTATTTTTCTATTTCTGCTGTGCATCCGTGATCAGGTAGCAGGAAGATGTAAGACTGTTGAGGATACTGAACTGAAGATGGCGTTTTTGGTAAGACTTCAAATATAAGCAGAATTCTTCTTACAAACGTATGTATCCCCCCTGATACATCTACTTCTCTTTGTCCATAAACGAAGATAGGATGTATGAAAGTAAAACGAAACTTTTGAGTGAACCCTTCACAGGCCCTGTAGCCATGTAACAAACGATAAACAAAACGTTGAGTAGGCTTTCATAGATTTTCAACTTTATGAGCTTGCGTATAACGTTTTCGATCTTTCCTGTCGCTAACGCTCAGAAATCTTAAATAGATTTTCAACTTTAGACTTTACGCTATAAAGTTGAAAATCTATTGGGGAGTACTAAGTGTTAACGATTATCGTTTGCGACTTGTGACTTGGCTAGGCTAAGGGGCAGGTTAGATGTAGCTTGTGTTGTGCCGTTACCAGAGTGGACGTTGGACCGAGGTGACAAACGAATGCAAGTTATTTGGCAGTTTTTTTGTGGTGCATTTTGAATTCGGTTATTTTTTCACTAAGTTTTTTTATATGTCATCCATACTTAAAAAAAAAAAAAAATGTAAAGGCCGAATTGAAAACCTCCTTTTTGATGTCGGCTAAAACCAAAAAGATACTAGCTACGGTCAACTCGCAAGGCTCCAAAGCCTCTATAAGCTTGTACCCTTGTCAATGCTTTGATCTCTTTGGAAAAGAACGAGCAAGAAATTCTATGACTACTCTTGATGGCACCTCTTTTTCATATGTTTCGACAGGTCCACCGCCACGGAGACAGAACACCAGAAAACAGTGAACTCCTCTTCAGTGATAATCCAACAGAATTGTCAAAAAGATCACAAGTCTATGGCTTCGGAAACCTGAATGATGTGAGCTTCGTTTGGGTTTGTTGGCTAATAAGGTCTAAAGTTACCTTGAAAAATAAGTGTGTTTAACTTAAAAGGCTTTGCTAAACAGCGAGCTCGGCGCTCCTTGGCGTACTATGATAATGTTAGTCATCACTCAAAATACACCACACTAGCGCTAGGCATTTCGAGGGACGGCTCACGCCAAGGATATACCAGGCTAGCGTCGCGCCAACTCTCTGTTTTGCAAAGTCTTAAGGGAGTGAAGTAGCTGTCCTCTAGTTTTGGGCATACGGGCCCACCTCCTCGATTCTTTTCTCGAGCTATCCTGCTTAGCAATCTTGGGGTACTGGGAGTTTAGCGTTCCCTGTCATTTGTACATCTTGGCTGTCGTTTCTGTTAGTCACAACACAAGCCCAAAAGATTTACAGTGACTCCAATTTTATCAAGGGTATCGTATTATCCAATGACTGGATTGTGGCGGTCAGATAGACCATTTAAAATTGGTATTCAGCTGCATCTAGTGTGACAGGAAGATGGTTGGGAATAGGGTATCATCATCAGCCGATGATAAGGCGATAATTTTCAAAACGAGTGTCAAAATGTAATGTAACGCTCAAAATCTTAAATCATAGGCGACGCGGCTCCGAAGAGGGAGCACTTACTTTTAAATAACCAGTTATAATTTAATACCCATAATTTTCCACAGGTTGGCAAGGCCCGCAGCTTCATTCTGGGCCAATTTTTCCGTCGTCGCTACAACAAGTTCCTCTCATCATGCTATAACCCCTCAGAAATCTTCGTGCGCTCCACCGAGTACAACCGAACGCAAATGACAGTTAAAATAGCTATCACTGGTGCCTATTCTTCTGAAGTTTTGTGGTCTGATGACATGGAGTTAGTGCCGTTAGAGATGACAGTACTTCCAATTTCTGAAGATCCTGTAAGTAGATAGTATGGCCTCATTGGTGTTGTCTTGGTAAGCTTAAGCTCCAGATTGTGATCTCAGCTCATTCAAAGTGTTAGTGGGTTTTCCCATCAGCTGTGAAGTCTGAACTGCTGCCCGGTTGATGGCAATAAGCTCGCTGCTACTACATGGGACTTGAAAAATTTCATGCTTAATTCAGATGAAACTATCTTCAGATTACACGAGACTTCCGCGATTTACACAAAATCTCCTCTTTTTACAGAACTTCAGTATACAGAATTGCCCAGAAGTCAGTACTCATATTTTGAATTTGATGACTGAAGATGAATTTCCAAAAGATCTGCAGATGTATGACGAGTTAATGGATATATTATCTAAAGATCTGCAAGTTCCTTTGCGAAAAAGTCCGTGGAGTTTATACTTAAAATTGAACAATTTTGCTACTCAGGTAAGTCACAGTGAGAAAGGCCTGTGGTACGTCTAGTGGTTAGTGACCCTGACTGCTATGGCGTCATGGGTTCGATTCCCACCCAGGACAAATATTTGTGTAATGAGCACGATCATTTGTTCTGTCTGGGTGTAATTTATCTATAATATGTATTTTTGTATTTAAGTATGTTTATCAGTTGTCTAGTACCCATAACACAAGCTCTGCTTAGCTTGGGACTAGATGGCGTTGTGTGATAGTTGTGGAATATTATTATAATTAAAGAAGAAAAAAATATTTGTGATACTTTTTCTTCTTAAACAAAAGACCTTTTTAAACTATTTCTGGGTAGTAATATCATCAAATAAGTCTTACAGCCCTAAGTGCAGCGGAAGGGACAATTAGATTGTTACTGACTCTGCAACTCTGACTCTGCAACTCTGTGACTCTGTTGATCTTACTCCTGCAGTTGCCCTTTGCGCTCCAGGGTGACCCACGGCAGGCCTTTGGTCCTATGGGAGGCTGTGTGCTGTAGCTGATGTATTGACATTAAAAAACTTTAAACAAACTTTTAGGAGAGCTTAGGCATGCCGTTAAGTGATTTGAACCGAAGACTACTGCCCACTGTGCGACAAGGTGCAGGAATAGCTGCCAAATACATTTTTGGAAACAAAACTTTATTACCGTTGCAATCTGGTAAGTGCAATCTTAAAATTGATAATAATTTATCCAGTGGTGAAAGTTGTAAGTTGGTGGTGAATCCAACAACTTACATTACAACTTTAAGCCAACTTTAAAAAAGGTCGAGGTTTTCAATTGGTCCAAATTTTTTTTTCTAAGGTTCCTCGATTTTCGATGATGACTGGGGGTCTAATCTCTAAACACAAAACCCGTGGTATCGGCCCAGACGTTTTGACAACGAGCCCGAACTAATAATGAAGGATATTACGATTTGACACATAGTACTTTAGAGTACGCGCTACCACTCATGACCTGCGGAAGTCATATTACACTTTTCAATGCAAGTTTATGTAATGACATAGACACACACACACAAAACAATACATTTTCTAAAAAAACATAGAATAGTATAATTATTTTCTTTCGAAAGTAGGTGGCTAAATATAAAGGAAACAAAAAAGAAAGTTTTTTTTTTCTTTCGGATGTCAGTGCATCTGAAAGAAAAACTATTTGACACTTTTTGTGTTTGTTGCAGAAGTCAGTTATTTTTTTTCAAAAAAGGTATTGTTATTTGATGATATCTTTCTCCTCCAGGAGTCCTACTGAAGGAGTTCTTCGACACTGCCGACAAGATCATCTCGGGTGCCAAAATTCCAAAGCTGAGGGTGTTCTCAGCTCATGACTTCAACGTGTATTCCTTCGTGGCAGCGACTAGGGCTCTGCCGAGGCAGGGGGCTCCAAGATACTGTTCTGTGTACTCCCTGGAGTTGAGACGGTGCAGGGAAACTGGGAAGTATTTTGTAGTGGTAAGTTCAATTTTTATTTAGAAGGGGAAATAATAAACCGAACACGCCATCATAAAATTAACTCAGCCACGAATTTTACAACTCGGTAATATTTTTAGTTATGGGGGCATCCCGAGGTTCGGTTTGGCTGGGTTCCTTTTAACCCTATAGATAGAAATAGGAGCCCCGCGCAGCAACCAGACGTCGACTACGCCTTGGTTTGACCTATTTTTTTTTGCATAATTTACTGATCAGTAAATTTATTTGATTCGTGGCTGAATTAGTTATTTTGTGGCCAATGCAGTTTTTTAGTGGACAATAATAATATTTAATAAAAGCCGCTTTATATAACACCATTTGAGTGCTTGGATGGTATTAGATATCTAATGGTATAGTCGTAGCGTTATGTTATGTAACTCATATTTTTAATTCTAACCAGAAGTTCTTGCGATTAGCGGCGTTGACCCAAAGAAACTCTTCGTTCCTCCCTTATATTACATTGGTATAGAATTTGTTATTGTTTTAGCCAGTATACGTTACAACTCCAGAGCAGCCGGAAGCTTACATTGAAATAGAAGATTGTGGAGTAATTTGTGACTATAAGAAGTTCCGAAAACTCACTGCCAAGAATGTGATGACATTAGACCAATACAAATCGAGATGCCAAGATTCTAAAGAGGATGAAGATAAATAATGCAGGGTCACTGATTCAGGCAGATGAAATTTTTTTGTAAGAGAAAAAAACAGATTACAGTTATAAAGCTCTATTCTCTGAACAATCAGTTTTTTTACACCCCCTGTGACGGCAAAATGCAAGATAAAGAATATTCGATCATTTATATATAGTTTTCTTTTGTTACGTTAATCAAAATTGACGAAGATGCGATACTTTTAACACTGGTTCTAAGAAAAAACCATATTGTTTGCATGTGATGTTACAGACCCCGTCACTCGTATTTTGATGCGTTTCATATTTGTAAATATTCATTGTCCAAAAGAAAAATAATGTGTTCATTAATTTTAAAAACTCTAATTGTCGGACTTATTAGATTTGAAATTTATTAATGTTGTCAATTGATATGGCTATTGCAGTGGTTCTGAAGATTAATATCTCCAGAACCACCCTCTTTTTTTTCTCGATATTATGTGTGGTTATTTAGTCTGAACGGCATAAACAAAATGGGCCAAGGGCCGTTCGACCGTAAGTAAAATTTGTCTACGTCCGAAAGGCCCAACAAAAACAACAATATCATCGCAAAAAATGTCGATACAGAGTGGTTAATTAAAATCGATGTGTACATCGAGACTAAACATCGATTGGTTGGATATCCGGCGTCGATACATCGAGGCGGCTTCTATTTGGCTCACTATCGGGATATTCACAGCCGAATAATTCTGTGGTTGCACGTATGAATCTGTTTCTGATGTGTGAAAATATCCGAAGGTGGTATTTCACTTCCTAATGATTCACAGCGGTGAAATCTTCAAAAAATATTCGGGCTGCACTTAATGGTCTTCATAACTTAAAGGCTTGTGGCCATCTGTGTCTCTCGAGTGCTTTTCTTGTATTGATTGACTTCAAAGGTGCATTCAATTGGGTGGATATTGATATTTTACTGGATATCCTCAAATCTATAAATTTCCCTTCTTCCGCTTTAGCCTCATTCAATTCATATCTTTGGGGACACTTGCAGTGTGTTCGTTTCGAGGAGATTTTCTCTGATTAGTTTAGCTTAACCTGGGGTGTTCTTCAGGGTAGCGTTTTCTCTCCTCTTCTGTTTTCAATTTGCATGGACGTGTTTGCCAATTACAATTAAAATACATATATCTTCCAGCTTGAGAATTTAAGACCTCTTAGACGTCATGGGACCTTTGCTCAACAGTGGAATTACCCAAAGTAACAATTTAAGTAGTTCCCGTCCATCGATTCGTAGTTCTGTACGGAAGCTATCGACAACCAGCACACGCGCGACTGAGTCGCTGCTCCGCTCAGCGTGTCACATTCAAGAGGTTTTTCATAGCCGGGTTATATTGAATGAACTTGTGTAGTTCTGCAATCAAATTAGTAGCTATGGATATTGAGTAGCGGTTTGTTGTAGTTGTCGGTTTTGTATTGTTTGACAACGTATCGCAAATGTTGGTGAATTTGGCCATACGCCAACAGTTTCTCTTGTATCGATATTTTGTTTGTGATAACAGTAATTAAAAGTAGAAGGTGGATATGAGTAAATGGCTCATTTAGAAATATTGCCTCTTCTGTTTACAGATTAAATATATCAGAGGCTTAAATGTAAATTAAAAACCTCTTCTTTCTAAAGAAAATAAACACACAAAGAAATCATTCTAACTTTACGAAATTTCAAATATCACCAAATTCTTAACATTTTGAAAAAACTACTGTAGCTTCTTTTTTATAGTGTTGCTTTCCGACCGACTTGCTTAAATTTCTTTATCCAATTTCATAAAAATTCAAAAAAAATACAGCTAATTTTCTCTACTCCTCCGAAGATGTTGAACATTTTCCGCCGTGTAGTTAAACCTGTTCTACTAAATGTTTACTTAAAACTTTCTGTAACTCGCTTACGGTCTCACAACAAATTGGAAAACAAAGTGGTAACGGCAAGGCCATATTCATGAGCGGTAGCGGGTTTCATTTCAGCATCAACGTATTACGTTGCAAATAGACGCTCCCATTGAGGAAGTTTTCGTCTGTAATGTAACAAATCGCAGGTGAGATTTGTACAGACACAAGTAACTGTTACAAATTGTATCTTTACAGTTTGCGCACTATAGATAGATGAAAAAAAGATTGATAAATTTCATAGACCAGAGATTTAGAGGAGATAGATTAAGACTTTGACAAAGATATAACTCTCTTTAGATACTCTACTTAAATATTCAAACGCTTCTCTTATGAAAATGGCAGCTACCTAACGAAATGGAACTTCGTACAGCGGGGAACAGGTTCAGCAAATACGCGAACCAAAATATAACTTGTTTAAAGATTCCATCGGGGAAACTGAACTCCCTACAGATACTGAAAACATGGGTCCGCGTAACTGAAATACGAGTACTGCAGTATTATGTATACCTACCAAACACTATTGTTGGTAGAATTTGTGAATTTCTTGAGATACATATGTGTGCTATCTTACCTACTTGCTAAAGTTTGAACAATGTAGAACTGAGATAATTATTTAACTAATATTACGATAGTTTGGGACGATTGTATCATGGATAGATAATTGTAGCTCAATTACGGCAGAACCATTTGATAAAGGTTTAAATATACTAAAAGCGCCATCTGCCTAAAGTTACCATAACTATTTAAAAGGAAACACGAATTCTACGCATTTGGACGCACTTCGTACTTGAAGTACTCGTTTGTACGGCGCAAGTTGTATGGAAAATTGAAAGCGCCTCTAGTGTACGAACGAAGGGTAATTTTATCTATTAAGTTTATATCAAAGTTCTCCTTTACTTCTTGTCACTAAAAGAGGGCTTAGACAAATGACAATCGCTTAGTAGAATTTCGTATTTCTACGACTTTCAATTTAATGATCGCGGGTCTGTCTCATCAGGTAATTTTGACCCTAGAACTCAAAGGGCTATTGAAGGATAACCGTGGATTTTAGTACAAGTCTGTCAGTACAAGTCCATCCAGTCCCGCCCAAGAAAAAAAAATGTCAGATGTTACACTTAACAATGCGTCTCCTGTTAAGAGGGCTTATTCTGAAAGTTGGCAACGTCGCAAATAGTTGTCAAAAATTAACAAGTTTTAAATAATTTAGCAATGTTACTGTATGGAAATAAGAAATATGGCTCTGTAGTGCACTAAAACATTGTTATAGGAATGCAATTAAAACACTGAATTTGATGTTGTAACCATTTCAGGTATAAAAAAAGCATTTGGAAGGTTTCCAAATACGTTTTTTACATCTAAAACTATATATTCGGTGTTACGATATTAATTATTGCATTCCCTTATCAATGTTTTAGTGCACTACAGAGCAATATTTCTTATTTACATACAGTAAATTTGCCAAATTAATTAAAACTTGTAAATATTTGACAGCCATTTTCGACGTTGCCAACTTTCTGGTTATGCGGCCTTAAGGCGCGGTCTTATCTCATATTCCCAAAAATTGGTTTCTTAGAACGTCGAGTATGACGTAATGTAATAAAAATAAGCAACGCGAAAAATACAGTGAACAGAGAAGGGTATAAAGAAGAATTTAAACCGAACAGAATAATAAATAAGAGTTTGATATTCCCAATAAAAATTGGGAAGTTGTAGCACAAAAATAAACTTTGACGTCGAAGATCTCTGTATTTCCAGAGATAACAACAGTTTTTTTTTAAGAATTTAGTAGGTTTTTCATTTTTTTTAAACTTTAACCGAACCATTATTTAATTTTATGTCTATATTTTAAATAATCTAAAGAAAAGCAGTAAAATAAATGCCCATTCGCAGCTTACGTCACATTTCAACACAAATGTCATTTTTTCAATTTTCAATCTTATTGACGCTCCATAGTGGTGACAATAGTTTACGCGGTCATAAGCGATTAAAATCGTAGTCAGTCCGCGTCTTAAGCCTCATTTAGACGATGCAAGAATTGCATGCACGTTTGATTAAATCGCGGTATTTGTTTTTTTAACAGAATTCATTCTCCATTAAGCCTCTTCGTACACAACGCGACGCAAGTCTCCGATATCTTACAACTTTGGTATCCACTGACCTGTGCCTGTGTACGAACCTCTATGGATTTGTATTGCGATAGTTACCTCCACAATGTGGTCAAACCTTGCATGCAATATCATGCAGCGTGTAAACGGCCTCTAAGGCTCGCTAATTTTTTTTTGTTGCAGTTTTGTTGAAGTTAAATTTTAGTTTTTTTCCCAACTTTTCTTTAACCGCAGTAACAGTTCCTGTATTCAGAACACACTGCAAGCACAGTTGCCTCTTTAATTTTCAATAAACAAAACAATAGCCATTGTTCACGTATTCTTTCATACGTAATGAGTTCCAACGAATAGCTATCTAAAACTCCTTTGTTCTACAGATTATTAAAAGTCTTTTCTTAATGTTCTAGCTAATATCTTGGATATCGGGTAGATAGCTCCTAGATTGCTTTCCTTTGCATGCATGAATTTTCTTGCTTAGCTTTTAGATTTTCTTCAATTGAGGATTCTTTTTAACAAAGTTCAAAATAGAAGAGTTCTCAGTTCGACCCGTATATTACCCGTAATATATGTATATATTTTAATTGATGCAGTTTTTCATGAAATGTTACATAATGGAGAAGATTTGGTATACAACAATAATGGATGTCCCGTGACGTTGTGAGCATCGGTCTGTTATTGCATATTTGGATGGTTCATTTCAAAGACGCTGATTTTATTTAAATACTGCCGGGCCGATTATTCTATGTAAAAAAATTACAAAAAGACAAAATTTGCGTTGAATATCTAAACTGAAAAGTGTTAGATAAAAATGACTGTTTATTTTTTTAAAAAGGGACCGATTTCGAAAACAAACACAAAAAAGTTTAAAATCATTTCTTTGTGTATGAATTTGAAATTGGTTTTCCTTTAAAAAAGATATTTTTATGTTTAGGTACAGAAATATTGGCTCAGAGATGATAGTCCTGTAATAATAATAGCACACAGAATACCGTTTACCCCAGAATTACGTGTCAAAGGAATAATTTTCCAGTTAAACGCGGACGAAGCCGCTGTCTACAGCTAGTATTACAATAATAGAGAAGTTTCATTAAGAATTTTTCATGTATTATTCCATTGCAAAGGGAAATAAATAAACTCAGTGCACGCAAGCATTTCCTAGCACATTTTCTATGCGACAGTAGGATATGGAATCTGTCTCCTTTGTTTTGCCCAGGGAATCATTTAATATACGAGAAATAGACAAGAAATTCTTAGTAATATGATTAAATGAGGCACATTCCCCAGTAGAGATTTATGCTGAAAACATGAAAGTGGTGTATGAACTTTATTTGGTATGTTTTTGTTTTTATTAAAGATTAACTGTTTTTTTTTATTGGCAGGGACATGTGATGAGGAGGGATGACACTCATGTGACTAAGATAGTGATGAGTATAAATGTTGATGGATGGAGAGGAAGAGGAAGGCCAGAGAAAAGATGTATGGATTGTCTAAGGAATGATATGAAAGAAAAAGGAGTACCTAAGTGATACTGTGACGTCTGATAGGGCAGAAAGGAAGAAAAAAACGTGTTGCGTCGTACCCAAGTAAAATGGGATGAGGGCAGGAAGATGGACTTGGGCCCCAGATTACCTGATAGATTTTCTGTGTATGTTCCTAACTGCAGGTGGTATCGTAAAGGCCTCTAAAAGGGATTACGCCAAGAGGATTTGCAGAGGGTGTTTCTGACAATGCACTGCATAAGTAAGGTACGAAGGTACTTAGGTAGAGGATCCATTTGGATGACAATGACCTATGAGGGTCTTAATTAAAACTTTGCCAGAATCATAATATAAATAAAAACTTTAAAAAAAAATTAACCGCCTTCAAAAACAACCACAAAATAGGGTAAAATAACCTACAAAATAACTTTTCTTTCGGAAGTCGGTGGCTTTGTTTTTTTTATTTCGCTGTCTTTTATGCCACCGACTTCCGAAAGAAAAGTTATTTTGTAGGTTATTTTACCCTTTTTTGTGGTTGTTTTTGAAGGCGGTTATTTTTTTTTTTTTTTAATGTTTTTTATTTTACTCTTTTTAGTTTAAATATTTAACCCAAATTCTTGTCAAATACATCATTTTCTTACATGTGCACTAGAATTTGGTAATCCTTAGCACCGGTATTAACATCGCTCATGTACACAATAAGCTAATAAAATTCCCTATCAAAAACTGCTGAACCGATTTTGATGAAACTTGCAGTGTTCCCTAAAGTGAACTATTCCTCGTACAAGAAAATAAGAATTTTGAAAATCGGTCCACAATTGGTGGAGTAATCGCGTAACAAACACTCAAAAAAGTAAAGATCATCACATAATCCATCAATAAAAATGCTCACAAAATAAAAAGTACTGAACCAAATGATTTTATTGTTACTTAAACATGAAATTGATACAAAATTATTTATGTACATTAAAAAACTAAATTAACAAACCTAAAAATAATTACTAAAACTAACAAAGAGCAATAATTATGTACAAGAAATAAAAAGAAAAGAAAAACACTCAAAGGGCGTCAAAGAATTCGTCCACATCGCTGTCAACGGGAACAGTGCCCAGAACGCTGGCAGCATTGCCACGTTGTATGGCAATGCTGATTCGTTGGCCTAGAAATAGGCCAGCCCTCTGGTCACCTGAAGAGTCGACTAATCGCCTGGCGATATCATTAAAAACTTTGTGAGCGTTCGGACCCCATGGCCCTAGAGTTTCAACCCCAAACGGCTCAAACACATAGCTACTAGCTAAGCCAATGTATTTGCGCCGCTTGGAGTTTTCAGCACCTGCAGCAGCAGCGCCAGCACAACACGCTGTACTAGGAAGATGGGAACGCTGAACCAAATTGTATGAAATTTTTATGGGACCAAATTGCAAGTATACTGCATCGAACGAAAAAAAAGAATTACACTAATCGGACCAGAAACCTCTGAGTAATCGGTGTACATACATAAAACATACCGACCGAATTGAGAACCTCCTCCTTTTTTTGAAGTCGGGTAAAAAAGCAATTGAATAGATTAAAAAAATATTTTTGTGTATCTTCGATCATTAAGTAAATATATAACATTTCGATTATAAAGAGATATTACTCCAGGCTATTTTTTGAGCATTAGTTAACTTAACATTAGTTAAAATAAAATGATACATTTTTTTGCATAATTTTATTTAAAATGTTCAGGATTTCAACTAATAGTAAGTTTAACAGTGGATCAAAGAACTGTACCCTGAGCACGAGTTTTCAGTATTTGAGACGTAAAGTAAACTGGAACTTTGACAACTTCAAATTGACAATTTTCAAGGAAAAAATTAGTTCCTTCTTCGCAAACCAGAGGCGCTGTTCCATTTTTTCATACAAAAAAAACGCTGTAAATACAGAAAAGACGCTGTAAAGTAAAAGAGTGAAAACTCGTGCTAAGGGTACTGGCCCTGAGGTTGAATTTCTCTCATGTGATTTTTAAGTAGGTACTTACCGTGAGGTAATGATGGCGGACAAGTAGTCGATTAAATTAAAAACTTATTAAAAAACCTCGAAAGAGTTTTTTTATTAGATTTTCCATGAGAAGAAAAAGCTCCGACACTTTTGTATAAAATACAGTTTTCTAATAAGCAAACTAATGAGTCCTTTGCCTCGATAAAGACGATAGTGTTGTGTTGTAATCGATATTAATTCAGGTGACACACCGCCCTAGCGATTTAATAGAGTCTGCACCGCTGCACGTAAATAAGGAGATTGCCCTACAAAGGCGACTAGGGATGGGACGAAAAATCGATAGTATTTTTGTTTGTACATTATTTTGACAAACTATAACGGAGCTTCTAGTAATAAGACCTCCATTACTCAGATACTGGGTTATGCTACCCCATAATAGCTGTTAAACAAATGAAATTAAATACTAGATCAATACATATTAAAAAAACAAAGTTTAAAATTTAGTACAAAAGTTTGCCTCCTCGCTCGATAGATGGCGTTGTTCGTTCACCGTCTATTTCTGAATCGCGCTATGGTTTCGTTCACACGGAGAGTATTGGTCGCGAGCGAGTGACGTCACTCTTCGTGCCTCAATCTATTGAGTAAGGAAATTATTGGGCCTTGGTAACTCTTGGCAATGTCCTATTAAGGGCGAACTTATTTTTGGATGGTATAGGTCGTCCCAGGGACTGCTCGCCTACTTTGTGGGCGGTCTCGGTGAAGCGATCTATCCTGTAATTCCTGAAAATGACTGAAAATCAGGCTAACAGTGCTCTACAGTCTACAATGTTTAGACGCATGTATCATGTGGGCGCTGTCTGTTGGTAAATATTAGCGATACTTTGTATGAACGTGAAACGTGTCGATTCAACAAAGATGGTGGCGTTAGTTCCATGTTTGGCCACGCGCCAAATAATCCTTGTTTTTTAGTTAGAGAACAGATTCATTACGTTTGTAATATTTTTGTTTCTAAACAGCTTGACCGAGTTCGATGTTTTTTTGTGCTTCTAATAGGTTATCGGGTTAGTTTTTAAGTAAGTCTTGAGTTGGACCCGGTAGGTGGCGCTATTATCGACATCCATAGAATTTTAAACAACCAGTCTGTTGGGACGACTAAGTGTAAGCAAGACATTTTTTTTCTTTCTAGTGTAAGCATAACATAAACGTGTTTATGATGTTATAAAAATGTTAATACATACATCTATTCAACTCCAAAATATGGAAATAAATTATTTAACGCCAGTATTGGCTGAGGAATTAGGCAGAGATGTATCTGTATTCACACTTTAGGTTTGATTATTTATTTTAATTTGTTTTGTATCATTTTATTGCCATTTTTTTTCTATGTGAATCTAAATTTATTAATTATCGGGCAGATGACCACTAGTAGTGCCTTTTTAGGGTTCCGTACATCCGAATGAAAAAACGAAACCCTTATAAGATCACTCGTTTGTCGGTCCGTCCGCTTTTCATAGTCAATTTCCTCTGAACCTATTTGACTGATTAAGTTGTTTGGTAAACATATCGATTCCTATGGCCCAAAGGCAGTGGTGTATTTTTTTTGTGATGTTAAAATAACAGTTTCAGAGTTGTTCAAGAAAATAGACGAAAAATGAGCGCCTCAATCTCCGCAACTAAATAAACTTCCTGTAATGTATAAGTAAAGGCCTTTATTTATAGATTACAGGAAAATTATAGAGAAGTCCATGATCTCAAACATTTTTTTTAGTTATAGATAATGGTTCGGTACCCTTCTTGCACGAGTTTAACTTACACTTGGCCCGTTGGCCGTTTTTTTAATTTGTCAAAGCACCGTTTTTTTTCATATGTTTGCATTGTTATCGATAGTGGAGTTTACTAGTTTAATTTTTACTTTTAATTATAAAATCTGATATTATTAACTATTAATAAACGCATTAATTAACATACACGACGCGCATCGTAAAAAAAAATAAGTACGGTAGACGCTATCTCATTATACAACATTGATTTGGCTGTAATGTCAACGTTTTGTTTATAAGTAGTTAGAAACTAGTCCAAGAGAAGGCGCATGATACCGGAAAACGTTCAAACGAGGGAATAGAAGACTCAGCTTTCTGAGTGTGAGTTGCAGTAGCCTAATTGGTAAGGTGTCTGGATTACTTATCCGAAAGACGCGAGTTCTAATCCTAACTGCAGCTGAATTCTTTTTTCCTCAAAAATTATCTTTAGGCATACCTACCTATATTATACAGGGTGGTCCAGGCCAGGTGGATATAATTTCTTTTAGGTAGTCCGTTTAGGGACCTATTTGTACCCGCCAGAAAAATTACTTTTAATTGAAGTTTCCGAAATATCTGTCGATTTCAAGGAGAGTAAATATTCTTGCATTGATATGAAATTAAATACACTTCAAATTTGCAGATCAGTATGATTTTTTTTCTTTCTGGAAGAGTACAATGTCTAAGTAAGCTCCTAAAATAAAAATATAATATATTTTTTTAAGTTAAAAGAAAAAAAAATCATAAATTAAACATTAAAAGTGGTGATATTTCGAAATTTACAAAAAAAAAAAATCATATCTTGTAAGTGGGTGACAAGGGATTTTTTCCTGGCGGGTACAAATAGGTCCCTAAGGCGACTACCTCAAAAAAAAAATTATATCCATCTGGCCTGGATCACCCTGTATTTAATCTGTAACTGTGTACACAAAGAGAAAACTATGGAATATTTTTCTTACGTATATCATATCGACTGTGATAACGATATGATTGTTTTGATGCCCTATCACTATCCTAGTTCAGGGACTCGAGCCAACGTAATGCCGGTATATTGAAGCAAAATATATCTTGTATAGGAGTGCAGATACCGGCAGGCGCTATTGCACCTATCGAATAATGTCTACCTACGTATGGGTGTAGTGTTTCTATGGTAAAAATGAGAAATTTTTTCAAGTATGCTGATATCTTTTCTTAGGTCAAAATATCATCAAATTAGGTTCCTTTACTTTGTGTAATTTATTTCAACACCACTGCTCTCAAAACGGTGAAGGAAAACATCGTGAGGAAACCGGCATGTCCTAGAACCAAAAATTCGAAGACATATGTCATCTACCAATCCGTACTGGGCCCGCGTGGTAGATTACGACCCACTCCCTCTCACAGAGAGGAGGCCTGTGTCCCAGCAGGTGGGAATATTTATAGGCTGATGATGATGATGATAAGTTTCCCCGTCCTGGGTAGAGCAGAAGTGAATATCAGACTTGTCTGACTAAAAAACAACTTTTTCTTTTAGTTGCATTTTGCGTTTCAGCGCCGGGCACGGCGACCTTTTACCACGTGATTGATTCCATCGAATCACCCATTAACTGAAATGGTCCATTTTATTGTATGTTTTAAGAAACCATTTCATGTACACACATTTTCATGTTCATGTTTTTTTTGTTTCATGCACACTACACTATGCACTATTGCCACTGTAATATTTAACGACGCTTTTTTTTTCGAAATTTTGGCTTTTAGTAAATTAATCTATATTTGAATAGTTCTAAGGAACTCCTTTTTACGAAAATGACGTGATATTAAAGCTGTGTGTTTTGGTACAGTTAAAGTTTTATCATATTTATTTCAAACTTCTTACATATGACTGTGATGCAGACAAACATAGAAGGTGCTAAATAATATTTTTTATGAATTAGAAAATATACCTAAAAGGAGAATTGCAGAAGCTAGTAAGTAGGTATTGGTTTGAAATTGTATAATTTAGAGCGCGGCGCCTTATACGAGTAGCTCGAAATAATTGCGGTGCGGCGTCGCACCGCACACTTTTACCGTATCGTGTGGCCTCGCTTTTACTGATTTACTTTTAATACCACCATTAAAATATTTAAAAGATGTCAGAACTTAATGACAGTTACCATTTTATTAGGATGCCAACAGACAGTCATTTTTCAAAGTTTCTCAGTTGAACAAAGACAATTATAATACTTAATGTTTTAATGACTCTTAAAACAATTAAGGTCAATTGTTGCCGAGCATCCATTTAGTAAAACGTTCGTCTTCCAACGAAATGTATGAATGGTCTGTTCTAAAGTTGTGGTCTTGGTTTCAGCGACTTCTGTTGCTTTGGTCATAAGACTGTTCAGTATTCAGGCAGGCAATCCAGCCGCACTATGCCCAGGCCACTGATTCCCGAAAGCGTGTCGTCATGGCAATTGGAGGTGGCTACTTCTCGAGTCCGGCCCTGGGGGTCTAATCTCTATAATAAGCACGAAAGCAGTGGTTTCGGCTATTGTTACGGGCGTTTTCTACGCCTCGTCACATCGAGAGAGACAATTTGACAGATAGCTCCACTGCATAAAAAAATCTGGGTACTTAATTTTTAACCGACTTCAAAAAGGAGGATTCGACGGTATGTTTTTTTTTTTTTGTATATTTGTTACGCGATTACTCCGCCAATTGTGGACCGATTTTTAAAATTCTTTTTTTGTTCGGAAGGAGGTACTTCTGAGGTGGTCCCATAGGTACCAAGTTGGGATCTGATGATTGGATCCTGGAGAAATCGAGGGCAACCCTCGAATATTATAGGCCGACACACCGTTTTTCGCAAATTTTATAAAGTAATTTAAGTACTTGCGTATGGTAATCATAATTTCATGTACCTGAGCTGATGATGGAAGGTAGAACTCCTTAATAGTAAGGAGTAGGCATCGACTGATTTAGTTTGAGTTCGCATATCTCTGGAACTACAAGTCCGATTTAAGTAATTCTTATTTTGTTGTACTCGGTATCATTTAACTTAGGGAATATTGCAAGTTTCATCAAAATCGGTTCAGTAGTTTTTGAGATAGGGAATTTTATTAGCTTATTGTGTACATGAGCGATGTTAATACCGGTGTTATGGATTACAAAATTCTAGTGGACATGTTGTATTTGACAAGAATTCGGGTTGAATATTTAAACTAAAAAGAGTAAAATAAAAACTTTTTCAAAAACAAATGTAACCGCCTTCAAAAACAACCATAAAAAACGGTAAAAAAACCTACAAAATAACTTTTCTTTCGGAAGTTGGTGGCAAAAAAAAGACAATGAAAAAAAGACATGACACCGACTTCCGAAAGAAAAGTTATTTTGTAGGTTTTTTTACCGTTTTTTATGGTTGTTTTTGAAGGCGGTTACATTTGTTTTTGAAAAGGTTTTTTTTAAATGCAATGTTGTTGTACGACACTAGCGCTACGTCAAGTTTTCTAAGTCCGAAAACCTTTGTTATGTGTCCGAATTATTTTGACGTTAGGTCCTACAAGGAGCTGTGATTGATAAACCTTATCATACAAATAAGTACATTAACTTTATGCATTTAAGGTTCATTTTTGAAACTTGAATTCGCTCTATGAATCTGGCTGATTTCTTTTTCTTTTGAGTCGAACCGATTTTCTGTTTTAACACGCTTGCACTAACACCACACCGCGTATCCGTTGACCCTACATTAAAACCGCCGACAAATCTGTGCGATTATTTCGAGAACTTGCCCAAATCGAGTTTCGAAAGTCAGAGCCATCATAAATTGTTTGAAATAGCCTTAAGTTTCAAATGTAATCGCTGGGAACGCCCTTAGAAGCTATTTGTAATTTCCAATGGAATTGAGTGAAGGAGATAGACGTATTCAGGAAATATAGAGCTTGTTCAAGGCCGGGGAGCGTTGAGACGGGAGAGTTGACTTGCTGTTTCGTAACGGGGTCAGTTTTTACTTATTAGTTTATTTATTCGTTTATTACACTTATTGTATGTTTTAAATATTTTCACAAAAACACTTAAATATATCAAAAAAATGGCAGTTCATCAGCATTGGGAACAGGGTCCGGGCTACCGGTAGTCAGGCTCCTGAGACTTGAGAGAGGAACCTCCTAATAATAAGGGCCGTGTCCAGCGGCCAAGTGAGAGTACTTATTACTTATTTATTGTTATCGTAGTCGAGTGTTGGCACTGGTGGCTGAATCGGGGTCGACTGGCGGTCCAGTACAAAAAACAGTCAACCCCGACCACTTGACCCGGTGGTCAAGTGGTCAGGGTTGACTGTTTTTTGTAATCTGAAACTATCGATATAAAAATATAAAACATCAATCAATCAATGAGCCTTTTCGTCCTGAAATATTTAACGTTTTTTCTTTTTTTTTCTTAAAGTACGTCTCTTAGTTCAGTGTGCCTTCTAGCATAGGCCTCCTCTAACATCTTCCATTGCTTCCTGTCTTTGGCTACTCTTCTCCAGTTGGGACCAGCTGTTAACTTTAACTCATCCTTCCGTCTCTAAAAAATATGAAACATACCCACCTGTTAATAATTTGTTAAACTACTTAATAAATCGCTTATTAATAATTATGTCTTATTAATAATTCACTTATTAATAACTGTCGGCACGGTTAGGTTATGGTTAGATGCTTACGGCGCAAAGCTAAACGATCGACTGCGATGCTGCGTGTCGCAGGTTCGATTCCCGCACGGAACCAATATTTTTATGATCTGCAAGTAGTTGTATCGGGTCTGGGTGCTTCTATATGTGAGTTTACATGTTTGTAAACGCATCCACGTCACAGAAGAAATTCTTAGTGTAGGGCAATGTTTTAAATAGATTAAAAATAAGACCAAGTCACGGTCCCGATTGCTATATCATTTAAGCGTTGTACCTACTCCACTACCTACCTATTTTATTGTATTATATATATAAAAAACCCTCCTTCAGTCGCAGTCAGATAAAAATCAGGAGGATCGTAGTTCAGCAAACGCCCATTTCACCATTTTAGCAAAACTTACCACAATGAAATCGGCTTTAATTTTAATCAACAGTGGCAACCACCAGAAAAAGCGCTGAGACAATGAAGCTCGACGTGTCCCGGAGAATGAATTCATCTGTCTTGGATCCTGTCTGATAACTTACTAGTCGAGCACCAAATCATATTAAACGAAGCACCAAGAAAATTACGGGCAAACTTTCTGTGCGTGATTGACCCACTATAACCAACTTTACAACGTCGGCCCGATAATTTCATATTACTGTAATTCACGACTTTTGAAAATTAATCCCACACCCATTTTATCTGATGCAAAACAATGCCAAATTCCCATACAATCAATAATTCATTACAGCGCCATCTGTTATCAACTGTTTGTAACTATGGTGCCTCACCTGTTTACTAGATGGCGTTACGGGTATCATGTTTTGTATTTCGCAAAGGACATACTAATTTATGAGGACTTGAGGATTTTAGCGCTTGTCTTTTGTTGTGATTAAACAACATTAATTTTGGGTTTTCGTCACAGATGTCGTTAGCGGGGTATTCGTATGATATTTAAGAAGGTAAATAGGTTTGAAGGTAAACTGTTTGTAAGTATAATCTTATCGAAACATAAGAATTTAAAACATGTGTCTAGAACTATTCTTTATTCTGCCCGCGGCTATGTTCCCTTTCAATTCGGAAATGATACCACGGGAGTTCAAACCAAATACTTATATATTATACATATGTAAAAATACAGCTTTGCTCGTGGATATTTCGAAAATTATCCCAAGGAAACGAAATCCCTTCAGGCATGCGGGCGGCGAGTAATGGGAGACTTCCGTCCGATCATGGACCATGGTCCATGCCCGGGTCGACGGAGCGATGTGTTCCACGCGCGCCTTAAAGAGTCTCAGCATGTAGACGGAGCCCCCCTTTCGAGGACCAAAGCCTGCCGGGGTCGCGGGACTTATCGCATTACCCCGGAACGTAAAGGGCTATTGAAGGATACCGTGGATTTTAAATCAGTACGAGTCTGACCGTCCCTCCCGTCCCACCCTGGATGGGAGGACTAATTTGATGGTTTACCACGTAAAAAAATATTATAGTAATTATAATTAACACTTATATAAGTAGTATGACACTAGTTATACAACACTGGGACCCGGGATCGTGGGAGTGTCTTGAAAGGGCACCGCAGCCCTGGAACCAAAGGGCATGTGAATGAACATTGTGGTTATAAGGCAGTAATCCTTTACGCTATAATGCGCACAGCAAAAGAAAAACTCACTAGCTGTGTCTATATTCCCGAACGCATATAGGTAACCCGAATCTCCTCAAAGTTAGAGTGAACAGGCTTCTTCTGGGTAAGCTCGCTCCATCTTGGGCTTTGTCTTTTGTCTGTGTCACCTCTGACCTAGAGTCAAGAGTAAAACATAAAAAACGTAGCTTTAAAAATTAAAATATTAATTTAATTTAATCTGAAAAGCTTTTGTATTTGGGCAATATCGGAAATGATTTATTTTTATTTTAAACTAGCTTTTGCCCGCGACTTCGTCCGCGTGGAATAGTTACTTTGGGCTAACGTTAAATTTAACCCGGATTTCGAAGCATTCTTCATTGGCGCTCCGCTCCTATTGGCCTTAGCGTGATGATATATAGCCTATAGCCTTTCTCTATAAATTGACTATTTTATACCTTCGGCCGCGAGACGCGTCGAGCGCGGCGACCGATTCTCAAAAATAATCCTTATAGCATGATTCAGTATTCACGCGCAATGGCTTATTGGCGTATTTCATGTATAACTTTGGTGTTTCTGTACTGATTTATATGATTTTTTTTATGGAGCAGTTAATTAACACTCCATTACACGCGCCCCTGTTTGGGACGTGACTGCTCGCGCGCTCTACATATGTAGAACAATTTTTTGTTAAAATTTTCAAGGGGCAATGTTTTTTTTTTGGGATTTATATAAATATCATACGAAAGTTTACTTCAATAAGAAACTAAAACACATAAAACATAACTGTTAACATTTGTAAGGAACTTAATATCAAGCTTCTTGTGAATTTGGAGAAAAAATGTTCTTTTTTTACCATTTGACTTTCTCAGGCTTCTTATTTTACTTGCTCATATCCTCCACAGTGTCCGCATCATTTTTACAATAGACAGGACACAAAAGAACCTGATTTTGAGAACAAATCCACTTGTCAAGGGTGTTACATTGTTTTCTGGTGTACTTATTGCGCGCTCCATCACAAAGCGAACATGTCCCAATGAGACTAGTATTGGGGGCTTATACTTTGACATAGTTGTAATTCAGATGGCTTATTTATACTCAAAAGCATTTTTCCATTAATTTTCATTGATTTTGTAATACTTTCAATAGCTATTTTGCTTTCTATGCATAGTGTGATAGGCGAAATCCAAGTCCATATAACGCAGTCCATTCGCTTTTGACTAAGCACCCGAATGGTCATTCCTTGTCCTTTTCCTTAGTCCTTTTTTATTGTATGTACTATAAAATCTTTTGTACCAGTTATATTCATTATATAAAAAAAAATATTAGAGGCTATCGCTTCAGTTTCCGGAGACGTCGCAAATATTAGACAGTACGTCTGTGAAATATGGTTATTTTGGTTTAAAATAATATCAAAGTAAAATTAAAACCATATAAACATTGATTTCATACTTAAAATAAACACTTACATTAAATACACATAAAGGGTAAACTTCGGAAAAAACTGTCACGCGAGTGCTCGCGCGCTCTACTATTGTAGAATTTTAGTTTTGGCGTGAAATTACTAACAAACACGGTCGCGCAGGTCGCTGCAGGGATGCTAATAGTGATCACTAGTTAGTAATAGAGGAATACTATGAGTGAGGGCTCTAGATACACATAGTTTACGTTAAAATTCCACGAAATGCATGAGTGTTCTACAATAGTAGAACGCGCGACTAATGGAGTGTTAATGTTAACTTTTTCAATTAGGGGTGACTGAGAGTGTTATAAACGTAAGAGTATTCAAATGTAATCAGAAAGCTTCGAACTGCTAAGCTATCGGGAGTTACACGTGTTATTGTGAGTCAACCATAAAAGATAGACATATGCTGTCGTGGGGTATTTTTTATATAATTTTAAGGAGAAAATTTCCGTCATAAATGATTTCTGTGTAGCTTAACCATTAGGGTTGCACACGCGACGGAAGATTAAAAAACCCACGTTTTTAAATGTCCTAAAAATAAGAAAATAACCCTACGGGGCTGAGAGAGGGGCCACTCAAAACGTGGGGGCGTAAATTATTTAAGGAATTATTTATGAGATATTTACATGACGTGTATAGCTCGTGGGCGTAACTTGCAAAGATACGCCCCCACGTTTTGATTGGCCCATCTCTCAGCCCTGTAGGGTTATTTTCTTATTTTTAGGACATTTAAAAACGTGGGCTTTTAGATTTTTTAAATTTATTAATTATTTTATTATTTTTATCTTTGTTCATCGGGTTTGAAGGTACCCTGAAAATTTCAGCCTGCTAGCTTATCGGAAAGTGCCTCAAAATTGAGTTGCAAAAATCCAACCGGAACGACAAAACGTGGGAAAAACACGCTTTGAGCACCCACTAAATATTATACTTTTTTTTAGTCTTCTTCATATTCAAACTTAATTTACTTCTTATCCGCCAACTTGGGACGGCTGCCATGTTGGATTTAGGTCACGTGATATTTTTTTTCGTATCCCATTCAGCAAACCGTTTCGTTTAATACCCATATCATGGGGATGCATTTCAAATAGCCGATCCGCCATCTTGGATGTCCGCCATGTTGGATTTAAGACACGTGACTATTTTTTTCATATTCCTGACAGCAAACCCTTTCATTTGATACCCATATCTTGGGGGTGCATTTCAAATAGCCTGTCCGCCATCTTGGACGTCAGCCATATTGGATTTAAGTCACATGACTATTTTTTTCGTATTCCTGACAGCAAACCCTTTCATTTGATACTCATATCATGGGGGTGGATTTTAAACAGCCAGTCTGCCATCTTGAACGTCCGCCATATTGGATTTAGGTCACGTGACTATTTTTTTCGTATTCCCGACAGCAAACCCTTTCATTTGATATCCATATCATAGGGGTGCATTTCAAATAGCCTGTCTGCCATCTTGGACGTCCGCCATATTGGATTTAAGTCACCTGACTAAATTTTCGTATTCCTGACAGCAAACCCTTTCATTTGATACCCATATCATGGGGGTGGATTTTAAACAGCCAGTCTGCCATCTTGAACGTCCGCCATATTGGATTTAAGTCACGTGACTATTTTGTTCGTATTCCCGACAGCAAACCCTTTCATTTGATATCCATATCATAGGGGTGCATTTCAAATAGCCTGTCTGCCATCTTGGACGTCCGCCATATTGGATTTAAATCACGTGACTATTTTTATTTCGTATTCCTGACAGCAAACCCTTTCATTTGATACTCATATCATGGGGGTGGATTTCAAACAGCCAGTCCGCCATCTTGGGTAGGCCGCCATATTGGATTTGTAATGACGTTTCTTAGCTAGTCATGTATTTTCATCAGAACTCAGAGCATGTGCAAAATTTCAGTCTGCTAGCTTATCGGAAAGTGCCTCAAAATTGAGTTGTAAAAATCCAATCGGAATCCCTTCACTGCTCTGCTCCTATTGATTGTAGCGTGATGAAAAGTATACTATAACCTGCTCAGGAGTATGAAAAATAATTGTACCAAGTTTCGTTAAAATCCGTCGAGTAGTTTTTGTTTCTATAGCGGTTATACAGACAGACAGACAGACAGACAGACAGACAGACAGACAGACAATAATTTTACTGATTGCATTTTTGGCATCAGTATCGATCCCTAAACAACCCCTGATAGTTATTTTGGAAATATATTTAATGTACAGAATTGACCTCTCTACAGATTTATTATAAGTATAGAAGATAGATAATTAGGTAAATTAGAAGATTAATAATCAAACTTCTAAACATAATAATCCTTTTAACCAATTTCGGCTCCGGCGGCGACCAATTTCAGCGGAAATCAGTCATCTTTATAGTACCAGCGTGTGCGGGACATATTAGGCTGAAGACAGACGAGCGTAAATTTTTTGGGTAGTGAGTCGCATAATTTCGTGTTTAACAGTGCAGACCACTAACTCCCACGTTTTTTTTGCGTTGCGAAAGACTTTTTCTATGAAAGTGACCGAAACTCTGCGACTCACGACTCACAAAAAAACGCTCGTTTGTCCTTACCCTTATAGTCACAGAAATATTGCAAACAGGAGAAGTGGCAAGGCGGCGGCGGCGTGTCGGTTACCATGTGGTGCTGAGCGTTTCGCTCAGCTATTGACTTGTACTTTATTCTTGTTTTCCTACATTACTCCGACTGTATTGTTTTTGCATTAAATACATTGCTCTTTTACAACCACCTCGGTCTATCACTGAGTGACTGGACAAGCAATGTAAAACTGACATAACGATACCTCACCAAGCCGTAATGTCGCATGGTGCGTCCGTTGTATTTGAGCGGGAGAGTCGTATCCGCCCCCCGTGTCGCGACAACACACAATGATAATTGTTTTAATGTGAGTCAATTATACGGAAAAAGTACGCTGTAGTGTAAAGAATTAGGTTCATATTTACGGGGTACGTGTGTGCACTTGTTCGTAGTATTGTTTTGACAGAACTGTGTGCGCAATATTAGCGTCATGGAGGGGCAATTGTGGCTTCACCGGATTTGTATACATTTTTAATTCCACGCCATATCTCCTTCTTTAATATATCTATGCTTATAGTAGTGGTGTGTGCGCAGGCACAGGTGCGCTCTCTGTTTCTTTACTCTCATAATCCGTTGGGACGGCAATCCGACACGACCGCAGAGAGAACAGGCGCACGATCGACAGCTTAACGTGCTTTCCAAGGCATAACCCGAGTATTATACCGCTAACATCCAAACTCCGGACTGCCACTGAGTAAATTGAAAAACTCAAAAACACTTTTTGCTCTTCACGGGAATAGAACTCAGGACCCCATGCACAACAGTCGGCTTGCAAACAGATACTGACGCCGTTACGTCAACCTACTTCTATCTGTCGAATATCTTTAATAGATTTTCAACCTTATCACAATACTGGAAGGCTAATCATCATCAGCCTATAATGTTCCCACTGCTGGGACACAGGCCTCCTCTCTGTGAGAGGGAGTGGGCCATAATCCACCACGCGGGCCCAGTGCGGGTTGGTAGATGTCACATGTCTTCGAATTTTTGGTTCTAGGACATGCCGGTTTCCTCACGATGTTTTCCTTCACCGTTTTGAGAGCAGTGGCGCCTGGCGAGGTTCGAACCCACGACCTACAACTCGTAAGTCGGGACCGATACCACTGGGCCACCATTGCTCTCAATGAAGAAAGGCTAATGTTCGATTGGTATTTGACATATTCGGGTAGGTTGACCTGCAGCTGGCGTCTGTACAAACCTCTCAACAAGAGGTAACAATTTTAATATTACTTGTAAAACCCACACTGACTGCCAATTAAGCGTCCTAAACTCGATTCCTTTGGCAAAATTTTTAATTTTAGGTCAGGAATTTATTTTTGAGAGCGTTATGTTTTGAGAATGACTTCGATTATCGCAATCTATTATCTAACTGTTTAATTTATTATCAAAATAAAGGTTTTGTTACAACAAAATTCCTTGTTGGGGTAAATGAGGATAAAAAGGGGGTGAAACTTGGGGTGGGGTGCAATCGACCCCCGGGGTGCATGTAAATTATGGTTCTCTTCTGGATTGGGTCAAATGCCAAACGAAAATAGTGATGTAAGGTGGTATTTTTATGTCGATACTTTTATAGTTTAATTATGTTAAATCCATAACGAGGAGCTCGGGGCTAAATAATTACAGCCACACGGGCCGATGTTCAGGGTTAAGCCGCGCTTGCCGAGGTTGGTCTGCGAATCCGCAGACCAACCTCGGCACCCATCGGTGACTGTTTGTTATAGCAAGTTTTCTCCGTGCCTCGGAAAGCACGTTGGTCCCGGCTGTCATTTGTAGATCTTTGACAGACGTTAATAACGGTCAGAAGCTCGAAAGTCCGACAGCCAGTCTTACCATGGGGTGTCGTATTACCCAGTTACTGGGTTGTACAGGTCCGATGAGCAGTCGCCCCATGTAACAAGAGTGTCAACACCGACATTGTGCGGGGAAAGCTGCACCTGCAACACATAGCGCACCTGGCAATCGTTCAGCCACTCCGCCAACCATACATTCGTACCTTCAACCAACCGTTAAATATGTGAATCTTCAGATGTAATATGCTACACGCAGAGTAATGTCTGGCTACCTATACGAGAACTTCTGGTTGCAACCGTGACAGCAAGACTCACTAGTTGACTTTACAACATTTCTAGTAATAAATACTAAGTAAGTAGTAGAGATAACAAGGACTTTATAATAGTATTCTCTTCGTGTATTAGCTGTTGATGGTCTAATATGCAGTGCTCAAACTCGTGGGTAAACTCAAGTCTCTTCGGGACTTTTTAGGGTTCCGTAGCCAAATGGCAAAAACGGAACCCTTATAGATTCGTCATGTCTGTCTGTCTGTCTGTCTGTCTGTCCGTGTATGTCACAGCCACTTTTTGTCGAAAGTATAAGAGCTATCCTGTTGAAACTTGGTAGAAAGGTGTATTATGTGAACCGCATTAGGATTTTCACACAAAAATCAAAACAAAACAAATTTTGGGGGTGCCCCCCATACTTAGAATTGAAACTCAAAAAAAATTTTTTCACCAAACCCATACGTGTGGGGTATCTATGAATAGGTCTTTAAAAATGATATTGAGGTTACTAACATCATTTTTTTCTAAACTGAACAGTTTGCGCGAGAGACATTTCCAAAGTGGTAAAAAGTGTGTCCCCCCCCCGTAACTTCTAAAATAAGAGAATGATAAAACTAAAAAAAATATATAATGTAGACCTCAACCAAAACTACCAACGAAAATTGGTTTGGATGAGATACAGTTAGCAGTTTTTGAGATATAGTACATTTTCAAAAACCGCAAATATAACTTTGCCATTCATACAAATACTATGAAAAACAAAGTTATTTTTATTGTTTGTGTATATTACTTACTAATCTCAATATAATTATATCTCTAATCTATGCTTGCTGCTACGGAACCCTTCATGGGCGAGTCCGACTCGCACTTGGCCGGTTTTTATATCAAAGATCACATACTACACATCACTTTCATCAAAACGCGTGTTGGCAACAATAACTCCTTATTTATTACTTGCAGCAGTATATAGTTAGTTTTGTGGAAGACATTATACCATATTATTGTAGACTATTAAGTTGCTTTCTAGTTTTATTATATAAGTTCTATCCTATTTTTTTACTACAATAAATTACTATATTAATATTATATTCAAACTATAAATAAATGTTTATTAGTACAAAAAAGAAAAAAACATTCAAAGGGCGTCAAACAATACGTCCACATCGCTGTCAATGGGAATAGTGCCCAGAACGCTGGCAGCATTGCCACGTTGTATGGCAATGCTGATTCGTTGGCCTAGAAATAGGCCAGCCCTCTGGTCACCTGAAGAGTCGACTAATCGCCTGGCGATATTTTTAAAACTTTGTGAGCACTGGGACCATATTATGGCTATTAAAAAGGAAAAATAGTGGTCAGGTTTATTCAGTGACAAAGATATTCAGGGGTATGTTTTTATCGATATCGAGCGCCACATCACTATGCCAGTCAACATGGTAAATCGGTGAGTGCGCTATACTCATTTTGCAAGTTTTTTCGACGGTTCGAAAAATTTGGAGTTAATTCGTGGAATTTGTTTAAATAGAATTTTATTACGGAATGAAACAATGGTGTTGCATGTTTTAGGTGGAAATAAAAGTGCAATAAAGCAGCAATCACTTTTGAATCGTTTTTAGGTCCCGTCTAGATTCTTGTTCCAAATTTTAGTCGCCATTAGTTTGTCATAATGCTCTTCCAACACTGCCGTGGCCGGTTCCATATTTGGGATATATTCTGTTAATCTCTAAAAAATGGGTTATTTTTCGGGATATTTTGTTTACCTACTGTATATACATATATTTATCTTATAATACATAGTCGTAAAACACTCCAATATTTTGCAGTTTTAATCTTTGTTTATTTAAGAAGAAAACGTGTTGCGCCGACCCCAAATAGAATGGGATAAGGGCAGGAAGAAGAAGAAGAAATCTTTGTTTATTTGGTTTCCCAATCTTATAAGTATAGATATTATTTTATTAGTGTCATGATGATAAAAATAAATAGGCAAGAGTGAATGGGCTCACAATGACGACTCCGAACCCACTTCTTTTTTTTAACTTTGCACCACAATTGTAATTTATGCTATTTCGTTTTCAAACTTTTAAACTAATAAACACTCGGTACAAGTGATTGTAGTATATGCAAATGCAGATAAAATTGTTTTTCTGGACTGTCGATGTCGATTAAATAACAGTAAAAAAAAAATCTCTGGATTCTCGATATATTGAATGGAGCGTACAGGAAACGACTGTGGCAAGTGCAAGTTAAAAAAACTTCGAAATATTTCTACCACGGAGTGAATCTAAAAAGAATTCAGCATAACAAAAACATTATTGTTGGAAAAATCTCGAGAAAAGCTTCTGTGTCAGACGATCCAAGAATCTAATAAAATAAACTCTTCAGCTTTATAATATTAGTAGAGATCAGTGAAAGAGACGTTTATTTAAAAATGAGCTCTAATAACATTTTTTCACCCAGATTGAGCAGCTGAAGGAACAGGGTAGATATTAACAAGGTCGGATATGCCATTTCGAGAAGGTAGGTCCTATAATAAATGCAAAAGTTTGGCTGGATGTATGTTTGTCATTCAATTACGTCAGAACGGCTGTACGGATCAAAATGACAACAGCTAGTAAGATCATTGAGGGAAGATTTCGATCTAGGCAACACGCCGCAGCTCTACCAGACCCCAGATATTATCTATGGGTTTATATGAGATTATATTCCGAGCAGCAATGCCGCGGCAGCATGAAGCGGCAAAACTACTGCGTAGCAGTGTCGCCCTTTTTATTATCGTGGTAAAATCATCAAATGAGTCCTCCCGCCCAGGGCGGGACGGGACGGACTGTCAGACTTGTACTGACTAAATCCATGGTTTTCCTCCAATAGTCCTTTACGTTCCAGAGTCACGGTTACCTGATAAGACAGTTCCACGACCCCTAATAGTCCCACGACCCCCAGTGTCGCTCCTTGCTCGGAATCAGCGCAGTAGGCAGCAATACAACTTAGTGAACAGGTTTCAATTTTCTTTTTGACGTGCGGAACCCTAAAATGACACATTAAATCACTTTCACTTGTAGGTTATCTGATAGATACTGAAATCACTGAATCAATACCTAAATCAATTATTCTGATAGGATATAAATAATGATGACAAGTTAGTAGAAATGACATTGCAAATGATATCAGTTAATTTTTAATTGTTTTCCATGATTTTTAATTGCTTTTTCCTTAGGAACTGAAGTGAAACCAGCTTTTTCCGGTACTAATAGTGATGTCACCGACTTTTCAGGAGAACCGACTTGTCAGCTATGTATGTAGTCTGCGATTAGTCAGCAACTTATTGGGTAGTGTCATCGTTAAGTAATTATAACCATAATTGGTGATAATTTTACTTAAAACAGCCTTATAACTGCTACACACGTTACGTCAAACTGCAACGATAAATCTGAAATCGGACAAACTATACAGTTTTTCTCATACACATGTAGATTTATCGTTGCAGTTTAAACTGTACCGTCCGTAAAGATTTTTTGTAACATGTGTAGCAGCCATTACCTATAGTTTGTTATTTTTTTACTAATATTGTGTTTATGAGGATGAATGGATATTTGTTACTCTTCCACGCAAAAATAGCTTAAAGGATTTGCATAAACTTTGGCACGTAGATACTTTATAACTTGAATTAAACATAGAGTACGTTTTAGGATACCTTTCATATGTTTTTGTGCGATAATTTTAAGCCGCGGGCAAAAGCTAGTAATCTATAAATTGGCCTATTCTTTTGTTAACCGACTACGGCAAAGTCAAAAGGAGAGTTATGATTTTGACCGGTATGTATGTATGTATGTTTGTATGTAGTATGTATGTTTGTCTGTTCCCTCATAACTTCTAAACTATTTATCACTACATGACAAATGAGGTGTCGTTAGAAGCGTCTCAGTTGTACGCTGGTTATAGGGTAGGTGACGTGTCATTAAATCCAATATGGCGCCCTCTAGGGGATGTAAAGGCGTAACCGGAAAAAATATTGTTGCACAGTATCGACATGGGTATCAAATTAAAGGGCTTGATGAGCACATTTGAAATACATTATACAGGAAGACTTTTTTACCACCATCCAAAATTTTCCTAGGCATTAGGTATCAATCACTAACCCCATTTTTGAAAAAAAATCGACACGTTAAATTTTCATATTAAATCATTTTCTCATAAGAATTATCCGCTCTGCGTGGTCATCAAGCTAAACGTTAATATTACTACACTTGCCGGCGCATGGAACGGGCAGAGCGCACCCCGCTTACCCCCCGCCCCGCCCCTCTACACCTGAGCGACACATCACAGAGCGGTGTCCAGATTCATCAACTTTTTATAGATAACTTTGTGGCGTGATATCTCAATATTTTTGTATTGAGTGATACAAAAAGAAAAAACACGTATTCAATGATTTTCGCCAAAGATTAATATATCAAAATTTGGATGGTAACTAAAAAATCATCCTGTATAGCTTTTACTAGCTACTTAGCCCGTTTCTAACAGTGTCAACATGGGTATCAACAATAAAAGGCTTAATAAGTACATTTGAAATTCACTCGCTACTTTGCTTTTATTATTATATCAAATATTATTAATAGTATAACCCCAAAATGGTGTAAATAAAAAATACGTTAAAAATAACTAAAATCCGACTACGAAAAAAACGCGCACTGAAAAGTATAAAACAAGAACAATATTCATTTGTGCTAGCTCGTATGCCACCTGCGGTTGTATCACACAATCTTTATTGGTTAGGTGGCATACGACCACGGCTAGCACAATATCGGTCAAATGAATATTGTTCTTGTTTTTAAGTACTTTTCAGTGCGCGTTTTTTTCGTAGTCGGGTTTTAGTTATTTTTAACTTATTTTTATAGGTACCTACACAATAATTTAACATGGATTTAATTTTTAAACTTCAATACACGCAAAGCGTCTGAGATCGAGAGCATTTTATAATATTCTCAATGCTAGCGACTTTGCGCTATTTGAAATATCGTTGACTTAGTCTCTTCGTATACAAGGCTACACAAGTCTCCGATAAATTACGACTTTGGTATCCATTAGGAGCGTCCACACAGAACGAGCAGCCTCGCGAGGCATTTGCCGCGCGAGGCTGCTCGGGTAGTCGGCCAAAGTCGTAGTCGGCTCATCTCTATTAAAAGAAGTAGTAGATATTTCATTTATGTAACTTATGTGCTGCAAGATAACTATAGATTTATATAAAAAGTACCTGTATCTTATCAGTAATCGTCATTGGTACAATTAACGGCAAAATCAATGTTCCAAGAAGCGGAACGTCCACCTACAAGGTGGACAGACGATCTGAAGTCAATAGGATCTCGCTGGATGCAAGTCGCTTCTAACCGGTCTTATTGGATATCTATGGAGAAGTCTTATTCCGGGCAGTGGATGTCCTATGGCTGATATATGATGGCGATGAACAGTATCACTGCCGGGTGAACACTATTCTTCTATAACAGCTGCTTCCATTCCATTTTGCAGTAAGTATTTCCCCAAATATGATCTTTTATCAGATGAGGTAACAGTCCAACGCAAGCCTGTCGCTAAACTAAAAATAATCAACTAGAGTTCAGCCTAGTTATCGGCGACTGTACCTATGAAGTATATAAAGTGCATTGTAAAAAAATATTCTTCATTACGTAAATAATATTGATTACTTTCAAAAATGTTTTCTTTAAGTGGTTCCTAGAATCAAGTTTAATTTTTATTACAAGAAGAATCATCTAATATGATTCTCTTATTTTTATCTGTCTTGCTCGCTAGCACGAATGCTGCCCACGTCATTTCTCTTTATGGAGATGTCCATAACGATGTGGAATTTTTCACAAGGACTTTCCCATGGATCATAGACAACATTGGTGGAGAATTAATTGTGGAGTATAACCTGCTTGGGAGTGGACGGTACTCTGTGCATCAAATGTGCGCTTTGGAAGATCTGAAGCTGAACACTTTTCTTCAGGCGCAGTATTTGAAATGTGAAGCCGAAGGTAAGCTATTAGGGATGTAAACAGACCTTCAATAAAGCCGAAAGGCCCAGAACTTTTATTTTATGCAGGTGCAATTTCATCAACTTCCTTGTTCCTTCGGTTTGCGTTCCAGCTTCACGGTGCTGCGAACTACGTCCCTTAGTTTTTTTTTTTGTTCTAGACTATACTTAAGAATCTTTTAGCTGTAGTGCTAGAATATTGTTTAACCAGTAATAATTTATTTGCTCAGCAATAATTTAGTTCCCAGTTTTTTTTAGGTACAACATACCTACAATTTGTACCTATCTTATGGCTACCTGTTTCAATTTGACTTAAATATAGCCTTTCTTAATTTATAACTAACTAGCAACCCGCCCCGGCTCCGAACGGTTGCAATCTCTACTATATTATGCATGTTATCTAATACAAACCTTCCTCTTGAATCACTCTATTTATTAAAAAAGAACGAATCAAAATCCGTTGCGTATTTTTAAAGATCTTAGCATACTTAGGGACCTGTGAGGGTCACCCGGAGGACACGGTGGAGCATACGGTGCAGGACTGCCCCGCTTGGGCAGAGCACCACCGTGTCCTCTCGGCGGCGATAGGCGGAGACGTCTCGCGCCCGGCATTGGTCGAGGCCATGCTGCGGGGCGAGACGGAGTGGGAAGCGGTCGCTTCCTTCTGCGAAGCAGTCATGCTCGCGAAGGAGGAGGCGGGTCGCGTGAGGGAAAGGATAGCGTCCTCCCTCCACCCGAGCAGCAGTGGTAGACGCCCACGGCTTCGAACGTCGGCTGAAAATCTCAGGCTAGGTGAAAAAAAAAGCATACTTAGGGACAGAAAGACAGCGGGAAGTGACTGTTTGTTTGTTTTCTACTATGTAGTGAAGTTTCATAATAATAATAAATAAATAAATAAATTTGTTTTCTTTAGGTAAGCCGAGCGGGTACTGCCTCTGCGAAGCCGGCGTAGACCCGCAAAAATTCAAGCAATGCGTTGGATCGGGAGGACTCTTAGCGAGTTTGGCATCAACCAAATATTCAGAGCTAGGCATTGACTTCACCCCAGTCATAGAGCTAGAGCCAAACAACACAGTTTACGGAACAGAAGACATTTCGTTTCTGAAGAAAGTTTGCACCATATTTGGTAATAATTTGCCAAGAGGTTGTGTCAACTATTCTAATTCGAAAGGTTTTCCTGGTAAGAAGGCGTACGCTCAGTTTGACAGAGCCTGCGATAAAGAGTTTCCTATCAGCGATGACGTTGAAAAGCCTACAACAACCACCGAATGGTCAACGTGGGGGACAACCACAGCACCGCCAGAGTGGTTCACGACGTCAACCCCAACTCCAACAACGACTCCGGGGTGTAATACAGCACCAGACTGGTGGTCCACAACACCACCGCCATGGTCCACAATACGACCGACGTGGTCTACATCATCTCCGCCAGAATGGTTCACGACGTCAACCCCAACTCCAACAACGACTACGACTCCGGGGTGTAATACAGCGCCAGACTGGTGGTCTACAACACCACCGCCGTGGTCCACAACACCACCGCCGTGGTCCACAACACCACCGCCGTGGTCCACAACACCACCGCCGTGGTCCACAACACCACCGCCGTGGTGGTCCACAACATCACCGCCAGAGTGGTTCACGACGTCAACCCCAAGTCCAACAACGACTCCGGGGTGTACCACAGCATCAGACTGGTGGTCCACAACACCACCGCCGGGGACCTCAACACCGTGGCCTACAAGACCACCGGCGTGGTCAACAACACCACCGCCGTGGTTAACAACACCACCGCCGTGGTCAACAACACCACCGCCGTGGTCCTCTATACCACCGCCGTGGTCTACGACACCGCCACCGTGGCCTACGACGCCACCGCCGTGGTCTACGATACCACCACCGTGGTCTACAACACCACCGCCGTGGTGGTTTACAACACCATGGCCTTGGTGGCAAGCTAAGTCAAACCAAAATGAAGAGAATGACGAAAAAGCACTTCCAGAGTACAGTGTGAACGAGAACAATGCGAATGACGAAGAAGCTCTTCCGAGGTTCAGTATGTCGGTTCCTATAACAAGGCCACCGTGGCCCATTACGCGACCTACAAACACGCCGTGGACGGGTCCGGATTTACCATACTCAACAACAGAATACTGGCCGCCATGGCCCCCGTGGCCCGAATGGAAAGCTAAGTTGAATTCAAACAAGGACAAAGAGAATGCGTGGCACAAGTGGAGAGCTAACTTGGATTTAAAGCAGAACAAAGAGAATGAGAAAGATGCGATTCCGAAGTTCACGGTGCCGTGGCCTATAACTACGCCGCCGTGGCCCATAACAAATCCGCCCTGGACGGGTCCCGAATTACCATACTCAACAACACCACGGCCGTGGCCGTGGCTGCTAAAGCAGAACAAGGGGAACGACGAAAATAAGATTTCTGAGCCTGTTGCCCCACAAGCAGAACTCAAAATTCTACCAGATAAGATTTCTGAGCCTGTTGTCTCAAAAGCAGAAAGCGAAATTCTAGCAGAATAAATAGAAAGAAAAAGTATAAATTAAACTCACGCAGTACCAAACATATTACAGAAAGTTAACAAAATTATATTATAAAAGTAACAATAAAAGAACAAGGAAATTAGAATCTTCTAGAAGGCCAAAGTTCCCTATCCCAGCACGGTGATGTAAATTTTTTTAAAAGTCACAGCGCTGGTATTCTGATAGGGCTCAGTGATTTCATGGTCAAATGCGATTAAAATATATAAATATGTAATAAATACAACACACATAGTACAGTCAGTGCCCACCATTGTGCGACCCATCTTATGCAGCAGAATAAGGGAAAGTGGGTCCAGTAATGCGAGTCATGTTTTGACATCTGCTTGCTTATTTCTGTCTAAATTAAAACTGTGTCTGTATAATCTACGCATAATCATTGTTCCGACGCATCTGTGTAATATTCTTTAAATAAATTTATTTTATGCAATAACATTTCTTGCCTGTTTATCTACACTCTATAGAAATAAATTTTGGGTTGGGCAACAAATCTGACTATTTGGACATACCTCAAAATTTCCAAATAAAGTTTGATTTTTAATTCAAGTCAGTAAAATGACGAGTGCAACTGTCACTGATACATACAAAATGAAACAAACCCGGAACACTGGAAATGTCATTTTACTGACTGGAATTAATAATCGTAGTTTAGTCAGTTATAATTTAAATAAAGTATAATTATTATGTAATTCCAAAAAAACATAAAAAACGTTAACGTGAGCTTAGCTCCCAGTTGGGGTCACGGGACTAACGAGCTACCGTAACCCCGGAACATAAAGGGCTATTGAAGGGCATCGTGGATTTTAGTCAGTACAAGTCTGACAGTCCCTCCTGCCTTGTCCTGGGTTCAGGACTCATTTGATGATTTTACGCCACAAAAAACGTATACTTAGCTTAAAGTCCTTTCACTGTACCTGTAATGTACCATGTACCTGTAAATGTTATTATAACGTTGCGTTAAGTATGAATGAGCTCAATCACCGGTGAAGGATATCAAAGCAGTATCGGGGAGAACATTGCGAATTTCACTATTCATGTAGTTCTCTACGTCTGTTGTAGACATACATAGAGTAGTTAAAACCAGTGAAAATCATAATCATATTTTTTTTTATACCGGTTGTACAATCCCGAGGAACAGTAACCGAAATGTGGATGCAAATATAGACATTTAGACATACTTCTCGGTTCCTGGTTGTCAGAACTATGGCCAGCATCTGCTACTTCCATGTCTAGCCAAGTGAGGCAACGGTTGTAAGTACTACTCATCTAACCTTTCTGAACAACTGTACCATAAGGTCACCGTATGTACAGTCGGCCAAGAAAGTGGTGTACCACCCTAAGGTTGAATATCGCTTGCAGATTCATAGGTGATAAAGATTAGTTTCGCTTGCAGATCGATCTGACAACTTCTATTGCTGTCTTTATCTGATTATTGATAACGACTATTACTGTTTGTAACGTGACAGCTGTTCTTAGTTTGAACTTGATGGAACCAATGACGTCGTAAAATCAACGGCGGGGGTCTGTAGATTTTGATGACAAAATTGTATCTACAAATTCAGAATTGTAATCAACAAGTTACATAAAATTGTACAGGCACAAGGCGAATCCACAAACCTACAATTTCTGTAAACTTGTAATTACAATATCAATAAAAAACAAGCTAAAAATAGATTTATCCTTTTATTAAATTTCTACAATCAATTTTAAAATACTTATAACAAACAAAAACATAGCATATATAGTAATATTTAGAAGATATTGAAAATTTTTAAAAATTAGAAACGGGTGTAACCGCCGTTGGCCTCTATAACCTCTAAAAGACGAGACCTCATTGAACCAACAAGCCGTGAGCAAATATCGGTTCCCCGCATTTCCTCCCAAATATAATTACAGTGACTAATAAGAGCTTGTTTGGTTCTTTCATTTTGATGCGACCATCGTTGGACCATAAGGCCCCAAAGATTTTCTATCGGGTTGAGGTCCGGCGATCTTGAGGGCCACTGAATTACCCTTACGTCAGTGTGTGAACGAAACCAGGCTCTTACGATCCTCGCATTATGAATTGAACAATTATCTTGAACAAAATCAAATTGTGGCACTTCGTTCTCCGGGTAAACATTACGGACTTTCGGTAGCATTGCATTCTGAAGCACGTCGATATAATTTACAGCCGTCGCTCGAGGAGGTAGAGAACACAATTCTCCTACACCATCCGCACTCATCCAGCCCCAAATATTTACGGAAATTCGATCTGATTCTCTATTTGGGATTACATGATCATCTTTATACCGTGTTGAATTATATCGCCAAAGGTGAAGACGTCCATGCTGACTGAATTTAAACGTTTTTTCATCACAAAACACTGTATTAGACCAATCAAACTCTAAGTGCTCTCTGGCGAAGTTCAGACGAGCAAGTCTGTGAGCATCCGTCAAATATATTTTCTTGGCGTAATGCCTGTGGTGCAACCCCATGTAATGTAGATGATTCCTTATTGTTTGGGCACTCACATCGAACATCTCCGCAAAATGTTTTGTGGGCTTAAAACCATTGATTTCATATTCCCGTCTCATGAATTCTCTATCGTTATTGGAGAGTGCAGGCCGGCGACCATTTCTTCTGTGATCCAACAAACTTCCCTCCTCTCCTTCACGACGAATCCAAAAGCGGACAGAACACCTCGATATATTCAAATTCCGGGATATCGCACTGATACTGCTTCCCTCATTAAATTGGGCAATTATTTGTGCTCTTTCGGCAATGGTCAAGTTGGCAGGCATTGAGATGATTTTATATGCAGTTGATTGAAAAATAACACGGAAAATATATAGATTTTTTGCATATATTTGACAAAATGTCAATTGTCAGTTTTCTTTTTCAAATGGAATTCGGTTGTCTATTTAAATAGTTTTTATTACTTTTGTTTGGAAACATTTCAATTGCTTTGTAGAAACTAATGTCCTTTTCATTTGTACTAAAGGTTAAAATGTCATGTACTTATATGTGACATATGACGTATGAATACTAAATACATAGGTTTACGTCATGATAATGTTGTCTCTTTCAGTAATATCTTTTTATAACGAACCTTGTTGTAATTTTCGATGACCGGGAAACTAAATCAAAACTGGTACACCACTTTCTTGGCTGACCGTACCTTTTAGGGCGTCCTCTCTCAGCGCTGCCATGGACATCACATGGTAGTTTCTGCTCATTCCTAGAAAAATTGTTCTGCTTATTCCGGGACTATAATTATGTATGAGTAAAAGTTGTAAATCTCAATGGTTTCATCAGCTCTATATAGTTCCACTGACACGGCCATACCCGAGCAACAGAAATGCAACCACTGCTTACCCACAAACGTCCTCGACATGCAGGCTGCAATTCTCATGATCCGCGCCATTTTGAATGTTGGGAATGCTGTTGTATTTATTGACTTGACATGACACTTAAAATACACAGTCAGGCAATCTCCCCTTCTTACCTAAGTTCTTGCAGTTCTTGGATGGCCAAAGGTTATCTTGAAGATATCGCTATTAGCGATAAGAGCGCCGTCGTAACCATAGATTAAGTAATATTGTAAAGCCAGTACTGGATTAATTAGTAAGCAATTCAAAGCCTATGGGGCTCCCTATCCACTGGTAATACTTGTTTCTATCATTTTTTTTTACTTACACAGAACTAAGCCAATGTTGCAATAGCGAGGGCAGGGAGGCATATTTAAGCATTCAGCCTCTAGTAGGTTTGGTTTCTTTATCTGTATTGGTAATTTGTCTGGGTGAATTCGGGGGGTTTGTAACCCAAAACCTACATGCCCTAGCAAATATTTTATCGGTCCAGTTTCCCCAGAGACGAGATACCCTGAGCAATTACTTAATTTGTTTATGGGGTCCGGCACTGTGTAAAGCGGTATTTTTTAAATTTTGGTGTAAAAGTGTAATTATTCTATTCTATCATCTGTCTAGCCTTTTCCCTTTTTTATGTTGAGGTTCCAGTCTAACCGGATGTAGCTGCATCATCATCATCATCATCATCATCCTCTCCCAATGTGCGCCACTGAGCCCTGTCTTGAGCTTTTCTCATTCAGTCTCTGCCGACCGCCTTTCGTAGCTGCATACCATTAATTCAAATGGAGTGACTGCCTGTCTGATCAATCTAGTTACTAGTGGAAAATACAATACCCCTTGGTAAAACTGGTTGCCAGACTTTCAGGTGTCTGACTATAGATCACCATCATCATATCAGCCGAGCAGTAGGACGTCCACTGCTGAACATAGGCCTCCACCAGATTTTCAATAGGACCGGTTGGAAGCGGCTTGCATCCAGCGAGATCGTGTAATTTGACTGACTATAGATAGCAACTGTCAAAGATCTACAAATGACAGCCGGTACCAATCAATCAATCAAATTATTTATTGTGGATCACTGGTACAGTAAAAACAACCACCCTACCTCCCAGTTAGTCACCAAGCCACGGACTTACCTAAGCAAGCGCCGCTTTATCTTGAAGATTGACTCATGTGGCACAAAGACAT
Source organism: Agrotis exclamationis (assembly GCA_950005045.1). Taxonomy (NCBI): domain Eukaryota; kingdom Metazoa; phylum Arthropoda; class Insecta; order Lepidoptera; family Noctuidae; genus Agrotis; species Agrotis exclamationis. The sequence continues at coordinate 20,511,318 of OX465429.1, read as the reverse complement.
GTTAAGAAAAAACATTGATGACCTAGTGCATTTATTTCATTAAGTTGTGTGTTGTCATGCCAGGATAGTTAGCCAAGTTGTTTCAAATTAGTTGGTGATGTTGATCAAGAGTAGTTTAAAATATGCGTTGTTTTTTTTACATCTAGTATAATGGAAGGCTTTGGCCCCTAAGCCTGTCGGGGTCGCTGGACTAACGAATACCGTGACCCCAGAACGCAAAGGGCTATTGAAGGACACCGTGGGTTTGAGTCAGTACAAGTCTGACAGTCCCTCCTGCCCTGCCCTGGGTGGGAGGACACATTTGATGATTTTACCAAGCTAAAAAAAAGCGTCAATAGTTCCGAAGATGTCCCCCCTCGATTAAACATAACTTAAACCTCTTTCATACTCCACAATTTTGTCTTCCATGATTCGTATTTCAATGAGCCTTGGGTAGAAAATAAACCGTAAAAGCTTGCGCGTTAGTGCAATACAGCCTCCCGACTCAGATTAGGGAGGTCGCATGGTATTGGCAGCTTTCATTAATTTGATAGATGGAAGCCTGGCTGTTGTTTACGCGCCAAATTAAGTTTGTCTTTTAAACATGGCTGCCGCTGCAGAGCAACGGTTTTGCAAATGGCGGATATACTTTGTTTTTCTTTTCTTTTTTTAATTATTTTGTGAATAATATTTTTACCGCACTAATAACGATACTGTAGGCATTAGGCAGATCTACTAACACATGATCATTTTAGCATAAGTTAATTTTGTAAGAGGTTTTGTAATTTAGCCAACTTAAATAAATCATTCAGTAACCCTTTTTCTTATCGAGGTAAAATCATCAAAAGGGCTGATTTTTTGATGATTTTGACATAATGGCCCTCGGCCTTGGCCATGTTGTATGCCAACAGCGGCCACCCTCGCGTGTGGTTCCAAGCAGTAAGTTTGAGTGCTGGAATGACGGGACGTGTTGTTATTCAGGGCATATATCCTAGTTTTACCCTAGTCGATCGAGCCCCACTGCGAGGGGCTTCTATTTCTATCTAAGGGTTTAAAGGAAGGGGCACGCCGCAATCGCGGCGGTAGAACCCCTCTTTGAGGAGTGGCTGGAGAGGCGTCACGGCGTCCTCACCTTCCGCTTGACACAGGTCCTCACCGGGCACCGATGTTTCGGGAGGTTCCTGTGTCGCATTGGAAAGGAAGAAACGCCTGGGTGTCACCACTGCGAGGATCGCCCGGAGGACACGGTGGACTATACGGTGCAGGACTGCCCCGCTTGGGCAGAGTACCGCCGTTTCCTCACGGAGGCGATAGGCGGCGACCTCTCGTGCCCGGCACTGGTCGAGGCCATGCTGCGGGGCGAGACGGATTGGGAAGCGGTCGCCTCCTTCTGCGAAGCAGTCATGCTCGCAAAGGAGGAGGCGGGATGCGTGAGGGAGAGCCGCCGCGGGAGACGCCCACGGCAACGGACGTCGCAAGACGATCTCCGGCCACCGTAGGCGCGGGCATGCGGGCGGTGAGTTATTTGTGACTTGCCGCCCGATCATGGACCATGCCCGGGTCGACGGCGCGTTGTGTTCCACGCGCGCCTCATAGAGCTGTCAGCAATCTGACGGGGCCCCCTAAGAGGGCCATAGCCTGCCGGGGTCGCGGGACTGTCTCACCTGGTTACTGTGACCCTGGTAGGTAAACGGTTATTGAAGGATCACCGTGGATTTTAGTCAGTACAAGTCTGACAGTCCCTCCCGCCCCACCCTGGGCGGAAGGACTCATTTGATGATTTTACCACGCAAAAAAAAGAGTTTAAAGGAATCAAACCGAACCTCGGGGTGCCTCCAAAACTAAAAATGATGCCGAGTTGTAATATTCGTGGATGAGTTAGTAATTTTGTGGCTTGGTTTATTATTTCCCTATGGAAACCAATCTCTCAATCGATTGCAAGCCCAAGTTGGCTGCTGTAAATAATCTGGCGAAATGGAGTACAGCAGATCCAACCAATCGTCAGTGTGGAGCGTCTCAGCAGGATATGCCCTATCTCCTTTTTTGCCTATCTTGCCCAACCATGACTGTACCTTCCAAGATTTGAACGAGGCAAACGAGAGAGTTATGGTTGCTACGTATTGCTCAGATATAATTTGATTTCATCGACATGCAGAGAAGAAGATCGATCCGTGTCTTGAAAAACGAACCCAAAACTCCCCATGTTTTCTCGTAATACCAATCTGGGGGTGAAAATGGGGGGAGTGATAACAGACATACATCTGCTAACAGTTCCGACTGAGCTCCCGCTTGGCGGGAAGTACTTTGATAAAATTTTCGGCCTTTCTCCTGTTTTTGATTTATAATCCACATTAAATCTACGGAGCGGCTGGTGGGTGCTTGGCAAACTATGGACTTGAGTCTTTTTGTACAACCATTGTTTTTCTAGTCATGTAACTTCTTCAGGAGTTACTGTACTCAATACTCATTGTTTATTGCATTCCATATGTTACAAAAGATGGTAAAATAAACAACTTAAAGATACAATATGGACCCTGTCGGGCACGCAAAAGTTAGGAGAGAGGAAGAGGGCTGAATAGCAATATAATGAGTTCAATATTATTTTAAATTATTGGACGTGTATCATTGTGTATAGTTATATATGTATATATTATTATGTTAGTGTGGGGTAGCATATTATATGTGTGTATTAATTTTAATGGAATGTGTACCTAGATATAATTATAATGTGTATTCATATTGACATTTGAATTACTGTATTCCTTAATTCCTAAACAACTTTTAGTATGGGAACAACTCTCAAATCTACTAGTCACTCCATACATTTGCGCTTTTGAAAATCACCTGGATGTAGGTAACAACGAATTTTATTTAGTTGCGGTCGCAGTATATTGATCTCATTGTAAACGTCTGTCGTCCCAAAACAGTACCCTTAGCACGAGTTTTCACTCTTTTACTTTACAGCGTCTTTTCAGCATTTACAGCGTTTCTTGTATGAAAAATGGAACAGCGCCTCTGGTGTGCGAAGAAGGAACTAATTTTTTCCTTGAAAATTGTCAATTTCGTCGTTCAATTACGTCTCAAATACTGAAAACTCGTTCTAAGGGTACAGATGAAAAACGGCTAGGTTGCTTATGAACAAAACCTGTATTACGTACTAAAGTTATGTTTGTTCTGGTGTATCTGTTAAGTGAATTGAATTGAGCATTTGAACTTTATTGTCATCCACATGCTGAAGAAGAAAATACCCAAGTCCACAGTTACTGTGGTCTAGCTAGAACAACTTCGCTCTGTGAATCATTAATGTAATTTAGTACTGTGGCGTTCAGAGAAAGTGATTTAACGTGTGGCTTGTTAAAAATATCTTCTACTCGTGTTTAACGTGTGTTTATTGCGTACTTTATTTAGAAAAATTACATAGTCTGGTGAAAAGAGAAATATAGTCAATACATCACTTTCACCGTCAAATAAAGAAACTTTTAAAACCAATTTAGAAAAAGAGATTGTATTAATAAGTTGAATCTTTGGCGTCCATATATCTCCTTTTATCTGTGGTAATATCATCAAATGAGTTCTTTCGCCCTGGGTGGAGGGGTGGGTCTGTAAGACTCGTCATCATCAACATCATCATCTCAGATATAGGACGTCCACTGCTGAACATAGGCCTCCCCTTTAGATCTCCACATACACCGGTTGGAAGCGACCTGCATCCAGCGTCTTCCGGCGACCTTTATAAGGTCGTCTGTTCATTTTGTTGGTGGACGTCCTACGCTGCGCTTGCTAGTCCGTGGTCTCCACTCTAGAACTTTTCGACCCCATCGGCCATCTGGTCTGCGAGCAATATGGCCTGCCCATTGCCACTTCAGCTTGCTAATCCGGTGGGCTATATCGGCTTCAGGGTCTCGGTAACCAGTTTAGACTGTCCCGGCAGGCGTTTGGTCCAATGGGACCCGCGTCAGTTTGAAGAGCCTCTTCGTATACAAGGCGACGCAAGTATCTCCGATACGTTACGACTTTGGTATCCAGGTGTCTATCGCAATACAAATCCATAGGGGTTCGTACATAGGCACACGTCAATGGATACCAAAGTCATAAGGTATCGGAGACCTGGCGTGGAATACGACGCGCAGCCGCGCCGCCACCGCGCGCCACCCGCTGCCGGCACGGGCATGGTCCACGATTAGACGACGAGGTTCTCATTACTCGCCACCCGCGTTATATTTTCTGAGAATCTAACAATTTACATAGTTCACGAAGCAGGGTAATTTAACTGTGTACTTGCGTTGTTAAATAAAGCATTATTAAATCTTCGTAACTGGAAGTTTCACAGGATAAAATTGAAATGATTGCTTCTCGGCTTCATTTCGTGTGTCTTCATCAAATGAGTCCTCCCACCCCGGGCAGGGCGGGAGGGACTGTCAGACTTGTACTGACTATAATCCACGGTGTCCTTCAATAGCCCTTTATGTTCCGGGGTCACGGTAATGAGATAAGTCCCGCGACCTCATTTCGTGTGTCTTTGCAATCTTGTCATTGGATTTTGGTCCAGTTCCATTATACAACTGCCTGCTTTTCTCAACGATGTTGGCGTCGGCTTCCAGTCGAACCGGATGCAGCTGAAAATATTTTACATGGAGCGACTACTTCACCACCTCCACAACCCAGTAACTGGGTAAAACTAATAGGACTAATTGTCAGACTCTCGAGTTTCTGACTTAGAGATCAAAGACCTGTCAGCAGTCTGAAGGGGCACCCCTTAGAGGGCCAAAGCCTGCCGGGGTCGTGACCTTGTCTTATCAAGTAACTGTGACCCTGGAAGGTAAAGGGCTAATGAAGGAACTCCGTGGAATTTAGTCAGTACGAGTCTGACAATCTCTCCCGTCTCGCCCTGGGTGGGAGGACTCATGGGTGATTTAACCAGGTAAAAAAAAACATCCTGTTGTTTGGAGACTTCTTTTCTGGCGGCTGGATTTACAGTAACTACAGTCAAAGATCTACAAATGACAGCCGGGTTTTATTTATTCTGATCCAGTACAATTTCACTTTAAAAGCTGTTGCTTACTTTTATAATTTTTGAACGAACCTGACATTTTGAAAGCAAAGCTTTTCTTCATTTCTACTTCACGAGCAAATGCTGAACATTTCCATAATGGGGTGATTGAAATAAAATAAAAGTATTATTAATGTTAGAGATCTTCGAAACGGTTAATGTACCGTAGTATTCAAGATAAGGGAATTTGTAGTTTATATTTTTTTATCTTAGCGCTGTTCCGGTGTTTTTTGCTCCGCTTTTCCTCTAGATATTTCTTTGAAACACTTCAAGTTTATTAACCAGTAAATTATGTTTATTTTTCTGTTAATACTTAGTAATGGTTTCTTTTCAGAGGAAGTTTTAAAATGTTTACAAGCTTTACCTCTTGGTAAGAATGGTTGTCAGATTTCTGAGCTGTTACAGTTCTATACTCGACAGATCTACAATGATAATTTATCTTTGCCGTGGTGTTCAAGTACATTTTGAAAACCTTATGTATGTTAGTATCTGTGATAAAAATTAACCCATCTACGAACCGACTCGCAAAACGTGGCTTAACCTAAAAGGTCGACGCAAACAGCTGTGTCTAAAGAACAGCGCACCTGACGGGTGATTCTGTCTAGAATTTGAAACACATCATCCACATCGACGCACACATCGACGTCGTCGTCGATACGTCGATATACATCGAAGAGTGATCCGACACAAGGTAATTAACGCTACGACGCTTGCCCTGACTTTGATAAATTACATGCGATGCGGATGACGCGTGGTTTAGCATGGATACGACTTCACAAATAATTTTGTTTCTTTATCAGCAGTGGTGACTGGCGGATTGCAATAGGTGTACAATTATTGTGTTGTATAACGGACTGGTGTCCGCAACTCGACGTCATACTGCAGCTGAAAATCAGCGTCATGTGGCAAACTCTGTGTTGTCAGGTGGCAAACTCTGTGTTGCCATCTGGCATTATGCTGAGCTGAGGCCCCTTGGCATTAAATTGTTAGTTTTTTTAATTATTATTTCAGTTATTTTATTGTGTATTACTCTTTTTATAACTTTGATTAGTTTTAAGTTTTAGTGCCAATAAACACAATTTTCTTTCTTTTTTTCATAATGTACTTATTTTGTCCGAGTAGGAAACCCATTCGATCCACCACAACTCCTCGAGGAAAGCCAGCAGCGCCTTTGTGTTGCCAACGATCTCGTGGAGAGTACCTGGGTTACCGAAGTGCTTTGCCCTGTATGAGGCGACCTCAGGGCAGTCTTGAAGCACATGGGCTTCTGTCTCGTCCTCCTCCATACAGGCTCTGTATAGGGGGAGTCTGCATTTGGTGAAGCGGCCATTAATGACAGGCAGTGCTCCGTTAGCCTGTCTTCACTTACCCTGGTTTGTAAAACTCGCTCCCTAATACTTAGTAGGTACTTTAAAATAACGGGCGAAATGTGGATGTCCTATGAGAGAATTTGCGGAAGTAAGCTAGTCTCCCATAGGTGTATAGGCGCGACTAGTTTATCACAGCAAATTTTTAATGGAATAATAACACTATGCCCAACCCGGGAATGGAATCGTCCTGCGCTCAGCAGTTGTGCTGGTAACTTCTAAAACAAAGAGGCAGTCAAACTAAGCTACCATTAAATATGTTTCATTTCATTTAGTTTCAATAATATGTATCTTTGGACTATATTTTTAAGATAAAATATCGTATCCTCCTACACAGTTTACAATTACTTCGCATCACAGTCGAGATTAAACTGTGCGAGGTCTCTAAACACACCGCGTATGTTTCACTAACTTGTTTCACCAAACTTTTAACAGATGTTAAGTTATTAAGTTTTAAACGTGGGAGTGTTTTAACTAGGTCATGTTAAAATGGCTGAACAGATTTTAAAGAAAGCTGACACAAATATAGGTCTGGAATAACACGTAGGTTACTATTTTTCCAGAATAAGTTTCGAGTTACACGTGAATAAAGTTGCTGGGAACAGCGTGTAGATCAAATTAATTAGTTAATTATTACCTACTTGCACCCGTTAATAAATCCGTGCATAATGGTAAAAGCCTTGCTACGCTATTCTCTATAAGAAATCTCAACGTTGGACTCTACGATGTATTCATCGACGAGGCAGCTTTGAGATCGTCCGATCGTGAAGCGCGAGCGGTGAGCGCTAGTGACGCTATCAGTAGCTTAGTGTATAGCAAACTTTAGCTCCCCGTCAGTCACGCTGGGACTTAACTTAGAGGGCCAAAGTCTGCCGGGGTCGTGGGACTATCTCATCAGGTAACTGTGACCCTGAGACGTAAAGGGCTATTGAAGGACACAGTGAATTTCAGTTTGACAGTCCCTTCCGCGTCGCCCTGGGTGGGAGGACTCATTTGTTGATTTTACCACGATAAAAAAAAAGTCCCAGCGTGACGCGGACGCGCTGTCAAGGCTCTGTTTATAGTGAATAGCACTGCAGGGTACAAGTAGAGTACAGACAGGGTATAAGCCGGTCTTGACCGTGCGATACAAAGCAACGACGCACTTACGTAACCCGACGAGTATCTGCCATTCTTCTTTATTCTTTGATGTTTGTGTTACTCGGTACACGAGTTGAAGTTTGGTGTTTTTTTTTTAAACTTTAAACGATCTGTTTATTTTACTTTTTATTATTTATTTTAATTCATGTACAAAAGTGGTAGGTACATTGGCCAACTTAATGCCACAAGGAATTGTCTACCTGTGATGCTGAGTGGGTTGTTTTAATAAAGTAACCAAAAATAATTTTATCTAGATCCAGCTCGTCCCTTGTTGTTTTCCTCCGTGACGTCTTCGTACCCCACAGGGGCCTTAGCGTGTGGTAGTTAGCTTGTAAGTCCTTGGCTGGAGGCCTTAGATTCATCATTCTTGACTCACCACTGGATTGGCTTGTTAACTGAAAAATTCTATTTGGTCCGCCAGTAAGATTATTAAAAAATATTCGACTAGTGCTTTTTTTCTTTTGTTACGCAAACCAAGATTGACACTTAAGCTATTGTCAAACAGACAGGCGAAGGCGAACCGAAGCGAACCGTTTTTGTTTGTAATGTATGGAATTGTTTGAAGCCTGTCACATAGGCTATCGGATCGTTTTCGCTTTTTTATATGACAGGATTCGGTTCGGTTCGCTATCGCCTGTCTGTTTGACAAAGGCTTTTAGGCAAACTTAACACAATACTAACGTAGCGCAAGCGCCAACAGGACGCCATTTGTTAATGGCTGCTTGCAAATGACGTCCTGATGGCGCTTGCGTTACGTTAGTATTGTGTTAAGTATGCCTAAAGAGCGTATGTCCCCATTTTACCTCGCATCTCCGTCTTAAACACTGTTCCCCTACATTTTTTATTTAATTCTGACGTCACGAGCCCCCACTCTCGAGTTTTGATGCGTTATAAATCTTCTTTGATTTTACCAAGGAAAAAATACGTGTATGTTATTTTTCAAAATTCTAACTAAATGAAGGACTTATTAGGTTTGTAGTTTATTACTGATCAATAGCCAATTGTCCGGTTGGGCAGCATACAACCTCCTCTAGTCTGAAATGAGAGACGCGACTCGAAAAAAACAAAAAAAAACTGTGCTGGTCGCCTCAATTCGTGAGCCGAGTCATTCGTTTGTATACAGAAGGGGTCCTAATTAAAGTGGAGACCAAATGCAAACTGTATGGATGATATTGTCATTGTTGTGTTTTTCATTCTTGTGTATGCTTTGTGTCGTAAAAATTAATAAGTGTGTACTTAGTCTTCGAGTCAGAGTTGTAAGACTAAATGCAGGGGTATAATCTAAATAAATTCAGGTTTCTTTTTATAATGCTAAATAGCAAGTTCGCCCATTTATTTTCAACTTTTGATAACGGCACGGTTATCTCAGTGGCCGAGCGATCGGTTGATGCGCTGCGTGTCGTGGGTTGATTCCCGCACAGAACAAAAAATATTTATAAGTGTTTGTTTCAGATCTGGATCTGGGTTGTTTGTATAAGTGAGTATAAATATTTTAAAATGCATCTACTAGAAATTCCTAGTGTAGGTACTTATTGGACAAAAATAGGCCACCTAACTCTACCATTGACTCCCTTTAAATTCTGAAAAGTACTGGTGAATGAGATCTAGACCATAATGATAAAAATAAATTAATTACATCTGCCAAAAAAAAAATAGCCAAGCTGGGATAGAAACCAAAAAAATAACATACACAAAATTGTAACATTTCTGCGGGTCACCCACCCAAGACGTAGTGTAGATGCGGACGGCGAAGTAATGGGTGACTCGCCGATCGATCATGGACCGTCTTGTTCTATGTCTCAAACAGCTTTCAGCAATCTGATGGGGCCCCAATAGAGTGTCAAACACCTGCCGGGGTCACGGAACTGTCGAAACGGTTAACCGTGAAGACGTCACCCTGGAACGTAAAGAGCAAAAGTAGGAAGATGGTGGATTTTAATAAGTACGAGTCTGACAGTTACGCTCCACCCAGGACGGGAGGACTCATTTGATGATATGACCTCACCTAAAAAAGGGTTAAATAAAAAAAAATTGAAAAAAAAATATAAACCGACTTCGAAAAAAATTCAAAAAAAAGAAAAAAAAAAAGTGTAAAATAACTTTTCTTTCGGAAGTCGGTGGCAATATAACAAATAAAATAAAGAAACAAAGCCACCGACTTCCGAAAGAAGAGTAATTTTTACTTTTTTGTGATTGTTTTTGAAGTCGGTTCATTTTTATTGAAAAAGACTTTTTATTTTATTTTACAATTTGGATATCTATTATTATTGTTATAAATTAAATACTTCTCCTGAATGTAACGAATACTTTTCTGAAAACCGCATGAAAATCGGTTCAGCCAAACGCGAGATAATCGCGCACAAACATACATACGAACATACAAGTCGAACTGAGAACCTACTTTTTTATTTTGAAGTCGGTTAAAAAGACATAGTGTAGGTGAAACAGCAGTACCTATTACCAGTTCCCGGGCCAGCTCGAGTAGTGAACATGCCGCCATTACCCTGCCGGAAACACGGCCATTTTTCCTACACTCACTTCCTGTCGCTGACTTGAGTTAGGGCGGGAACTGTGCAAGCCTTGAATTCTAAGCGATTTATGTAACACATAAGTTATTTTGATGACCTTAACGACATTGCCTACGTGGAGGCAGTTTTCTCAGACTTTAATTTACAAGTGACAAATTGAGGCTTTTAAGGTGTCCTGTTAGAACCTAAATGGTTTTGTGAGGAATAAATCTTTTGGTATGATCATGGTGAAGACATTTTTCTTCTATTTTAGACTCCTCGTTTACGAGTACCTTTGAAAGGTAATTTGTGACCAGGGCCGTCTTCTGGGCATTTTCTCGGTGCCCCGTTTTCTTTGGGGCCCCGAGTTCCTGTGGGCATAATGCTAGAAGCTATCACTAGAATATTCAACTAATTTTCATTTTTGAGCTCGCTTTTGCATTATAATATTATGCATTATTTTTGCATTATATATTATTTGCATTATATATATCATTATAATTCTTTAGTTTACATATATTTTTGTATGAATAGAAAAAGGGAACCTTACGTAGACCAGAAGGTGTGGGGCCCCATTGTGTTAAAGTTGTTAAAGTCCGTCCATATTGCCCAATTTGTAAATTCCTAAAGGTGCGTACAGACTATGTATCATAACATGTTATATAACATTGCTAAACACAATAAACATGTTTCAGATAATGTGGACGCTGAATGTTATAAAACATGTTATAATAACATGTTATTGATATGTACAACAATGTTATATAACTTAGTCACTGAAGAACGAGAAGCAACAATGGTTATATAACATTGTTATATTGCATTGTTATTCTAATGTGTACAGTATTGTTTTATGTTGCAATGTTGAATAACAAGGTTAATAATATTCCACAACTATCACACAACGCCATCTAGTCCCAAGCTAAGCAGAGCTTGTGTTATGGGTACTAGACAACTGATAAACATACTTATACACCGTGTTCCGGACGATATACATAAACTTCGACCAGATGTTCAAACCACGGAAGTAAGCATTTTTCATTATGGACACATTAATAAATTCTTATTTTTTGTTAATTTTCATACAAACTAAATACCTAGACGTAAATAACCCGATATGCATGCCTCTTTATCCGAATTGGCAACGTCGTATTTTCATTCATAACATTTGGCGGGCTGAAACAAATGAAATGCAAATAGTATTTGATAGATTTATCATTTTAATTGCACTAACGGCAACATAGGCCAAATTAAGATACTTTCTCACTGCATAGCTCAATTAAATTTCATTAAATGAAATTACAAATATCTTTGTAACGAAGCCTTTTTAAGTACTACTTCCTTTGTTGGATTTGATTTGTAAAAGCCATAGAAGTATTTGCTAAAGTTTATGGATAACGTGAAGAACACGGTGTATATTTCTAAATACATACATATTATAGATAAATTACACCTAGACACAGAACAAATGATCGTGCTCATCACACAAACATTTGTCCTGGGTGGGAATCGAACCCACGACTTCCGGCATAGCAGTCAGGTAGTCACTAACCACTAGACCAACATGTTACATGGTCTGTACGCACCTTTATAGGGCTGAAAAAGTTTTTCTTTTGTCCTATAACTCGCTGTCGCCTACACTTTAACCCGACACATTAGTGGAGATACAAGAATTTCTTTAAGAGCTGAATTCTAAACGAAATGCTATTCATAGCGAGACACAACGGAGTAGTTTTCGGACTTTTTAAAATATGGACGAGGAGATTCCATTTGTGGTTGGTTTGTTTACTGTGTTAGGTTTTCGCTTTTCAACTGTATGTTGAATACGGTTTAGGATTTCTGTTTCTGAGTAAATAAATGTGGATTTTTGCACGTACGTATTTTTAAACATTTTTTATTATGGAAATAAAAATTTGAACCGTGAGCGGGATTTGAATCTGCGACCTTCGGATTCAGTACATCCGATGGTCTTACCAACCTAAACCAACCTCTAAAAACAAATAACGCGCCAAATTTTAGCGTCAAACAAAAAAGAAAGATGGCCGCTCCCCGGCCATATTTTTTGTAATATTTATATACGGCTTAGTACAGGCAGCCATTAACCGAAGAGTTGGTAAGTGGAACAATGAAACTTATATTGCATCCCTGGCCGTAACTATTTAAAGTTCAGTCATAAATTTTAATACGAATATGTCGTTTGAACTTGGCGAGGCTTAAATTTAGTTACACCGTAAGTAAGGCTTGGGTATTTGCGGAAGAGATTTTTTTTTGTATTTATTTGAACATTTTTCATATTGGCCTATGTTGTCTCAGTTCAAAGTAAAGGCCTGTCTTTCCTCCTTTCGTGATCTAATGTGATTGTAGGCCCCCATAGAGGGCCAAAGCCTGCTGGGGTCGTGGGACTGTCTCATTATGTAACCGTGGATTTTAGTCACTACAAGTCGGATAAGTGGGACTCACTCATTTTAGCACGATAGAAAAAGCATAAATAAGAAGCATATTTTATGATCTGATGGATTGTTCGGAGACCGCTAAACTCGTGGCCCAATTCTGGGCCGAGTCAATTTAGATTGTTATCGACACGATAAGAAGAAGATATTTTATCGATGTAAGATTTCGACTGATTTTGGCCATAGCGATTTGGATCTGACTATTGAGGTGACTGATACCACCACTCCGTTGTAATATACTGTATAGCCGCGGGTGGTCGGGCCATAAGCTAGTCTCGTTTAGCATTCAGCTCTTCTTTACGTCACCATTCAAACGCAAACACCTTAGTGCTCACGGTTGACCACCACAGTGACCGGCCCGCTGCCATTGCCTCCCATTGTGACGTCTCTAGATCACATCGCTTCATCTGGCACTTAAGCACATCTTTGTACCGAGTTGGCCGCCCTATTATTTTATCGATAGACATACATATAAACGCTAAATCCAAGCTCCATTTTCGCTTAAGTAACCAGTAGTTTCAGCGTGCACGCGATTCTATCATTTGAGAGCATTGATATTGGTTCAATAACAAACAATATTGCTTGCTAATGATTTCGCCTTGGGTCATTTATAGCGAAACAAAATACGTATGTGATTTTGCTTGCTATGTTAGTTTTTGCAGGCGTTTGGGAGAATCTGTCTTGCAATTTTCATGTATATTTCTCTACAGTTCCGTTACTGGGCGACGCAATACTCCATGTCATATTATGATCTTCTTTCTGTTCTTATTGAATTTTTCTTCCATTCTCCATTTACTCCAACGACCTAGGCTGTATGGTCGTTGATTAACTCCTTCTCATTTCTAATCTTTCCTGACACAAATCATCCATCAGCATTTATGTCTATCACCTTTTTAGTTACATGCGTTTCAACCCTCCTCATCAATGTGTATGTATGTGTGTACTATTTTAATTTTCTGTAACACTGCGGTGTAAAAGCGAGCCACATAAAGTTCTCTTAGAATATTGTTTTCTTTCAAACTGTGCAACTTACGCCGGCGTTAATGGCTTAACCTGTTTTCCTTAATATTGCTTGTTTGTGTTTCATATTCTTCTTCACACGTTGTGCAACCTTTGTTTTTTGCAATAAACTTTGCCCTATTCTGGAATATATTTTTCGTTTCCGACCCCTGTTCTCTGTCTCTAGACATTAAACATACACAATTACACATTACATACAACCTAAATTTTTAAATTACACACAGCCTAAATAGCTGAGCCAATTTTGATGAATTTTGGTACCCAAAGAGGTAGAGCTAAAGTTTGTGAGGTCCAATGGATGAATGGATGAATGTATGTTTGTTACTCTTCCACATATATTAATGAACTTGGAATAACAAATTCAATACTTTTTGAGCCGGTATTACGTTTCCGTGGGATAACTTTCACAATACTGAGCATTAAGTAGGTATAATTATGATATGATTATGCATTGTTAGGAGATTCCTTTCTCTGGAGCCCTGACTGCCGGTAGCTTGGACCCTGTTCCCGATACCGGTAGGCCACTATTAGTTATATTTTTAAATGTTTTTTATTATTTTTTTGTTTTTGTGAAAATATTTAAAAATGTACTTAATAAGGTTAAAAAATGAATAAAGGGAAATGATATGAAATAATTATAATGCACCCCATATTACTTGTTTTTTTATGTTTTTATTCTATTGCCATTGTGATATAAAGACATTAGTGAACCGTTAACCCGTAAACATGTACATACTTATAGTATCGCTTGCACGCATCATTTGGCAAATGTCAGGCAATTTGGCTTGAAGGAGGTATTTTGTAGAATACTTCAGTGCCTCAAGTTGAAAGTTTTCGACCAATGTGTGTTACCACAGTGATGACGTACGGCACTGAAACGTGGTATCTTGCTATGGGCCTCATTAGTAAGCTTAAAACAGCCCAACAAGCTATGGAGTTATATAACCCGCGCCACTACTCAAAGTCCTATGGACGTGATGCTAGGTCTATGTCAATGGGCATGCGAGTGGCGAGTAATGGGCGACTCGCTGTCCGATCATGGACCATGCCGGGGTCGACGGCGCGTTGTGTTCCTCGTGCGCCTCAAAAAGTGTCAACACAATGACGGGGCCCCTCTTAGAGGGCCAAAGCCTGCCGGGGTCGCGGGACTAACGAATTACCGTGACCCCGGAACGTTAAGAGCTATTGAAGGACACCGCACTAGTACTTAGACTAGTACTTCTTATTATCCGCAGGTCAAGATTGGTGGCGCGGACTGTAAGAGTAATATTTTTTGGATATAATTTTGGTTAAAATTTACTTCATTTGATCATGTTTATGACAAAAATAGATGACGGTATTCATCAAGCTGCTTCTTTTCGGTTTCGTCTTTTTGTTTGGTAACTAACATAAAAATAAAAACTGTTCTCTTTATTTCCTCTCAGGAGGTGTGGAATTCCTCAGCGGACACGCATGTTTCGGGAGGTTCCTGTGTCTGGTTGGGAAGGAAGAACCGCCTGGGTGTCACCACAGCGCGGATCGCCCGGACACGGTGGAGCATACGGTGGTGGACTGCCCCGCTTGGGCAGAGCACCGCTGGCGCCGCCGCCCGCCATGACCGCAAGAACCTCCTAGTTAAACTCGGAGTTTCATTCCCACAGTTTTTAGTGGTGTTCGGGCTTTAATATACCGGTGACGAAAGGCATTGTTTTATCCCCTTGGTGCGTAAACTACCATTATATACAGCTCTTTAAGTTGTCCAAACATTATAATACGTAACAGCCTTGATGACGAGCGAAAATAAATAATTGGACATTTAAATTACCAACTATGTGACAAACTACTAACAAAGTCACGCAATTTCATTTATTGTTATGTAAAGTATGTTGTTGTCCTATAAATTACTTATTTCTAGAGTGACATTTTATGCTTTGACTTTCAGATAATTATGTGGGATTAACAAATGAATAAGGCAAGTTTCACATTCACACATTACAAGCTGTTCGTATTTTTTTTTAGGTTTTCATGTTTTCATATAATATCTCAATAATCGCAGTTTTTGTGCCTAAACTGGAATTTGGATGGTAATTTGAAAAACAAAATAGTTCCTCGTCTGTACACTAGGGGCGCTTTGTCATTTTTCCATAAAACTAATGCAGTAAATACTGCAATAACGATTTGAGGTAAAATACAGAAATCTCCTGGTAAGGCCTCAGGTTGACTTAGACCCTAAAATTCTATTAAAAAATTGTACTTTAACTGGTATTTAACATCACAACAAAACTATTTTGTAATAGTAACCAGATGCAGCGTGAATATTTAATTTTGTCTGCATGTTACGATCGACTTGCATATTTGAACCACAACCAGCTAATATCTACCATCGATCCATCATTTAAGCTAAGCAATAACCAACCTTATTATACCGGCCACAAGCTTCCGTTGTATCCTGTGCTTTAACTACTAACACCGCAACACCGGTATTTAAAACCGAGTCTTATTAAAATGTAATTCTCGCAAACGGAAGTCTTATTACTTGGCGATTAGGGGTTATTATTCAATAATACTACTTAATAATGCCTGTGGAAACAAACTGCTCTACTGCAGCGTGATTGGCGTAAATAAAAAGTATTGCAGTTTATTTTATGATCCTGATTTTGTTAATATAAAGCCTTATTCAGACGATGTTTGAAATGCATGAGCGGCGTGCAAGTTTGTCTTCATTGCATACTATTTGATGGCCAATGAATTCGGTCGATCAAAATATAGTCCTCCTAACCGATTTCGACCACGACAGCCAATCTCATCATCAGCGGAGATTAGCCGTCGGCATGTTAGATATGTGCACAAGTGTGTGCGCAGGCACAGCTGCACTCTCTGCTCCTTTACTTTCATAGTCCGTTGGGACGGTAATCCAACACGACCGGAGAGGCGCAAAGTCAACGGTTTTCCGTGACACGGGGTTTTCATAACCCCATCTTCCGAACTCCGGGTTGCTACTGAGAAATTTTAATAGAAAATAAAACCAATATTACTTCTTGCATGACCCGGGAATTGAACCCATGACCCCACGCTTAGCAGTCGCGCGTGTGACTAGAAGAGCAATGAGGCCGATCAAACAAATACTGCAATGTATTAAAACTTGTAAGGAAGTTTCCAATTTTTTTTATTTATTTTTAAAAAATAGTACTAAACTTGCAATGAAGCCCATTGAAATTTTTTTTCAATTATCTTTATAAATGACGAAGTTATGATACTTTTCCCGTCCGCTTTAAAACTTCTCGGCGCGCGGCCGGTCAACATTCTCATGACGTCACAAGTCTCATCACTCGCTCGAGTCGAGTAGTCGTCAATGCGCGATCACCTCAGAGGGTTATTACTTTTGGTTCAAACAAGACGGAACAAATATTATCGTTGTGGAATCATTATGGAAACCGTGCAAACTGATGTGAAAGTACATTATAAATATTGTATCGTTCCCAAGTGTACAAATACAACCATAACTCTCTGTAACTCTGTAAACTACATCAAAACAAATTCAACCTTACACGCATGTTTTAAGGTCAGAATTACAAAGTGTCGATAAAAAGCAATAAAACCGGCCAAGTGCGAGTTGGACTCGCCCATGAAGGGTTCCGTAGTAGCAGGCTTAGATTAGGGATATAATTATATTGAGATTAGTAAGTAATATACACAAACAGTAAAAATATCTTTGTTTTTCATAGTGTTTGTATGAATGGCAAAGTTATATTTGCGGTTTTTAAAAATGTACTATATCTCAAAAACTGCTAACTGTATCTCATCCAAACCAATTTTCGTTGGAAGTTTTTGTTGAGGTCTACATTATATATTTTTTTTAGTTTTATCATTCTCTTATTTTAGAAGTTACAGGGGGTGGGGGGGGACACATTTTACCACTTTGGAAGTGTCTCTCACGCAAACTGTTCAGTTTAGAAAAAAATTATAATATAATTTTTAATGGATAGGTATGGATTACTCATATTATGAGTAATCCATACCTATCCATAGATACCGCACACGTATGGGTTTGGTGAAAAAAAAAATTGAGTTTCAATTCTAAGTATGGGGGGAAACCCCAAAATTTGTTTTGTTTTTATTTTTGTGTAAATCCTAATGCGGTTCACATTAACCCTAAAAATTAACGACCGAGCCTCGTCGCTTCAAGGACAAGGAATGATATTATGTAATACCTACGACTTATTAAAAAAAATGTTATTACGATGATTTCTTGATAAAATATCAGTATTTACAATACAGTGATAGACAACAATTAAATAATGTTAATATTAATACTTAGGTACGGTACTGAAAATTTGTATTAGTGATCGATGTGTTTATATTATCCAAATATTATCAATCAATGGTGAATGAAACTTTAAACAAAACTAGGCGGATTACCTACACCGATTTAGGTACCTAAAACGAATAAAAGCTGCAGCAAACTAATGAGAAGTTATTCCGTGTGATGATTGTTACGGTAGGTAGGTATAATAAAATGATTATGTAGGACTTAGTACCTAGATAGGTATAGGAACATACGTTGAAAGTAATAATATAATAATAATATTCCACAACTATCACACTACGCCATCTAGTCCCAAGCTAAGCAGAGCTTGTGTTATGGGTACTAGACAACTGATAAACATACTTATATATTTCTAAATACATACATATTATAGATAAATTACACCCAGACACAGAACAAATAATCGTGCTCATCACACAAACATTTGTCCTGGGTGGGAATCGAACCCACGACCTCCGGCATAGCAGTCAGGGTCAGTAACCACTAGACCAACAGGCCTGTCAAAATTATATCGTAGTATTTTATCGTAGTAGAATCATCAAACACACTGGACGAATCCCGTCCAGTGTGTTTGATGATTCTACTACGATAAAAACCTAGTGTTGATTCTGTTGAATCATTTGTAGAAAATAATTATGAAACGGTTTGAAGACAATTACCATTTGTACCACCAAATTAGATTGGTTGCCATTAATGTCGGATTACATAGGAATCTTTTTGGATAATTTTGCTGACTTGATTGTCTTTCTGAAGCGATAATAGCAACGAAAACAGTAAGTTATAAAAATGTCTCTCATTTTTTTTTTGGAAAATTTAACGACCTAACTACCATTTTTAAACATTAATATTTTTAAACGCCGCGCCCCGCCGAGCTAAAACTGTTACTCGATCAAAGTAACCAATTTTTGGTCACTGAAATTTTATTTGCAAAATAAAATGATGGTTGAAATTCACACGTCAGATATGAAATTATTGGCCAATTAAGTAGCCGCCGTTTTATGCTGCCAAAATGTTGGGGTCGGGAAGATAAAATTATGTGATAAATTTTTGGAAGGATTATTTTTGTGTTGAGTGGTTTTGCAAGAGTGTTAAACTACTGGGATTAATTTGTTTTATGAAGTAGCTAATAACAACTAAACTATTATATTTAATACGATTTTCTTTCCTTTTTAACGTTTTGTTGCTGTGTGTTTAAAAATAATAGAATCCAAAATAAGGAGCGAAAAAAATAATGCAATGAGCGTCAACTTGCTCGTTCTGATTTCATTCGTCAGGATTTTTCAATTTGGTGACAATTATTTTAGAGGCAAATATACTATTTCTAAACCGATGCCAATGCATTATTCTTGTCTTTTTTTCTTTCTGTTTTAGTTCCGTTTGTGGAGGAAAAACCGCTGCACAAAATATGGGTCACTCTACGTCAAAGTAGACAGAGAAGATCCATGAACTTTCATTAATCTAGTAGATCTACTGAAGAAAGAGCAAGTAGTCCTAGGTTTAATTTCCAAATTGAATAAAAATATGGGTTTTCATTGGGAACTCTTCAGGAGCAGTCCCAGGGTATGGGTTTATGCCCGTATCTGGCAATACACTTGCCCTAAATACATAAAACTGACGAAATATGGGTATACTTTGAAGCACACATCAGCGTCATCATTCCAGAGTTTTTTAGAAGGCTTCTTTTTTAATGCATCATGAAAAACGGCCAATAAACCTCCAAGTTTTACCTAAAACAAAGAGATTTAGAACAAAAGACAGGGTATAGATTGCACAAGTGCATTAGCGGTGATAGATTGTATCTGCAGTTTGTTAGAGACTCATCAGTTATCTGGACGACACGCCGCTAACATATTGAAAACCTTTTAACATCCCATGTTAGGATGGATCTGGTTCTTTGTTCAATAAAAAAACGAAAAAAAAATAAAGATTGTATGCTTGAGGAAGGAAAATTTGTAATAAAAAAAAAATAACAACCACGAAATAAAGAAATGAAAAGCAAAAAATAAAAAATGTTTTTTGCATAACATCATTCTTTGCGAAATTAAAAAAATCATCCTGTGTCGTGGGTGCGTTTACAAACAGAAAAACTCACATACCCAAACACCCAGACCCGGAATAAAAATTTGTAGGTCATACAAATATTTGTTCCGTACGGAAATCGAACCCGAACCACGCAGCGCAACACTCCAATCGCTTAGCCAATGCACCAACCTTATCGTCCAATGTACGTTTGTTTTGTAAATTATCAGCATTATTTCATTGATAAAACTCCTGCTAAACATTCGAA
Source organism: Agrotis exclamationis (assembly GCA_950005045.1). Taxonomy (NCBI): domain Eukaryota; kingdom Metazoa; phylum Arthropoda; class Insecta; order Lepidoptera; family Noctuidae; genus Agrotis; species Agrotis exclamationis. The sequence continues at coordinate 20,491,212 of OX465429.1, read as the reverse complement.
CTAGGAATTTCTTTTGTATCGTAGTTGCGTTTACAAACATAAAACAAAGTCGCATACACGAATAGCCAGACTCGGAACAACTTTTTTTAGTTTAGGGCTGATTTTTCAATAGTCAGATATTTTTTATCTGAGAAATAAAAACAGCGGTTTGACATTTATTTTCTATAGATAAGCTGTCAAACTATTTTTATTCCTCAGATAAAAAATATCTGACTATTGAAAAATCAACCCTTAAACAATTGTTTGTTCTAAACGTGAATCGAACTTGTGACACGCTGTGCACCAGCCAATAATATTCACTAACCCACTGAGTCAGCCGTCCCGACACATACCTTGTCTTTTTTTTTGCACCCAAGGAAAATCAATGCTTTTTATTTGCTTAACATTCGACCTACGTTTGTTTTAATAGCACTTCTTAGACCAGGTAATGAAAGGCCACCCACGGTTCCGTACGCATAAAATTAATAAAACGAAGGGAAAAATCGACATTAAAATTCTTTAGGTACCTGCCTCACTGCCAGCGGGGAAGCGATTAGCGACAAACTATTTTCCTGCTGGCTTCTGCTCGCGATTTCGTTCTCGTGAAGTTTTGGCACCCTCCCACCGCGTGACATCCCACATCACCCGCTTTTTATTTTTCGGATTGCTAGGCAGGAGTAATGTCCTACAAAAAACAAAGAAATAGAGAGAGAAAGATCTGTTTTGGAGATTACCCCGTACATTTTTCTCTTAAACTGTATCTGTTTCGTCTCCAACTCATTTCGATTTATTACGAGCAATTTTTTCACGAAAGAAAACTAACCGCATTCAAAAGCCACCACAAAAAAGTGTCAACAAATTATTTTTCGGAAGTCAGTGGCAAAAAAGAATTTAAAAAAACTTACAGACTTCCGAAAGATAAGTAAGTTATTTTACATTTTTTGTGTTGGTTTTTGAAGGCGGTTAGTTTTTTTTGAAAAAGTTTTTTGGTTACCCCCACGTCCACAAGTTGTGCTCATGCTCATACTGGCCAAAGGATGTCATTCAATGAGCTCTAAAGTGAACTCAGGTCTATAAACCGAAAAATACCATCTAAACCGTAATCTATGATTTATTTATCATTGATATGAGAAAATAGTAAAAAGGTGTCGTAAAAGTTCCGCATTCGATTACTGCCTCGTTAATTTTTCGACCTGAGACACCTTGAAATATTTCTCACTATTTCTCGTATTTACAGATTTGTCAACTCAAAAAATAATCTGTATATAATCGTTAATGTCTGTTCACACCGCCGAATGAAACTCTGTCTATTGTCTAGCAAACAACTCGTTTTAAATCGCTTCCTCTACTCGCTTCTCGCTGACGGTGGGACATATCCTTTAGCGTGAAAACCGTAAATATAATAATTACCAGGAAGATACAAGGAAGCTGTGTAAGAGAATAATATCAGCTTCTAATTTTCACACTTTGAAGGTTATTTTCCTCATAGGGAGAAAGGTCGACGTTAATTTATTTGACCTATTTTGCCACTTATGATTAAATTTCTGTAACTTGTATAATAAATTTTATATGTAATCTGTACTCGTAATTTTCTTTTGTGAAAGGAATGATTAAATAAGATAGAAAGAAAGATTAGATATTGTGTTAGTTAGTTACGTTCTTTAATCCGTATTCGTACCCTACCCGTGTCTTCGTTAACGGACTTAGACCCTCAGGGTTTGTGGTCGGCACTCGAGAATATTTTTAAGGTTCGTAGTAGGAGCCATTCTGTAATTTCTAACAAACGACAAAGTCGTGAGTTTATATTGTATGTAAATATTCAACAACCTAATCTTCTTAGTGTTTGGTACTTGCACCCTTGTGGTGGGCTCTAGAACTTTTGGGTAAACAAAGTGCGTCTCAGCTCAGATATCAATTAAGTTACGTTCACACAGAACGTTAAACTTTGTATGAACCGAAGATCAAGGACGTAAATATGATATTATTATGATCTAATAAAAAAAACTGTTTGTAAAATGAATTTAATCGATATAAAATTAATTCTTTAGAAGAATAGTAGCAAGTTCTAATGTTGAACGATTCAGATTCAACGATTTTAGAATTACTATCATTATCCTACAAAATAAATTAAAAGGCAGTCTGCTGAGAAAAAGCCACCAAACCTCTTCCAACTTGCCTTGCTACCGTCCTGGCTTATGTCAATCTTTCGATACGCAGTCATGCATTTTGTATGCGTTATCCCGTCTGAGCATACCTTTATCACTGCCAAGGATTACAAGACATTCTGTTTCACATATTCTGATAAGATAAAATAACCTTCTTAATATTCAAAATACAATTAATCTTATAATTACTATGTGAATAGATATGTTTTAAAATGTTACTTTATTTATGCTTTGGTATATTTGGTGGCTGCGACGATTGAAGAGTATAAAAGGTTAGTTTTGTTATGATATTATTTCCTTAAAACTACAACCTGGGGGCCTCGTCGAACAAATCATAACATCAGGCAAAACAGTGGTAACGCGAGCCTGTCCCTACAATAAATACATGTGGCACTCGGAGACTGCCGCGGTGAAGCTATTGCATAACATTTTATTTTATTTTAAAAGAATAAAATAGGCGATTTTATTCTTGTGTTCAAATGTACCGCGTATATTTAACGAGAATATAATTTATTTAAAATGTTTGTGGTGCACTAATGTAATGAAGAACTTCTTTGTTGTAGGAGAATTTTATAAGTAGGTTTCATTGTGAAAACTCCTTTTGTAGCTGGCCGTTTAGAATCAGTAAGAAAAAGTAAATTGTTTTTATGACGGATATTTTTATGATTGCCGAAGTCTCCCGAACTGAAATGATGTTAGACGATGCGTGGTGTCAGGTATTTTCGTTAGGTTTTTTCGTTAGGTTTTTGGATTTTTATTGATTCAGTCGCCGCGCCGCGCCGCGCTCAGAGCCCGCGATAATAAGAAGCTATGCAATATTTAAAAAAAAATAGTTGCAATTAGTTTTCCACGTGTCGTTGAGATTTAACGCTGTTGAATTAAATTCATTCTGACACTGTAATAGTATGCATTGAAAAACAATTTGTAATGGAATAATAAAATCTTGTTTTGGTGCTTTTTTTGCTATTTATTTAATAAAATTAATCACAACATATGCTGTGAAAATAAATAATTAACGCTGTTAAGTGGTTATTACATAATTACCAATATCATCATTAAGCCGCGCTGGTAAATATTTTCCGACATTTATTGAATTTGTTACGGAAATGAGGTTTTCATCAATTTGTAGCGGAGAGTAAATATGGGGCAATGATATAACAATAAACTGATTGGAACTAGAATGATGTATTTTTTGGCTTGTGTACCAATTGATACCATGAGGATACCTTTTTTTAGGAGGTAAAATCGGGAATATAATATAGTTATATAGGGTATAATTATACACCGTGACTTTTTAGTCGTCTTACAACGGCAGCCCAGTTCATGTATCCAAAGACTAGAACACGTTTATAATAAAAAAAAAAAAATTAATTCGTTATTTTGACGCAAGGCGTAGTTAGAAACACCCTTGTCTCATAGAAAATGGAGATGGAATGATCTGCCCGACTATTGCGCTGGGTATATAGGTACGATATACTCTACAGCTTGATATCTAAACATTTTAACAGGGTGTTTCATATTTATAATGTACCTATTTATTAATAATAAAAAATATTATTAACGATTAAAAATTAAAACTCGCCTAGAGGTATTTTAGGTCGGATATATTAAGTGGACCACTTTTGTAAGACGACTAAATCTTTTAATAATACTTTTAAATCTTTTAATTTAATTAACTTATTTTTTGAACCAACTAGAATCACTGCGTCCTCGTCGACTTGTCTTGATAACATGTTTACAGATTCTGATACTGAAAATAAAGTAGTGTTAAATGACTTATCGTCTGACCATTGCGGGTTGTTGGCTAGCTTCCCTATGCCACTACGTAAAAAAACACACAAGATTGAATGCAGGCCTTATACAGCTGGTCGATGTAACAAATTCAAGAGTAATGTAGCTCATAAACTTACGCCAGCTATAGTTGAATCGGAAAACCCTAATAAAATCTATGGAGCCCTTTTTGATGTTATTAATAAAGAATACCAGTCCATTTTCAAGACCAAAATCATCAAAAAAAATGGAACCTCAGTTGGCTTTAATCAATGGGCTACTCCTGGCATTTATAAAAGTAGAGCGAGATTGTACGAGTTGTATGGTTTGAAAAAATACATATTTGATACTCCTTTTCTAGAATACGTTAGAAAATATTCAAAATTATTCAAAAAGATTTGTGTTATCGCGAAGTCAAAATTTTTAAGCGAAACGATTAAAAATTCTAGCAACAAGATTAAAGCTACTTGGAAAATTATCAATAGCGAAACTGGAAAATCGGTTAAACAAGACAATCAATTAGAGATTTTGATAGACAATAAATTAGTTTCAAATACGGCTGCAGTAGCTGACGCATTCAACCAGTTTTTTGCAAATATTCCTGTAACTACAACTCGCTCCTTAAATTCGTCTCCGTCTAAAGCCGAAAACTTTTTGCATCGTAGTGTGCCTAAATGCAGTAACATATTTAACTTCGATCACATATCACCGCGTGAGGTAATTGATGTTTTCAATACCCTTAAATCTAAAAATACTGGTGATTTTTGGGGCATTTCAGTTAAACTCCTAAGTAACATAATCGAAATTGTAGCTCCTTATCTTGCAATTACTTTTAACAAATGTGTTGATCAGGGTACTTTTCCCGACCTCATGAAGAACAGTAAAGTCATACCATTATTTAAATCAGGCAATAAAAATGATATTGGTAATTTCAGACCAATATCCATCTTACCTGCTTTTAGTAAAATATTTGAAAAAATAATACTCAAACAGTTGCTTAGACATTTTAATGTAAATAACCTCCTGCATAGTGAACAATATGGCTTTACGAAAGGTCGTTCAACTACTGATGCAGGTGTTGCTCTGCTCAAGCACATATATAAGGCGTGGGAGAGCTGTAAAAATGCAATTGGAGTTTTCTGTGATTTATCTAAAGCCTTTGACTGCGTACACCATGGCACACTATTGCGAAAATTGCGTCATTATGGAGTCGAAAATGAAGCTCTAAATGTAATAGATTCATACTTACAAAATAGACTCCAATGTGTAGATATAAATGGTTCCAAATCTTACGGTGAACATGTACAGCTAGGCGTGCCTCAAGGCTCTATTCTGGGTCCGTTTTTATTTTTGGTCTATATCAATGACTTGCCATATCTTTTAAAGGGTGTTTGTGATGTTGTATTATTTGCAGATGATACTTCTCTTATATTTAAAGTAGATAGAAATAGACAAGATTTTGACGATGTAAACACAGCATTAACATTGGTCACGGATTGGTTTACAGCTAACAATCTGGTTCTTAATGCCAAAAAAACTAAATGTATAAAGTTCGCCTTGCCAAATGTTAGAAATTTAGGACCTAACATTGTCCTAAGTAATGAACAGCTTGAAACTGTTGATTCAGCGGTGTTTCTGGGTATTCAAGTCGATTCGAAAATTCAATGGGGTCCGCATATAACACGCTTGGCGGGAAGGCTCAGCTCGGCCGCCTATGCTGTCCGAAAAGTAAGACAATTCACGGACGTTGATACAGCTCGACTAGTTTATTTTAGTTATTTTCACAGCGTTATGTCCTACGGAATTTTATTGTGGGGAAAAGCCGCCGACATTCAAAATATATTTGTTCTGCAAAAACGAGCTGTTCGGGCAATTTACCAGCTGGGTTCTCGGGTTTCTCTGAGAGATTTGTTTAAAGAGATTGGCATCCTTACGGTGGCATCTCAATTCATCTTTGCCAACATTATGTATATTAGGCAGAATTTACATCTGTATACTAAAAACAGTGATATTCACAATATTAATACCAGAAATAAGCACCATCTACGTGTTCCCTTTCATCGGCTTCACAAAGTTCATAGCTCATTTGTAGGGCTCGGTATAGTTTTTTATAATAAACTGCCTTCATCTTTGTTAGACTTGCCTTTTAATGCCTTTAAATCTAAAATCAAATCCATCCTTTGTTCTAAGGCGTATTATTCGATAAATGACTACCTTGACGATAAGAGCAGTTGGTCGCTCGATTGAAATAATGACTGCGTTCATGCTCTTTCTCCAGATTAATTTATTTTCCGACAGGTTATATGAGTTCATATAATTGTTTATTTTTTTACTTTTGACTTAGTTAAGTCATTTAGTTTTATTTTATATATATTTTGTGTATGTTTTTTTTTTATGTCTGTGTTTGTTTTATATTATTTGATCAGTTTTTTTTTTCTCTTCATTTTCAATTTTTTTTAAGCAGTTTTTTTTTTTTTTTTTTTTTTTTTTTGCACTATGATAAACTAGCGACCACGAATTTGAATCTTATTTTAGTAGTGTTTTGACTGAGGAACCGGCAGCAAGTTGTCTGACTTGCTGACCTTTGGTTTTGTTATATGTAATTTATTTTCTTTTCTTTATTATTGTTAATTACTGCGATGATCCTAGTTTATCTTTTTGTGCCTTTTAGTCACGGTTGGGATGTAATTTCGAATTGATGTATGATGTGAACGTTCTATTAAATTGTATAAAATCTTGGTTCTTCTAACCGTACAGACAGATGTGTTGCTGGGGAGTTTGTTCCGCCACTTCTTCTTCCCAGCCATAACACTAGGAAGTGTCGAAGGGGGGGCGCTTTGGGGGACTGTCTTATGTAAAAAATTGACCTTCAAAAAGTGCTGATAAATCAGCCTAATTTGAATAAATGACTTTTGATTTTGATTTTGATTTTGACTAAAAAGTCGCGGTGTATAGGAGCAAAAGGGACTGTTTGACTTGTGTTGACTTTTGATAAATAATTATTTATCAAAAGTCAACACAAGTCAAACAGTCCCTTTTGCTAATCATGCAGGGGATCTAAAAAGTTCGTTTTATCAGAATCTGAACATAAATAGCGATTAAATGATCTATTATGCTATTATAGTGCTTGCTTAAATACCGCATGAACCTGAAAACCTAAGCACACAGATTTGAGTTGAACATCCAGTGAAAGCGTCAGTCATCGTGTAGTTCGACTTATGGGCTATGGATATTCAATTTACTGGGTACCGAGAATCTGATCAATCCTGCTGAAACTGTAGAGAAAAGCTTTCAAACTGAATTCTCGTTTCGTCCCTTGGGCTTATTTGAAAATAGCCTTCTCAAGAGCCATAGAAATGGTCTTATCTAATTTAGAAGGCCTAAAATAGTTAAAGAGGTTACAAGATGTCTAGACATTAGGCTAGGCATTTCATTAAAGGTACTAAGCATAGAAGCGTTATTTAAACCGTTTACTCTGTCATAGATTTTCTTCTGTATCGTGGATATGTTTACAAACATTGAAACTCATATACACACACACCCAGATCCAGAACAACTACTAGTTGTGTGAACTAATTACGGTCAGTTCACACCGAGACGCGACGCGAAGTGACGTAACGCAACGATACTTCAAATGTGTATCTTTTCTTGTCGTAAATAAGGTTACATTTTGAGTCGCTATGAAAACGCAGCGCGGCGCCGCGCTCGCCGCGCTGGGTTGTGACAGGTGTATCTTTTCGTGTAGGAAATAGAGTTCGATTTTGAACAGCTCTATTGAAATGTGCGCGCAGCGTCACGTTTCGGTCTGAGTCTTGTGTTGGTTAGTCTTGACGTTGGCGCCATCTATTATAGAGTTGTCAAACTACTACCCTAAATAATATTGTAATTGTAATTTTTTATACAAGATCTTAAAGAAGAAGAAAGTAGAAACCGCACCACTATTATGCACCACCTGCAGAATATATATTTTATTTGAGGAAGTGTACATTTATATGCAATTTGGTGAGATGACATAGTGTGTGTCCACACTGGAAGCATAGCGCGGCGGCGGCGGCGGCGGCAGCGGGCGCGGTGGCGGGCTCGGCGGCAGGCGCGATCGGCGTCCACACAGCCGATCAAACGTTTGTTTTTGTTGCGGCGATTTCAGGTGTTGCAAACCGATGGTACAAAGTAATTTCTATAAATCTTGTTTAAAGAAATTCATTTTAAAATGTTTTATAGGTTGTTTAGGATTGTATACAACTAAATTATCAACCATTCTACATAATTCTAGTCAAGTACAGTAAAAATAATTTAAAGATTTACAAATACCGCTTATGGTAGTATTTAGTGCATGTCCTGATAACTAGATGGCGCTGACTATAAGACCGAAATGGTCTGCTACACCTGCCACCCGCATATATCTGTTGTTGCCTAGCAACGCCTAGGCTCTCAAAATCGCTTGTAGCCATCGCGATAGACGCCCGCCTCACATCGGTGGGGCCACAAGCGGCGATTTCATACGTTTAATATTTCCGCGCCCGCCGCCGCCACCGCGCTAGGCTCGCAGTGTGTTTGAGCACATAGACAAAAACGCTGCGTCAAATGGATTTAAGTGGTGGTGCGTACTCTAAAACATGTATCTTCAGATACATGTTTTTGTACATGTACATGTATCTTCAGATATCGACAATGCTGATAGTAATGAGCTAGTGTCCCATTCACAAGACATAATAACTGTGTAAGTGCTCCAGTTGCCAATTCCAAAGCATAGATTTCTATGAAAAAGAACGGGCAAGAAAGCATCAGCGAATCAGTGTCATGACTTTTCTCCTCCAAGTGGTTGTTCAAAATGAAACGTTTTTATGCAAAGTAAACACTTTACGCTTACACCTTACATTGAAGTGTCGCTTATTTTACTGAAATATACCACAATATTTATTTGAATTAAGTCTATCTTTTCAAATCATTCTGTCAAACAATTTGATACATTTCATCCTTTAAAGGAGAAATTCTGTAAAAGTATTACCCAAAGAAGATTTTTTCCTTCAATAAAAAAAGACCTCAAGGCATGAAAGGCGCCTGCGTAAGTTCTTAGGGTCCTCCAGACTGTTCGGTTCGGCAATTGTTATTCGGTGGTAATCATTACAATAAAGCCTTTTCTTTTGATGACAAAATAAGGTACTGAACTTCATAATAATCATCATTAGCCGGAAGACGTCCACTACTGAATACTGAATATATCCCCCTTAGACCGCCACGCCGAATGACAATTCGCCACATGCAACTATCGGTTATCGGCGACTTTCACTATGTCGTCGGTCGACATAATGGCAGGCCTGCCTACACTGCGTCTTCCGGTCCGTGGCCGCCATCACTCGAGAACTTTTCTTCCCCATCGGTAGTCAGTTCTACGAGCGATGTGGCCTGCATTGCCACTTCAACTTGCAAAGTTTACGAGGTACTAAACTTGTCGGGCCTATTGGCAAACTGTATCATAGTATGATGCACCGGTCGGCTCAGCACTATTTTTGCTGTTTTTCCCTTAACGATAAAATCACGTTATTTCCACAAAAGGTTCATAAATTAATGTTAATGTCCCATATAATTGCTATTAATGATCGTCATATTTTCACCATAATTGATTTTAAGTTTGAAAAATAAAAGAAATAATAATTAGGTTTTTGTGGTTCTTATAATCTAGCGGTATTGAAAAATGCCGAACTGAACAAGTGTGAAACCCCCTTTTAACTCAATTGAGTGAAACTACACGTGTAGACGACGACTACTCCTAAGGATTAAGGAATCGGAATAAATATATTTTCAGTAGAAAAAAAGATCAGACATTTTTATTATCAGTAACACGATAATTATGTTTCTAGCTTTCCTGTTAGAAAATGTCGGTTTGATTGCTGACGATTTATTAATACTGAAAAAAATATCATCAGCGTTAATAGTTGCGTTTTTCCATTGTGAGTCTAGATGTATGTCTATGTCAATATGGTCACCCCTTTTATAAGGTTGTCGAAAATGAATGGGGTTAAAAATGGATTAAGATAATATTTTGCACGCAGATAGATATATTTTTGAAAACTTACTTGCGAACGTGAAATAGTCATAAATGAAAAACTTAGTACTATAGAAATGAGCTGTTCCTACATTTACCAAATTCGTAGGAACAACATTTTGTTTCACTAAGGAAGTTATTTTGTGGTTTCAAACTCAATTTGTCGATTCAAAGGCCCTATTACTCAAAATGAACTCGAGCGGGTTTCCGAACATTTCTGAGAAATATTCTGTGTGTTCAGTAAATAAAAAACAATATTGTTTTCAAATAATGCTTGTATTTGAGAGCAGTCATGGTGGCCCGGTAGTATTGGCTCCGACTTACGAGATGTAGCCATTGTGTATTTCTCCATTTGACCCAAAGGTTGACTGGTAGATAATGCCTTGCGGCATTAAGTCCGCCTTATGTACCACAATTGTACGTAAAAGTTTAAATAAATAAATAAATAAATAAATAAATGTAGGTCGAGGGTTCGAACCCAGCTAGACGCATTATTTTGACTAACTAATTTTAATTTCTGCTCTCAAAACGGCGCACAGTCTTTTAGAAACCCCCAAAATCGGACATGACTAAATTAATGCCATGAGTCTATGGCGTTTTATATTTCAAATGCAAGAGTAAAACTCCCATGTGCGCAATTTACTTCGTTTGTGAGAAAAAGAATGTTAAAGTTGCTAATTTTTTAACTCCCAAAAAACGAAAATATAAAAAAAAATTAATAGATTTAAAAAAATCTAAAAACCCACGTTTTTAAATGTCCTAAAAATAAGAAAATAACCCTACGGGGCTGAGAGAGGGGCCACTCAAAACGTGGGGGCGTATCTTTACAAGTTACACCCACGATCTATACGTCATGTAAATATATCCCATAAATAATTATAATTATATCCCATAATTTTGAGAGGCCCCTCTCTCAGCCCCGTAGGGTTATTTTCTTATTTTTAGGACATTTAAAAACGTGGGTTTTTAGATTTTTTTAAATCTATTAATTATTTTATTATTTTTATCTTTGTTCATCGGGTTTGAAGCTACCCTGAAAATTTCAGCCTGCTAGCTTATCGGGAAGGGCCTCAAAGCCTGTCCGCCATCTTGGACGTCCGCCATATTGGATTTAAGTCACGTGACTATTTTTTCGTACTCCTGACAGCAAACCCTTTCATTTGATATCCACATCATAGGGGTGTATTTTAAATAGGCTGTCTGCCATCTTGGACGTCCGCCATATTGGATTTAAGTCACGTGACTATTTTTTTCATATTCCTGACAGCAAACCCTTTCATTTGATACCCATATCATGGGGGTGGATTTCAAACAACCAGTCCACCATTTTGGGGAGGCCGCCATATTGGATTCGTTATGACGTTTCTTAGCTTGTCATGTATTGTCATCAGAACTCAGAGTGTGTGCAAAATTTCAGCTTGCTAGCTTATCGGGAAGTGCCTCAAAATTGAGTTGCAAAAGTCCAACCGGAACGACAAACAAACAAACATACAAACAAACAAACAAACAAATAAGAATTGTGAGTGTATAAAAACGTGGGAAAATATGTGGGTGGGTAAACTTGTTTTAGCCAATACAAATCTTTAGAGCAAAGTTTCATTATTGTGGTTTAAAAAAGCATCAGGCGTTTCCAATGAAGGATTTTGTGTGGCACGGGAAGGGGTCTCCCTTTTTTAGGCACAGATACAAGTCGCTTCCAAAAGGTCCTATTGAAAATCTATAGAGGAGGCTTTAAGTCCAGCAGAGGACGTCTTATGGCTGATATGATTTTATATGGCTACAAAACGTTAGTAGAGCATCGTGAACAAACCGGCATGTCATAGAACCAAGAATAATAATAAAAAGATTTTCAGTTTACCATCATGTAAATATTATTTTGTTTATTAACCCGCGGCATACGGCGTAGCAGTCGATCAGCTACTGTGCCGTCAATATTTAAGCTGATTGTGAATGATAATATAATACTAATTCTACAGGGTGGAATTTTGTAATGCCACCTGGAGGCAAAGTACTCTTAATACTGCAGATAGAAAATTTTACTCAAAGGAAATATTCCTTTATTTTTGAATAGACAGCAAACTGCATTCAAAGATTTTCGAAAATTCTCTTCTCCCACACCCGGGAATCGTAAATAATTGTAAAAAATTAAATTAATTTAAGATTTCCTGGTTTTCCTTTCATTCAATTTATCATGTTTGTTAGAGAGATTTCATCCTTATAATTGACCCTTTTTTTTTTTTTTTTTGCGTGGTAAAATCATCAAATGAGTCCTCCCACCCCGGGCAGGGCGGGAGGGACTGTCAGACTTGTACTGACTAAAATCCACGGTGTCCTTCGATAGCCCTTTATGTTCCGGGGTCACGGTAATGAGATAAGTCCCGCGACCCCGGCAGGCTTAGGCCCTCTAGAGGGGGGCCCCGTCATCTTGCTGACGCTCTTTGAGGCGCGCGTGGAACACAACGCGCCGTCGACCCGGGCATGGTCCATGGTCGGGCAGCGAGTTGCCCTTTACTCGCCGCCCGCATGCCCGCGCCTACGGTGGCCGGAGATTGTCTTGCGACGTCCGTCGCCGTGGGCGTCCACCACTGCGGTTGGGGCGGAGGGAGGACACTGTCCTCTCTCTCACGCGGCCCGCCTCCTCCTTCGCGAGCATTACTGCTTCGCAGAAGGAGGCGACCGCTTCCCACTCCGTCTCGCCCCGCAGCATGGCCGCAACCACTGCCGGGCGCGAGAGGTCTCCGCCTATCGCCGCCGTGAGGACACGTCGGTGCTCTGCCCAAGCTGGGCAGTCTTGCACCGTATGCTCTACTGTGTCCTCCGGGCGATCTTCGCAGTGGTGACACCCAGGCGTTTCCTCCTTTCTCCTTAGACACAGGTACCTCCCGAAACTTCCGTGTCCGGTGAGGACCTGCGTCATGCGGTAGGTCAGGACGCCGTGACTCCTATCCAGCCACTCCTCAAAGAGGGGTCTTACCGCCGCGATTGCGGCGTGCCCGGCCGTCGGTTGCGACAATCGTCCCCTCCATACTGCCCTGAGATCGCGCCGGACCTCTTCCCGCCGCGCCTCGACTTGTCGGGGCAGCGGGAATTCTCCCCGGCGCTGCGCCTCCACGCGCCACTCATAGACGCGCTGGAGGGCAGTCGTATAATTGACCCTTACGATCGATGCAATAAAAGTACAGGGTATAATTTTTTCAGATTTTAGCCGGTTCGATTCCCGGGTGTGGGGGAAGAGAATTTTCGAAAATCTTTGAATTTGCTTTCTATTCAAAACTAAAGGAATGTTTCCTTTGAGTAAAATTTTCAATCTGCAGTATTAAGAGTAGGTACTTTCCCTCCAGGTGGCATTACAATTCCACCCTGTATATTTGTACTTACAAGTCTTCAAAATAACCATTAAAGCAGTCGTTATTACATCTTTCAATAACTTCTTTAATAACGACTTATTTTTCTCCCCGAAAATTTTTAAAGGCAATCGCCACAAATTGGAAACAGATCTTAAACTGAATTACGATAAAAATGGAGAGATTTAATTTTAAAAATTCGCAGTCTTGGCGAGTCTTGGAGATTTTAATATGGCTGAGGTGATAAAGAATTGATTATTTAAATAATCTGTTATTATAATACGGCTTAACGGAGGTTTGTGGCCAGTTCTGATTAGGTTTTCTTTTTGATGATTATTTTGTCGTTTTCATTAGTTCAATGTTCTGTTTATTTTTTTGGTAAAATGTTAGCTTGTGTGCTGTAACTGAATGTTTGCGTCATCGCAAATAACTATTTCACCTTTTAATCTGTTAATTGGTACGCATTACTAAACCAACTTATACAGCAGCTTTTGCCAGCGTTGTCACCTGCTACAATTTGGAAATCGTCCCATGGGAACACAAAATCAACATAAAAACTGTACCAAACATCCAAATCCGTTCAGTGGTATTTATAACATAGAAAGAAGGAGGAAGTAGGATAGGATATTTTTCAATTAATAATTATTAGCTTGACTTGTAACTATGTAGGTACGAGAAAATCTTGGAATCTTAATTTGACCCACTTCTCGGTCTTCGATTAAGATGAAATTGTGCACACGCTCTGAGTTCTGATGACAATACATGACCAGCTAAGAAACGTCATTACAATTCTAATATGGCGGCCTCCCCAAGATGGCGGATTGGCTGTTTGAAATCCATCCCCATGATATGGGTATCAAATAAAAGGGTTTGCTGAATGGAATACGAAAAAAAATATCACGTGACCTAAATCCAACATGGCGGTCTTCCCAAGGTGGCGGATAAGTAGTAAATTAAGTTTGAATAATAAGAAGACTAAAAAGTATGATTTTTAGCGCGTGCTAAAAGCGTGTTTTTTAGTTTTTTAAACTATTAAAGATTTTATTTCTAATTTTATCTTGGCATAACAGCATAGATGAAAAAAAAATAATTAAGAGAAGTTTATAACCATGTAAGAGGCTTTTGAGGTTCCCAGGGGCGGCTTGATTAACCCTGAAAAGTGGTTAAATAGTCACACACAAAAAAAGAAATGTCACATTATAAGTATTTCGTTTTTTGTGGCAGTCAGAAAAGCCGGGTAAGCAGAAAATTCAGAAATACTATTTCCCCCAATTTATAGAGAAGAATCTCGACAGTAATAAAAAGGGTACGTCAAGAACGTGTTCCAGTGATAAATATAAGGATTCTTCAGTTATCTAACGTGTGACATATTTTCTTCGGCAACAACGTAGTCGTGTACCTGCCGAGACAGACATTCTACGATAGTGATGTTACCTGTGTAAGTTTATTTAGGTATTTTTGTTTATCGATAATAATGATTTTTAAAAGACTCCATAAAAATGGAGCTTCAGTTCAGTACGACCCGTATTTTTGTATGTAAGTATGTTTGTCCGCGATTTTCTCGAGTTTGGTTAAATCGATTTTGATGCGGTTTTCAGCAAAGTGTTCGTTACATTCTGAAGAAAGTAATAAGGTTGATATACAAAAGTAATGGATATCCCGTGACATTGTCCGAATGGAACCGTTATTGATTACTTGGATGGCATTTTCAAAGACGCTGATGAACTAAAACTCTTGGGTCGATTTCTGTTGAATGTCTGAACTAAAAATGAAAGAGATTTTTTTTAATTTTTTTTAATATTGAACCGACTTCAAATATACAAACAAAAAAGTGAAAAAAAACTTTCTTTTCTGAAGTCGGTGACAAAAGTCTTACTTACTAAAAATCACCCTGTTCCTTCACATGTCGTTTGCGCTCTAGGGCCGTGGTGTCCTTTGATGACCGATCCACGACCCATTCTAGATTCTCTAAGGCGTTTGTATGTGGGCATGCGGGCAGTGAGTAAAGGGCAACTCGCTGTCCGACCATGGACCATGTCCGGGTCGACGGCGCGTTGTGTTCCACGCGCGCCTCAAAGAGCGTCAGCACGATGACGGGGCCCCCTCTAGAGGGCCAAAGCCTGCCGGGGTCGCGGGACTTATCTCATTACCGTGACCCCGGAATATAAAGGGCTATTGAAGGACACCGTGGATTTTAGTCAGTACAAGTCTGACAGTCCCTCCCGCCCTGCCCGGGGTGGGAGGGCTCATTCGATGATTTTACCACCACAAAAAAAAGGCGTTTGTATGTGGTAAATGAAATGCATGTAAAATCATCATCATCATAATCATAAGCCGGAAAGACGTCCACTGCCGAACAAAGGTCCTTAGATCACCACGCCGAACGACAATCTGCCACTAACATCAATCGGTTGCCATCAACATCTACCAATCCACTCTGGGTCTGCGTGGTTGATCATGGCCCACTCTCTCTCACAGAGAGAAGGCCTGTGCTCCACCAGTGAACATTATAGGATAATATTTTTTGATAAGTTTTCACTACAAACAGCATTTGATGACAAATATGCTGTGATCCTTCATGCCGTAAAAACGCAATAAATAAGTACGTCCATCCTAGATTATAAAATGTCCAGATTCCGTGTTCGAAACAAAACGTAACGTATAAAGTGAAGCTACTTTTTCATAAATGTGTGAGTGAGTGCCACGCACACATTTAATTTTTTTCCTTGGAGATGTTTCACTTGTTTTACGTACGGATCGTACGGATCGAACGACGGGGTTAATTTTTCTACCGTGTTTTCGGCTTCAATTCTCAGTGGCCTACTAGAAGAATCTAGACATTGTTTACTCTAAGACGTCCATTACTTTATCCGATCAATTTATTTATAAACAGCATTAGAAGTACCTCACTATTGTCCAGTTTTCGTTGGCATGTCACGTCCCTCCTTGGGGCAATATTTCCTCTTTTCCCGCCACCCCTCTCTCCGACCAACGACGTGCAGCTATTCGAAGCGAATTCTCTTCTATTATTGCCCACCTGAATTGAAAAAACAATGCAGGATTTTCTCTCTCCGATATGGGTTGTGTTTTCGATCTTGTAAGATGTTGGGTGCATGTATTTGCGATTAAGGGATTGCGGGTGAATGGATTTTGTTATTTTTGTTGAATAAATAATCGTTTTGAATCCATTGGAATGTAAGCATGATTAGTTTTATTTTGCAGTTTAGTTTGGTTTGTGTGAAAATCAGGAAAACCAGATTTGGAGGGTTCCATGTAGAATAGTGATATTCGTCTGCAAATACTGAAACCTGTTAAACTGAAAGCCGACCACAACTTAGTTGGGAAAACGCTAAGCTAGGATGATCATGTTTTGCGTAAATCTATAGATTTCAGTATAGTATACTATCTATACTTGACTGGCCTCTTGGTCTAGTGGTTAGTGACCCTGACTGCTATGCCGGAATTCGTGTGTTCGATTCCCACCCAGGACAAATGTTTGTGTGATGAGCACGATCATTTGTTCTGTGTCTGGGTGTAATTTATCTATAATATTTATATATTTAGAAATATATAAGTATGTTTATCAGTTGTCTAGTAGCCATAATACAAGCTCTGCTTAGCTTGGGACTAAAATACGATTATTAATTCGAGTCAGTAAAATGACATTTCCAGTGTTCAGGTTTGTTTCATTTTGTATGTATCAGTGACAGTTGCACTTGTCATTTTACTGACTCGAATTAATAATCAAACTATAGATGGCGTTGTGTGATAGATGTGGAATATTATTGAATATTATTGTAAAGCTTAAGATTCTGTTTGGTAGAACGCGTTAATCTCAGGAACTACTAGTTCGAATTGAATAATTATTTTTGTGTTGGATAGTGGATTTATCAAGGAAGGCTATAGGCTGTAAAACATCACGCTACGGTCAATAGGAACCGAACAGCGGGGGTGAATCCATGGGGAACAGGTAGTCTTAGATATGAATCTATAGATACTATTTGGTAACTCAGCAGTTTTGTCTGTTCTTCACAGGGGTGGCATGTTTTAAACAGTGTTTAAAACAGTTTGAAATTAAACAGTGTTTTTTATTACACGTTTTAACTACTTTTCATGGCGGATGAATGCCTGTATAATGAAAATAAATTAATATTCAGGGGTCTTAATAGCTTGACATTAAATAATTTGAGTGTATGCCCCTGCTATGTCACATTTTTTTAACTTTTATTGGCATTGTAATGAAATAATACTTCAAAACATTAGAAAAAAAACAGTAATGTTTTTTTTTCATTGACATTTTTGTTGCAAATATTTCATTACAAACAGCGAATTTGAAAAGATCTAGTCTAGAAATGAAACATATAATTTATTTATAAGTTAAGGCGTCGACATAGTCGAATTAATTTGAAAAAATGACCGAAACTAAAAAAAAAAACAAAAAAAAACATTTGTTTAGAACAATTTGAACAGTTTGTTTTATGAAATTAAAAAAAAATGTTTTTTTTCCAACCCTGGTTCTTCATTAAAGTTATGTCGCTACCCATTACATTATTTCAGCGTTTGAATTTCATGTTTCTTGTGTAAATATTTTATAGGCTGATAATGATAGTTTAGTAGTCACAAGTACTACTTCTAAGCATATGGGTTTTAGTTGCATTCCCAATTGAGGTGTTGGTTGGGTTGCGAAGTGTTATTGGGTTTTAATTTCTGGAATTAATTTGTAGGTACTTGCAATTTGAACTTATTTGGTGAAATATATGTTTCTTATGTTCTTTTTGTTGTTATATATTATTTCTGGTTTACCCTGCTGGTATAACATGCATGGGTGTATTCCCACTATCCCCATCAATGGGGACAGTGCAGTTCGAATTTAAAAAAATATAAAATTGTCCCTGCCGTCCGTATTGATTACGGCAGGAACATTTTTTTTTGTTAGGTGAATAGAATAAAATAAATAAAAGTTGTTGACACAAATATGTAATGGTGACAACGGGAATACACCCATACATGGAGCTAGTTTAAAGACGAAATTCAATTACAAAATTGAAAAAATATTGGGAAATCTTCAGTTGCAGCGATGCAGCGGTATTCTACATTCATTGAAAAGTTCCGACGCCGGGATTACACCGCATTACCATTCGGTGTTGAAAACTCCGCGGATAGTGTTGGGATGTACGGGATGTCGATATTTCGTCGATAGATTAAGTTTTCATTGAACGATTTGAAAAAAAAATGCTTAATTAGGTATTTATTACAGAAACTTTGTCGCGTGGAGATACGGGCTGGTTAGATTTAAATCCGGTAGTTCTGATTTTTTGTAGACTTGTTTATGATTTTGGCCGGATTAATAATCCAAGATTGAGACCTCGAGCGCCGAACGAAACTTGGTCTCTTTTTATTTTTTGCATTTATACACAAGCAAGTGAGGCGACATGGTCAGATCAAGTGCTGGCAAACACATCACATCATCAAGAATTATTTATATCATTGTCAAAATTCTAAAATAATATTATAAAGAACCAGACATCAGTTCCAAATCATTTATTCGTTAAATACAATCAGTCCAAATATTAAAATATCACCTTAACCGAAATTACGTTGCCTGAAAGCGTTAGCAGCTGCTCTGGCTCCAACCTTTATACCTTCCCAGGTCTCAAAACCAGCCTGCTCAATAAATTCAGGGTCTACCTGGAAGCCTGTCAGCCATTGGCTATTCCTCCAAGCAGGCAACTCGTAGGTGTAAGAGTACGTAGCCCCTGCTTGTTGGGCATAATCGCTGGCACCACCTGAAGCAGCATACAGAACGTGGAAGATGTTTCCAACGATATAGTTCCTGTTGGCAGGCCACTTGACCCTATCGATGGCTTGAGCCATTTGAACTCCAACCAAGTTGAGTTGTAAACCATTTGGTGGGAGGACACCGTTACCATAGCCGTAGAGAATCATACTGCCGAAACTGTGGATGTCGAGGTATAAGGCCAAACGGTTTCTGTGTGCAGCAATTATGTCCCGGATGATGGCTGACTCCGGCTCGGAGAAGGGACCAGTGCCGTGGTAGGTGTCGGTGCAAGGGCTGCTACTGGAAGCAGTGCCCCAGTTCATACCGAAGTTCCTGTTGAGGTCCACTCCTGCACAGATGTTTCCGCCTAAGTTTTGTCTACGGTTCTTTCTCCAGTAACGATCCTGTAGAAGAGAGTAGGTTTTAAGACAGCGTTCATTTTATGGATGGAATTAGATGAAAAAAAAAAATGCCGTTACAAATGCAAATACCCAAATATTTGCCTTATTTGATACTCTCTGAGGAAGCAAAACTATATTTGGGATGTGATTTATTAACATCACAAATTGTGTGTTGTATGATCCGTTTACGAAAATCTTTAATATTTTTAGTAAATTAAATAAGGTCAACTACATTATGCATTAGGGGCACGTTAGTGTGCTCAAGATGTTTTACCACATCGTTTTGGAAGCAGTAGTGTTACTAATCTTAAATGAGGGCCACAACTCATCAAATAAATACGAAAAATCTACTTACGCTACTATGGGTGAAGACGTATCCATCAGGGTTGGCCACAGGCAGGATGATCCAGTCAATGTTCTGAATGAGGTCTGACTCTGTGACGTCGATTACAAGTTTGTGGATGGCGTAAAGAGTAGCAGGGAGGGTCACCCATTCTCGACAGTGGAGCAGAGATTGCATATAGACTACTGGTTTACTAGTGTCCTAGAATTAAAAGATTAAGCTTTTCATCAAAATAGTAACTCATAATGAAGTGCTCAAAGTAATTCGTAGTTTTGAATTTGATCATTAATTGAATTTCGATAAATCTGGAAATAATAATTTGTACAACAAATTTTTATTTTATCAAATTTCTGTAGCCTGGAATGAAATTATAATAACTAGCTAACTTATTATTCTTTTTTAAGAAAAAAAAAATTGTAATGAAAATAATCTTACCTGGAAGTTGGTGGTCGAAATCCTTAGGTATCTGATGGGTCTGCCTTCAATACTGTGTCCACCGAGTACGAGGGTGACCACGTTAGGGTATTGTTTGGCGAGCTCATCCAAGTAGGCATCGACCTATAGAAATATGTTATTTTTAGCCCTTAGAATGAAAGAGGTATAGCGATTTCCTTTGAATTGCCTATTTAGGACATACTCGTAATTTGATATTAAAGATTCTTGAGAAAAACAATTTGTCATCAACCATATATAAGTAGTAACACTTCTCTTTTTTAATTTAATATTTTGGACGAAGATTGAAGACATTAATTTCCTGTCTTTGTAATATATAATAGATGCTTTAACTAAACTTAATGATTCGGTTTTTTTTTTACTTAACCCGGAGTATGGCTGTCTTACCTCATGGTACGTGTGAATTTTATCAAAACCTAGACGAGATTTTGTGCTGTTGCTTTTTGCTGCAGCCTCCGCTAGGAGTCGGTCTTCCAAGTCAAGTTTCCTGAAATCGTTATTATTATAGTTTCTTTTTTTCTATTTGTTTTATTATTTTATTTTGTTTCATTAACTGCTGTTACTCAAGGCGTTTGTTCATAAGCAGAATTAACACCGTCTTCATAATTATTATTGTCATCATTATTCAATGTCCATTTAGCTAAAAGACCATCTGGGCGACTTTAGTACAAATTGTTGGACTTAAGACTCGTCCTATCTTTTTGTTTTTAGTGGTAGAAATTTTAACATTTTCGACTTACTCTTTAACGTTTTCTACTGCAACTTTGTACTGTACACCATTGTCTTCAAGGAAGCTTTCAAAGATTTCTCTCTTGATTTTAGGGACCAGAACTTGTCCAGGAATGCCAGGTATGGCATCTGACCACACATCAAGGAACATTTCATTTTCTACATCATGGACTAGTTTGCCTTGCTCAATAGAGTCGACATCAATTTCATATACAGCGTGGCTGAAAAAAATAGAAAATCAATCTCAAATATATATGTATTTCAATTATAATAAAGATTTACAAGTAATAAAAAGAAGGAAAATATTAACAGGACTTCAAAAAGCATCTAGATTAATTATAATAATTTTTAAGAAGACCCGTCACAACAAATAAATCAAAGAATTACTTACCCATCATAAAGTTCGTGTTTAGCTAAAACTCCCAGTATGCACAAAGAAAATACTAAAAAGTACTTCATGGTGACTTTGTGATGCAGGAGCCGCTGAATCACGAAATACTATAAATTATAATAATCGATTGGTTTTATGCATAGGGGCATCAGATAAAATAGAGGATAAAACATTGCTTCATCACCAATCTTCATAATTAATTATGATAAGGAAATACGTTTTTAGATTAATAAAAATGGAAATTCTAAGCAATGCCTGGTAATGCGAAAGATTATTGAATTTATCAGAATAGATAAAAGGCAAGACAAGAAATTACTAGTGTCGATGATCCAGTAGTCGTAAGAGCAACTGCCGAGTGTGAGGCATCAGGTTTGATGAGCACACTATAACCGCGGCTGTATGTTCCTTGTTTGAAAAGTGGTTGGAGAAACACGATGTTAACACTTTCTGCCCAACACTTGTCTTGTCTTCATTGGATATAGGTGTTTCGGGAAGTTCCTGTTTTGGATTTTGTCATCATTGTGTGGACAGCTCGGACAGGCAGGACAAGGTGGAGCATACAGTGTATGTTTACCCGGCTTGGGCGGACCACCATCACCGTGTTTTTGTAGAGGTGATTATAGGCCCGCATGCCTGTCAGAGTCAAATATATAATAGTTAGAATAAGTCCGTAGATTCAGCTTTACTGTTAGCGAGAAGACTCATATTATGATTATAACTCACCCCAAAAATTACATCAGGCTTGGTCGTACTGACGGAGGAGGCGAAATGTCTGAGGGAGAAGATATCCCACACCCCGCGCCCCACGCGTAAATAGAGGTTAATGTATCGTTGTAAGCACTAAACACTAGATCTGTTCGGGATTCCATTAAAATTACTTAAACTTATTCCATCGGTCACTTACAAGCATCGACTCCGTACCGTATAATATCATCAGGATGACCTCGACTTGAAAAGACAGGTGTAAGCTTAAAAAAAAAACGACTGAGCAGTTTCAAATCATTTGTTTAGTTAATACTGTGACGGGTCCCGTAGTTCCAAAAAAGAACAACGTCGAAGAAATTAATGAATAGAATGAGACTATAGAATGTAATATACATATGTTGCAAATGATAACATAAAAACAGTGAATTTTTTAAAATAATATTGATCTAATTCGTTGCCAGGACGAAAAGAGATAAAGAACAGAGTTTGCAGCACTCCATTACAATACTATCAGTATAAACATGAATAATAATATCGTCTTAAATTAAACCAAATTTCGTTGTCTAAAAGCATTAGCAGCTTATCTGGCTCCAACTTTAATACCTTCTCAGGTCTTAAAACCAGCTTGCTCAATAAATTCAGGATCTTTAAGGAAACCTAGAATACCAGCACTATTTCTCCAAGCAGGTAATTCATAGGTGTAAGAGTACTGTAGTGTAGTCGCCTGTAGGGCATAACAACTAGCACCACTTGAACCACCATATTGCACAATACATGGAGAATGTTTCCAACTATATCGTTTTTGTTGGAAGGCCACTTGACCCTATCGATGGTTTGAGTCATTTGGACACCGAGCAAATTAAGTTGTAAAGCATTGGATGGGAGGACACCATTCCCATAGCCGTAGAGAATAAAGCTGCCGTAATTGTGAATATCGAGGTATACGGCTAAACGGGTTCTGTGTGCATTGATAATGTCACGGATGATGGCTGTCTCCGGCTCGGAGAAGGGACTAATGCCGTGGAAGGTTTCGGCGCAAGGGAACAGTTGTTACTGGAACCAGTTCCCCATTCAAAGACAAAGTTTCTGTTGAGGTCTACTCCTGGACAGACGCCGAGATTCTGTCTACGGTTCTTCCTCCAAAAACGTTCCTGTAAAAACCAAAATAGATGTTGTTTTTATTATTATTTATTTCACAACATTTGTCCACTTGTTCGTACAAAACTTATCAACTAAAGTATAAGAGTGTTTTATTTTTCTACAGCACTATTAAATCAAGTAGAATTTGAAAGGATTATTACTATTAGTTATGTCTACAATTAATTAAAAGAAGATACTACCATCCGCTGACTTTTTTAACTTCTCTCCACCCATAACAATAATTTTATTTTATCATTTACCTGCTACAGTCTTGAAGACTTTTACATAAGACAATGGGTGAACAGTTTTGGAGATAGTGGGGTACCCTGTTTGACTCGCTGTAACTTGAATTGTGAACTTTAGACCTCTCGTCGTTTAAAACATCGCAGATAAATTACGAGTGAAAATGTTTCACAAAGTAACAGTGTAGGTCAGTTTTCTGTGTCGCTTTAAAAGATGTCATAGAATATTTGATGATTTTAACACGATAAAAAAAGTATTTTTTTTATATAGCCCAGAGACAAAGAGGAAGATGGTGATGATGGTGCGAGCTCATCCAGAAGAGAAGGGAACTCGAAGCCAGCGTCAATCAGATAGGAGTAAGAAGATTGGGAATTCCCATCATGACAATGCTAAGTCCATGGAGCTGACAATAGCTCCATGTTACTGCCTTGCAGCAGTAATTAGTGCACGAAATGAGGGTACAAAGTACACCTCTGCATTATCTTTGGAGATTACTGCAGTTGTTATGTAATAAAAATGTACGTACAATGGTAAAATGAATATAAAAGATAATGAGATCACTACTTTTAATAAAACAGCAGTCGTAATCGTGACTCCGGATATTTATGCTGTGGTTGAGCTAAGAGTTGAACAAAGCGAAGGTTTTTTTTTTTCACAACTATCACACAATGCCATCTAGTCCCAAGCTAAGCAGAGCTTGTGTTATGGGTGCTAGATAACAGATAAACGTACTTATATATTTCAAAATAGGTACATACATATTACATATTATAGATAAATTACACCCAGACACAGAACAAATGATCGTGCTCATCACACAAACATTTGTCCTGGGTGGGAATCGAACCCACGACCTCCGGCATAGCAGTCAGGGTCACTAACCACTAGACCAACAGGCCTGTCGGTGAGGTTCGTGAGATTTTAAAACTACCTCACGAATTCATCAATAACTCAAATGGAGCTGTTCGGGATTCTTTCTATTTAAATCATGCTGAAATCTTCATGCATGCTTCTTCTTCTTCATTTCCCTTGTTCGTCTGTTATTAAATTCCATTAAATCAGAATTTCGCCACTTCCACGGTGTCATCTATCGATCTATGCATTACGTACTTTTTTCTATAAAGTATTTATATTTTGTTGAGCGTCATTCGTGGCATAGTTTTTGATAAATATTTCAAAAGTATCCACGTGTTTCCGTCCTAGGTTTGGTAGGTAGTCAGGATTAAATAGATTAAAGTTATCAAGTCATGAAAACAAATTCAAAAACTCATTCGAAACGTGTTCTGAGGATAATTAGTTTTAATTATTAAAACATTTTTATCGCTAATGCCAGTGTTCCGATAGAAGACGTAAAACAGTAAGGTAAGAAAGAGGCGTGAGTTTAAATCCAGCGCAAACATTGCACAATATTAAGCAATTCTCAATATTTCGTTTTTGTAGATTTTCCATGGAATTAAATCAATCAAGCAATAATACTGGTTTGTTGTAGGCTACGGAAAAGACCTTTTTAGGGTTCCGTACGTCTGAATACAAAAACGGAACCCTTATAGGATCACTCGTGTGTCCGTCTGTCTGTCGCTTACAGTCAATTATCTCCGAATCTACTAGACCGATTGGGTTGAAATTTGGTACACATATCAATTCTTGTGACCCAAGCACAGAGGTGTGACGTAAATAGATGAAATCTGTATGTGGGAGGTAATTTTCGGGGGGGAAGGGGAAAATGAAAAAAAAAAAGTTTTGAAAACTGCATCGTGTGACATATCAAATGAAATGTCTTGTTGAGACAATCTTAAATGTATTTTTTTTGTAATTTTAAAATAAATAGTTTCCAAGTTATTCAAGAAAATAGACGAAATTCGACCATTCCCCCTCCCCCCTTATCTCCGAAACTACTGAACCTAAAATTTTGAAAAAAAAATACATTAATTAGTTTTCTACTTATATATTATAGGAAAACCTATAAGAAGTCCATATCTGTATATGGGAGGTAATTTTTGGGGGGGAAGGGGAAAATTAAAAAAATACATTTGAAAACTGCATCGTGTGACATATCAAATGAAAGGTCTTGTTGAGACAAACTTAAAAGTATTTTTTTTGTAATTTTAAAATAAATGGTTTCCAAGTTATTCAAAAAAAATAGACGAAGCTTGACCATTCCCCCCCCCCCTTATCTCCGAAACTACTGAACCTAAAATTTTGAAAAAAATACAGGAATTAGTTTTCTACTTATAGATTATAGGATAACCTATAAGAAGTCCATATCTGTATATGGGAGGCAATTTTTGGGGGGGAAGGGGAAAATTAAAAAAAATAATTGAAAATTGCATCGTGTGACATATCAAATGAAAGGTCTTGTTAAGACAATCTTAAATATATTTTTTTTGTAATTTTAAAATAAATAGTTTCCAAGTTATTTAAGAAAATAGACGAAATTTGACCATTCCCCCACCCTTATCTCCGAAACTACTGAAACTAAATTTAAAAAAAAAATACAGAAATTAGTTTTCTACTTATAGATTATAGGAAAACCTATAAGAAGACCATGATATTAAAATGAAATTGTAAATCACTCAATATTGTGCGTACCAATTTGGGTCAGATTTAAAAAAAAAAGTGTAACATCGTACGGAACCCTCTTCACGCGAGTCCAACTCGCACTTGGCCGGTTTTTTTTTAAAACGGTTCAAAAATTTAAACCCAAATGAAATTAACACCAGACCCGGAACAACTACTTGTAGGATTCAATAGCAAGTAGTTAAAGATAAAATATAACAAGGGAAATAATTAAACAAGGGAAGAATGTGGCCTTTGCGGTAATAATTGTAGGTTATCTTGATATGAATACAAGAATATTGGTTGATGATATCCTAAATTAAAATAAAAACAGATGTAATTACAAAACATTTAATTTAAACAGGTTACTTATAGGCAAGCGTGCTTTACCGTCGACCACATCTTTGCATACCATCAGGCGAGATAGTGGTCAAACGCGAACCTATCTGTAAATAAAATAATTAAAAATATCAGTCAAATTTTAAAATATCATCTTAAACCAAATTGCGTTGTCTAAAAGCATTAGCAGCTGCTCTGGCTCCAAACTTGATACCTTCCCAGGTCTCAAAAACGGCCTGTTCAATAAATTCGGCGTCTACCAGGAAACCTTCGTACCATGAATTATTTCTCCATGCAGGAAACTCATAAGTGTAAGAGAACGGAACTCCTGCACGTTTGTCATAATCGCTGGCATCACCTATAAAAAGAAGAAGAAGCTGTATAGTGTAGTAGATGCAGGATTATCCCACAATATAATTTATGTTGGTAGGCCATTTGACTCTATCGATGGCTTGAGCCATTTGGACATCAACCAAATTGAGTTGTAAAGCTTTCGGTGAAGGACACCGTTGCCATAGCCGAAGAAGATCATAATGCCGAAACTGTGGATGTCGAGGTATAACGCCAAGCGATTACTTAACTGTAGGCAGTGATAATGTCCCGGATGACGGCTATTTCTGGCTCAAAGAAGTGACCATTGCCGTGGAAGGTCGGTGTCGGTGTCGGTGTGAAGTGTCGGTGCAAGGTTTTCCACTGGAAGCAGTGCCCAGTTTATGTCAAAGTTTATGTTGAGGTCCACTCCAGCACAGGAATAGAACCAAGACCAAGACCAAGATATTGTCTTTTCTTTTTGGCGTGGTAAAATCTTCAAATGAGTCTTCCCACCCAGGGCAGAGTGGCAGAGACTGTCAGACTTTACTGACTAAAATCCATGGTGTCCTTCAATAGACCTTACTTTCTGGGGTCACGGTAATTCGTTAGTCCCGCGACGACCAAGATTTTGTCTACGGTTCTTTCTACAATAAAGGTCCTGTCAAATAGAAACCAAAAGTTTTGAGTGTGCTATATATTTTTTTGGAGCATTATTTAATGAAGAAGAACATTAAACCCTGGCTATTATATTTGTTATCGCGTTATATTATTATAAATTATTGATTGCATCACCCGACTGCGCAATTAATAATTAATTAATATTATTTTGTCAATTGCAATTCGGTTATAAGACAGTAAGTAGATTAATAAGCAGCATTAAAAAAGATAAAAATATCTGGTGAGATTATTCGCATATTATTATGACAGATACGATTAATGAAATTGAAGGTATAGGAAAAATTCCAAAAGAAGCTTTCACAATGTGTCCAATGCTTTTGATCTTAAATGAAAATATAAAACAAATCTACATAATATGCTGCTATGAGTGAAGATTTATCCATCAGTGTTGGCCACAGGCAGGATGATCCAGTCAATGTTCTGAACGAGATCTGACTCTGTGACGTCAATCACCAGATTGTGAATCGCGTAGAGAGTAACAGGGAGGGTCACCCATTCCCAACAATGGAGAAGAGATTGCAGCATGATGACTGGTTTCCTTCAAACAGCCTCTAATTTGACTTGATGACAATATGATGGCTCCCTATTACATAGGGCTATAAATATAGCGTGTAAAAAGTTTGTGTAATATTAGGAACACGACGTTATGCTTTCAGTCCGCATGGTGAATTGCAGCCCACTTTCTCTGATAGAGAGGAGGCCTGTATCTAAGAAGTGCAGTGAAAATTATCGGCTGATTATACTTAAGTTGTATTGGTCCCACAAAAAAGCTATTCAGTTAAGTTAGGTTGGTTATTCTCTTATCCATTTAGGTCAGTGGAGCATGTCTTTTTCTTCCATAGTTCTTTATTACTCATCATCGAAAATCTTCTTTCACATTGTTTAGTCAGGCTTCTCCACTTTTAAAGTCACCTTCATCAAAAGTTCCTTATCGTTATTTTCATCATTCCGCCTAGTGTACACCGCTATCTACTCACAGCGACACTATCACAAGACTCTGCCTCGACAATGAGCTCGTCGTAGCCTACATCTTAGAAATTATCTTTTAGAGAATAGGACAGTAGCAGACTATTAACTTATTTTACTAGGTTCTAGTTGATCTTCATTAGTGTCGATACCTTTATCGATAAATACCTACTTAATACGTGCTGCTGTTTTTATTTAGGTAGGATTAAACAGATAAATGTTATCTACAGAAAAAACAATTTCAAGTTATTTTTTTTTTTTTTTTATTTATTTATTTATTTATTTATGTACACAGAACACACAAAAACAAGAAATAACATTTGGATAAACGAGCACAAAGGCACTGCTTATTTCATTAAGAAATCTCTTCCAGCAGACCAACGACAGAAGAGAGACAGACAGCAAAACGTAGACACAGTGTACAAAAAATGAATAAAATATAAACATACATACTAAAAATAAACATATAAAATATATTTATACAATATATATTTTAAAATAAACCTAATACATAAATTAGTTAAATTACAGAGGAGAGGTAATGATCTTTGACTTGCTTTTTAAAAACGGAAACAGATTTGGAGTCAAGTATTTTAGGTGGAAGTGAGTTCCACAAACGTACTGCATGAACGGAGAAGGAGTAGGAAAAAAAGTCAGTTTTATGGGATGGGAAATTGAGGTGATGCTTAAGGTGGGATCTGCACAGAGCATCAGGAGGACGGGTAAAAGAAAAACGCTCGCGTAGATAGGAAGGATAAGCAGGGTTATGAAGGATGTTGAAGAGGAGACATAATATTCGAGTGTTCCTGCGAAGACGAATGGGGAGCCATTTGAGATCCTTTCGGAATTGAGTAACATGGTCGTACTTTCTTAGCCCAAAAACGAAACGAATGCAAAGGTTTTGCAAGCGCTCGAGCTTGTTCAAGAGCTCCTCAGTGGCATCCAAATAACAGGCATCGCCGTAATCGATGATTGGCTGAATCAGAGTTTGAGCTAGGTATACCTTAGTTTTAAAAGGCAAGAAAGTTTGTAGCGATTTAAGAGAGTGAAAAGAAAAATGCACCTTACGACTAACCTCACTCACCTGAGCCTGCCAAGAAAGATTGCTGTCAATATAGACTCCAAGGTTCCGAGCAGCATCAGAATATTCTAAGACCGTGCCGCCAAGGGATAGCGGTGTTAATGATGAAATATCGAGTGCTGCACGAAAGTGTCTACTGCCTATGATTATGGCCTGGGTCTTAGAAGGGTTGATCAGTAAGCCGAAAGACTTAGCCCATTCATTGATACTTTCCAGGTCACGATTCATGGCATTGACAACTAAATCTGCATCAGCCAGAGAGAAATGTCGATAAAGCTGCAAATCGTCTGCGTAAAGATGGAAGTTACAGTCAATAACCTTAATAACAGTGTTAATGAAGATAGAGAAAAGGAGAGGAGAGAGAACGCCACCCTGAGGAACACCCGCAATGAGATCACACCAATCAGAAAAGATCTCTTCTTGACGGATACACTGAGAGCGACCTCGAAGATATGAGTCTAACCAGGCTAACACAGAGGAAGAAAAGTTCAAAGATTGAAGGATCCCAAGAAGTATGTCGAAATCCACTGAGTTGAACGCACAACTAAAGTCAAGTAAAACTAACAATGTAAGAGATTTGTTGTCCATAGCCCAGCGGATATCGTCAGTGACCTTCAAGAGTGCAGTGACCGTACTATGTCCAGCACGGAAACCGGATTGGAAAGTGGAAATAAGAGCATTAGATGATAGAAATTCGGAAATTTGGCCATGAACAATGTGTTCAAGAACTTTAGAAAGGAAAGGAAGAATGGAGATAGGTCTGAAGTGGGATAAGGAAGATGGATTGTTAATTTTAGGAAGCGGTATTATATGAGCCTGTTTCCAGGCTTTAGGAAATATATTAGAGTATAAAGAGAAATTAAAAATATGGGTAAGAATGGGGAGCAATTGATGAATAATAGGTATTATCATTCTTGAACACAAATTGTCATGACCCACAGCAGAGGATGAAATAGAGAGAAGAGATTTTTTAACAGTGTCCTCAGAGACTGGGCTGAAATTGAAAAGAGAACAATTTGGTAAAGGCAAGTTGGAGAGCTCATGCAAGGTAGAAGCTTTGACATTAGGTGGAAGTGTCACAGGTGGAATAGAAAAGTGCCTATTAAGAGCGGACAAGTCCACATCTTTACAGGCATTCGTAGGAGATTTGCCAACACCAACAGATTTCAAGAATTTCCAGACATCTGAGGAATTGCGGTCAATGAGAGATTCATGGAAATAACGTCTCTTTGCATCTCGACACAGACGATTGCAGCGGTTTCGTGAAGCTTTGAAATGAGTGAGGTTATGTTCCGTAGGTCTACGTCTGTACCTACTCTTGGCTTTATGCTTATGAGCAATTGCATCCTTGATGTCAGTTGTCATCCAAGGCGCAGGATTATGCTTGATTTTTATTCGCCGGCGAGGAGCATGTACGTCATATAAATTCAATACCTTAGCATTGAAGCAGTTCACCTTATCATCAATACTATCGCTTTCGAAAACAGGAGTCCAATCAATATCACCAGCGTCGCGTCTCAAAGCTTCCAGATCCATGCTGTTAAAACTACGTAGAACGCAGAAACGTGGTTTACGTTTAGGTGGTCGGATACGATAGGAAAGATAGACAAGATCGTGATACGAAAAGGTTGCAGTGAGCTGCCCAAACTCAGCAACATTGTGAGGCGAAGAAACAATCATTAGGTCAAGAAGAGAAGGCGTGCAATTTGGGAAGTTATGAGTCGCAGAAAGAGGTAAAATTTCAAGATTAATGGAGGATAAAAGTGAACGGAGTTTAAGGGCACGGGAATCATTTTTGATTAAACAAGTATTAAAATCGCCCATAATAATAACATGCTCGTACGATGGGCAGAGATTATTAAGTGTAGCCTCTAAGGAATCAAAATAGTTAATGTGAAGGTTTGGAGAGTAGAAAACAGCAAGCAATACTTTGGAATGGTTTAAGGTAATCTCAAGAAACAATGATTCAGCCGATCCAGAATACAGCGATGGAGATGTATGTACAATTTTGTAGGGTATATCGGCGCGTAAATAAATGCCAACACCACCACCACCCTTGCCAATTCTGTCATTTCTGACGAGAACAAAGCCAGGAAGTGCGTAGTGCGTAGAAAGGAGGGAGGGCTTAAGAAATGTCTCTGATATTAGGAGTGCATCGAGATGTACGCTACTGAAGGATGCCAAAAGATCGGAATAATGGCCAGGAACACTCTGAGCATTAATGTGGGCTATATGGAGATTTTTAGGATTACTGGAAAAAAGAGAGGAAATGTTGTCATGCAAAGTACGAATGGGAGGCTCACTGTCCGCACTAAGAAAACTGCAAGTTGAAGAAGAGCAAGAGAAAAAACTATCGTCTAAGTCAAATGGGATATTCATATTTAAATAAAATATATAACCAAAATAAAATACAAAAATAACAAAAAACTACAATTAATATACGGTTGATTGCAAAATACAACCACCCCAACTCACCAGTGTGCTACAATAAATTATACAAACAAATAACACAACAAAGAAAAAACAAGTTGTACTATAACACACAAAAACTATAACAAATACACAAAAACAAAAATCAACTGGTATGCACACAAAAAGCAATTACCACCAGTAAAATGGAACGCAATTCCTTATGATAGGACTTGACACTTGACAGTTGATATGACAGTGACATTGACATGACATTAATAGGTACATTTGTAATTGTAATACAACAAAAAAAAAAATATACCGACACGAATTATTTGTGAAAAAAAAGAGAAAAATTAATTAAGACTACTGGACTAACATTACTGTGAAGGTGAACTAAAGGGCATAAACCGTTCCAAATACCGACAGTGGTTAAAAGTAAACTAAATATAATAGCTAACGTGCAAAACAATAAACTTTAGCGAACAGACAATCCAATACAGACACTAATTACGTCGGCGCGCCCTCCTTTGGCCTCTTGAGGGTGTAGCGGAGATTTCGGTTGGGCTTTTAGGTGAAGAAACTATCTCTACCCGTGCAGCATCACCGGAGTCCCCAGGGGCTTTGGGGTACCGCGAAACCAGCTCTCGAAGTTCAACAGGAGTTTCAATCTTGTGGCGCTTACCGTCGGATGTGATGATAGCTATCTTTCCCTCCACAGACCAGCAGCTCGGCACTCCAAAATGCTTGCGTGCATCCATGAAAGTACGGTGTCTAGTGAGTGTAAGGAACTCAGAGATTGTGATGCCAGTACCTTTTAATGACTTCTTGTTGTCCCAGATTAAGTGACGGTGCTCGGAGGTGTAGAGTCTGACTAGGATTGGTCTGGCTTTGCCTTGCGATGATCCCAATCTATGACAGACATGAATACTATCCTTCTTTACCTCGCACAGACTCATTTGGCTGGTTAAAACTTTGTGAACCACGTCACTCAATTTTTCATTTGGTTGTTCAGTAATCCCATGAAATAGTAAGACCTTTCTTCTCATCATAGTTTCATGTCTGTCATAACCAAGAGACAGCATCTCAATTTGTGATCTGAACTGAGAGAGTGCCTTCCACACAAAACTTTTAAAATCGACAAACTCACGTGAAAGTGTTGTGATGTCTGAATTGAGCTCCGGTCCTGAGGATGCATTTTTAAGCCTGTTCTCATACTCAGCCATTCTTGAGTTGAACAGCTGCTCTAGATCCTCCAAGCTTGCTGCCATCTTAGTGTCCATAGTGATTTTGTAAAGTTGTTATAGTAGAAGTAAGAAGATAGAAGAGATAGACTTGAAAATATTATATAGTGAGTATTGGGTGGTTATAAACAATAAAATATAATTATATCATTGAAAATTAAATCAGAAATATTTTAAAATTATTTAAACTTAGGAGCAACCAAAATATATGTGTCAACACTGTGTCTACCCACTTTTTTTTATCAATCAGTTAATCATCATATCAGTTAATCATTAGGAACGGGTGATTTTAGCCAACGTCCTTTTGCCATTGCTTTGTAAATATTTATATTACATTAGGTTTTCTTCCGTAGTAGATGGTTGACGATCCATCGTCTTGCGTTGACTGTTAAAAGCATTTTGTTTCCTAATAGCTACGACCTTGGTATTTTTAAGTCAAGAGTGAATACTTGATTAAATTACTTCTATGAAAGTTTGTTTCACTTCACGTCACGTCCACGTCGATCACAACATCGCGCCATCAGGCCAGATAGTAATAATAATAATAATTGTTAGGAGCAGTACCGGCGTTAGGGTAAGGCGCGGTTAGGCGACCGCCCAGGGCGCCGGATGTAAAAGGGCGCCACAGGTCTACTTAATTCCCGTAAATGCCCTTAAGCGAAAAAATCGTTATGGTGGCACGATTGGAATGGAACTCAGTGTCAAATTCGGAGCACTGCACTGCATGCATAGCAGTTTACTTCACCGAAAATCCTGGACCATAGAGGAAAACATTATCAATCTCTAAATAAAAACTGGATGAGTTTTGACAAACTTGGCAACTTTGTCAATCGATAATCGAAATGAAACTGCTGATAACCTCGACCTCGAAGGTTAGAAAAGTAAAATTTTACTAGTTTTAATAAATGGTAATTTCATTATATCCTTTTCCTTATTTCATATGGGATTAATTGCAGTTAGGGGGCGCCGTAGAAATCTCGCCTAGGGCGCTGGTAGTGCTAAAACCGGCACTGGGAGGTTCCTCTCTCAGGAGCCCATACCACCGGTGGCCCGGACCCTGTTCCCGGTGCTGGTGAACTGCTATTTTTTTATATTTTTAAATGTTTTTTTATTTCTTTTTTGTAAAAATATTTAAAAATGTAATTTATAAGTAAAAAATGAATAAAGAAATAATAATATTCCACAACTATCACACAACGCCATCTAGTCCCAAGCTAAGCAGAGCTTGTGTTATGTGGACTAGACAACTGATAAACATACTTAAATATTTCTAAATATATAAATATTATAGATAAATTACAACCAGACACAGAACAAATGATCCTGCTCATCACACAAACATTTCTCCTGGGTGGGAATCGAACCCACGACCTCCGGCATAGCAGTCAGGGTCACTAACCAGTAGACCAACAGGCCTGTCTGTTCTAATGCGAGCCTCTCCTTTTAAAAATCAAAATATAGGTACAAGAAAATAACAAATTTTTCTACCTTTCTTTTCTTTCTTTTTTCTCCATAAAATTTTGTTTGTTCTGTCCGGTGTGTGTCAATAACAAACGCAACTCTTCAATCTGCATCACCTGAGTAGTTGGTCGGTTTTTGTTCGCCCTCACAACGCCGACGTTTGCGTTTTTCGTTATCATAAATTATTATTTATCTTGTACCTAGGCACGTGAACTTAGTAATTATAGGTGAAAATGCAAAATTATGATTGATAACAACCGACTTTCATATAGAATTAACTAGATATTGATTGTTATTATTGATGAATGTAAAGGTGCAGTCACATAAAATTAATTCATAAGCCCATGCTCATGAATTTAATTTATTTTTCCCTACGCTTTACACCTAGGGTGCTCCCACATTTATCGACGCGGAATCGGCTTAAGCCGGTCAAGAAAACCTTTATGTCAACATAATAAGGGTGTTACTGAAGCCATTTGCGTCGGATCGCGACGTCCGAGCCGAGCCGATGCGAATGGCATTAGTAACACCCTTATTACGTTGATATAAAGGTTTTCTTGACCGGCTTAAGCCGATTCCGCGTCGATAAATGTGGAAGCACCCTTATGAAGTAGGCACTATGCCTAGAACACGTAGCCCAGCACTCGATGGTTTAGTGTAGAGACGGTTTTAGTTCGTTTGACCGAATTAATACTCTTTAGTAATAGGAGTTTGGTTGGTTCACAATATTTAGGTAATGAAATGGTTTTATAGTGAATTTTAATATGAATATCAGCTTAGAAAGTTCCCACTACTCCAACACAGGCCTCCTCTCCCTGAAAATAAAACCCTTTTTATTTCCCAAACATTGACAACCGAACCACTGCCACAAAAGTTGAATTAGTTCGGTCACCTGGACTAACAATCGAACTATACCGATCGTTCAGCCACTGCACGTGCACGAACCGCGCTAATAAACCAACCCGCACTGGGCCCGCGTGTTGGATTATGGCCCACTCCCTCTCACAGAGAGGATGCCTGTCCGGCAGCAGTGTGCTCTTTAGTAATAGGAGTTTGGTTGGTTCACAATAATTAGGAAATGAAATGGTTTTATAGTGAATTTTAATATGAATATCAGCTTAGAAAGTTCCCACTACTCCAACACAGGCCTCCTCTCCCTGAAAATAAAACCCTTTTTATTTCCCAAACATTGACAACCGAACCACTGCCACAAAAGTTGAATTAGTTCGGTCACCTGGACTAACAATCGAACTATACCGATCGTTCAGCCACTGCATGAACCGCGCTAACAAACCAACCCGCACTGGGCCCGCGTGTTGGATTATGGCCCACTCCCTCTCACAGAGAGGATGCCTGTCTGGCAGCAGTGTAAACATTATGTTTATGCATAGTAGTGTAGCGTTACGCCACGTTCAGGGGTAGAGCAGGGCTAATAGGCCGTCCACTTAGATGCTGCTACACGCACGCACGTGCCGAGGATGTCGTCGAAATTGGCGGCACAGCGCACCGTGATGTCACCCACGGTGACATCGTCCTCCAAGAGGAAGCCGGAAAGGTTCCCGAAGCCGTAGTGAATGGCAAACTCGGTACTATTGGTGCGGTTGTTGCTCGATTTGGAGCTGTCGTACTTGTTGTGTAGTACTTTTAAAAAACACAACGTTTATAATAATTAATTAATTTAAAATATGAAAATAAAATAAAACTGTAAAGAATTGAAGGTGCCGCAATGACACATTGAAAATTGGAAACATGAATTTTTAAAAATTATTAAAACAATAAATAGATCTTAAAGTAAAGAGGTTGAAGGAACAGAAGAGGTTGGATACCTCTCTGTTACAGTAGCATAGGTAATAAGCCTAGTTGGCATACATCATGAATTTAAATTGCAGTATGTCCAAGAGAAAAATAACGCTGTCTACGACTCTACGGTCACCTACAAAATTAAATAATGTAATAATTGAAAAAAAATAAGCAAAAAAAACCCTGATGACGATGTTGATTGCGCACATGCATACGCACACTGTCGTCACGCTGTGACAAATGGAAAAACCACCGGAAAAGATTACATAAATTATTTATAATAATTATTATCTAACAGCTGTAGATATGAGCTGATAACACGACTGTGATAATGCTAATACCCGATTTTAGAAAATCCTTAGATTAACTGGCTACTGTTTTCTTGTTATTACTTATATAAAAAATATAAATCAGTATATAAGATTTTATTAATTAAAAAAAAAAAATTAACTTTCCTTAAGTAAGACAAGTCACTTTATTCCATTTTGTTCACCTGGGTGAACAAAGTGGACAACATTGGTGTCCTCAATTCACCTCGGAAAAATATCTTTAAACTAGAAAAGTCATGATAAGGCCTTATATTAGATGAACTGTGGCCATTTTTATAACAATTGTTTTGACAATTGAATGCCGACCAATTGGTCGCCTCCACATTACACCGGATATATGATTGTGATCGTTAGTATTCGGTGCCTACTAAAACTGAGTGGAACCATTAAGAAAGAAGATTTTTATCGCATAGATTCTTGTTGAAAGAAAAATTCGAGTGCTGACAGAACTAGAACCTTCCGATTCAGCTCACCAGAATTTAAGGAAGAAGATTTTTTCTAGATAACCAATAAGACCCATATTTGCGGAGATTCATAAACCTTCCGATCGACCTTCGATACTCTAATGAAGTTGAGAGAAGTCTAATTTTTAACGACCGTAAAGATCAGAGCGATACTCTAGTGACTAAGAGAGTATATAAATAATGATGGGTGCAGGGGAAGAGGAAGCCCAAAGAAAGGGTAGATGGATTGTATGAAGAATGATATAAAGACTTACCGGCGTACCACAAAAAGTTAAACATCTGTTGAACACTTGTCTAAAAACAGTGTAACTGCAAAACGACCCTTTTATCAACGTCATATGTCGTTTTACAGTTGACAGTTTCTTTAGACAAAAGTGTTCAACAGATGTTTATCTTTCTTGTGGTGAGACCGTTAAAGTTTTAAATGAATAACTTGCAACCAATTCAAATACAACAATATCTGCAAGTAATGCCGGATGATAATCTTTACTTCATTAATGTGCCCGTTTACATTGACAAGTCTGAAACCAAGTTTTATGGTCTAGATTTAACGGTATATCTACTGTACTATTTATCAATACTTACTGTCTTACCGTATCTATAAGATTAATGGTGTTATCAGTTCGGCACAGATGTTTATAAAATTATGGTGACTTTGCGTGCAACATTGTGGCAAGATGAAGTTCTTGGTGCTGGCTGGTTTACTTGCTCTGGCTTATGCCAAGCATGAGCAATATATTGGGTTAGTAATTAGTTATTAATATCTATCTTTTATCCTCATTTATTCATTACTCAGCTTTAAGTTATGGCTTAAAATTTTTGCTGCTTATGTCTTGCTCTTGTTGTTAATTTGCCTTGGGTTTTCAAATTACATTAGTTTAATTTTATTATTTATTTTTAATGTTATTTTATTTTTATTAAACTTTGGTTTTTTTTTTCAAACCCGTCTAACGGCTTCTTTCTATACCGAGATCAATCCTGGCAACATTGGTCATATCTAGTGTTGTCTTTATTCCTCTTTAATGGCGACAAGTAAAGCATTAAAATCCATCATATACATTCAAATGAAATCAAAAAGTTTTTAACCAAATCAAGGACAGTAAAAAAACACACATGTATGTCACATTACAGATGGAAATCCTACTATGTAGGAGTGTCATCGGAGGAGCAGGCCAAAGCCTTGGGCCCATTGGTTGCGGAATATGAGCTGGATTTCTTAAGCCACCCAACTTTGAGCCGTGAAGGTTTGGTGTTGGTCAAGCCGGAATATCAAGCTGCCTTCATCAAGGGTATTGAGGCGGCAGGCATTGCGTACAGGATTCATGTTGAGGATGTTAAAAGGTAATTCTGGTAATAGGTACCACGAGTAACTTTTGTCCAATAGTGGTTATTAGAGCTAGAAATAAAAGTCTAGGCTGATCAGGTCCTGGGCCTCCTTCCTTATGAGGTTTCTGATTTTTGTGTGACGTGGTTCTTTACGTTATTTTAATTTTATTTTGAACTAAACTATTAGGAAAAATTTGGGCGAAGAGCGACAAAAACGCAAAATTACAGATAAGCGAATGCCCAGGTATTATAGTCAGAAGCGCAAAAATAGCGTTTAGAAATTGACATGTTTGACAAAATCCAAGTTCTGACATTTTTATTTTGTTAAATCTTTTTTTAAGGCAAATAATTCTTGTAATACCTGGACTAATGAAAAAGAAAATGCTGAAATAAAGACTTAACCTTTCAGCGCCCTGGACTACGATGATCAGCTCATCGAGGCACAGAGAAGATCAAGCATGGCCAGGAACGGTGGTCGCCAGCTGCCATACGACAACTACCAACAACTGGAAGTGGTAGGTGAAACCTTATTAGCGACGATAACCTTATTAAGACGATATCCGGCCACCGTAGGCGCGGGCCTACGGTGGCCGGATATCGTCTTGCGACGTCCGTCGCCGTGGGCGTCTACCACTGTGGCTGGGGCGGAGGGAGGTCGCTGTCCCCTCCCTCACGCGGCTCGCCTCCCTCTTCGCGAGCATGACTGCTTCGCAGAAGGAGGCGACCGCTTCCCACTCCGTTTCGCCCCGCAGCATGGCCTCGACCAATACCGGGCGCGAGAGGTCTCCGCCTATCGCCGCCGTGAGGGCACGGCGGTGCTCTGCCCAGGCGGGGCAGTCCTGTACCGTATGCTCCACCGTGTCCTCCGGGCGATTCTCAAGTTCAGCAGGTCTTAATAATGCGCTACAATTAGCTATCCTCATGAAAAATAGATTTTATCTACTTAGCTGCCAAAAATGATTACAGATTGACGATTACCTCGACTACATTGGCGAAAAATACCCCGATGTGGCAACAGTAGTGTCTCCCGCTAAGTCATTTGAAGGACGTCCTATTAAGTACGTTAAGATCTCCACCACCAACTTCGAAGACGAGAGCAAACCCATCATCTTCATCGACGGAGGTATCCACGCTAGAGAATGGATTTCTCCTCCTTCCGTCACCTGGGCTATTCATAAGTTGGTTGAAAATGTCACTGAGAGTGATCTTCTGGATAGATTCGACTGGATCCTCCTGCCTGTTGTCAACCCTGATGGATACAGCTTTTCTCACACCAACGTAAGTAGTAATTTTTTTACCCTTGTTTGAAAACGAATTTATTGCATGCTGGTTATAGGTCCATCCAGAAATTGTGTAAAATATTAGTAAAAAGTTTCACCGGTCTTGCTAGTCTAGTGGTGGTAAAAGCGGCTTCTGACCATGAGGTCCTAAGTTAGATTCCTAGGTCGGATACAAGCTATATTGGGTTTTTGTAACAGGAACGTCTCACTAGCCTGAAGTTTAGATTTCCCGGATTGATGGCAATAGGCTCAACCTCGATTAAATAGAACTTAATTATAGGTGGAAAAATGCCGGTATCATAGTCATGTTATACCTAACGGTACAGTAATTTATAATATAATTATCTTCTTTATTAACAGGACCGTATGTGGCGCAAGACTCGATCCACAAACGCAAACCCAGTCAGCCAAATCTGCCGAGGAGTTGACGGAAATCGCAACTTCGACTTCGTCTGGAACACCATTGGTACCAGCAACAGCCCTTGCTCCGATATCTATGCTGGCCCTTCAGCATTCTCCGAAATTGAGACTAGAGTGGTCAGGGATATCCTTCATGAGAATTTAGCTCGTACAGCCTTGTACCTCACTATGCACAGTTTCGGTAGCATGATCTTATATCCATGGGGCCATGACGGTTCCCTGTCTCAGAATGCTCTCGGTCTCCACACTGTAGGCGTTGCCATGGTTAATGCTATCCACAGCCACAAGCTCCCGCACTTCCCCAATTACGTTGTTGGCAACTCTGCTCTTGTCATAAACTACTACATTGCTGGATCTTCGGAAGACTACGCTCATAACATTGGAGTTCCTCTGTCTTACACTTATGAGCTGCCTGGAGTTTCTTCATCCCTTAACGGCTTCCACTTGGACCCTCATTACATTGAGCAGGTGTGCCGTGAAACTTGGGAAGGCATTGTTGTTGGCGCAAGAAGAGCTGGTGATTTGTTCCCTAATAAAGTTTGAATGAAGTTGAGCGTGATTAATTTATTAAACTACATTCGACAGAATAAATTCTTTGTTTTTCTATCTATTCCCTTGAAACAAATAAATGTATTGCAAACCCACATGCATGTTATATGAAGATTAGAATTCGGTGTAAACCCTAGGGCTTGCATTAAAGGACTTAATATATCTGAGAACAACACTTGTGCTCCTGCTGCTGCAGCAGCTGCTGTTCTCAGAGATATTATGTCAGTTTTCGACTGCCATGACGACTATTACACGTATCTAAAATAGGGGCAATGCTCACCGTACATTCCAATCAGAACGTCGAAATCATATTAGGGAAATAATATGAAGTCGAAAATAGGTCTAAAGGTTGCGAGAGTCAAAAGACCAAAGTGGGCCAAAAAACTGGTCACCGAAACTGATATAAAAGGCTACTTGGATATCCTTGTCTGTCGTACCCCTATTCACAATAGTGCCATCTAGTGATATTCTTTTGAACTTACAAGTCTAAGAGATTGGCAATCAAATATAAAACATTATTAAAAATAGATAAACATACGGTTATGATCGTTGCAGTGCGTTATGCAGATACTAGAGGGCGCTGATTTCTAGAATGAAAGAAGAGAAAACGAAAGATTTATCTTCCGCCAGCATTGGAAATATTCTTTACGTGTCGATGAATTCAAAAAATATTCAACCAGTACCAGAACGGTTTGATCTTTGGCTTCATTTGTATTCTAAAGAGGGCTGATGGTAGTGCAGGAAACGACGGGGCACATTTAGTGTGGAGCGTATGGAGCTATAATTATTAATCAGTTTCAAATTCTTGTAACAATAAAAGAAAACTACAAATAAATCACAGTCTTTTATTTCTAAACAAGTCACCGGCTCTTCTAGCGCCAACAATTAAACCCTCCCAAGTCTCATTGCACACTTGCTGGATATACCTAGGAGCCAGATTAAAACCTAACATAGTATTTGAAAGGCCAGGCAACTCAATGGTATAAGATAAAGGTACTCCAATTAGATGAGCATAATCTTCAGATGCCCCTGAAGCCCTGTAGTTTAGGACAAGAGCTGAATTTCCAACAACGTATGATGGGAAGTTGGGTAAGGATTGCTGGTTGATGGCGTTGGCCATAGCAACACCAACAGTGTGAAGACCAAGGCCATTATGAGACAGGGAGCCATCATGTCCCCATGGGTAGAGGATCATGCTGCCAAAACTATGCATTGTGATGTACAAGGCGATGCGGGCTAAATTTTCGTGAAGGATGTCTCTGACAACCCTAGTTTCAACTTCGGAGAAGGCTTTAGACCCAGCGTAGGTGTCGGAACAAGCTAAACTGCTGGTACCCACGGTGTTCCAGTAGAAGTCGTAGTTGCGGTTGCCGTCGACTCCTGGGCAGGTACCGCTGAGGGCACTCTGGTCTGTTGAGCGGGTTTTGCGCCAGAAACGGGACTGTAACAAACAAATGAGATCTTTCATTGCATACATAGAGCCATCACGTCCTCGAAGAGATAAGCTAAGGTAGTAATTTAAAGTTCCATGTTGTATAGAAGATGAAATAACAAACATCAAATGTAGCTGATGGGAAAACTAAGCAACACTTATTTAACCAAAAAACGGATGCCCCTCGAGTTAAAGGGGAAAATATACAAATCCGTGATTAGACCTGTCGTATTGTATGGATCGGAATGCTGGGCTGTGAAAAAGATGGATGAGAAACGATTGCATGTAGCGGAGATGAGGATGTTGAGATGGATGTGTGGAGTGACAAGAATGGATAAAGTAAGGAATGAGTTTATAAGGGGAAGTTTGAAAGTGGCGCCTGTTACAGAAAAAATGAAAGGGAATCGTCTATCTTGGTATGGACATGTGATGAGGAGGGATGACACCCATGTGACTAAGAAAGTGATGAGTATGAATGTTGATGGATGGAGAGGACGAGGAAGGCCAAAGAAAAGATGGATGGATTGTCTAAGGAATGATATGAAAGAAAAAGGAGTAAATGATACTGTGACGTCTGATAGGGGAGAATGGAAGAAGAAAACGTGTTGCGCCGACCCCAAATAGAATGGGATAAGGGCAGGAAGAAGAAGAAGAAGACTTATTTAACCAAAACCTCATACAGTTATGCTTCTTTCGTGTATAACTTTG
Organism: Agrotis exclamationis; assembly: GCA_950005045.1. NCBI lineage: Eukaryota > Metazoa > Arthropoda > Insecta > Lepidoptera > Noctuidae > Agrotis > Agrotis exclamationis. The sequence goes on along the minus strand of OX465429.1, from coordinate 20,448,370 downwards.
AGGTAGTCTAATAGTTATTGGCACTACATTTTAGAATATTTAAATAATATAGTTGATTGATTCTTTTGAATCAGCTGGATATACAATTATACAGAAATTACGAACTTCGAAAAATACTAGTTTAAAATTAAGTATAATTTTTTAATAAAAACATTCCTCCCACACTAAGAATTCTTCTTGTATCGTGGGTGCGTTTACAAACATAGAAACTCACCTACACGAACACCTAGATCCGAAACAACCTACTGGTTGACCATACAAATATTTATTCCGTGCGGGGTTCGAACCCGCGACACACCGCGTAGCAGTCACTCGCTCAACGAGTCGTCACAACTAACAAACAAGACATCTAAATTAAAACTTACATTAGTGAAAGTAAATTTATATCCATCAGGGTTCACAACTGGTAGGAGGATCCAGTCAAATCTATCCAGGAGATCGCGTTCAGTCAGATCTTCCACCAGCTTATGAATAGCCCAAGTGACGGTAGGAGGAGAGATCCATTCTCTAGCGTGGATACCTCCGTCGATGAAGATGATGGGTTTACTCTCATCTTCGAAGTTGGTGGTGGAGATCTTGACATACTTGATAGGACGACCTTCGAAGGAGTTGGCAGCGTTCACGACAGTGGCAACATCGGGGTATTCTCTGCCAATGTAGTCGATGTAATCGTTTATCTATAAAAAAATATTGTGTTTTGCTATAAAAGTGGGTTTTTATTGGCTTTCACAACTTACTATTCATTTTTCCATCGAATGAAATGAAAACAAATCCTAAATCGCTCAGCAAAAAAAACTGATAGCATATCTTACAAATAAATATCGATAATATGGCTTAGGCTAAGATTTCAGTAGTCGTGGCTGATTTCATAGAGATTACAACTTGCGAAATGTTTAATGCCCTTTTAAGAACGACTGCACTAAATATTTCGTAAGTACTCAACGGGAAGAACATCAAATGGAAATAGCATTATCTATGACACGACTAAACTCATTTTGTTGGAATTATTAAATACTCGCTTATATCCGCGGCTTTGTCTGCGTGAAGTTCGGTTATTACTCGAATTCATATTTGGAATAAAACCGTATTTGTCATTGAGGTTACCAAATATATCTGAGCCTTTCATCATTCCCATGGTGTTTTCATAGTTCGTGAAAGGGAAAAAGCACATTCATCCCTCCGCACACATCTTCGCATTTATAATAGCAGAAAGATTTTATTAAATTATAAAATGTTTAAGGACTATCCAGGAAAATGAGTGTATCAAATGTAGAAGTAACGAAATGATAATAATATTTCAGATAGGTACTCACAGCTTCGATTTCTTGATAATTGTCATAAGGTAACTGACGACCACCATTCCTCATTGTGGTTCTCCTTTGCAACTCGATTTGCAAGTCGTCATAGTCCAAATGGCTGAAAACAATAGGTTAATTACTTTTTAATGTTTCTTTAACTAAAGCTTACAATTTAAGGGAGCAGTGGTGGCCCAGTGGTATCGGCCCCGACTTACGAGTTGTAGGTGGTGGGTTCGAATCCGGCCAGGCGCATTACTTTGTGTAATTTATTTCGTCACCACCACTGCTCTCAAAACGGTGAAAGAAAACATCGTGATGAAACCGGCATGTCCTAGAACCAAAAATTCGAAGACATGTGACACCCACCAACCCGCACTGGGTCCGCGTGGATTATGGCCCACTCCCTCTCTCAGAGAGGAGGCCTGTGTCCCAGCAATGGGAACATTTATAGGCTGATGATGATGATGTGATGATGTACTTGTGTTTGCTTTGTCATCGATGACAAGAATGATGTTCATCTTTTACCTAGCTTGAGTCGGCTTCTAGTGTGACCGGTTGTAGTTGAATAGTTTACTAGTAATTTCACATGGACCGACTTCTAATCTGACCTCCACAATCAAGCTAATACGATACCCTTTGGCAAGACTGGTTGTAAGACTTTCAAGCTTTTGTAAAACATCAACTAATGAATACCGGGACAATCTAAACATTTAATTTTGTCTTATTTACCTTTTCACATCATCAGCATGTATCCTGATAGCGATTCCCTCAATTTCAACATCATGGATGAAAGCCGCTTGGTGTTCAGGCTTGACGAGTAAGACACCTTCACGTCCCAAGATCGGGTGGCTTAAGACATCCAGCTCATACTTGTCTACCATGGACTTGAAAGCATTGAAATGGCTGTCGGTAGCGAGGCTGATGTAGTAGGATTTCCATCTGAAGAAAAAATTTATAAATATTTTGAACAGCACTAGACATACACTCCTAACTATAAATGGATTATCTTCAGTTATAGCTTTAACTTATATTCTACTTTTACTTATTATTCTCACACTGAACCGAGATCTCACACAGAGGAGCAGCTAATGTGCGCGGAGAAGCGACGTGTGTAACGTGACGGTTTGGCTGTATAGGTGAGTAAGGCATCGACGGATTTCATACGAGCTAATGCGTTGTGAGATCTGCTTAATAGTGTGACTGCGAGTGTTAGTGTGTTAATTCATAGTGTCGTGTATTAACAAAAAAATTTCATTATTTTATATTATACAGTCTATCCGAGTTTTCGCCATTTTATCGCAAGCTTAACAATTTCTTCTTAGTACTCGATTTCCCATAAAAAATAAGCTTTCTTAAAATTCTATCATATTCTCTTTCGTTTCTATTATTTCTTCGGTGTCCTAACTACAAATGTCACAATCACAAAAGATCTTCTTTTTGTTATTTGCCTGTACTGTTCCACTGCAGGATAAAGGCCTCCCTCAATTCTTTGAACATGAACACTATACCGCTATACACTATCACTATACCTATAACCCTCGTGGTCTACTGTCTAGGTCATGTCGCCACTTCTTTCTGGCCTGCCTCGCCGGTGCTGACCATTAAACACTTATCTTAAAATATTAAAAGTTTAACAAACCCGATATATTCTTCATGTTTGGCACAAGCCAGAGCAAACAACGCCACCACTGCCAGTAACTTCATCTTGAATGAATGTCGTATTTGGACTTGTCATTGGTTTTATATCATATCCCAAAGATAACGCTATCATCTCAGTCACACGATACTATCAGAATTTCAAAGGGCTATTGATAAAATGATTGTAGTTAGTTCTATTAATCCCACCTTTTTGATTTCGATAAATTATGTACCTAAAGTTTTAGGACTTTTTTGTAAGATTAAGTCGCGTGTTTCTAGGATAAGTAGATAAAACAGGTTAGTAAAGAAGTTTGTTTGAAAAAAGTATTTAATTTTCTTTATTCAATTCTATACTTTATCTGACATGCAAAAACGTCTTTTTTCTCGTTCGGTCCTATTCAATTGTTTCTTCCTATATCTAAGTTACAATATTCTTCGAGTCCCTGAATTCTTTATGATGCTTTATTTTTACGATCAGAGTGTCTCAATATAATTAATCGCGCGAGTTATTTTGTTGATGTTTCATGATACTCTTTTCAAATTGTACCAATTTCATTCTGTAAGAATTTAAAGTTGCGATGAATCGAAATAAACCTTTTTTCGCAACAAACTTAATTTAAAGCTTAATGATGCCTTAATTAAGTGCACGTTTCGATTACAAACGTTCGGTGGCTGCAGATAAAGTTTCAAATTCATCAGTAGGCTATGTTTTTTCATTTAGTTGTCATCTACTATTATTCCAATCATTGATGTTGTTAAAAACGAGTGTTTAGATTTCAATGTCTCTTGAACTGCCTTAAGATCACAGCTCATTAGAGCCACCCGGCACCGCCTCGTCACACGGCGTCCACTCGTTGTCAACAGGTAGTCCACGGGTAGACGCCGCGTCATCACCAATAAACGTCGCGCGGTCAACCAGCGGACCCCGCGCGGTCAACGAGTGAACGCCGCGTGGTCAACGAGTGGACGTCGCTTGGTCCACGAATTTTCGAGTAGTCTGTTAACAATTGGCGCGTGAATCACTCGCGGGCAGCGCGCCGTCCACTCGGGACCCGCGCGTTGCAACGCGCAGTTAACGCAAGGCAAGCATGCGAGCAGCGAGTTGTCATCGAGCGGTCCACGCGCCGCCGCGCGCCGTCCCGTCCGAGCGTGGAGGTCTTACGACCGAGGCGATTCGGTGACGCTACGGTGTTGATATAGTGAGCGCATACCCATACAAGTCCATATGAAGAATACTATCCGCAGGAGGCGAGGCGGTGCGGAGTGGTTGCCGGGTGGCTCTAATGAGCTGTGACCTTTACTCGGTAGCCCATCAGACCGGGCTAGATTTGTTGCACTCCTCACTAACATGCCTAATTCTTATACTAGTACTGTGATTTGATTCTATCTTGTTCAAGTTCTGCATTTTCTCTATGTTTTTTTTGTACTTTCACATAATTTTTCGCCAGTTTCCTTACTAAGTTGGTAGTTTCATTATGATATTCTAACTGATTCATCTCTAAGTCTTGATTTCACACCTATCCATTTTATCATGTCATACGATTTGTTGGTCGCTTACGCCACATTTTTTTAAACGTGAATGATTTCTGTTCACGCACATTTAGGGCGTTGTCAAACAAAAAAATTCAACCAATAAATCATTGGATTAAAGAGATTAATTACGTATAATTAAGAGATTATGTGTAATAAAATAATTATCCAATTACGTGTCGCGCATGGCATTACTCACGATTACATACAAAAGTCCATGACTTTCTGAATAATGGTAACGTATTCTAGTATTGTCAACTCATCATTGGCAGTCATCAATCTGATGGTCTGATGGTGATCAGGTCAAAAAGAACTTTATGTGGATGCATAGAAGCAAAGTTTCATTTTCAACGACACAACTCGACAACATGCCTACTTCATCATCTATCTGGCTTGGCCTTTCCCCAACTATGTTGTGTTCAAGCAGAATTTACAAATATTTTGAAAGTCTGTGGAATTTTAGGCATGATGTATTTTACTAGAACTATTGTTACAAATAGGCTATTATTTAATTAAAAAACAAATATGTTATTTTTCAGTGGAATTTCCCAAAACATACATGTGCCGTAACTAATAATCCATTAATCTAAAAGCACACCTACTGTGGATTACCAATAATAATTAGAAGTCATTATTTTATCTCGCACGCTTTGGATTAGCCACTAGCTAGGAGATAAGCCCCTCGGGCTCCCTGATATTACCAACTATGATGGGCGTGTACCAAATAAATACAGTTATAAGGTTCTTGGTGCTTGTGGATCTGTTTGTGACCTACGCCAAACATGAACATAAGCTGGGTTAGTACTCGTATATTTGGTTTTTACTATTAAATAATATGAGCTCATGGTGTTCTATTGCTTGAAGGTCTTCCTCCAAACCAATATGCTATTTTCACTGCTTGAGGCTACCCATGTAGTCGGCCAGTCTTTCATGAAGAGGTCCAACTCATTACGCCATCTTCGAATGGGTCTGCCACGGAGTTCTGTACGTTTACTGATTTTACTAGTAGTGATTTTCGGTAGATACGGCCAGCCTATTCTTCTCTCGTCTTGTAGTGGGAAATACTGCAGATTTACTTTACAATTAACGTTGTGGTACATTGCAGATAACGCTCATCGTTCAGGAATTCCGTTGGTCTACTCTTTCGCGTTATCTGGATCTGCGGTGACTTGTATGCATACCAAAAGGATATTCATAGTTTCCATTTGAACCCTGAGTACATGGATGACTTGTGCTTACCATGATAAGCCGAGTGTTAGTCGAGGAACTAAGCGGCAGCACCCGAACCTACTAGGTTAAGTTAGAACTGAAAGAAACCTGTAATCGTTTTCAGGGTCCCATGAATCATTTTCATGGTCTCCAAAAGTCATAGAAATCGATACGGTGATTTAGGAGTGAAAGCGTAAGAAACCAACTCATTAAGGTATTTAAAATATTAGAGCATGCTAGCACGTAATGAACGGAAACTAACAAAGAATTATTACGAAAATCTTTGATTGATTGTTCAAACATGTGACAGTAATCTCATAATCTTCATACATCTACCGGTGGATTTAATATATTAAAGCTAATTACTTTACTATCGCGCACGCTTCCGATATCGGTACTAGAAGATTACATTAGTGTAGATTTTATCAGCTGAAAATTATTATAAAAACGATGATGGTGGGGCAAACCAAATACTCCCATCTGCTGTTTGTAATGATGAAGTTACTTGTGTTGGCGGCTGTGTTTGTCCTGGCCTATGCAAAACATGAAGAATATGTAGGGTAAGTTTTTTTGCTACCTCTCCGATATATTTTGTAGATAAGACTTCGCTTTAATCAATGTTTCTTTGTCCGATGAATTTATCTCAAAAACTCATGTAAAGTGTCTTTAGTAAGAAATGATTTCGTAGGTTCGATATAGATACAGGTTTCCATCAAGTTCTTTTTTTTAAATACTGTTATTTCCGCTATGTTAATTACGCTTTAGAATCTAAAATGATTTATTTTGACAAAGAAAAAGATCAAGAAGTATTTTTATTTAAGATTCACGTGAATAAAAAATGGTATCACGTCTCAAATCAATTGAAAAAAAAAACTGGTTTATATAGATGATGTTATAATCTGATAGACATGCATTTGATGCTAAAACTGAAAAAATAACAGAAAATGTGCTGATTTTTATTTAATATATTAACTCAAAACTTTCTAAAAAGAGTCTTCTTCTAATATTTGAACGTTATTTCATTTCTTCTAGATGGAAATCTTACTATGTAGGACCTACTAATGTTGAGCAGGTTAAAAACCTGAATACTCTTGGTGACCGACTGGGTCTGGATTTCTTAAGCCCAGCTCATATTGAGCGGGAGGCACTTGTATTAGTGCAACCTGAAAATCAAGAAGAATTCGTTAAGAGCTTGGATGATTTGGGTATCAAGTACAGGACTCATGCTGATGATATTAAATCGTAAGTTTTTAATTAGTATTTTTATTATTCTTAACGTTTAATAGTTTCAAATTGTTCAAGTTGACATTTGCTAAAAGATTTCTCAAAGATTTTTCTTTTTGTGATGCTGCATTATTATTATATTTAAGTATCCTTCTTTTAATTAGTGTTATCTGAAAACTTATAAATTTAGCTTTAAATCCATTTTCTAAGAAAACTAAATATAATCGTATTTAAAATCTGAGCAAGCCTAAACATCTTCGAATAATATCAGACTCATCAGAATTATTTTTAAAACTATTGTTATTTATGCTGATTTAAATGCGAGCCTATCGTAAATAAAAAAATATTCGAAGATTTCACACATGATGCGATTACATTTCTTAAATTATTCAGATCGTAATACGGTAAAATCGAATAAGCTGGTGAAGTTTTACACGATTTGATAGTGCTTATATTTATTGTTGAAATTTAATAGATTTTAACAATTTAAAAACATTATTTTCTTTTATGCTTTGAATATTATTTAATTTGGAGGCCAGCATTATTCCATTGGATTAATTACAAATATACAAGCGGGGAAAGGCAGTAGCATAGTACATTTTCCTTCATTGTTTATGTTTATGCTTCCTCAATATAGTTTTTTTGTTTGCTTATAGTGCACTCGACCACGACGATGAGGTCATCCAAGATTGGGCAAAGACCATTTCTAGAAATGGCGGTAAATCTATGCCTTTCAATAACTACCAACGATTGGCCGTGGTAAGTGCTTTCATTAATCCACAATTAATACTTATAACATACAATAGTTGGTGGAATAAATCTACCAGTGATTAATGTTTATGTATATGTAAATCTTCATTTGTTTTGATTAAGCATAAACAAAATAAAACGCTAAAATAAACTGAAGTTAACAAATCATACTATCAATCATCAAAAAACTTCTCCACAACACTGTAATGTGTGTCCAAGATACTGGTGACTACTTAGCCATCTTGTATGAACACAGAGTGAAAACCAGACCGGGTCACATGTATCGCCAGAAATTTCCTTTAAAAAAATACATTGTAATGTTAACAATACGAGTTATTTCAGTCTCTTCTATATTTAAAAAGTAAATTACTAGAATAATTCTTGTTAACCGCTGCTGATGTTAACCGTGCAGTTATAAACATAGATAATTCTCAATTTGAAAATGGCGATACTTTTATGCCATACGTCTACACGAGCCAAAGATCACGTAGAAAAACAACTGCCAAATCACTGATGATGCGATGATTCGTGGTGATTACAAATACTCGATTAGCGAAAATACCTATGATGAAAATAATAATGATTGACATTGTCACACTAATTAGTAATTAACTAATCTCACATAAGTTACTAATCTCTTGTAAGCGGATAAAGAAATCACCAATACCAGTGGCAGAGGTCGTTAACGCCATCTATAAAATCACTATGATTAAAGGATTAACAACTTGATCACGACACTAAATTAACACGAATCATGATATGGCAGGTGAAATAAAAGACAGTGCTTGCTCAGAACTGCTCTCAGTATAACGGTGAAAATTACCGTTTTAAAAACCCGCCTGTCTGCACTGGGCCTGCGCTCACAGAAACGACTTCTATGACCCAGCAGTTGGAAATATAACATAGTCTGATTAGTTGTTTGGAGATTTACCTCGTGGTTTCCACTATCGGCGTAGTCATAGTCTTCATCTTTCTGTCCTAATCCATACAACTTGGGGTCTGTCCAAAACGTTTTTATCTTCCGTTCTACCTTGTTACACTATCGTCTACACGTACTTTATTACCGTAAAGAACCATGTCTGAGTGTCAATGTAAAACCTACAAACATTGTTTTATTACAAATTGTTTAAAATTTCTAGATTTACAATTACATGGCTGATATCGCTGCAAGGTTCCCAAACATCGCCACTTTAGTCACACCAGCAAATTCCTTCCAAGGACGCCCTATCAGATACCTGAGGATTTCAACCACCAACTTCCAAGATAGACGCAAGCCTGTCATCTTTATTGATGGTGGTATTCACGCCAGGGAATGGATCTCTCCTCCCACCGTCGTTTGGGCCATCAGGAAACTGACTGAGGATGTCACTGAACCTGACCTCTTGAATAACTATGATTGGATCCTCATGCCTGTCGTCAATCCTGATGGTTACGAGTTCACTTTTACCAACGTATGTATCAACTTCTGTTATTTTTAGTACATTTCGTAGTGTTCTGTTTGCAAAGTCCTCAATTTAGAACTAAATGTAATAATAACGATCCGTGTTGGGATTGAGGCTGTATGCTATTTGCAGTACTTCACTTTTAATCGCCATCTCAGTAGTTATTACCTTTATAGTCATAATTGTCATCTTGCCATCCATCGCTCTTTGTTCTTTTAGCCTTATTATTTTATAACCTAAGTTTATAAATATTTATATTAGTTACGTTCTAGCTCAAAACTTTCTCCACTTTTGACTTATTTTTTTATATTCTAGACTCGTTTCTGGCGCAAGACACGGTCCACTAACACTCATGCCAGCAGTGGTATATGCCCAGGAGTCGATGGTAACCGAAACTATGACTTCGTGTGGAACACCGTGGGTACTAGCAACACTCCTTGCTCCGACATCTACGCTGGAAACCGCGCCTTCTCCGAGATCGAGACGAGAGTCGTTCGGGATATACTTAATGAACACCTGGCGCGCATTGCTCTGTACATTACCATGCATAGCTACGGCAGTATGATCTTGTATCCATGGGGACATAACGGTGCTCTTTCTCATAACAGCCTTGGTCTTCACACTGTTGGTGTTGCCATGGCTGATGCTATCCGCAGTCATTCCTTATCGAACTTCCCTCGCTACGTTGTTGGTAACTCCGCTTTAGTCCTCAACTACCGCGCTTCAGGCGCTTCTGAAGATTACGCTCACCTTATTGGAGTTCCGTTGTCTTACACCTTTGAGTTACCTGGTCTTTCCGGTGGTAATCAAGGCTTCAATTTAGATCCTAGGTACATTGAGCAAGTTTGCCGTGAGACTTGGGCTGGTCTTATTGTGGGGTCCAGAAGAGCTGCGCAATTGTTTAGAAATAATACCCTATAATATGTTTAGTTTATTGCCGATACAGACTGATTAAAGATAAGCTTCATGTGTGTCTGTTTTTTATTTGCGTGTATGTTTTTTTTGTTTGTTTGAACTTATTTTGATGGAGTATTGGGTACACGTACTAGATGATCTCAATAACAAATGTTTGCTTCTTGGATCCGTGAAGAAACTAGTACAATTTTATTAGAAATCAAAGATAGGTCGTCAGTCGTGTAAGAATCTATCAAGTTTGACATGTTGTGCCAAAAGTTGAGTCATGCGTTTACGATATTTCGATAGTGTCAAAAGTTGGCCTATATGTGATTTTTTCTGGACCAGACTGTTTACGTATGTGAGTTCAAATGTATAATAATGGGCCCACAATACAGGAGAAATTCGTAGGGCTACTTGTAAAAGTCAAATAGAAATTTTGAATGTCGAACCTTTTCTTAAGAAACAAACATAATTATTTTGCATTTTTCTCCAATAAGGAAAGGCATCTATCGATAAAATTCCATCGACACTAGCACCTCCAACATCCACGATCCTAGCGAACGCGAATAGAATACTCAGAATTGGAAATTGATCCCGCGTTGCTCTAAAACTTTCGCGACTTCAGGAGGGATGGTAAAATTCCAATTAAACCGCGGAGTTTACATGCACGGCGACCCCTTAAGAAATATGCAAATATTCATCATACTTGTGAAAACTTAAGACTTTATAATGGTATTAAGTGGCGGAATATTGATGGACTGATTTTGGGTTGGCTGAAGTTAGCGCTTATTATTTAAGAACTTTCAGACTTGAGTGAGATGAAAATAGCTTATTCTTTTGAAAACTTTGTCTGTCACCTCTAACCTACACAAGGGCAAACAAAACTAAAAAAAAAAACAAAGTCGTCGCAGGAGACTTCGTTAAAGCTATTGTCAAAGAGACAGGCGAAGCAAATGCGATCCGAATCCTGTCATATAGAAAAGCGAAAGCGGTCCGATAGTCTATGTAATAGGCTTCAAACAATTCCATACATTACAAACAAAAACGTTTCGCTTCGCGTTCGTTTCGCGTTCGCTTGGCCTGTCTGTTTGACAATAGCTTAAAGGTACCGGGACGAGCTAGACAAAACTAACGACTAGTGTTTCACAATGACACAGGGTCGAAAAAGTTGGAAGTCATGGGGAGAGGGTTTTGCTCAGCAGTGGGATGACACAGACTAGCAATAATAGAACCTAAGGAAAGAATTCTGCAGCGGATTTAAAATGAACTGATTCTTAGTGTACCGGTTGATTTTTGATGTTGGATGGATGCCCAAATGTGAGAAATACTCAAAAGAGTTTCGAGACTGGTTTAGATACTTAAGTAATGTAAAAATGCAAAATGAAAAAAAAACTTAAGTTTTTGGAAAAAACTCGTCCAGAGAAAAAAAAAATACACACACGCACACACTTCTAACACAACCAGACTGTTTGGGTAAATACCTCTTGGAAGGTACCAGACTTTTGAGCCACTGATTACCAGTAGCTTCTTTAAATGAAGAAGCTAAATAAAACAATAACTTCGATGTAAAGGCACCCTTATGAGGTGCAAAATTATTCAGCAAAGCAAACCCCATCAAACAAAGTTCAGGCGTTTTAGCATAATTTACGCACAGACGAACAGAAGTTATAAAAGCTTTTGTGTTTTCTGTTTTATTTTGCGTATACAATTATAATTATGTATTGTCTATTGAGCATTTTAGAAATGTTATTGAATGAGATTTTTCTTAGAGTTATCTTATTATTATAAACGCGATTGGGCTGCTGTGCAGGGAGTCGCGGGTTCGATTCCCACGCGAGAATGAGAATGACATAGATTTGATCATTTTACCACGATAAAAAAGCGGGTCGCGTATTAAATATACACCGTGACTTTATAGTCGTCTTACAAAAGTGGTCCACTTAATGTAACCGACCTAAAATACCTCTAGGCGAATTTTTTTTTAACGTTAATAATATTTTTGATTATTAATAAATAGGTAATTACATCAGAAATATGAAACACATTGTTAAAATGTTTACGTATCAAGCTGTAGAGTATACCGACCCAGCGCAATAGTCGGGCGGATCATTCCATCTCCATTTTCTATGAGACAAGGGTGTTTCTAACTACGCCTTGTGTCATAATACCGAATTAAAATTTTATTTTTAAATTTTTCAAATCTCTTAAGTGCCTATTTTTTTATTATAAACGTGTTCTAGTCATTGGATACATGAACTGGGCTGCCGTTGTAAGACGGCTAAAAAGTCACGGTGAATATAAAAACAGTGGTCAGAAAATAACGAAAGATCAAATATCTGGCTTCATCAGCCAATCAGGAAGCACAAACTAACCATAATAAACAAAGATGATAATATTATTGTCAGTTACCGCTATATTTGGCCATTATTATTCTTAGAATGTTCGAGAAATGGTTCGATGGCACAATCTCGATGGTCGTGAATTTAATAAGATTTCTCTGTTTGTTTATATTATATGTGTATATTTCGGGAATGGAAGTCAATAACGGGATTTTCCGTTCTTAGTATTATGACCTCTAACTTCATGATTCTTCGAAATATGTACAAATAGATACAACTTTCAAGGTTTAAGCGTACACGTGTTGCTGTCTGTCTATCAGTTAGTCAAGACCCTTTTCTCAAGATTAGGTGGAAGTATTTAGTTGAAATTTATGCCATAAATACGTCGCTGTAATGGTTAGAGCTTTACAAAATCTATGCGAAATATTTTGATACTCGCAAGTAAATTAAAACCCTATCTAGGGTACATGCCGTCGAACTAAAATCATGAAATGTGGCATGAAGCAAGGTCCCATAGCACAAGTCAAGGAAAATGTTCAAAAATTAATTTATCATTTGTAATTTTGTCGGAAACTTTTATTGGAACTTTTTGTTTTACAACTACACACACCGGCAAAATTAGGGGAACACAAAACAAGGTCGCATTTTTGTCAAAGCTTTCGTTGATTCGATCAGTGTTTTATTTTTTTAGGTTCCTACCCTGTTAATATACGGCATTAGGACACTTGTCTTATTGACAGCTTTTAACAGTCCAACAGAAATTATACCTTCTTAAGGGCTGATTTTTCAACAGTCAGATAACTTTTATTTGAGGAATAAAAATGGCGATTTGACAGCTTATCTATAGAAAATATTTATTTATTTATTTATTTATTTATTTATTTCACAACACGTCACGTTTGCCATTACAGTTGTTAAAACTAATGCGACAAAGTAACTTAAAATATTATATTAATAACTATGCCTTACATACTACATAATATGTGGCCCTTGTGAACTCACTCAGTGTACAGTTGAATATATCTATGACCTCCGCAACCGTGTTGAGAGTGCGCAGCGCACGAGTCAGCGGTGCGCGCCCCAGCATATGTCAAAACGCTATTTTTATTCATCAGATAAAAGTTATCTGGCTATTGAAAAATCAGCCCTAAGTGTTTTTTTTTCTCCCTCTCACAGAGAAGAGGCCTGTGTCCCAGCAGTGGGAACATTTATAGGCTGATGGTGAAGTGTTTTTAGGCAGTCAGCACGTAAGTGTTTTTGTTCTGAAAGTTCGTTCTTGCAGTAAATTTTTGCCCTAGCTCATTTTGTGGTGTCTCAAAATCAAAATCAAAATCAAAGCGTTTATTTCAAGTAGGCCAGTTACAGGCACTTTTGAATTGTCATAGACAAAAATATAATTAAACTCTAAAAAGTTATGGTGCTACAGTCCCAGTCACAAGACATAAAAACTGTGAAAGTACCGTAGATGCCCATTCCAAGAAGTAGATCTCTATGGAGAAGAACGGGCAAGAAACTCCATGGACACTCTTTTTAAATCGCCAAAATTATTACAAAACCTTTGTTACATCATTCATTTTGAGATGATACATTATGTGAGAACGATGTAGCAAGTTAAAAGTGTCCATAGTAGAAAATTAAAACAAAGACAATTCAGAAACAAACAAAATGATCAATAGATAGTTAAAATAAACCGTGGCAACTAAGAGATGACCAGTCCCAACTGACAGCGCCCGTTCACGAACATGACACATGTATCAGCACCATTCAGCTCAACCATTTTGAAGGGAGCTAAATGATCCGACACACGCGCCACCATCAGCGAGACATTTGAGTGAGCATGACATACTCTCAACCGCCAGGGTTATTCAAGTCAATAAGAGACGTAGGTACTCAGTGAATGATAGCTCCGAGGAACATAGTACTCACACAATGCTGGCTATGAAACTATATAATACTAGGATGATTGAATCTATACAATGCAAATACAGTTGTACAATCTTCATCAGCTCCAACAAGAATATTAAATAAACGCTATCAATATTTATCCTACACTGTCAGGTGGAGCAGGACCAGCATGGAGCCAAGCATTATCATCAGCAATATAATCGCTTAGTTTATAATAAGCTAGCTTACATAGTGTGCGTTTAATACATGATTTAAATTTAGTCTCATTCAAATCAAGAACATTTTGTGGTATTTTATTATAGCACTTTAAACAGTATCCCATGAAAGAATAGTCCACTTTGGCGAGTCTGAAGCCCGGCTGAACTAACTGATCCCTATTTCTAGTGTGATAGTTGTGTCTGTCACCTCTCTTACTAAAAAGATGCAGATTTTTCCTAACGTACATTATATTTTCATAGATGTATTGACAAGGTACTGTCATAATGTTAATTTCCTTAAACAGTTCTCTTAGAGAATCGCGTCTACGGAGATTGTATATGGCCCTGATGGCTCTCTTTTGCAGGATGAAAATAGATTCGATGTCGGCAGCCCGTCCCCACAATAAAATGCCATAAGACATGATACTGTGAAAGTAACTAAAATAGACGATTCTAGCAGTATCTACATCGGTAAATTGACGGATTTTTCGCACAGCGTATGCTGCTGAACTTAGCCGCCCCGCAAGAGTTGTTAAATGGGGACTCCATTGAAGCCGTGCATCAAGCGTAATCCCCAGGAAAACTGTTTTATCGACAAATTCTAGTATTTCTTGATTCAATACTATATCATAATTTGTGCTTTTAACATTTGGTAAAGCAAATCTTATACATTTGGTCTTTTTTCCATTTAATACTAAATTGTTTGCAGTAAACCAGTCATGTACCTGACGTAAGGCATCATTTACGTTATCTAGATTTTGGGCCCGTCTATTTATCTTAAAAATTAGGGAAGTGTCATCAGCAAATAACACCATATTGTGAGGTTGGTTTTTTAATAAATAGGGTAAATCATTAATATATACAAGAAAGAGAAAAGGACCCAATATTGAGCCTTGCGGAACCCCCATTTTTACGTTTAAACCTTGTGAATTCACACCATTTATCTGAACTTGCTGCTGTCTATCACACAAATAAGATTTTACCAAACTAATTGCAAGTTTACTTAGACCGTAGTGCTCAAGTTTAAAAAGCAAAGTATCGTGATTTACGCAATCAAATGCTTTGGAGAGGTCACAGAATATTCCTATAGCGTCTTGTGCCTCTTCCCATGCAGTAAATATGTGCTTCAATAAGGTGACACCGGCGTCAGTTGTACAACGTCCCTTGGTGAAACCATACTGTTGATCATGTAAAATTTTATTGGTGTTAAAATGGTTAAGCATCTGATCAAGCATTACCTTTTCAAAAACCTTGCTAAAAACGGGCAACACGGATACTGGTCTATAATTTAAATTTAGTCTCATTCAAATCAAGAACATTTTGTGGTATTTTATTATAGCACTTTAAACAGTATCCCATGAAAGAATAGTCCACTTTGGCGAGTCTGAAGCCCGGCTGAACTAACTGATCCCTATTTCTAGTGTGATAGTTGTGTCTGTCACCTCTCTTACTAAAAAGATGCAGATTTTTCCTAACGTACATTATATTTTCATAGATGTATTGACAAGGTACTGTCATAATGTTAATTTCCTTAAACAGTTCTCTTAGAGAATCGCGTCTACGGAGATTGTATATGGCCCTGATGGCTCTCTTTTGCAGGATGAAAATAGATTCGATGTCGGCAGCCCGTCCCCACAATAAAATGCCATAAGACATGATACTGTGAAAGTAACTAAAATAGACGATTCTAGCAGTATCTACATCGGTAAATTGACGGATTTTTCGCACAGCGTATGCTGCTGAACTTAGCCGCCCCGCAAGAGTTGTTAAATGGGGACTCCATTGAAGCCGTGCATCAAGCGTAATCCCCAGGAAAACTGTTTTATCGACAAATTCTAGTATTTCTTGATTCAATACTATATCATAATTTGTGCTTTTAACATTTGGTAAAGCAAATCTTATACATTTGGTCTTTTTTCCATTTAATACTAAATTGTTTGCAGTAAACCAGTCATGTACCTGACGTAAGGCATCATTTACGTTATCTAGATTTTGGGCCCGTCTATTTATCTTAAAAATTAGGGAAGTGTCATCAGCAAATAACACCATATTGTGAGGTTGGTTTTTTAATAAATAGGGTAAATCATTAATATATACAAGAAAGAGAAAAGGACCCAATATTGAGCCTTGCGGAACCCCCATTTTTACGTTTAAACCTTGTGAATTCACACCATTTATCTGAACTTGCTGCTGTCTATCACACAAATAAGATTTTACCAAACTAATTGCAAGTTTACTTAGACCGTAGTGCTCAAGTTTAAAAAGCAAAGTATCGTGATTTACGCAATCAAATGCTTTGGAGAGGTCACAGAATATTCCTATAGCGTCTTGTGCCTCTTCCCATGCAGTAAATATGTGCTTCAATAAGGTGACACCGGCGTCAGTTGTACAACGTCCCTTGGTGAAACCATACTGTTGATCATGTAAAATTTTATTGGTGTTAAAATGGTTAAGCATCTGATCAAGCATTACCTTTTCAAAAACCTTGCTAAAAACGGGCAACACGGATACTGGTCTATAATTATTAGTGTCTTTAGTGTCTCCGGATTTAAAAAGAGGTATGACTTTACTGAATTTCATTAAATCCGGGAAAACTCCTTGGTCTACACACAAATTAAATATTAAAGCCAAGTATGGTGCTATAGTCTCTACTATGGAAGTACAAACTTTTATCGACATTCCCCAAAGATCTTCTGTTAGCTTAATTTTGATTTGTTTAAAAGCTTTAATAACCGTCATGGGGTTTATGTGCTTAAATACAAATTCAGCCGAGCAGCCAGACACGTTTGCCTTTAATAAAGAAATTGCGATATCGGGAGAGGAGTTTAGAGCCTCCGTGGTCTTTAATGGTATATTAGTAAAGAATTTTACAAATTCTTGGGCTACATCCCGATTTGAACTTATAGTACCGTGTGGTGTCTCCAACGTATACTTGGTGCTAAGTGTTTTTTTCCTGCCAGTCTCGTCATTTATTACTTTCCAGACTGTTTTGATTTTATTATCTGATGTTTTGATTTTATTACTTATGTACATGGCTTTAGCAGCTTTGCAAGTATTTCTGAACACTTTCGAGTATGTAGAAACAAACTTGTTAAAAGTTTCAGTGTTGATGTAAGGCTTAAGGCCATAGAGCTCAAAAAGTCTTTCCCTACTTTTTCTTATACCTGCAGTCGCCCAGTCACTAAACACAAATTTAGGGCAAATAGTTTTAGTCTTCTTTTCAAAAGATTTATTGAATTCGGTGTGAACTATTGAAAAGAAACTGTCGTAAAATGTATTAACTCTAATGTCGTACACACTAGGGCTCATAAAACTTAATCTGTTGAATAGGGAATTATTAAATTTATTTAATTTGTTAGTTGTTATTTGTCTATATGAAATCTGAACTTGTTGTTTAATTGTTTTACACCTAAACGTTACCGTTTGTCCACTATGATCAGACGGCAGACAACTAACTATTGCTTCATCCGAATAATCACAATTGCAGAAAACATTATCAATACAAGTAGCAGAAGTTGGAGTCACCCTAGTAGGTTCCATAAAAATATTGGTCAAATCAAATGACTTAAAAAGATTTAATAATCTATTAGTATTTAAATTTTCTTCCAAAATATTGATATTAAAATCACCACAAATAACTGCGGATTTATTACTGTCTGCAAGCTTTACTAGGACATCTTCCATTACTGATTCGAATAAGGAGAAATTTTGATAGTTTGGGGGTCTGTACACACACACTATTACATGCCTATCTAGCTCAACACAGGACAGTTCGATACAATGTTCAACAGAGAGACCTACTATGTCATTACGTTCTTTACATTTTATAAATCTTTTTATTAATATTAAGGAACCTCCACGCAGCATAGATCTACGGGTAAAACAACTGCCCACAGTGTAGTTATTATAATTAATTAACATTTGGTAATCCTTCAACCAATGTTCGGTAAAACAGATGATGTCAAACATGGTTTTTTCTAAAAATAATTCGATTTCCAATAATTTCGAAGAAATACCTTGAATGTTCTGATGGAGTAATTTCAAGGTATTCTGAGGCCCTTTTTTTAAACTAAATAATTGATTGCAAGAAGATACATTGTCTTTAGGAGATGCTATATTGCTAATGGTACCTTCTTTTGTCTTACTTACAAGTTTAAAGGAAAATAAATACTATCCGGAGGGAGCCCCGGGACTCCCATGCCATCACCAGGCAAAAATATCCTACTACTAGTAGTCCCACCTTGAGATTGGGAATCTTCCATGGTGACACATGGATCCTCCTTCGTACAACTAATACTATTACTAAAACTACTACTATAAATATGTACACAACAAGACGAAGACATACTACTTATGTCTGAGTGAATATTAAAACTTAATAGACTAGCTATTATATGTCTATATCTAATAGGCAGATATGCAGAATCCTGGGTCGACCTAAGTTTATCAACAACAGTGTTGATGTCTAAACATAGAAGTTTGTCACTATAATGAGTTGCTAAGAACTGTACATGCTTGTTCAGCCTATGTATATGATTGTTTTGTTTATTTGACAACTTCTCAAAATAGGGAAAAGCACACAAAATAATTTTCTTACAGTCTAATTTTAACAACTCTGCTACACAGTCAGTGATGTCTTGTTTTCCAATCTTAGAACTATTACCAATAAATATAGTAATGGTTGTATTAGGATAACACACTTTTTTTGTGACTGATGCCATTATCTGTTTGTAATTAGAATGTGGCATGCAATGATTAAGAGTACAATAACTTAGATTATTACTTAATAAATTACCTAGCCCTCTGCCTATACTGTCAGAGAACATAACTGAATGACACTCACTATGACTAATTGAAGATCCAAAACTATTCTTCTCAGGTTGTATGTCATTATTAAGAACAATGTCAGATATTATGTTCTGACTGGTGATACTGTCCGGAGCCCTCACAGCTTGAGACGGGTCCTCCGTTGCTTCAGGCTGGAGGGCATCCGGAGTGGGTTCCATCTGACAGGAACACCGAGAGTTGCTGAGAGTCAGCAAGTCTACTTTGTCCACCAACTCATTTGTAGCAAGAATATGATATTTAATTTGGTTTTTAGAAATTTCATATTTATTAGTCAAAGATTTTAGCGACTGATTCAAAACCTGTATTTCAGATTGCAAGCGCTGAGTGTCTATTTCATAAATATTTATACTATCTTCCAATTTAATCTGATAGTTATTTAATTTATTAACCAAAGAAACACGCTCTTTCCTTAATTGAATGTTTTTAGAAAAGTAATTTTGTTGTTTCTTATATTTATTACATTTCTTGATTATTTTATTTAATCTTGCATATTTCTTAATTTTATTTGTACTAGTTTTATGAGAGTAGTTTTGCTTCAGTAGTGAGTCCTCTGTAAGGTCTATTGTTATAATAGGCTGAGAGTTACAATTAGTATTTAATAATTCGTTGTACAAATGTTCAGTTTCTTTAACCTGAATATGTTTTTTCTCCTTTTCTAATTTTGAAATTTGTGTGTTTGCATGGATTAATTCATCCTCTAAATCCCTAATTCTACACAAAGCCTCCTCATATAAGTTGCTACATGTGTTGAATCCATCTGTGACTTCCCTCAGACGATCCCGTTCATCAACAACATGTAAATATTGGTGATGAAGGTCAACTAGCTCTCGTTTTAAGCTCGTGTTTTTGTTGTTAACATTATTTACTTCCTCCTCGCTCTCTTCAATCTCCTTTAACAGTTGTTGGCATTGCAGTTTAGAGTCCTTCAGTTCTTGGAGGGCCGTTCTCAATTTGAGCTCTAAATCCTGAGCCGTAGCCTTACGGGTCATCACAGGCATGATTTCAAGATGTAGTTACTTACTGAAAAATATAAAAAAAAGGGTGAGAGAACTAATAGGAGAGACTACTAAAGAACAGACAGAGATGAAAGGGGGTGAAGACAGGAGAAAATATTAAGTATTTTTTAGAAAAATGAGGTGGGCTGCTATATTAAGACTCAGAATGTTACAAAAAAACAAAAAACCCTAACAGTCTTCCTTTTTTTTTTGTATGTAGGTAGACTGTCAGAACTAAAAATTAAAAAATCTTGTATTGAAGCTATAATTTCAGGATTATACTATGAATTAACACAAATTACCATTACTCTTATTACTTAATATCAAGAATTTAAAAATATAATCCGAATTTCAAAAAATATTCACAAAATTTTACTTCTATGACATTGGTAGGTATGTCAACAAAGCGATTAAAACTCAATTAAAAATCAACAGGAATAACAAGAATTGGGATGTACGTGTTACAGAGTTGATTTTATGATATTTGTGTGCGATTAATTAAATAAATTAAACAATACTTCCCGTTAAAGATCCGTAATTAATCCGTATGTCAGAACGTCAGCTGATGTTTTTAGGTTACCGGTAAGTTTGTATTACCGAAAACTTTATCAAATGTTTAGAAAACAATTTTACTGGATATTTATACACTTTTAATAGGCTTGCTTTTACAATTACACCTTAATATTACTTAATTACTTATTAAATTTAATTTTAAAATACGGAACAAAAATTTGACCTGTGAGTCTGTATGATGTGTTCACATTGTATTGCATACAAAATGAGTGATTTGGCTGCAACAGAAGTCGCTAAAGCTGTGACAATGATCAAGGAAGGTCATTACTACCGCTCAGTTAGTCGAACATTCGGTGAATCAATATCCATGATCCAAAGTCATGTACAATGGTACAGACGGATTGGATCTTATGTAAATAGACTCAGACATGGCAAAAATCGCTCAACAAGTCCCATAGACTACCTTTTTACAAGAATGCAAACACTGCAAAAACGAAACGTAACGTAACCTAATTAAACGTAAAGTAAATTAATTAAAGAAATGTTTTTTTTATGAATGTGGGCACAATTCTCGTCATCATAGAGGCGTCTGGAAATATCATTACTTACTACCTTCACCTTGTTAACTGATATACCTACATCTGCACGCGTAGCATGACCAATTCTATGTCTATTCTACCAAGAATAGTCCTAGTTATTCTATACAATTCGACATTTCATTGGTCTAGTATACCCGTGGACGGCAAAAGAAACGTTTTTTTTTCTACATTTTGAACATCTATGTAATTTTTTTTTTCTATTTTTATTTAATGGCTATTAACTACATGGACATGGGAGCCCTAACGTTACTTAGTCACCAGAGGTCGGAATTAGGTAGATTTATTTTAATACTTGCATCGAAATGTTGATATTAATATGGATCTTCCCGGGATTTCTAATAGACAATCTCGTGTGGAAAACAGTATTTCAAATAAATAATAATAATAAAAACATCAGAGATAGATTAGACTAATAAATTGTGTAAAAGTAAATAACTTTTTTAGTTAATACATCACGGGTTTATTCTGCTCTTTAAAAGTAATCCCAGGATTTGGGGCATATCCACTTTATTCTTTCGCTGTATGAAATCAGTAAAGTACATGAATAACTCTACCTAATTCCGACCTATGTTAATCACTATCTATTAAATGTCCTTATTTATTAAATTAGAGACAGAGTCATTGGTGTAAAAAAAAATTGTCACTATAAACTTGGCAGCATCAGATATCGGTTAGGACGGTTATACACTCAATTTCCATTCCTGGGGGGGGGGGGGGGGGGGTATTACAACGTCTTTAATCCAGGCTTGTTTCGGCGAGTGAAAGTGACAGAGCCATACAAGTCGTCTAGCGCCATCTCGTTCACTCACTGAAATAAGGCTGATTTTAAGACGTTGTAATACCCCCACTGGTGGCCTAACATGACGTCTTCAATTCGGAGTAGTTCCAGTGAGGGAAAGAGACAGAGCTGTAACAGAGAGGTATCCAATCTCTTCTGTTCCTTCAACCTCTTTACTTTAAAAATTCATATTTCGAATTTACGTTCTGTCATTGCGTCACTTTCAATTCTTTACTAGCACTACAATTTTACCACGGCTCCAGCTGCACGTGCTACAGTGTTATTTTATTTTCATATTTTAAATAAATTAATTATTATAAACGTTGTGTTTTTTAAAAGTACTACACAACAAGTACGACAGCTCCAAATCGAGCAACAACCGCACCAGTAATACCGAGTTTGCCATCCACTACGGCTTCGGCAACCTTTCCGGCTTCCTCTCGGAGGACGATGTCACCGTGGACGACATCACGGCGCGCGACTTGAACCCTGGACCCATGGCCATCATCGCCTTCGTGGCCGCCAATTTCGACGACATCCTCGGCACGTGCGTGCGTGTAGCAGCATCTAAGTGGACGGCCTATTAGCCCTGCTCTACCCCTGAAGGTGGCGTAACGCTACAGAGCTATACAAGTCGTCTAGCGCCACCTAATTCCTTAACTAGAACTAATCTGGCTTTAAGACGTCATACTAGGCTAACTGTACTTCGAAAACCAGCAGAATCAACCAATCCGCAACGTGAAAACCTTAAAACGTCACAGCAACAGTATGTGACATACCCCTTAATTAACTATTTTGTCAAAATGGAAGCTTACAAACAATTAGAATATTCTGGAACATTCGGGGTCTGTCTGAATAATTTCTGAGCAACGTTTGTTCAAATGCAACTGAACGCACTCGCTTGACGGTCCTTGCTAAGAGACAGTAACAATGAGAAATTTTAATTAATTTCTACCGTCTTTGGACATATGATATGATAGAGATACTGGATGTGGCATGGAGATATAAAAAAAATATAAGTTACATTCTTGACCTCAATATAGCCCAATAGCATAGAAATGTTATGACGTTGGATGTACCATGCGAATGATGCTCCTGTTCAGACACTGAGTCATTTGCTGGAGGGTTCCAAACGGCTTCTCCTGGTCCTGAAAGTGGAAAACAAGAAGAAGCATAACAATGCGCTTGTAGGTAATCCCCAAATCGACACGCACGCCCACGACCTCACTTGGCATTTTCTCTTTTATCGTGGAATATATTATACCTTTTTCTGTCTGCAGGGTTTAAAGGAACCTAACCAAACAGGCCCTATAGCCAAACAGCAGACGACAGCAGACGACAATCGTTATCGCTCAGCAGTCACTAATACATTTTCAACTTTATGCCCCAGCGCGTAAAGTTGAAAATCTATTGAAGTTCACAGATCGTTTTCGTTTGTTTCGTTCGTTATTGCGCAGCAGTCTTTAATAGATTTTTAACTTTATGCGCTAGAGTATAAAGTTTAAAATGTATTAGTGACTGCTGAGCGATAACGACTGTCGTCTGCTGTCGTCGTCTGTTTGTCTATAGGGCCTGAATAGGAAAAAGACGCATAGTTTGGAACCAGTGCGTACGTATCTACGTTACAAACTATACACGAGCAGTACGCAATATTCTTGTATAGATTGTAATCGAAGTTTTAAAAACAGCATTAGAAAACATACGCAAGCAGTTTCCTATGGCTTAGTTCTGGCCTTGTATAGATTGGAAATACGCAACGCTACATCTAGTAAAAACTTTATATCTTGGTTACCCTTCCAAGGAACCCAGGTAATTAACTACGAAGGATTTTAATGAAAATTATTATTGGTACCGTCTTACAAACTGTTTGCATTTTATAACGATTCCTTTGAATAGGTGCGCCGTGATTAACTATCCGTTTGAATAGAGCTTAGTCAGAAATATCACTGTAATTATGTTTTTTATTAATTCGAAGAAAAGTGGTTGAAATGTTCTTCCTGCCTTTATAAAGCCTCCTGCAGACACACGCGATTAATCGCGCGGGGCGACATGTCGCGGTCCATTCGCAGTACATTTAGAGTGGAAATTGGCTTGGCTCGTTGTCGCAGCGCGATTAATCGCGTGTGTCTGCAGGAGGCTTAAGATTCCGTACTTCAAAAGAAAACTGAAACTTTATACAAAGAAGTCTGTCCCCTTTTTTATCGTGGTAAAATCATCAAATGAGTCCTCCCACCCAGGGCGGGCGGAAGGGACTGTCATCATCATCATCATCCTATAAATGTTCCCACTGCTGGGACACAGGCCTCCTCTCTGTGAGAGGGAGTGGGCCGTAATCTACCACCCGAGCCCAGTGCGTATTGGTAGATGTCACATGTCTTCGAATTTTTAGTTCTAGGACATGCCGGTTTCCTCACGATGTTTTCCTTCACCGTTTTGAGAGCAGTGGTGTTGAAATAAATTACACAAAGTAATGCGCCTGACGGGGTTCGAACCCACGACCTAAGTCGATGCCGATACCACTGGGACACCACTGCTCTACTGTCAGATTTTGTGCTGATTTAAATCCACGGTTATCCTTCAATAGCACTTTACGTTCCGGGGTCACGGTTACCTGATGAGACAGTCCCGCGACCCCGGAGGTCTTCAATACAACATGCCCGAGGCTGAAGGCTTATATTATATTGTACGCCAACAGAGGCCACCTTCGCGTGTGCTTACAAGCAGTGAGTTTGAATGCTATAGTTAATCACGGGGCGTTTTGTCAACCAGCCGTATTACCTAGTTTTCCCCTGTATTAAAAACAAATTTAATGTTTCCTGTAATTTTGAAAAGACTAAGACTCTAAGAGCCTATGCACACCACGTTTTTTAAACGTCGACGGCGCGCTTTTGTCAAACAGAGCAGTTTGTTGTCGCGATACAAAGCGTCAAACGCGCGTTTGCATCGCGTCTGTATCGCTACAAACGCGCGTCAACGGCGCGTTTAATAAACGTGGTGTGCATATTCTCTAAGATGTCATTTGAAATTTATTCTGTTTTTCTTAAAATACATTACAGTACCACGAAATTCCTGCGGAAATCATTTATTTCTCAACAAATGAGCGAAGTCGATAATAAACTTGTACGGGACAAAATGGCGACGTAACCCATTTACTGTCCATTGCCATTGGTGCGTGTGTGCACTTTCGGTGCATGAAAGAATTTTATGACTTTAAGCGGTCCGCAGCTTGAGTTACGAGCACAGACCCTTTCAAAATATAGAGAAGTCAAATTCTTATTAGTTTTTTTTTATTAAAATAGGTACCTTTTGTCTGCAAACAGAATCTCAGAAACACAAACACCCAGGAGGTCTAATCTCTACACACGAAACCCGTGGTTTGGCCTTACAGACAGACGTTTTGACAACGAGCCCGAACGAAGAATCACTGATATTATTAGACAGATAGATCTAGATATTAGAACAATATAATAATAATAATAAAAATCTTTATTGACATAATTTAAGTACCTACAACATAGGTACTATTTGTGAACCCTGACTCCCGTGCTAGTATGAACTGTATTACAGGAGCCAGTGCCTTCACCTTACAGGGGTTACACTGATTTAGCCAATAAAGCGGGAAAAACTAAAACTAGAAACTAAAATATTAAATAAAAAATGCTAACGGTAGAAATTATACAATGAAATTGAAAATAAAATGCTAGCTTTTTTCTGCTTGAAAGTTCGAAATTGAGAGTTTACGTGCGTGTGTGTGTGTGTGTGTGTGTGGTGGATAAGGAAGAGACATAAATGGATATTAGCTACTACTTTATTTAAATGCAAATTGATGTAATGACATAGACTAGCGTAGCGTCAAATGACTTTAGTCGTGGCGGTATTATCCGTCCGCAATTTGATTATGACGTTAGTTACGTTCGTACATCTGTATCCGTTCCCGTGTCTTCGTTGACGGACTTAGAAAGTAGATACCCAGACTCAGAATAAGTACTTGTAGGTCATAAAATGCTTGTTCAAGTTGCAAGTTCCTGAAAGTCTATTTCATAAGAAAAGGTCCTTGTATTTTACATGATCACGACAACAATTTGTCGCATGAAGCGTCTGTGGCCAAAATAATAGCAAGTCGTGACGAAGACGACCAATCGCGTCCATGGTCAATAAGGCGCCATTTCTTAGATTTTTTGGTTGAAGGATGTAATTTTGACGGCACGGTTAGCGTAGTGGCTGAGTGACTGGTCTGCTGCGTAACGTGTCGCGGGTTCGATCCTCGTACGGAACAAATATTTGTATGACCTGCAAATAGTAGTTCCGGGTCTGGTTGTCTATGTACCTATGTGAGTTTCTATGTTTGTAATCGTATCAACGGCACAGGAGAAATTCCTAGTGTGGAGATGGGAAAAAATTGCATTTGACATAATATTATTTACAAATAAACTAAATCTTTTATGCCGCACTCGGCATGAAACGGTTGCTGTTGCCGAAAACGGCATGGGACGACTATTATTATAACCCTTTGAATAGTGGTAAAGTATGAAATAAATTACACTAAGTGCCTGACTGGGTTCGTATCCACGACCAGCAACTCGTAATTTGGGGCCGTTACCACTACGCCACTTATGCTCTAGTCTAGTAGGTGGACTTCCCACATTACTCCGACCCATCTATAGTCTCCACACTAGCACTGTCATGTCATAACATACCTGAGTACAGATTCTCTGACAGATTTAATAAAAGAACGCCTGGATTCTGGTTTTTCTATAAGTTTGACGCTCTATGGCAACGATGGCGAAATGAAAATAATTTCATTAATATTTATTCAGATGAACTCAAGTGTTATTTATATGATTCCGTCAGAGTTAAATTAAATTCATATGGAAATTATATCTGTGCTCACGACTCTGCCTGCAAACTTTTAAATATTCCTTACTTACTTTGAAAGGTACTGTTTGGCTTCTTTAGATGGCGTTATTTTTTAATTTAGGGAATATTTTGTAAGTATTTAAAAATATAAAGTTAAACACCTGTTGAACACTTGTCTAAAAAAGACTCAATTGCAAAACGTCATTCGACGTTGATATAAGGGTCGTTTTGCAGATACACTTTTTTGCATAAATGTTCAACAGCTGTTTAACATTTTTATAGTAAGACAGTTATCATCTTCTGGTTTGTGTCCTCTGCGTGAAATTCTGTGAGAATACTACGAAATCGGGATAAAAATGACCTATATTAACCCAGGTTATAAACTCTCTTGATATGTACTAAATTTCTTCCAAAAACGTGTTGTTTTTTTCATCAGCCGGCAGGTACATCCACCGCTCAACAAAGGCGAGAGGCCTTATAGACCACCTCGCCGAATGACAATCAGCCACTTGCATACATCGGTTGCCTGCGACTCTCACGATGTCGTCGGTCTACCTAGTGAGAGGCCTACCTACGCTGCGTGTTACATTTTGTAATCACCACTCGAGAACTATACTAATTATCAATTCCATGTTTCAGACTAAAACCATCATAACTTGAACTTTAAGTTAATTTTCTGAACCTCCCCCAGAAGTTTAACTTAAAACGAGCGGCAAAAACGAAGCCAGGTTATCGGTTCGTTTTTAATAAAACTTTTGTTTAAGTGTACTATTGCAACTTTGCGAAAATATGTATTGTTCGTACTTCGGAAAAGTTCGGAAATAAGCGAGGGGGCTATATTGAAAATAGTTTCTTTTTTGTCTTGAATTGTTTTCAATACGTAGGTTTCTTGAGTTTTGTTTGTGTAGTGAGTCTACGAGT
Source organism: Agrotis exclamationis (assembly GCA_950005045.1). Taxonomy (NCBI): domain Eukaryota; kingdom Metazoa; phylum Arthropoda; class Insecta; order Lepidoptera; family Noctuidae; genus Agrotis; species Agrotis exclamationis. The sequence goes on along the minus strand of OX465429.1, from coordinate 20,420,430 downwards.
GGTAGGCCGTGGGTTTAACCCCAGCCAGGCGCATTTCATTTCGTAATTTATTTTATCACCACGGCTGTATGGCCTTTTCCCAACTGTATTGGTGTCAGCTTCCAGTCAAACCAGATGCTGAATATCAATATTTTACATGGAGCGACTACCTATCGGATCTCCACAACCCAGTAACTGGGTAATCGATACCCCTTGGTAAGGCTGGTTGTCAGATTTTTAGAGCTTCTGACTAGTAGGTTACTACTAGTCTGTCAAACTAGACTGTCAAAGATCTACAAATGACAGCCGAAACCAACGGCTTTACGTGATTCCCGAGGCACGGAGGAAACTCGCTATGACAGATGGTCACCCATACACAGACCAACCTCGGCAAGCATAACATGGTGGTGAAAAAAAAACATTATAACTAGTAAGTTACCAGTGAGCCACTATTGCTCACCTCTATTTTAAAATCAAAATAAAAAGTTATGATTTAAAAATTCCTCTTAATGTTAAACGTACAAAAGTAGAGGGAAGTTAGTTCACTTATTTCTGCCTTATCTTTATCATAAGTTCCTGACTGCACACAATTTTCGAGTTTTAGGGCACGTTGACCTTGTGGTAATTATTTTAAGAATTTATTAAACCCTCCTATTAGATCTAAAACCATTTCAATAACTTAGTTATTGGCTTATCTAATTAAATCTTACCAAATAATTTTATATTACACATGCGAAAGTTTCGATGGATGGATGAAATTTATCACTAGAGAACGTAATACAGGGAAAACTATGTGTTATTTCAGACCCCATCAAGATACGTTAAGACGTTCTGACGTCGTTGAGCAAAAACAAACATCCATCCATCCCAACATCAGTCAGACTGAAAACTACTCTGACACGTCATATTAAAATTACAAAGTACTAAGATAAATAATGCTTTTTTTAGCAGGTAGTGACGTCAGTCAATCAATCACAAATCCACAAAAAAGGGAATCCAACAAGGCAGAAAAATAAATGATTGCTACAAAAAAAAAGAAGACAAGTAAAACATTTGATACCTGCCTTGTATAAGATAGAGAGTATATCAGTATTCAAAGGCATAGGCGCGCGAAAGGAATTTCAATCGGCGCCCACCTTATCGACTGTCGAGTAAAATATATGATTTCAACAGGGACGCAAGTTACAGGTGACAGCGATTTCATCAAGTTTTTTTTAGCCTATATACAAGGTGATTAGTAATTCGATGCGGTCCTTGAAATGAGTAATACTAGACCTTATTTGCAACAATTTTGACCCCGACAACATGGGGTCTGAACTGACTGGTTTTGGAGATATCGAACTACTGATATCGAACTAGTGAATCTAGTGAATACAAGTTTGTTATAAAAGTAATCGTAACTTGGGAAATTAGGTGTCATACAGTTTCTGTTTCGAAGTTTTCTGAAAACTTCAAAAGTCGGATCAAAAGTATCACCCATTTCAAAGACCGCATCGAATTAAAAATCATCCTGTATAACCGCTGGAGTGGAAAATGGAGATACACGTAATCTATGAAGGGTTTAACAGGGGTGTACCTAAGCATTATCATTATTTGCTTAGCCTTTTCTCAACTAAGTATCCATGGTCGGTGTCTATATTGCTTCTGTATCGTGGCAGTTTACAGACATTAAAACTCATACACAAACAGCTGGACCCGAAATATTTATATGACCTGTTGGTCATATAAATATTTGTTAAGAGTTAGTCATGACATCTTGTCGCTCCTAGACGGTGTGGAATACCTCGTCTTCCACTTTCACAAGTGCTTCCCATGGAAACATTTTATTAAAAAGAAGGAGAGCAAGTCAAAAACTAGTTTTGTAATATGTACAGAAAAGGCAAAATGTCTGCAGCTGATAAATTATCGAGCACTGCGTTTATTTTGATTAAAATATATTATCAGAACTTAGTTATGATATAAAACTCTTTACTCTTCTTTATCTATGACTATGATGGACGAGAGACTACTGTTTCAAATCGTTATCTAGCACCATTCGGATCAGATGATATGGCGGCTCCCCAGGAAACTTGTGAGGAAGAAAATTCATTTGTTACACCGCCTACATCACCTGTAGCTGAGAGCCGTGATGGCGCACCTTCTACACGGTTGAATGAGCCTATATCTGATCATGGTAGACACCCACTTCAAGAAGAATTACCACTACTATCTCCGCCACAGGAGATGCATCGACGATCCAGTCGCATAAGAGGACAACCAAAATTTTTAAAAGATTACATTACAAATTAGTGCGGGAGAATGATATAAAACTCTTTACTCTTCTTTCTCTATGACTGTATTCTTTTTAATTCTGTTTGTCATTAGTACTGCCAACAATATTATCTCAAATATTCTGTGAAATTTTAAGCATAAACCTTGTTTTAATGAAAGGTTTTCTCAGTCATTTCAATTTATTATGCTTAATTAAAATATGGATAAATATCTACGGCCAGAAAGATTTGACGCCTTACTGCATCTAAATCATGGGAACATTAGATAAAAACATTTGAATACTTCGTGACAAGTCAAAAGAATGCGACCGCTCCTTCTTCATCAGCAAAGGACGCACAGTCGACGGAAAATCAATGGAACGAAGTTAAGTATCAACTTCTCGTAAACCATATTTCTCCAAAAGTTTATGAATTCATAAATGAAAGTAAAAGCTATGAAGAAGCTGTAACTGTTTTGCAAAAGCTGTACGTAAAACCAAAGAATATTATTTTCGCGCGACACAGGCTTGCATCGCGAAAGCAACGCTCTGATGAGACAATAGATTCCTATTACCAAGCTTTGAAACAACTATCTAAAGACTGTGGATTTTCTGCCGTCGACGCTGAAACTAACAGAAACGACTGCATACGCGATGCTTTTATATTATACTACTCAAAACAAAATAAGGGCCACCTGGTTTTTATCGATTTATTAAATAATGTTTCAATATTCCTAGTTACAATGACTGAATCTGATTAATATTAATGGTTTTAGATGGAAATACACAAAAATTAAATATGTATTCCAATAAATCGTTAAAATAAACCAAATTGAATGAAAAGTGAGGAATAGCAGGAATGTATCAAGTTACATGAAACAAAAAAAAATCGAAGAAATAACGTCTATAATGTTCCAAAGTGTTCTTTTAAGCTTCTCTTTTAACTCTGTTCTCTCTGCTGTGCTCATTTTATGGGAAGTGGAATGGTCTGGATTAAATACCGAACATTTTCTTTTGGGATACTCTACCAGCAAGTTTTCAGACAATTTATGAGATCCAGCTGCGTGTTGATGGGAATTTTACTTTCTTTTTCACTCTTCTTTAACTCATCTCTTAAATGCTCAATAGAACTCAGGTAAAAATCCTGAGTGTCCACTGTAACATCGTAATTAGAGTGTAAGGGAATGTGTGCACTCTTAGTCGCGTCGTGTTCGCTCGAGCATTATCCTGCTTCATGAAGAACTCAGGTATTCCTTGCTGTGCGAATAGGATAATGTGGAGTTGTACCACATTCTCTACGCTATTTTGAGGAGTTACAGCACCCTCGTTAAGAACTGCGAGCTCAGTTTTGCGTGATAGAGATAACCGCCCCAGAGCATAACTCAGAACTCGCCAGAACAGTCTGTTTTAAGAGTGCAAGGATCTGAAACCTGTTGTTTAGATCTTCTCTACACTCTTATGAATCAGTTTTTATTTAAATAAAATAACCCACCAGTCATCAATAAAAAACAATGAAGCCCAGTCAAAACAGTTCAATAAATTTTCTCCTTCGCAAATGTATCACGATTTGCACCATACGCTGCAGTTAACTGGAGGTGAACCAAGCATCTTCTTGAGTATTGTTAGTCTTTATGGAGTCGATTCGGAATAGTGTAGTCAATTATAGGGGTGTCTGTAGCTCGACGCAATGGAGTTTGTACAGTCCGCGCAGTGGATTTTCGCTCTATTTGCGCGGTTAAACAAACTTAATGGTCTTCTTGGGCTTTACTTACTTACTTTCTTCCTTGATCACGGCGTCTGGTGATATTACCCGTCTTTTAAGACCAGTTTCAGGCATTTTGAACCACTCGTTGGGAATATTCCACCCTTAAACCTACCTCTTCTGGCTACGGGCCCCCTGGATTAAGGTGACACCCCAAGTGGCTATTTTTGCGTCCATATGTCTCCAAATACAAGACATTATGAGATTGAAAGATCATTATAGCCTGCTTGCTGTATTAGTTGAAGAAAACTCCCTTATGAGTTTGAAAATTAAAAAAACACCACACCGTAAATTCTAAGTAATCTCAAATATCTAATTAAAAAAAAGTTATGAATTTTCAATTATGCAGTAGAAACAATATTAATACTTGAAAGAAACCATAACAAGATATTTAGTATTTATTATGTACCCAGAATAAGAGCAATACTTGTTTAAAGTGCAATTTAAAAAGTGGCCCTTATTTTGTTTTGACGAGTATATTATCTGGTATTTTATCAAACAAATACAGACAGCGACTTTTAGAAAATCTTACTTTAACGGTTGATGAAGCTTACAATCAAGCAATTTCTTTAGAAACAGCTGAGATAAACTCAAACAGCTTCAATATTCTGCCAGTAAACGCAACTAATAAAGAAACTGCTCATGTCTCCAAACAACGAGCAACTCAAGACGGGAACCTCTCTGCTACTCATTCACGACAACGAAAATGCTTTTTCTGTGGAGGACAAGTACATCTGCGCAAAAACTGTCCAGCATTAGAAGTAGTATGTCAACTTTGCAACAAAAAAGGACATTTTGCATCTGTATGTAGAAGTTCATCCTCAAAATCTTATTCAGTTACAACAGACACGGATAATTCAGCCTGTACTATTATCGCAGCATCACCTGCGTCTCTTAGAAAAGCTACTGTACCTGCGTACATTAAAGGTATAAGAGCGGAAGCACTTTTAGATACGGGAAGTTCAGTTTCTTTTATAAATGACAATTTCTGTAAACTTTGCGGACTTAAAACAAAGCCCTGCAGTCAAACTATATCAATGGCCTCACTTAACCATGTATCACAAGTGGAAGGTCAAACTTTTCAAACAATTAATATTGGACATCACAAATACGACAATGTGAATCTTCTTATTGTCAAAAATCTTTGCGCCGATATAATAGTCGGTCATGATATTCTCGAAGAACATGCGTCGTTAGAATTTTCCTTTGGTGGGCCAAAGAAGCCACTCCAGGTGTGTATTGTCGCTGCAGCAACTGTGCCAGCCGTACCACTTTTTGCAAACGTCGCTCCTAATTGCAAACCTATTGCTGTAAAATCCAGGAAACACACTGATGAAGATATTCAATTTATTAAGGAAGAGATCAGTTATATTTTAGCTGAAGGTGTAATTGAAGAAAGTAAATCACCTTGGAGAGCTCAGGTTCTCGTAACTAAGAATGAAACGCATAGGAAGCGACTTGTAATTGATTATTCTCAGACAATTAACCGTTACACAGAACTTGACGCATATCCACTGCCAAATATCGAGAACATAGTCGCAAAAGTGGCGAAGAACACAATGTTTAGCTTGACATGAAAAGTGCTTACCATCAAGTTCCTATTTTACCCGAAGAAAGAAAGTATACTGCCTTTGAAGCTCTAAATAATTTATATCAGTTCAGACGTATACCTTTCGGGGTGACAAATGGCGTCTCATGTTTTCTAATAATCCAATCTATTGTAGATTGGATTATTAGAAAAGAAAAACTTGAGAAAACATATGCTTACCTTGATGACATTACTATTCGTGGCCTTACTCGTGAAGAACATGACCACAATTTAAACCGCTTTATGACAGCCGTTAAAAAGTACGTCCTGACATTGAGTATGCAAAAATGTAAATTTTCTCAAGATAATATTAATATTCTTGGCTACAATATTCATAAGCACATTATCAAACCTGACCATGAGCGCCTGAAGCCACTTATTGAATTACCTCTACCACAGGACATACAGAGTCTCAGACGTACACTTGGCATGTTCGCGTACTACTCTAAAGGGATTCCTAATTTTTCAGAACGTATTCACTCACTTACTAAAACGACAGTTTTTCCCTTTACAAACGATCAAACTAAATGCTTTGAAAGTCTAAAACACGACATTGCCAAATCATCAATCCATGCGATCGATGGAATGGAGATCATTCTATCGCAGCAGTGCTAACGCAAGACTCCAGGCCTGTTGCATTCTTTTCAAGAACCCTTAATCCAACTGAACAAAATCATCCTGCTATAGAAAAAGAAGCTTACGCTATCGTAGAGTCTTTAAGAAAATGGCGCCATTACCTTATTTGTAAGCAATTTCGTTTGGTCACCGATCAACGTTCAGTTTCTTTTATGTTTAATATGAAACACTCTAGTAAAATAAAAAATGAGAAGATTCAAAGATGGCGGTTGGAACTTGCTGCTTATAAATTTGATATCGTTTACAGGCCTGGTAAAGAAAACTACGCTGCCGATGCTTTGTCTAGAGTTTGTGCCTCAACAGAAAATCATACAGCCAAACTTATATCGCTCCACGAAGCTCTTTGCCATCCTGGCATTTCACGTATGTTTCATTGGATATGTTCTAAGAATTTACCATATTCTCTTGAACAAGTCAGAAACACGACCAATTCTTGTCGAACTTGTTCAGAAATAAAGCCTAGATACCTACGAAATACCAATGTTCATCAAGCAAAACTCATCAAAGCAACGGCTCCCTTCGAACGCTTAAGCATAGATTTTAAAGGTCCAGTTCCTACGGATACAACTAATAGATACATTTTAACTCTAATTGATGAATTTTCATGATTTCCGTTCGCTTTTCCTTGTAATGACGTCAGCTCGAAAACAGTGATCAAACATCTCAATAATCTTTTCATGACATTCGGTTTTCCATCTTATATTCATTCAGATCGCGGCACAGCTTTTCTTTTTGCTGAAGTTCAAAAATTTCTTCATGAGAGAGGTATCGCTACAAGTCGAACTACTGCCTACAATCCACAGGGCAATGGACAAGTGGAAAAATTGAATTCGACTCTCTGGAAAACAATACTTCTGGCGTTGAAAACCAAAAACTTATCAGTCGAGAACTGGGAGCAAGTGCTGTCTCAAGTCTTGCATTCTATTCGCTCACTACTTTGCACTGCTACTAATTTCACACCACATGAGCGAATGTTTAGACATCCTCGAAGATCTACTAACGGAGTTTCTATACCAACTTGGCTTACGAATTCTGGCCAAGTCTTTATTAGAGACTGGGATAAGGTTGGAGGAAGAAAATACTTATTTGTAGTGCAACTGAAAAATATAATTTTTATTTTTAGACTTTTAAGTTACTACGGTTGCTAGGACACGTAAAGCAGTAGACAAGATGTAGTTTATAGTAAGCTTATAGGTTTACAACCTCTAACACCGCCCCTTAAACTTATCTTGTAAACATACATCAGTAGCCAAACCTAACTCGTTTACAAAATACTTATGTTTCTCTACCGACAAAGGTTTAGTTAAGACATCCGCCGTCATTTTGGACGTTGGTATGTAATTTATTTTTACTGCACCATTGCTGACCGCCTCCCGGACGAAATGATGACGTATGTCTATATGTTTTGACCTACCATGAAACATACTAATTTCAGTCAATTTCAAGGCCGACTGATTATCATTGAAAATAGTTATTTCAATGTTACTACCTATACATTCATGCAAGAAAGTTTTTATAAACAGTGCTTGTTTACAAGCATCGGAGAGCGACATGTACTCCGCCTCAGTACTTGATAACGCAACGGTACGCTGTTTCCTACTTTCCCAACAAGTAATAGAATTCCCAATTTTGAAAACATATCCCGTATAAGAACGTCTATCAATTTCATTAGAAGCCCAGTCTGCATCAGCAAAACCCGTCACAGATAAGCCAGTTTTTTTTATAGGTAATGCAGTAATCTACTGTACCTTTAAGATAACGCAACACACGTTTAGCTGCTTTCCAGTGGACATCGGAGAAACAATTATTGAATTGACTTAATACGCTTACAGCATGACATATATCAGGACGCGAACAGACCGCTACATACATAAGACAACCGATCAATTCTCGATACTCCAAACTGTCATCTTTTTCTTCAGCTTTGTTTAATTTTTGGCACTGCATTGGAGTTTCAACAGATTTGCAGTCTTGCATTTTGTATTTCTCTAATATCTTTTTAATATAGGCACTTTGATCTAGAGTGATCTTGCCATTCTCTTTCCTGATTCTTAATCCTAGAACTCTTTCTACAGGACCAAGATCTTTCATCACGAATTCTTTCATCAGCAATGATTTAGTTTTAGTTTTTTCCACATTACAATTGCTAAAAATGACTAAATCATCAACATACAATGCGATAATCACAAACTTGTCGCCATTTCGGTTTATATATACACATGGTTCAGAGACCAATCTCTTAAACTTGAGTTTGTTGACAAGAATATGATTGATCTTTTCATTCCATGATTTAGGCGCTTGTTTTAGACCATACACAGCTTTACGTAGTCGATACACCTTATTATTGCCTCTACCTTCTTCAAACCTTCTGGTATTTCCATGAAAATGGTTTCTTTTAAATCACCGTTTAGAAAAGCTGTTTTTACGTCCATGTGGTCAATCTCCATGTCGTACTCCATAGACAAAGCTAATAACATTCTTATGGTTTCGTATCTCACTACAGGTGAAAAAGTTTCAAAATAGTCCACTCCATACTTTTGTGTAAATCCTTTTGCTACTAGACGTGCTTTGTATTGTATTAATTCACCGTTAAGCCCTCTTTTCTTCTTAAATATCCATTTGGTCTTTATTGGCTTTGCACCTTTCGGCAAATCGGTTAAGGTAAAGCACTTATTGTCCAAAAAGGACTGATACTCGTCTTTCATAGCAGCTCGCCACTGCCTGGCTTCAGGACTATTCAACGCTTCTTCAACTGTTCTTGGATCATCACTGCCACACGCTTCCCCCGTCAAAAAACCACACAGGAAGGAATTCTCATCAGCTTCCACGTATTCTGCTCTCGAGTCATCTGTCTCAAATGAAACATCCGGAACATAAGTAGCATCTGAGTGATGATCTGTGACCAAACTACTGGTCGAAGCCTCACTTTCATTAGCATCATCAGTCGTAACAGAAATTTGTTCTGACTCTGTTCTATTTTCGGATACACAAGGAGTCGTAAGTTCTATAACCACATCTGATTCTACTTTAGTGAAATTCAGATGCTTGAGGAATTGATTCTCAATGAACTTAACATTTCTCGCTATTGTTAGCTTATAGCTCTCAACATCCAAGAGTCTGTATCCTTTTGTGTTCTCACAATATCCCGCGAATATGTAAGGTTTAGATTTGCGATCCAGTTTATTACGATTATTTTGTACAGCATATGCTAAACAACCAAACACACGTAAGTTATCTAAGTTTACCTTATGTCCCGTGTAAATTTCTTCTGGAGTTGCACCTCTAACTGCCTTTGTAGGTGAGCGATTTTTAATGTACACCGCAGTGTTCGCAGCCTCTGCCCAGAACCGTTGATCCAAACCTGCTTCCAGAAGCATACAGCGCACCGCCTCCATAATTGTTCGGTTTGCGCGTTCGGCAACTGCATTTTGCTGTGGACAGTGAGGAACAGTAGTATGATGCCGGATGCCACACTTACTCAAATACTGCTTAAATCTCGTATTGATGTACTCGCCACCATTGTCGCTTCTCAGGATTTTAATCTTTTTATTAGTCTCGTTCTCTACAAGAGCTTTAAAAATCAAAAAATACTCATAAACTTTGTCTTTCGATTCTATTGAATAACAAAATGTCTTCCTAGAAAAATCGTCAATAAATGTTAGCAAATATCTTGCACCGCCTATAGATTTCACTGGCATAGGGCCGCACACATCCGTGTGAACCAGTCCTAACACCACACTTGCACGAGAAAAAGATTTCTTAGGGAAAGGTAAATTAGTAACCTTACCTTCAATACAAGCGATACATTGCTCATATGTGGATACATCATAGTCGATACCAACCGCCATACCACTCTTGAGTAGGTTCATGCTGCGACTATTCAGATGTCCAAGCCGACGATGCCATAAACCCTGAGATTGAACCTCTACCTGGGTATTCAAGGAGACGCTTACTGGCATAATGTGTTCGCGCGAAACGGAATTTATAGACGCCTCCCCGGTTTCTAATTTATAAAGACCGCATGCATCCCGTTTTGCTACAGCTACTACCTTTCCGTTTTCGTAAATTTTACAAAAAATCGATATAAATTTTACTTCAAAACATTTTTGTGTCAAAATACTGACAGATAACAGATTACATGACAAGTTCGGTATAAAAACTACATTACTGACAGTTATCCATTGGTTTTGTAAAAAGAGTTTCACATTACCACGACCCGATGTAAAAAGTTTTTCACCGTTCGCAACGCTTATTTCTTTTGGCGTATCACACACAAAATCATGCAAAATGTCTCTATTATTGGTCATGTGGCAAGTTGCACCACTGTCGACGTACCACACATCTCGATCCAGTTTTACCGTCAGAGCCGACAACATAGTCGTCCTACCAGGAGTTTTCTGAACCTTCTCCTCCTCTTGACAACTGGAACTAGATGACTTATCCTTATGCGGAGCTTTCTGTCTGCAATCTCTAGCGTAATGACCGTTTTTTTTGCATCGAAAGCATTTGGGACGCTTCGAGATCGAAGTCGAAGTCGTTAGGGCATTCTGTTCCATACCTTCTGCGTCACCTCGTCTCTGTGCCTCCTGGAGTAGTTTAGTTTTCACCAGTTCACTTGAGAGAGAAAGGCTACTATGCTCTAACGTCATAATGAGTGGGTCAAACTGCTTGGGGAGCCCACTAAGCATTAATATAGCAACAAACTCGTCTTCCAAAGAAGCATTTATGTCTTGCAGTTGTTGGGCTGTATCTATAATTTTTGTAACATACGCCTCCATACTCTCAAACTGCTCTAACTTTAAGCTAAATAGCATTCTGAGAAGACCTAATCTTCTACACAGACCTTTGTCCTCGAACGAATTCTGTATATTCTTCCAGGCATCAAACGCAGTATTGCAATTCCTGACAACGGAGTAAACAGATGGCTGAACACTGAGGCAGATTCGTGCTAGAGCTTTTTCCTGTTTCTTCTTGTCTTCGCATTCTGGTTTATTTTTCTTATCAACCTCGTTGACACATTCAAATAAGTCTTCATGAATAAGCAACATCCTCACTTGAAATTTCCAGGTAGCGTAATTATTTACCCCGGAGAGTTTTTCAATTGCGATGGATTGGTTACTCATTTTCGCGATTTCGTAATTATTACTTGATAATGTAATTAATTATATCATACTCGTCCTGCTTCCTCACGATATTCCTCACGCTCTGCTACCATATTAGAGACTGGGATAAGGTTGGAGGAAGAAAATACTTATTTGTAGTGCAACTGAAAAATATAATTTTTATTTTTAGACTTTTAAGTTACTACGGTTGCTAGGACACGTAAAGCAGTAGACAAGATGTAGTTTATAGTAAGCTTATAGGTTTACAACCTCTAACAGTCTTAATGAAGAAATTGAATAGATCAAATAAATACGAACCAATAATCGAGGAGGTGGAATTATTACACAGTAATCCAGATTAATACGAATAATCTGGATTACTGTGTAATAATTCCACCTCCTAAGATATCTCGATGGACGAGAGACTACTGTTTCAAATCGTTATCTAGCACCATTGGGATCAGATGATATGGCGGCTCCCCAGGAAACTTGTGAGGAAGAAAATTCATTTGGTACACCGCCTACATCACCTGTAGCTGAGGGCCGTGATGGCGCACCTTCTACACGGTGGAATGAGCCTATATCTGATCATGGCAGACTTCAAGAAGAATTACCACCACTATCTCCGCCACAGGAGATGCATCGACGATCCAGTCGCATAAGAGGACAACCAAAATTTTTAGAAGATTACATTACAAATTAGTGCGGAAGAATGATATAAAACTCTTTACTCTTCTTTCTCTATGACTGTATTCTTTTTAATTTTGTTTGTCATTAGTACTGTCAACAATATTATCTCAAATATTCTGTGAAATTTTAAGCATAAACCTGTATCAATGAAAGGTTTTCTCAGTCATTTCAAGTTAAGATAAATAAATTTCAATTTTAATACTTTATTTAGTCTTTCCGAACGCACCTTTCTCAAAATCCGTAAAAGTGACAGATCACGTCAGTTTTCGTTTGCAACCGCGTGTGGTAATTAAACCAACCTACTTCGCAATTTTCGTCGACTCTTCCGCTTTCTTCGTGCCCAAGTCCCATCATCCACGATCTCATCAACCCCTGGCCAGGTGGGAGAACCGGAGCCCTTTGTAACACGAGGTAAGCCGCACGTTTGTACTGCGAATGAACTCTTTACGAATCTGTCAAAATTCTATCATTTCGGCGTTCATACCTTCTGTGAACGACCCTAATATATGTAACGGCTCCCAAATCGTTCTCCCTACAAGTTTCTTTCGTTCCGTTACATTTAGTTTTAGATTTGATTTAGTCTTTTGATTTATAGTTCGTATTAAAATCTATTTGGACGAAATCCAGCTATGGGGTGTTTCAAGCGAAAGCAACACGCTCTGTCTGGAACGTACTCATGACGATCGCTCAGCCACTGAAAATAAAATCGCTACCCTCTTACACCAGATACCCCACCCTGCCAATTATTAAAGAATTTAAATGACGCCGCTCACTCAAATCTAATTCTCAGTGATCTGCAAAAATCCTTACATAAAATGGGCCTAGCTTTGGAGAGGCCCACCCTTAATTGGACTGCTCAAGGAATATTATTTTTGAAAGATATCCTCGGACGGAGTTGACTGTTTGACTCGGTTTAATTTAAATCGGCCTTCGGGGTTTTTGTTACGTCTTTTAGAGTGGTTGGAAGTACCGTTATTAGGGTTTTTTTATGATATAGAAGGATTTTCGTAGTAGCACAGGTTTTTTCATATTTTTTTTACCAATATTCAAAAGTATCATTATAAGTAATCTTCAGAATTAGAGAATTTTGTTTGGGAAGCCTCATTTTTTCTGAGTGCTATTATATGTATATCTTCTTATATATAAAAATCAATTGCTGTTCGTTAGTCTCGCTAAAACTCGAGAACGGCTGGACCGATTTGGCTAATTTTGGTCTTAAATTATTTGTGGAAGTCCAGGGAAGGTTTAAAAGGTGAGGCGGTACGAAGTTTGCCCGGTCAGCTAGTAGGTTATAAATTACATAGTATGCAATTTGCATACTATGTAATTTATAAGCTAATAGGTATAAGCTAATTTAGCTGAGCTATTTCAATTTTTGTCTACTAATCCTGGAGATCTAAGACAATTTGACAGTCATGTCAAAATGTGATGGCGTGTATTTTGTAATATAGTGACCATTTACCATCAATATAATAAAATTACTAAAAAAGGTATTTTCAATTGTCTGATTTACTGCGCATAGGACCTACATATTTATATTTGAGCTTCAAACATTAATTCTCTTCCTATATAATATTATGAATGCACGAGTAATTTATCTTAGTTTCCGTCTGCAAATCGTGTTAGCACAAAATTATTCCCCGAACTGTATTACATAACACTTGTCTCAAATTATTTTGTTGGAAACTGCACTCGCTATCTAACAAACTGCAGAACATAATCTGCTCAGCAAAGTTTTGACACGTATGCATACACGTGCCACTGAAAAGCCAGACAACACTGTATATTATTTCAGCTATTGTGAATGCCCAAAATCAGTTCTTCTTTTTTTTCCGAGGAAGACGCATAGCAAGGCGATTCTTGGCCACCGTAGACGTGGGCTTTCGGGCGGCGAGTAATGGCTAGCTTGCCGCCCAATCAGGGACCAGGCCTGTGTCGACGGCGCGTAGTGTTTGATACGCGCCTCAAGAAGCTTTCAGCAAACTGGCGAGGCCCCCATAGGGCGGACTGTCTAAGCAGGTAAACGGCCCTGAAACGCAAAGAGTTTACGATAGAACAGGGTGGATTTTTATTCAGTAAGAGTCTGGCAGTCCTTAATCCTTCTCCTGCTACATTCTGGGCGAAAGGAGTCATTCGAAGATTTAGACAAACCAAAAAAAAAGTGTTGTCGGAAGTAGAGTGGTTTGTGATTCCCGAACATTAATCTGCATATATTCTGATTTACCGTCCAGCTGTACCAATTAATTCTGCTTAAGTATAATTGTGTATAGCCACCCTTACTTTGATAGCTTTTATCTGAGAAGCCAGACAGACGCCTCTGAAGATTTGTCCCATAAAAAATCTTTTGTATTAATGCCAAATGTTGATTGGTAGATAGATATAGGTTTTATGAGTTCCTGCTATTGAGTAAACAAAACAAAAATGGACGAAGTTTTGAAAGCCAGGATTCACACAAAAATATTCCAACCTTATATCGTAAACAATGTACATTACCATGCTTCGGACATTTACAGTAACGTGTGAAATGCTAATAAACATGTTTACATTTAGAGGTGGAAATACACAACACGTACACAGTGTGACCTTTAGTACAAAAACCAATAATACCCACTATACGGCTTTCATTTCAATGTTGAATGTGTTTTTATTACCAAGATTCGCACAAGCTTTAGGGAACATTTTCTTTTATGTTATTTTGGAATAGGTTACAGAGGACCTAAACAAACGGAAGAATAGAATCATTCATTCGCTAGAAAAATATTGATACAAAGGTGTCTGTACATTTCTGGAGGTATCCAAACATTAATTTCATCTGTAGTAGTTAGATACTTATTTATAGCATTAGAACATAACATTGCGTTTTAGTCACCGAAGGAAGGGTTAGGCAGACCCGGGTCGACGCGACGGTGCGTCGTGTTCCAGCGTGCCTCAAGGAGCTGTCAGTTGATGGGGCCCCCTTTAGAGGGGCAAAGCCTGCCGGGGTCACGAGGCTGTCTTATCAGGTAACCGTGGCTCCGGAGCGTAAAGAGCTATTGAAGGACGCAGTGGATTCCAGTCAGTACAAGTCTGACAGTTCCTCCCGACCTGCCCTGTGGAACTAAGATAAGAATTTTCCGGGAGAAAAGTACTCTGACCTTTAACCATCTCTTAAAAAATTCATTGGTTCCTGTCGATTTTAAAACGGACAAAAATGAAAAGCAACAACAGATAGTTTTGTAAATAAAAATAAATCAAATTGTTACATATATTATTACGTACGATCTTATTTTATGACCCGTTATCGACTTTTCAACTTTTGATTTTAAGTCTTCGTCAATGAGCCATTGTTTTTATTTGCAATGTATTCGGTGATGTCCTGGTAATTTTTATTTCTTTCAACGTCATTTTTCCGGCACATCTTTATACGTAATTTAAATAATCAATTTCAAAAAATATCACGTCATTTTACTTTGCACAAATGTCGAACTATAAATCTGACCAGCCAAAACTGTTCGTAAAATAAAAGCAATTGGCAGTTAATAATTAACAAATTATTCTGATGATTGATTGTATGTTTTTTTTTTAAGAATTTCTGTTCTTATTGTATACACGTTTCTTAAATAATCTTTCTTTGCTATTGCTTCTACAAAAGCAAATTCTGAATTTAAGCCAGTTATAAGTTTTGCTAGGATTTTCAACGTAACCTACGGCAAAGGCTTTTAAAACCGAGTCCAATGCGCAAGTATTGTTCAAATTTACATTTTTAACACCCGGCACACATTTATTTCCATTAGAGAGAAAAACAATTGTATTTTTCTGACTTCGTTGTTTAACAGTGTTTGATCAAGATTCCAGTCGTTCATCACTGCATTTATTGCGCCAGTTTTCATTCAGACTTGGAATGGGAGAAAATAATTATACAATTTTCCGGAAACTTTTAAGTATATCTTTTTTCACAGTTCTCGTGAATGTTAATATTAACTTTTTCTTTTTATCTTAGTTAAAATTACACAATGCTGATTTGATTTCTCCTGATAAATATTCGACATGTCATAATGTAAAATCATCCACCCTTATTAGTGTTTTTGTTGTACCTAGCAACAAATGTTTGTTTGACATTTTTGAAAAAAGCTCTCCACATTGCTGCTATTTGGTATGTCTGATTCTTTTTTATAAAAGTGTAAGACATTTGACCAGAGCGGTAACTTTTCTATTAAGTGTCTTAAACATTTTATATAACTTGGTAAATAATAAGTATTATCATAATCGGATTTATCATTTAGTTCTGCATAAATCTTTTCTTTAGCTACAATGCAATCAAACCATGATAGAAACTCGTTTTTGAAAGTTTCTTCTTCATTTTCATTAAAAAATGTGTTTTCAATTGGCACTTTCTTCTCTTATTTCATCAGTGTTTAATTGGCATAGCCACAGCTTACTATCTTCCCCTTGTATATTCAGCGACTGTCTGCTACCTTCTTCAAGTCATTCACCAATTCTCCATTCGAGAACAATACTCGATACTCTACAATAACCCTAGGTTAAAACTAATTCTCCAAAATTGTAGCAAGATGGAGTGGAAGTGGGCTGGTCTTGTCTGCCTGCATGGAGTAACTGCTTATTAGTATTTACCTAATACTATCCAAGTTGAGATTTTAAACTTTGGTCTGGTGAAATATTGACGTTGAGATTTTGAATTGTTGGTCTTATGGTGTTAATGTTTTAACTGCTGATTTTATGGCTGTTGATCTTAAGTTTCAAATCCTTGTCTGATTGCCACTGTCTGATCTCCACATACGCTATTCAGCTGCATCTGATTAGACTGGAAGCCGATCCCAACTAAATGCCTGACAATGCTCACAGTGGTATCACCTAAAGTAAATTATGGTTGTTATTTTACAGAAACATAATCTCTTGATGTGTGTCAATCTAAACATTTACCGTCTTTCCACGAGACAGATAAACATCTGTTGAATACTTGTCCTGAATACGTGTAGTTGTGTATAGTCACCCTTACTTTGATAGCTTTTATTTCAGAAGCCAGACAGACGCCTCTGAAGATTTGTCCCATAAAAATCTTTTGTATTAATGCCAAATGTTGATTGGTAGATAGATATAGGTTTTACGAGTTCCTGCTGTTGAGTAAACAAAACAAAAATGGACGAAGTTAGGAGAGCCAGACTTCATACAGAAATATTAGAACCTTTATCGTAAACAATGAACATTTACCATGCTTCGAACATTTACAATAACGTGTGAAATGCTAATAAACATGTTTACATTTAGAGGTGGAAATACACAACACGTATACAGTGTGACCTTTAAGTAGTACAAAACCAATAATACCCACTATACGGCTTTCATTTCAATGTTGAATGTGTTTTTATTACCAAGATTCGCACAAGCTTTAGGGAACATTCTCTTTTATGTTATTTTGGAATAGGTTACAGAGGACCTAAACAAACGGAAGAATAGAATCATTCATTCGCTAGAAAAATATTGATACAAAGGTGTCTGTACATTTCTGGAGGTATCCAAACATTAATTTCATCTGTAGTAGTTAGATACTTATTTATAGCATTAGAACATAACATTGCGTTTTAGTCACAGAAGGGTTAGGCAGACCCGGGTCGACGTTGCCTCGTGTTCCAGCGTGCCTCAAGGAGCTGTCAGTTGACGGGGCCCCCTTTAGAGAAAAACTGTAGAAAGCTGAAGTGGAAGTGGGCTGGTCTTGTCTGCTTGCATGGAGTAACTGCTTAATTAGTATTTACCTAATACTTTCCAAGTTGAGATTTTAAACTTTGGTCTGGTGAACTGTTGACGTTGAGATTTTGAATCGTTGGTGTGTTCATGTTTTAACTGCTGATTTGATGGCTGTGGATCTTAAGTATCAAACCCTTGTCTGATTGCCACTGTCTGATCGCCACATACGCTATTCAGCTGCATCTGATTAGACTGGAAGCCGATCCCAACTAAATGCCTGACAATGCTCACAGTGGTAGTAGGTACCTATAGTAAATTATGGTTGTTATTTTACAGAAACATAATCTCTTGATGTGTGTCAATCTAAACATTTACCGCCTTACCCCAAGAAAGATAAACATCTGTTGAACACTTGTCTACAAATACTGTCAACGTCAAAACGACATTTCACGTTGATATAAGGGTCGTTTTGCAGTTACACTTTTTTAGAGAAGCCTTCAACAGTTCTTAGCTCTTTGTGGTAAGGCGGTTATTTTTTTATCTGTAACTAATTTAACTGAACTTTGGTTTGTTTGATCGGTGGTCTCCAGACCTAGGCCTTCCGCAACTTAGGTTCCCAGAGTATCTTGGGAACCTAAGTTGCGGAAGTCACGGTATTACTTTCAATATCGTGGACATTTATTTCGTTCTGATAAAATATATCCAGTTGTGAACAATTAAGGTTAACAATAAAATAATCATTCTAAAGAAATACATAAAGGACTGCGTATGTGTACTTGTTGTAAAATGTAATTGTTGTTTTTGCGTGTGTGTGTGTAAAGTGTTTTTTTTGCTATAGACTCTGGTCTGAATATAAACAATTACTGGTATATTATATACTAGCTGACCCGTGCCCAGTTCGTTGGGCGGTAAAATATACATGGTATCTTTATAATTTATAGCCTATAGCACTCACGAGTAATGTAGCTTTCGACCAGTGAAACAAATCACATACATTTTTTTTCAGACTGAAACACATCTTAAAGACTAGTGTTATCATTTGTGACATCATACAGCGAGAAAGGATGTACAAGGAGTACCTATCAACAACTTCAAAACCAACATGTTGAGTCAAAAAGAAAACAAAGTAATAGTTTTAATCAGTTTTTATTCGAAAAATAAGATAATTATATTGCACATCATTTTCATACATAAATGTTGTAGAATCTTCAATCGATGTTTTGCTGTCATCATCACCACTTCTTCTTGTTGGTACTGTCCTCTCCTGGTTGTATTATAGACCAATTTCACTAACTACATTTTCTTCTTCCAAGTACAATTGGTCGTTTTTTATTTTAAATCCCACGGTTTTTATTAACAATAGCCCAAAGAGTCGTTTGCAGTGTTTGCCATCGGTCTAGTCCCTGATGATAATTTATTTTTAGTCCAAAGTGAGTCCATCATTTCGAGAGTGACCTCCTTAGATTGTCTGGGCTACCACATTCGAAGTAAATTTATGAATATGTATAATAGTGCTAAAACATACATTAAATATATTACGTAAAAATTAAGAAAAAAAATGGAATAAATATAAGGAATACGGTAGTTAAATTGCTAAAATTGCCATAGTAGAGAAAATTGGACAAATGCCTTCCTATTTCGGTGTAAATTTACGTAAATAAACAAAATGGTAAACGAAAGTAAAAAGGACGTAAAAATACAGTATAACAAAAAAAAAGAATTTATAGTATAGTCAGTACAGTCACAGGTGTAGTAAACATACTTTTAAGATTGTAGATAATATCGTAACTTTATCTCATGTTTTGGCATCAAAAATGACTCGTACTCAAATAAATCTATAGATTTAGAACGAATGGAACTAACTAACTCTATTTCATAGTCACAATAATTTGTCTATTTACCAAGAGCTGGTTCGTTATAAAAAAAAAAATTCAGCCTGCTAGCTTATCGGGAAGTGCCTCAAAATTGAGTTGCAAAAGTCCAACCGGAACGACAAACAAACAAATAAGAAAAGTGAGTGTATAAAAACGTGGGAAAATAGATATTCAGATAATTAGGGACGGGAAAATAAATAAAATAATAACAAGTAAACAAAGTACCTACGTCATTACTTCAAACAGATTGTGGTCTTGTAGCTTTTTCCAAAACAATTCTCTGAACAAACACAGTATCACCTAGATTTTGATCTTTATCCTTGTCAAAGCAAGGTCCATTTTCCTTTCTTCCTTTGTCGCAGCAAGGTCCATTTTCCTTTCTTCCTTTACCGCGATTCTCCTTATTTCCAGCGCAGCAAGGTTCATTATAACGGCACTTCTCACAGTTTGATTTTCTTGGAGGTCGTTCTTCATTATTGTAAGGACATGGTCTTCTATGGCTAAACCATTGGTGGTGAGGACCATGGTGACCAAATCTGGGGTGATCAAACACCCAAGGGCCTTCCCAAGGTCCACTGAAGGGACCTTTAGGAAAATCAAAAGGTCCACATTGTCCAAAGCAAGGGCGAGGACCATGGCAGCTGGGTCCATATCCGTGAAACCCATGATGTCTGCCTCCACGTCTTCTTAAACCGGGGAATCCACGGCAGTGGCGATCCGCTGGTCCATCGCTATCACTGTCAGAACCATGGTGATCACATCTACGTCCACAGTGCCCATCTTCAGGGCCTCGTTTGTTTTGCTCCGGTCCATGTTCTTGATGTCCTTCCTTTTCAGGTCTGCGTCCGAAGCAGGGGCCGGGTCCACGGCACCTAGGTCCGCCTCTAGGACCTGAGTGCCCTCGAGTTCCGTCACAATCATTGACAGAAGCACCATGATGACCACATCCACGACGATCGCCTTCAGGACCATGTCTGTGGTGTTTAGATCCATGCTGACTTTCTCCATGCCTTTCAGGACTGTTGTCGAATCCTCCAAAGGGTCCAAACCATGGCCTTCGATCGTGATGACCATGAAATTCACCACGGAAAGGTCCCATTCCCCCGAAATGAGGACCAAAATGGCCTCTGAAGAAATCGTTATCGAAATATCCTCTCATGGTTAAATGGTCGATTGGAAGTAAACGCAAGAATTTTTCAAGATATTTAAGTTCTTGCTTTGAACGAGTTCACTCGAATGCCGGTCGTATCGAGTTGAAGTAGTTTATATGAACGATTGTGGCACAACGTTATGAAATAGATTTCATTGTAGGGCTGCTCTGAAATGCTGATGAAATTACTTGTAAGAACTTGAAATTCAGATAAAATAATGAAAATTATGAGTAACTGTTATGAAAATTATTTCAAAAATTTCCAAATGATTGTTTAATATTGGATAATTTTCGTTTCTGAATATTATCTTCAGCATGGGTGAATGTTATGATGTACAGACGCCAGCATATCAACCTACCTCAATCTGTGCTGTAATAGATTTTCAACCTTATTACAATAATGGAAGGTTATATTCGATTGGTAAAATTTGACAGATTGTGCAGACGGGCCCATCTTACCCGGGTTTGCCCGTCTGTAAAATTAACTACATTTTATTTTGGTTGAGGTTCTCGTGATGCAATTGGCCCACATTATACACATATAGCTGGTTTGAGGTGTCGCTCCTAAAGAGAACTTGAACTGAAGGATATTGGCCAAGCCTTTGCCTAGTAATGGGATCTCACAGGTTTCCCAAAATCGCCAGCCCTAGTAGTTATACTTAACTCTCTGATCATCGTAGTTAAAACTAAACTGTTCAGTAACCGGAAACTGACAATTTCCACAGAGATTCCGAACTAAATACGTTTTAAGAGTCTATGACGTCATACGGTTATGGTCGATTGCCCATTATCATCGTGTACTTGCCTACGTCATTATGTGATGGTGAATCGAATAGTTACATATGAACTGTGGTATGCTTCTTCATGGTCGATAGTCATATTAGAAGATTTCGGGACGAACTGGATAAATACAACTACTTTTGGACAAACTTGAAGTCGTTGGGCCTTTTTCCCAGTAGAGAAATGATGCACTATTAGCCTATGAAGTTTGCCAGTTCCACCGTCTAGTGATCAACTCTGGGCAACGACACCACACATTACCTGTAAGCCTACCACAGGTTACAGGGAAAGGCAGAAGGGTAAGCTATTCTTTGGGTGGGTCGACTGCCTGGTGACCACCATCCCGTCGGAATTCGGCCCCAAACAGTTTTTACTGTGTTCCGTAGCTGCGCAGGAGTTTCAGTTTCATCTGGGTGATGTCGCTTCATCTTATGCTTCATCTTTCCTTCAGGGGTATATTGAGTTGGGTCGAGGGACTGTCTTATCGGGTAACCGTGATAATAGAAACTTAAAGGGCTATTGAAGGATCACCGTGGATTTTATTCAGTACGAGTCTGACAATCCCTCCCGTCCCGCCTGGTTGGGAGGAAAAAAAAGGGGTTGATTGAGGCCAAGAGAAAATTATTAGGGCCGTGAGGTTAGACAGGCAGTCGCTCCTTGTAAAATAATGGTGTTCAGCATATGTTTGGGAAAAAACTGGCTGCTGATTATTGATTGTTTTAAGAAGATTATTTATAAACTTCACATTTTCAGGGTCCGCACGGAGGGACGCACCCTCAGGCTACTATGCTGTGGCATGTTTAATGTGCACTTACATGAGACTGCAATGAGCAGTGAGCAAAAAGTGGCGATTAGCTTGGGGACCACACACACAGCCACTGATGATGAAAATGGAGTGGAAACATATTTTTCCTACTCCTCCACTATACCTTTCTGATTAATTTCGTTACAGGATCCAAGACAGGTAAATGCCAGTAAATGCCAGACAGGCAGTTGCTACTAGTGATTATGGCTTGAGAGTTGCAGTGGTTTGGGCATAGCGTATAGGGTTTGCCCCAATAAAAAAAGCTTTTGAGAACGAATCTGAGCAGCTCGTGGCTATAAATAATGACAGCCGCTCAGGTCGATCTTCAAGGTTAAGCCGTGCTTGCCGAGGTTAGTCTGCAGACGAGTGACCCGTCTGTAGACCAACTCTCGCCGAAGTCTGCTTGTGGGTTAGTCTATTGTCTCAAAGTCAAAGTCGAAGTTGTGTTATTTATTACCAAGTTGATATGTCAGATTTCACATTTCCAAGGGACGTCTGTTAGGTTTGCACGCTTTAAAAAAAGTTTACTTCAGAAAAAACATAATTGCAGTAACGTTATTGAGAGGGAACTGGGGACTCATTTTTGTTGCACTTTATCTTTAGGGGAATTTGCTGTGTTACAAATGAGGCTGCGAATGGGCAAACGTGGTGTAGGACGCCTGCGGCGAAATGGGTCGATCATTTGAAGAATGTGGCTGGCAGCCGATGGATGCAGACTGCCCCGGGACCGGGAGGGTTGGCGCTCTTTGTGGAGGCTGATAATATATAATAAAATAATATCGAGAAGACAAATAATAATATAATAATAATCATTAAGGGTCACACACAAAGGCAAGTTAAACATTTTCTTGCACAGTATTGTGCAACATAAATTTTTCATGGAATAGATCATAGTTAGGTACCTATATTTATTATTAAATTATTTCACATGTTTCAATATAATTGCAACTATGAACAAATGTTATGAAATTTTTATTTAAGAATTGCGGAAATAAGCTTTAATAACCTTTAATAACAATTTAAATAATTTCCTTATTTCAACTTTTTTGTTTTCTGGGTTTTTATTTTTGAAAAACCATTAAATTCAGCCCTGGTTGCCGAGAAAGAGATTTGAGTTAAAAAAAAAAACTTGTAACGCGAGGGTAAACTGAAGGAACACTTCAGTTTATTTTCGCGTGTCAGTGCCTCGGTGACCTTTTAAGAAACAGTACGTCTCAAGCGCATTTTAGGTCACAATAAAGCAATTTTGGTAAAACAAAGAAACTGTAACATCGTAAAAAGTATAATTTTTACGTTTATTATTTTTCTTTATTCATGCACATTATATAAAATTATCCATATTATTTTGTTCCTAAGAAGATGCTTAAAAATTTCGTATTATGTATATCTACTATCTCCACGTCACCATAAAAAATTGTGTTATCTTTAATAGGCCTGTAATTTACCAAAAAAACTTCCTTTTTATTAAAATGAGCCTCCAAAGCATCTTATATAAGATAAAAGATAACGAAACCATGAAATATCAAATACTTTTTGTACTTTCGCATAATGTTCAAAATTAACTGCTTTGAAGCAATAATAAGAGGTAATAATCGTTAAGGGAGTAGTTTAGATAAGTATTTGCAATAATATTTAACAGTTGGAAGACTGAAATATGATAATTGGCCGTAGTTCTTAATAATTAATACGAAGTCTACGAAGACCCGAATGTCTTGATGGTGAATGAATTAAAAAAAAAACTGGTTTAAGTGTTGGGTAGTTGAAAATTTTACGTTCGGATGTTCGTTATTCTTTCGCGCATATACTACTGATTTAATTGATACACACAGTTAACAACCTTGATTAACACATAGGGAACTTTTAGGATTTCATCCACCTCGCTACTACTACCTCGTCAACGGGGTAGATAGGAAAAGTAGTTTCATTCATCAACCCCACTAGGCATCAGCAACATCGATATTAAAAGGGTGGATGGCACAGGATAAAGGCAGTTACAAACAGCCAGACCCGAAGCATATATTTACTATATCTGAAGGCTGAAGAATCATTATTTATTTATTTATTTATTTACATTTCACGGTATGTGGTCACAGGACATAGTGGACGCGTAATTTAATGCTCGCGCATTTGGCGTGTCTGTGTGTCACGTCACTCAAGTCGCTTAATTCTAACGGTATTTGTGATTAGTACCGTTTTTTTAAGTAAAATTTATGTAAATTACAGCATTAATAAATCGCTGAAAAAAGCTGAAAAAGATAAGCAAATGAAATATCTTGATTGGCTCGCGAGGTTGTCGATATGTGGGATGTGGGCTCAGCCATCATTATGCCGATAGTCGTGTCGGCCCATGGCTTAATTGCCAACAGCCTCGAACAACATCTAAACAGGGTCTCGTTAGCTGAATTAGGGGCCTGATTCAGAAAGCAGTTCTTTTGGATACGGCGCGCATTGTAGGAGGTTCCTTTCTTTGGAGCCCTGGCCGTCGTTGCTAGTACCCTTTTCCCGATATGATATTCCGGTGCGTCAAGTGACGCAGCAGTGTGCCGTGGCATGCCGTGACCCGTCGCGTCATCCTGTGAGACGTTTTTCCCTATTCGTCTTAAAAGAAAACAACTTCAGCGTTAACTTTATTGAAGTACGGTCAAATGTCATTTAGGGATATGTCGTTGATGGTTTTTCCGTCAACGAAACGTTAACGTTGATTTACGTGTGTCAGCTGGTTGATCAACTAGTTAAATTAGTCAACGAGTTAACGTACTACTAATGTTAACTTGCAACGTAAATCGTTGATTCATTGAACAGTTTTTATTCAACAATAGCGCGTTCACTTTTAGAAACAATTTGATTCAATTTATGTATTGGTAAATGTTTGATTGATGGTTTTACTAAGATGAACTTCCCTTCATACTTTCTCTTCTGGCTTAGGACTGACTGAATAGAATACCTATTCTTAAAATAAATATTTCGAAAATCAACTCTTTCATCCGTTACTTAGAGTTCAAATCGTATGATTTGACCTTCACTCGTAATCTATGACGTTGTTTTCAACGTAAGTTTTTACAAATTGCTCAGCTCGTTGCGTTTGCGTTCTCGTTAATGCAACGAGACGCACGAGTTAAATTCATAAACGTTGTTGACGAATTCAACTAGTTGATTCATATAAGTTGACGTTAATACTTTGACAGGAGATCAACGGTTGATTCTGGGACGTCAATTAAACACGGAGGTGGATAGCTGACTGGTTTATTCCTATTAGCGCATACCCACATTACGAAATAACAAACGTTAGACACTATACCTTACACTTTCCCCCCCTAAGAATAAATGTTATCTAATTAAAACTAAAAACTAACACAAAATATTCAAACACAGTATTTTTACTAATAAGACTACATAAACTCTCTCTTATATACTATCTTAATTATTGAGACACAACATTGTCTTTATTCACGGCGCGCACATGCGCTCGTATTGCACGGGCCGAAGCCCCTGGGGGCGGCGGCGGCGGAGGGGAGCGCGACACTGCTGGCGCGGTCGAGCCTGCCAGGTTCGCACGACCTTCCTCCACCTCCAACTCACTGGATGCCTCAGATGCATCCTCCAAAGCATCATTGCCCTTATCACCACCTTCCCCCTTCTGAGTACCGATGCTTGCTCGCGACATCGACAGTGATAACCGCGATTTGTTTCTTAAGGGGACTATTTGGTCACGGTGTCTGCGCCACTCGACCCCGTTTCCCATGTCAATGCGGTATGACACCGGTCCTGTAGTTTTAGACACTGTTCCCGTGGACCATTTTTGTGAATTCGAGGTGTAATCGCGTGCGAGCACCGGTTCTCCTACACTGATATGCGGTTGGGGCGTGCCTCCTGCATGTGCCACCTGCCGTTGCTGAGCCGCGCGCGCCACTTGCGCGACGTCCGGCCGTAACGCATCCAATCTAGTCCGCATTCGACGCCCGATTAGCAATACTGCCGGTGGCACGCCCGTAGTTGAATGTTCACAATTGCGATAATTGAATAAAAATGTGTTTAAAGCGTGTAATACATTTTCGCCACTAAGAACCGCTCTCTTAATGGCTTTCTTCACCGTTTTTACCGCATTTTCAGCGGCGCCATTACCCTGTGGCCTATAAGGGGCCGTTGTCACATGTGCAACACAATTTTTGTTGCAATAATTTTTAAATTCAGTCGATTGGAATGGTGGTCCATTATCCGTAACGAGTTGCGAAGGTAGCCCAAACCTACTAAAAACTGTACTTAGAGCCGTGATTGTTGATTGTGCGTCTGTTCGACCCATGGGAAGTGCCTCAATCCACTTCGAATGCGCGTCGACTATAATGAGATATTTTCTTCCTGAATATTCCGCAAAATCTGCATGTAAGCGTTGCCATGGTAACAATGGGAATTCCCACGGATGCATGTCAGTTCGAGGCGCTGCATCCCGCACCATACAACATGGCTCACATGTACGACACATGTTTTCAAGGTCATTATCTAACGTCGGCCAATAAACATAATTACGTGATAAGCTTTTCATTTTTCTAACTCCTAAATGACCTTGATGGATTTCTTCTAAAATTTTTGTTTGTAGCGGTTTTGGTATTATGATACGATATTTATAAATGAGACAGCCAAAATCCATTGTAATATCAGTTTTTCGTGCAAAATATGGTTTTTCTTCTTCGCAACTAGGTACGGACGGCCAGCCAAATTTAACATATCCCAATATTCGCGATAATATGGCATCTTTATTAGTTTCTTTACCTACGTCATGGAAATTAACTGGCATACATTGTTGTACTAAACTGACATAACTCATCGATTCTGTGGGACGGCGCTCCTGTGCTAAAGGTAAACGTGACAACGCGTCCGCTGGTCCGTTTTGTTTTGATGTTATATATTTTATTGTAAAATCATACGCGGCCAATCGGGCAGCCCAGCGTTGTAAGCGACTGGCAGCAGTTTGAGGTATACCCACTTTCGCTCCGAATATGTAGCTTAAAGGCTGGTGATCTGTACGTAATTCAAATTTTCTACCGTACAGGTATTGATGGTGTCGAGTGATACCATAAAATATTGCCAAAGCCTCCTTATCAATCTGGCTGTAATTGCGCTCCGCGTCATTTAGTGTGCGCGACACGCAGCTGACCGGACGCTCACTGCCATCTGGGAACCGATGCGCCAATACTGCGCCTAGACCGTAAGCGCTGCTGTCCACCGATAGCACTAAAGGCCGCCCCTCTACATAATGTGCGAGAACCCTGTCCCCTGATAGAATTCGCTTTGCTTCTTTAAAAGCCTCATCGCACTCCTTACAATTCCAACTGACCCCTTTTTTTAAAAGTTCATGCAACGGATATAATAAAATGCTTAATTTAGGAATAAACTTGCCATAATAATTAAGTAAACCAAGAAAGCTTCTTAATTGTGTGATATCAATTGGCGGTGGTGCCTTTACAATAGCCTCCACCTTCTGGGGATCCGGGCGCAGACCACTTTGATCAATAATGAACCCGAGATATTTAACGCTTGCTTGTAGGAAACAACATTTATTTAGTTTTACGGTTAAACCCATTTCTTTTAATCTAATCAGTACTTGTCTTAAATTCATCAAGTGTTCTGCTCTTGAAGCCCCCGTCACACAAATATCATCAAGAAAAACCACCGTGCCACGCACGCCGCGCAATGTCTCCTCCATTAATTTTTGAAATTTTTCCGGAATACAACACAATCCGAATGGCGTACGGCGATAAACAAATGTGCCGATGTGTGTAGTTATAGCTGTACACGGTTGTGAATCATCCGTCAACATCGTCTGTTGATATGCATGGGTTAGGTCAATTTTTGTAAATTCTTTCCCCCCACTAAGAGTTGCGAACAACTCTTCGATTCGTGGGAGAGGGTAAAATTCACGTTTAAGTTTAGGATTAATAGTCACTTTATAATCGCCACATATTCGAATATCGCCGTTCGTCTTGATAACGGGCACGATAGGTGTACCGTAGTCCGAGTGCTCGACCCGGTAGATGGTGCCCTCGGCCTCCAGCCGCTCGACACGCGCGCGCAGGGCAAGCGGCACGGGTCGCGCCCGCACGTACACTGGTTCCTGGTCAGTCAGTTGCAATTGGAGCAATTTTTTACATTTTCCTAGTTTGTCCGTAAAAACCTCAGGAAATTCTTTAGCTAATTGACTAATACATGGGTCAGCCATGATATCATTAAAATTTATTTGTTTTACATTGAGGGACTTTAACCAATCCCTGCCCAATAATGGGCATCCACCATTTTTAATCACATAACAACGCACATTATTTGCCGTAACATTACCTAGTTTAACATTGACGAATATAAATCCTAATGACTCAATCCGCGTTCCTGCATAACATCGTAACATTAAATTATCGGATTGAATTTTTTTGTTTGGAAACATCTGTTTATAAAAGTCTTCACTAATCGCCGAAATACGACTTCCAGTATCGACTTCACATTTAATTTCGTAACTGTCAATGTTCACGTTAATAAAGTAAGGCTTGTTACCTTTAGACGTCAGTTCGATGTTGAACAAATCCTCGTCTCCCGAATCGTTTTCACTTACGTAATTTTGCCTGTCATACCGACCACTATTACGCACCTCTTTGCACATCACTTTCAAATGTCCACGTTGGTTACACTCATCACAGTTGTAATTGATGTACCGACATCTTTCCGGCCGATGTGGTTTTCCACACCGCCAGCACTGTTGAGTCGACGCGGCCTGCGCCGGTGCCGCCACAGCGGTGCCCCCTCTCGACACCGCGCCGCCGTCAGCCCTAGCGCCTGAGTTGCGCCCCGGCCGGCGCGCTCCGCCGCCACGTGGTCGTCCCGCGTCCGTCTTATGCAGGCCTTCGCCCGCGTCGCCGCCTGCACCTGAGGTCGTGACTGCGGCGGCGGTCGCCGCGCTCACCTCCGCGTGCCTCTCTGCAGCCTCTAACGCCAGGGCCAGCTCCACAGCCTCCTTGTATTTAATATTTCTCTCAGCGAAAATACGCGATCGCATCGCACTGTTCGATAGTCCCGAAACAAATTGGTCACGAAGGTTTTCTTCTAGCATTGCACCAAAGTTACAAGTGGTTGCGAGGTGTTTTAAATCTTGAAGGTAATCTGTCATAGATTCCCCTACACGCTGTCTACGCAAGCGAAACACGTGCCGTTCGGCAATCTCCGATCGCTGTGGCTCTAAATGATCGGTCACCAAACGTACTAACTCGTCGAATTTTTTTGTTTCTGGATCCGCCGGAGCACAAAGATCGCACATTAACGAGTATGTCGTTTCACCCACTACCGTAATTAACAACGGCACACACAAGTCCTCTTTTATCTCATTTAGTAGTATGTACTGTTTGACACGGCGAATATACGACGGCCACTGCTTCGAATTAATGTCAAAGGGTTCTAATCGACCGATCGGCATTATTAATAACAATTTACACGCACGTGGAATTCGATTTACTCGTCGCCAAATGGGACGTCAATTAAACACGGAGGTGGATAGCTGACTGGTTTATTCATATTAGCGCATACCCACATTACGAAATAACAAACGTTAGACACTATACCTTACAGATTCAACTAGTTCGTTGATTCAACGCTCATCCCTAATACCATTGTCCACAAAAAAAGCATATTGCCACGACGCAACGTAACAGGCCGTCAGTCGCCACGCCATGCCGCGGGCCCTTAGTTTGAACATTTTCGACAAAAATCTTCCAGCCTTACTGCAAGACTCTATAACGGATTTTAAGATTATGACAAAAATGGCGACTACCCATGAAGATTCACCCCGTAAGGAAAAATTGAAGAATAACAATGAATATTATTGTAGAAAGACTCAGCCTCAAGAATACTGAAATAAGATATTATGGGATTTGAACTTTATTTCTGGTCTTATAAGGTAAGGTACTGAAGGAATTTTTGTGCCTTATACCGGTTTGATGTTCTATAGAGGGTGACGTAAGACCATTTTTTAGGGTTCCGTAGCCTGTCTGTCCGTCCGTATGTCACAGCCACTTTTTGTCGAAAGTTTAAGAGCTATCCTGTTGAAACTTGGTAAGTAGATGTATCATGTGAACCGCATTAGGATTTTCACACAAAAATAAAAACAAAACAAATTTTGGGGGTGGCCCCCATACTTAGAATTGAAACTCAACATTGTCATCTCAAAATTTGGTCGGGGGGACCAAATTTTACCACTGTAACTTCTAAAATAAGAGAATGATAAAACTAAAAAAAAATATGTAATGTAGACCTCAACAAAAACTTCCAACGAAAATTGGTTTGGAAGAGATATAGTTAGCAGTTTTTGAGATATAGTACATTTTCAAAAACCGCAACTATAACTTTGCCATTCATACAAACACTATGAAAAAGAAAGTTATTTTTATTGTTTGTGTATATTACTTACTGATCTCAATATAATTATATCCATTTTGTATATGCTACTACGGAACCCTTCATGGGCGAGTCCAACTCGCACTTGGCCGGTTTTTTTAAGTTGTCCTTGGGCGGGGAGAGAATAAAGAAATAAATATTTAAATTATATAATTTTATTTATTTAAACATTGAAAATCTTTCAAATGAGAAAATATTTTTGAGTTCTATGACTTTTCATCATAAAATACAAAGTAACATAATAATTATTATAATATGCAACACTTATTTATAATTTCAAACAGGTACAAGTATCTACTTAAACCTAAAATCACTTTATAATTACTATCACATCTTATGTACTCTTAACATAACCCTATATATTTTATAAATACTGTTTACTGACGTCATGATATAAAAAAAAACTAAGCATTTGTAGCTCCTCAGGGTCTATGATCAGGTCTTCCCCAAGGCCCACTCGAAGGATGTTCAGCAGACTCAGATGCACCACGTCGTCCAAACCACCAGCCTGGAGGTCCGAAGTTGTTGCTGCCTGCTCCGTATCCATGGAACTCGTGAGGTCTTCCATTGTGAGCAGGTTTGAAGCCGGGAGGTCTATGGAACAGCACACCGTCTGGTAATCCGTCACCTTCGCGTTTAGGAGGTCCCCAACGTCCACATCTAGGTCTTCGTTGACCATCTTCGGGAGGTCCGAATCTGTGATGGTCTGGCCCGTAGAAGCCAGCATTTCCAGGACCGTGATCAAATCCAGGTCTTCCGAAAGGCCCGTAGCCTGGTTTACCGTCATGATGTCTCATTCGAGGACAGTTCCATGGTCTATATTTTCTTTCGGGGGCGTTGTACCCGTCGAAGGGCAAGTCACACATATCGAACTCCTGTCCTTGCATGATTATGTTTTTCTTTACTGTTCACTTTAATGCACAATATTTGTAGTCACAATAATGTCTGGTTCAATACTTGATTGCACGGGAATATTAACACTGGATGATCTGGATTGAGTAGTGATGTTCTCGCTTTGAATGAGTTCACTTGAATGTCGATCATATCGACTCGCGTGAGTTTATATTGTACTGATAGTGACGCAACTTTACGACTGATTACGATTATGGGTGCATTGATATGCTGATGAAATTGTCCAAGAAGATTCGTATTTTTATTTTGTCAACAAAAAAAAAATCTTATCTAAAGATTACTCATATCATAGAATTCCCGCTACGGAAACGTAACTTTTCACTTGTATGCAAATAATGCTGTAGATATAATAGACATGACGATTACACTTGAACCGATTTTTACGGTGTTAATATCATTAATTATGAGGTCTTCCACCCAAAAAATTGCGATCGTCGTTGTGTAGGTGAAAAAAGGTTTGTCGTTCAAAAAGTTCGTATTGTAGATGAAAACTGGTCGGTCATTCAAAAAGTTCGTACTGTAGATGAAAACTGGTTGGTCGTTCAAAAACTGTATTGGTCGTTCGTTCTGTTTCTGGTTGGTCTGTGTTTAATTATTTGAATTCCATTCATTGTCTTATAAAATATTCTATATCGAAAATGGGTAGATCTGCAAAAAATGAAGCTCGTATGCGAAAACGTTGTATAAATGAGTCTAATAATGATAACAAAAAAAGGTTAGAAGAAAATAAAAAGAGAAATAAAATGATTCACATTCTTAAGCATAGAATTTAATTAATGACAGATAGTACAAGTCAT
Organism: Agrotis exclamationis; assembly: GCA_950005045.1. Lineage (NCBI taxonomy): Eukaryota > Metazoa > Arthropoda > Insecta > Lepidoptera > Noctuidae > Agrotis > Agrotis exclamationis. The sequence continues at coordinate 20,387,995 of OX465429.1, read as the reverse complement.
ATTTGACAATACGTCCATAGATATAACATTCCTCCCATATAGGGTAGATTCAGATCTCATCAATCAAACGCCGTGGAGGTCGCACTTCACGCTGGCTGCGCCGAAGGGGTGGTGCAACCGTCGCGGTCGGTGTTTCAAACGCTGGAGATGAGGATGAAGATGTAGATGCAGCTGGAGATGAGGATGATGATGTAGATGCAGATGGTTCTAGTGTGGATGGAATGTGAGAGGACGGTGTAGATGGAGAAGGAATTGACATAGGTGATGGTGCCAAGCATGAGGATGGTGAGGATGTAGAAGCAGTCGCAACACTTTCAGGTGACGTGGCTGCAGGAGCAAGTCGGGGTCTCATGTGATCTGCATGTTTCCTTTGCTCCACCCCATCAGATGTAGTGACCACGTAGGAGTATCGGTGTTTACGGGTAACTACTGTAGCAGGCTGCCACTTTTTTTCCAGTTTAGTTTTTATGTAGACCTTATCGCCTGTTTGGTATGTAGGTGTAGATGACACGATGTCCGCCTTAACATGTTGGTATAGCAAATTTCTTCTCTTGTTCGGTCGGATATTTGATAGAACACAGTTCAACTGCCTGCCGAACATCATTTGGGCAGGTGATTTGCCGGTAGTGGTATGCGGAGTATTCCGGTAAGTGAATAAAAACTCCAACAATCGACGCTTAAGTGGTGTTCCGTCACTGGAAGTCATTCTGTTCTTAAAAGTTCTCACAAACCGTTCAGCTAACCCATTTGTTCGGGGATGATATGGAGATGCGGTGACATGTAGAATGCCTTGATTTTTACAGTAGTCCTTGAATTCCTGTGATGTTAGTTGGGGGCCGTTGTCAGATACAATCATTTGTGGGAGTCCAAAAGTGTTAAAAATCTCATCCAGCACAGCGCATAGATTTTTTGAAGTTATGTTTTTCATTGGTCTTAGTTCACACCATTTTGACAACGCATCACACAAAACGAGCCAGTAGCTGCCCTCGAATGGACCTGCAAAGTCTATGTGGACTCGTTCCCACACTTGCTCGGGTATAGACCAGGAGAATACCGGTAGTTCGGGATTAGACGGTCTGTTTTCTTGACACCTGGTGCATTTCTTGATAAAATTCTCAATGTCCTCGTCAAGTGATGGCCACCACACATAAAATCGTGAGAGTGCTTTCATGGCCGATATTCCTGGGTGCCCTCGGTGCAAATAGTCTAAAACTGTCATTCTTAGAACCTCAGGTATAACCATCCTGCCTTGCCACAGTACAATTTTACCTTCTACAGACAGTTCGAAACGTTTCCTGTAGTATTGTTTCATCTCTTGCCTGTAATCCAGGTCTCTCCACCCAGTCTTTAGGTACTGGCAAACGAGTGACAAACTTGGATCCTTAGATGTTTCCAGACTCAATATTTTTTCTGTTAATTGTAGGTCAACAATTTTGTTTTCTTGGAGGCGTGACACTACTCTATGTACAATGTTTTCCACGTGTGAGGGTTTTGTTTTAGGATTTGGTAATCTGGACAGGCAATCGGCCAGAATATTGTTTTCGCCCTTCTGGTAGCAAATTTCATACTGGTAGCTTCCAATCAAAAGAGCCCATCTTACAAGTCTATTATTTACAAGCTTCGGTAGGTTACGTTGAGGTCCCAAAATGTGCATGAGAGGCTTGTGGTCAGTTACCAAGGTAAATTTCGTTCCTCTTAGATATTGGTCAAATTTCTGTATTCCAAATAATATGGCTAGTGCTTCACGGTCAATAACAGAATATTTGCTCTCAGCTGATCGAAGTTTCCTTGACGCAAATGCTATCGGTTGTTCGACATCTTTGTGTTTGTGGTATAGAACTGCCCCAACTCCTTTTTCTGACGCATCACACGCTAGAAAAACGGGACGCCTTTCATCGAACGCTAGCAATGAATTTGAGTTAGCTATGTTACTTTTAGCATTCTCGAAAATTTTTTCTTCGTGTCCGGACCATCGCCATTTTTTTTTACCACTTGTTAGCTCGTACAGGTCTGCACATGATCCATGAAGATGTGGTACGAATCTTTCATAAAAATTTATAAGACCCAGGAAAGAGCGTAACTCCTTTGCGTTTGTGGGTTGTGATGCGTTGGTTATAGCGCTAATCTTCGCTTTTGTTGGCCGTATTCCTTTTTGATCAATTATGTGACCCAGATACTCAATCTCTTTACTCAGAAAGCTACATTTTTTCAAATTAACTTTCAAACCAGCCTGTTTTAGGCGGCTTAACACTCTGCAAAGTGTTCGTAAGTGTCCATTCACGCTTTCTCCTGTCAATGCTATGTCATCAAAATACACTGCTACGTTTGGTATGTCTCCAAGTAGTTGATCAAGAAAATTTTGAAAAATTGATGGTGCTGTAGAAATACCGAAAGGCATCCTGTTGTACTGGTAGTATCCTCTGTGTGTGGATATTGTTAAATACTTTTTTGACTCCGGAGCTATTTCAAATTGTAAATACGCGTCTTTGAGATCAATTTTGGAGTAGACTATGCCGTTTGCTAGTTTCTGTCGTAATTGATCAAAAACAGGTACTGGATGTAAATGTTTTGTTAAAACAGGATTAAGTGTAGTGCTGTAGTCTCCGCAAATTCTGACGTCACCAGTTGGTTTCAGGACATTTACAGTGGGTGTGGCCCACTCCAAAGGGGTAAGGTTCGGATCTATTCTGTTAATGATACCTGTATCGACAAGGCGATCCAACTCCCGTTCGACATTTTTCTTCATGCTGAATTTGATTGGACGTGCAGGTAGGTGTACTGGTTCTGCGCCAGGTTTGACATGTATGTTAACTTGGTAGTTATTGACTTTGCCTAGTTTGCCGTCGAAAAGTTCGCTGTATTGCTTGAGTATATGTTTTAATGTCGTTGGAGTAACAGGCTTCTCTTGGACTGAATAAACTGGTTTTGGAAATTCCATTTCAAACTTCTCGCTCCATCTCAATCCAAAAAGCAATGGGTTTGCGTTTTCCATTACTACGACAGGCAAGGTTTCGTATCGTCCGTTCACTTCCACATTTACGTTTGCGATTCCTTTGGTTTTCAGCTTGGTATTTCCATATGCTTTTAGTTTGGGCCCCTTTGTTAACGTTGGTGATCCAACCTTTTTCCAAACTTCGGAACTAATGATAGAGTAGGTAGAGCCAGGGTCCCAATCCATTGTACAGTGAACTCCATTTATGAGAATGTCGATTTGTTTGCAATCCTTGACTCGAGTGCTCGTGACGTTGTGGACAAACTCATCGTCATCTTCACTATTCTCTGTTGAAACGTTTGTGGAGCTTGAAGTGGAAGCTTGATTATCGCTTATCCGTTGTAGTCTACGTTTCGAAGTGTTTTTTTCCTTGTTTGGTGATATGTAAGCACGACCAGTTTTAATGCAGCAGTTCTCAAAGTGCCCCTTCAAATTGCACTCGTCACATGTGTGGTTTTTTGCTGCGCATTTTGAGAGGTTATGTTTCTCGAATTTCCCACATCTAAGACATTGATCAGTGGAGTGCAATTTGCGTTGTCTATTGTGATGAGATTTCGGTGTTGTTGTTTTTTGAGTACGGTTCCTTTTGACTCTGTTTACCTTTGCAGTTGTGCCTGGTGTGTCATGTTCTGCCTGTTCACGTGATTGTGCAATTGAAAAAATTTCTCTAAAAGTAACCTCCTTTCCTGACTCTTGCAAATCGGGCCACTTTTGCTTCAGGTCTGTCTCTAAATCTGTGTGATTCAATCCTGTAGCAAAACGATCACGTAGCTGTCGTTCCAACATCTCTTCTTTGTAGCCGCAATCCCGGCTTAGACTTTTGAGTCTGTTCGCGTACTGTTCCATTGATTCTGAAGACTCTCTGGTGCAGTTCCAGAACTCTGTCAATGCGCGATACCTGGTTTTCTTTACTCTAAACAAGTCAAGAAGTTTTAGGCAAATGTCGTTATAAGTACTCGTGTTAAAATTCGGTGTAAGCGCTATTTTTAACTCACGGAAAATCTCTGGTGTTAAGGTATTCAACAGGATGTCTTTTTGTAGGTTTGGCTCCGTAACGTTCATGATTTGACATTTGTTTGAAAAGAAGTCTAAAAAATCTTCAATCCTGCAGCTGTCGGGGTTGTATTTGTCCATGTTAAAATTTTTAATCACCATCATCTTGTCACACGATGAAACCGACGATGATGAAACGCTCGTTGAGCTTTTTGTTTTTATATCTTCTTTGTTGTGCATTGTTTGCACCAACAATGTAAGTATTTGTGTGACCTGTTCCTGCTGCGCCTGTTGAGCTCGCAAGAACAGTTCAAATTGTTCTTTGTCCATTGTTAAAATATTTTAAATCCTCGTCGCCAATAAAATGATTCACATTCTTAAGCATAGAATTTAATTAATGACAGATAGTACAAGTCATATTTGACAATACGTCCATAGATATAACAAGAAATAACTTAACTCGTTCTCAAGAGGTTTCAAGCCAACGCGAGGAAAGACTTTCGCGAATGAAAAGCTACACCAATAACAGGTTGTCGCAAGCAGGCGAAGAGCAGCGCGGACATCGCTTTCGATTAATCCGCGAGAGACTTTCGAGTGAAAGTGAAGAGCAGCGTGCTCACCGCTTTAGTTTGATCCACGAAAGACTATCGAACGAAAGTGAAGCGCAGTGCTCTCATCGCTTTAGTTTAATCCACGAGAGACTATCTAACGAAAGTGAAGAGCAGCGTGCTCATCGCATTAGCTTAATCCACGAAAGACTTTTAAGCGAAACTGGGGACCAACGCGCTCATCGTTTAGGTCTGATAAGGGAAAGACTTTTAAATGAAACTGAGCAAGAAAATTCACTGCGTTTGGACGCTTGTCGTAGACGTTCTGCCCAGGTTACTTGACGAAACTCCCAAGGAGAGAGTAAATCGTGTGAGCACTATGCAGCAAGTGGCTCGCGAACGGAGAAATCTATTTAACGCGCAACATTTTAAAATGGCAATTAATGTGTACGCTGATTTACCGTGTTCAATTTGCAAAAAGGCCTTTGTCAAACAGACAGGCGATAGCGAACCGAACCGAATCCTGTCATATAAAAAAGCGAAAGCGATCCGATAGTCTATGTGACAGGCTTCAAACAATTCCATACATTACAAACAAAAACGCTACGCCACGGATTCGGTTCGTCTGTCAGTTTGACAATAGCTTATAGCGGCCATACACCATACTGCCTATCGTACAATCGGCATGACGCTGCCGATTTGATCAGTTAGATTTGACCGTGTGTGGGCGTGGAATCCATCAAATTGGCTTGATCATGCCGATTTGATCATGCCAATTTGATCAAATCGATTTGATCAAATCGGAATGATCAAACTTCAAATCGGCAGCAGTGATACCAACTTAGCAACTTTATAGCTAGATCTAGCTAATATTCGGTAGCTACTTTTTAACCGACGTAAAAAAAGGAGGAGGTTCTCAATTCGAAACGTATATTTTTTTGGAACGAAGTTCCTTATGGCGCGTTGCGAAAGGGGTCTAGGCGGAAAAAATTGTAACGACACTTTTTACAGACTGCGCGACGCAAAGGAGGGTAATGTGTGTATTACCATGGAATGGAATGGAATGGACTGGACTGTAATGGAGTGGAGTGGAGTGGAGTGGAGTGGAGCGGAGCGGAGTGGAGCGGAGCGGAGCGGAGTGGAGCGGAGTGGAGTGGAATGGAATGGAGGGTCGAAAATCGCCTAAACCTTTTTTTGACTTGCTATCGTTAAGCAAGTTAAAAAAACAGGTTCAAGCGATTTTCGACCTTATTGACATTCAAAATTTAGTTAGTTTTTTCTCACATTCTCGTTAGCTAACATTGCTCCTTCATTAAAATCCGGTCTTTGCATAAATGTCAATAAAGTCGAAAATCGCTTGAAGGTCGGAAAACATTTGCTTAACGATAAGCAAATGTTTTCCGACCTTCACTTGTATTACCAACTGATTCCCACTAGTGGGATAAATCGGTAAAAAAAAAGTCGGTAAAAAAGTAGCTAAAAAGTTAAGCCACAAGTTTTATAAAATTGTAGCTGTCGGTCACCGAATAATAGCTAGATCTAGCTATAAAGTTGCTAAGTTGGCAACACTGCTGCCGATTTGAAGTTTGATCAAATCGATCGTCATGCCGATTGGACGATAGGCAGTATGGTGTATGGTGTATATGGACGAACTGCCAATTTGATCAAATCGATCGTCATGCCGATTGTACGATAGGCAGTATGGTGTATGGCCGCTATTAAATGTTTATATCCTCAGCAACGCGTCAAATTGCAAACTACGAGTTTAGGTTCCATATTGCCGGAAGATTTGGTAACTTTAGATAACATAATTACATGTTCACGATGTTCAAACAATATTAAAAAGCTAAAAACTCCAACCCAAGCCTATTGGAATAAAATGAATGTCTGTAGCTGTAGCTGCAATACCTACTGAAATAGATAACTTAACAGAAATTGAAAAACGATTTATCTGCAGAGTGGTGCCATTCCATAAAATAATAAAAGTTCAAAATCGTTTAAGTTAAGACTAGTGCAAAGGAAAGGCAATTATTTTTGCTCAAGATGTGGTCGAACTGGCGGAGCAACTCCTGCTTCAACCTAATCAAGCAGGATTAGTGCTGGTAATAGAAAGTCTTCAAAATTTAGCACGGTCTAGACAGTTTCAAATAGACATTAGTAAACTTCAGTTAGCTTTGCAATGGCTTTTAAGGAATAATGCACTCTATAAAGATGTTCGCTTGTATTTTCCTACTATAATCGACATTTCCACGATAACACAAATTGCTGATGAATCAGCATATACCAATGAGCAACCAACTGTAGAACACACAACGGTCTCTACAAGTAAGTTTACGGCCTTGAGTGACAGTGTTTCTATATTACATGGTTCTTTTCATCAAGGCAATGAACGATTTAGTCTAGATTCACGAGGTCGGCAATGCACTGCTATGGCAACTGTTGCTAGTGTGGCATTTTCTCTGATCAATCCTAATGATTTGTGCAAATGTGATACATAGATTAATAGGTGATAAGTACTATAGAGACTGTATTGTAGCTCGAGCTAATCCCAATCCTGAAGAAGTATATATCGACTATTTGGCTGCAACTGAACTTGTACCTAGTATCACATACAACTCTTGTAAATTCAATATCAGTGTATGTTGTGAGTCGGCCTATAATGGGCAAGTTGACAATGACAATAGTGACGAAGGGTTTCCTAATGTAATAAACGCCTTGATTAATTTATTTAGGGAACATAGTTATGCCATTCTTACACTGAACAATACAACTGTAGCTGTTCATTGTAGACAAGAGTCTGAAGGTATTTCTTACTGGCCATTAAGACTCTCACGCGAGAGATCCCAAAAGCTTCAAAGCTCCATCAAGAGGTTCTTCATGCTGTATAAAATCTACTAGTATACACGATTTGCACAATATTGTGAAAACGTGAAAACGTTTCTGGTAATCACTTAAATCTAAACATCTTTTCTCTAACGCCGTTAATCATAACACCCGAAATACATTTAGAGTAACAACCACAACAACAACAAGAACAACAACATCAATCACAATTTCACCAGCAACAAGACCTACATACCTGTAACAATTTGCAACAATCGCCAATCGTAAATAATAACGATATGGAACATAGAATGATAACATCCCCATTGCCAGACTTACAATCACAGCCAAACTATAACTCAGAAAATTGATTTATTTTTACCACATATTGTATGCTCAGAAATATAGATGAAAGTGTACCAAAAGATAGTGTTATCACCGTGGACAACCCAAACCCAGATGATGAAGTGAGTATACAAGAAGTAAGAAGGTTTTGTATCCTGCATAGAACTACTGAAGAAACCATGGTTAAATATTATAATTCTGAAATCCTTAGACTCTGGGAAGGAAACATGGATATTCAACCATGCGGAAATATTTCTGCTGTCGCTTATTACGTCGCAAAATATGCCAGCAAATGTGAGCCTCACGACACAGGGGACGTTGTACGCTAAGCTATTATACGGGCAAAAAAACGGGGCGGCACGGTGTGGAGCCAACTGTTTGCAGTGTCCATGGCCATACTCTCGCAACGCCTAGTAAGTGCTCCCGAATGCGCGTATCGACTTTGTCACCTGCCGCTCAAAATGAGTTCCCGAAAAGCAGTATTTGTGAATAGCTGCATACCAAATCAACGTTTTCGTCTCCTGCGATTTGAGGGAGACGAAACTTCTATTTATAACAACATCTTTGACCCGTACGTGTTGAGGCCTGACGAATTAGAAAATATAAGTCTGGCAGAGTTTGCTGTACGTTACAAGACGATTTCGAATACGGTGTGGAGTGAGGACGATGGAGACATCGAATTGAGATAACAAAGTGTTAAGCCCATAAAATTAATTCGACGCATGCGTGTAAGAAATAAACCTGCTGTGTTACGAACCCGTTACTACACTCTTAATAGTGACAAAGACGGTTACTACTACAGCTTAATCGTTTGTCATATTCCGTTCCGCGATGAAAACCAATTAATGTTGGAAGACGAGACGCCAGAATCTTGTTTCGTCAGAAGAAAGGATGAGCTAAGGCCCCTGTTGAATAATATTAGCACTGAAGAATTTGCTCATGCTAAACAAGTAATTCAACAGGCACTTGCTCAAGCCACTGCATTAAATATTGCCAGGGATACGCGTTCCAATATGACTGATGAAACTTAAATTGCCGTTGCCGATGAACGAATCAATCAATATCAATACCAGGATGAATATTTTGAAGACGTGGAAGACCAAGGTTACAATAAACGTTAGGAGACAAACGATTTTTTTATAAATTACATTAGGGGTCTCAACGTGCAGCAAAAGGATTTATTCCAAAAGATATCGGCGGCCGTTGAGAAAGACTTAAATGGTGAAGATGAAAATTTTTTGCTTTTTATAACTGGGGGAGCAGGTAGTGGGAAGTCTTTTGTTTTAAAATTGCTCATTGAGCACATCAAGAGGTGCTACGCACCTACAATTGAAGTAGGATAATTGACTGGAGTCGCCGCCCGCCAGATACTAGGAAAAACACTACACTCCCTTTTTTCTCTCTCAATTCAAAAAGGTAATACAAGTTCATACAAACGTTTATCTAGCCAAAAACTCGAACAAGAACGACGGGAATGGAGTAGTATAAATTGGTTAGTGATTGACGAAGTTTGGATGGTGTCTTACGAGAACCTACGATACATTAATTTGCGGCTGCAGGAGTTCAAAAATACCGATAAATTGTTTGGAGGTTTAAATATTGTTCTTTTTGGCGACATTTTGCAATTGCCTCTTGTCTTGAATTGCCTATTGTAATGTCAAAGGTCATTGGTGCTTCGCACAACCACCTCGGAACGCCGCAGAAGTAAATTTATGGCACGTGTTTTCTTTCTGCGAGCTAACCATCAATATGAGGCAACGAACGCTGAATTTGTTGACCTGTTGAACAATCTTCGGGTAGGTGAACTTACAGTAGTCAGCTAGAAATGCTCTGTCAGAGGCGAAGGGTGGTGTTAGGTGACGAATTTAAGGATGGCGTTGTAATAAGAATTTTCCCTGCCGTAAAACAGGTCGATGAGTACAATAGCAAATTAACAGCCATGAATTCCAAAATCAATCGAGTCTACACAATTCATGCAATCGACGAGTCTCGCGAAATAGCTACGTACGGAAAAAAACCTCCAGAATATGCAGTGCCCAAAGACGTTAACAATTGTGGTGGACTTTTATCTACCGAATCCCGTGTTATGCTCAGACGTAACACATCAATATCTGAGGGTCTGGTCAACAGTGCCATGGGGATTATGGATAATGTCTATATTGTCAAATCTGTCCGCTGTCAAGAGGTTTCAAATCAATATTCAATGATTTTGTTGTTATAGTTCGTTATTTTTCTGTAAGCTATTCCAGTAAACTGAGATAACTAAACGGAAGTATTCTTACTGGAGTAAATAAGTAATTGACACCCTGATCAAGAAGGTCTATTAACCGGTTGAACAGAAGGATCCCCCACGATATTCAATGATGAGACGAGGCTCTCGTTTGGAAATTCGGCGAAGAGCTTGAATGAGAAGACAGTACTTCTCCATAAGGCTTGCATTATGAAGAAATTCCTATCTTTGAGGTCCTAAATAACTAACTAATACATTGAACTGTGGTCCATAATAAAATGTTTATTTTGTATTTTTAAGTGTGAATGTTTTAAATCCATAGTAGTCAATTCAAATATGAGTTTGTTTGTTCTTTCACGTTATATTGCTAGACCGATATTGAATAACACAAAGTACCTTAGTGCGGCCATGAGACGATAATAGGCTAAGGAGCATATTTTGTCATGGTATTTAATGAAAAATGTATTGTAAAAATAAAGAAAAACTTTATGAATGTTCTGTGTTTGATGATTTTATTTATTTTATTAATAATGACAATAATATCAATCAATGAATCGAGCAATGATTGAGAAGCAACATGATAGGTACGGTTGCTAAAAGATCTATGTAATCCTGTCATGTCAAGTGCTTATTTTTTGTGAATTATGGCAGCATAAATAGAAAAATATCATATTATTATAATAAATATTGGAGCACACATTCATTTTCTAACAAAATACTACAACACAATCACTTTAATTATAATTTTATCCATACAATAAACCCCGACGAATGTTTTCTCACTGTCAAATTTGAAGTGAATAAATATTCGTAAAACTCGTAAGCCAGCCTTCGACAGTTACGAAACTATCCGTCATATTTTGTGTTCGTGCTTGCTATCTTCATACAAATGGCTCAAATTACGTTTCGAATGAAGTATGAAGACGATACGAAACGTACACGTATTTGTTCGTGCTCTCAAAATTAGTTCAATTTACGCTCACCAGAGGCGCTGTTCAAGTTCCCATACAAAATGCTTTCGGAGACGATACGAATATTTTTTCGAAAGTGATTCGTGCTCGAGGTACAGTTCTAACTAATCTCATAAATTAATTGTTTGTTTTTTTCATATCCAGACCACCATCGGCAGCCATCCTCAGAACCTCGATCCAATAGATAACAATCAGATCCCAGTTTTTTTTTAGCGTGGTGAAATCATCAAATGAGTCAGACTTGTGCTGACAAAAATCCACGCTGTTCTTCAATAGCCCTTTACGTTCGGGATTACAGTAGCTAGTTAGTCCCGCGACCACTGCAGGAATCACGTAGTTACGCCTAAAATTCACATTGAGCTGTTTTAAGCAACTGAAACCTTCTTACAACTGCCTTTCGTTTCCACATTCAGACCCTCGATGGTGGTCATGAGTCCAAATATGATATAGTTGCTGTTAACAGTTGAGGATCTCTTGCTACTGCCTTCTGTCTCTATCTTCAGTCCGTCGATGACAATTTTACCCCAGAAATATCAAAGTTCTCATCAAGACTAGTGAAATGAGTATAAAAAAAATGAGCAACACTTATATCACCTGAAGTTAATTCCATTTGTGTTTCTCTGATGAAAACATCATTTTCTTCACTAACTTTTCTTCTTTTTTTGGGAGGTTGATTTCCATAAAAGGCAGTTAAATTGCTATAATTATAAAACATATTTAATGCCATTAATAAATTGCTTTCATTCTTTGGTACATTTTTATTAATGTTATGGTGCCATCCTTCCACAGCATTTGTGGTACGGCGACACCGTACCACAAAACAAATTCACTAAACACTCACCACAGCTTCATTAAATCAGGTTTCATCCAAAACTTTTCAAAATAGTTGATGAATTTTTTCATCGCTTCATCATGTTGTAACGATTGTCGTTTTATGTAATCCCAGCCGTCTTTAATTTTATCTAAAGGCAAATGAGCTAGATTACAACATAAAGACACTATCCTCTTGTAACGCTTATTTTTGTTAATTTTCAAAGCTTTTGCCTTTCGCCATAAACAATTAGTGAAATGAAAGTGGCATCCATTTCTAAAAATTTTTTCATCGTATTTATGTAAAGCCGCAATTGCAGCCTCTTCAAAGTCCACGTTTACTTTACTCGGTTCCCATTCAGGAATTCGTGTCTTGATTAAATTAAATAGAATAGTATAAGCTTTTGTGCTTTTATGGGACATAAATGCATAGACTAATGGCAGAATATTTGTATTACTGCTGCTGCTCCCTATGTCACCATGGATGGAATATACCTGGGCGAACGGAAAAGGACAACATTTGAATGTTCCATCCATGAAGAAATGTTTTGTAGTTGTCATTAATGTTTTAGCTTCTATAGAACAGAAAATCAATATATTTTAAGGTCACCATCGAAATAATCTGCCAACAGAAAATTCCTAAATGGTGCGGGCACTTCAACTTCTTCCAGACTTTTTCCATATCTTTTTGACTTCAAGTTCTCCGTTTCGTTTTCTGTAAATTGAAGCTTTTTTTGTTGAAATGACGGTATCGGTTTTTTACCCAACTGCGCGACGCAAAGGAGGGTAATGTGTTTATCAGTCTATATATATATGTATGTATGTTTGTTTCTATGTGGCGTTTTAGAGACCAAATTCGTGGGCCGATTTTGATAATTCTTACGTCAATCGATTCGTCTTAACCTTGCGAGTGTCACTAAAGACATAGCAGTAATCAAAATTGGAGCGACAACCAGACGCCATATTGTCAAAACGAAAAAAATAAAAGTCGATGAACTATGCCAAATGGGGTGTCGTTGAATAGGTATTTTAAAATCATCTTTAGGTTCCTTTTATCATTTTTCATTTTAAATGATAGTTTAGGATATATAACGATTTAAAGTTGTTTGACAAAACAATCATTCTCGCTAATTTTCTTACTTATTGATTTAAGTTTTTATTTCAATTATAAACGACATACAAACAAAAAAAAAAACAGTGAACAATGAATCGTAACTAAAAAGTATAAAATAAAATAATTTAAAGAAAAACAAAAAACCCGACTGCGTAAAAACTAAAAAGAAAGAAACAAGCCCAACAGAACAGCACGAAGCCCCGACTGTGTGTTGTTTGAGTTTTTAGTTTTTACGCAGTCGGGTTTTTTGTTTTTCTTTAAATTATTTTATTTTTTAGAAACTAAATCAAGCCCTTCATTTCTTAATGACATCAAACTTCTTTTATATACATACACTTGGAGCACATTCCAATCCTTTTGCGGCCTCTTCACAAGTTTGATTTATTTTCTTATCAATTAAGTTTTACTGGACAACAAGACAGGTGATGTGGTGATCTTTCTTTAATAAAATAGTTTTATGGTCTTAAAAAAAAGAGTATCTTAAAAAACAGATCATCATTTGTATAAAAAATTCACTCCCACTGCAGGGGCACAGGCCTCCTTTCTAAGAGAGGGATAGAGCTATGCACAACATTAAATACTTTTGTGTTATAGGTATGCAGAACAAGAACATAGAAACAAAAAACACGCCAGAACCACGGGAAAATATGTACCTACATAATAATACAGACAAATGCCAATGCTAGGTATTGAACCTAGGTATTGACTGCTGTGACAACTATCATGATTTAAAACACAAAAAAAAATATTTATTTTATCTCACATAAAACTCACGTATTAATTTCAGTTTAGCCAACAGTAAGTATTTACTGTGGAGATTGTTACAGATCCAGCACATTTTTTTTTTTGTAAAATTGACACCTCCATATGCTTGTTCCATTGCGATAAATGCTATGTCTATAATATTGGGTTAGCCACAATGAAGTAAAATGTTTCCTCGGCCTCTTAAAATTTCAATTTCACAAGACATGTTTTGCACAACAATACAGAATAAATCACAAATTTTACTACAAATGCAAACAACTCCATGGGTTTTTAGTACAAACTGAGAGTAATAATTAAAAAACCTGTCTCATTCTACAACAAGAATGTGAGGGTAGTTTTATAATATTTATGATTACGATAGTGTGAGACCCGGTTATATAATATTTATGATTATACTTACTTTTTTTTTGTTTTTAGAAAGTAGAACTAATGAGAATGATGTTAGTTTACTTTACTTTCACTTGTTACACTAAAAAGAACCATGGAACTACTGAGAAAAAAAACTCACTAGTTCCATGGAACTAAATGCTGGTGAAACTAGTGAGAATGATCCGAATTCCCGGGGTTTGTCTCCACGGATCTCGGTATCAGATTGAATTCACGGATCACAGCGAATTGTTTCCACCGATACCGTGATCCGTTTCCAACAAAAAAATAAAATAAAAAAATGTAGCCACCGATCACGGTACCTATCCGTGGCTACAAGAAATAAATTATACTACTTTTGGAAACTGATCTCGGTGTGCAGGGACAAGAAATAGAGTAAAATATTTTTCCTACCTAGTTTTTATTTAACTTCCTTTTGGAAATTAAATTCAGGTTGAAAAAATATTTTCCTCTATTTCTTGTCCCTGCACACCGGGATCAGTTTCCAAAAGCAGTATAATTTATTTCTTGTAGCCACGGATACCGTGATCGGTGGCTACATTTTTTAATTTTTTTTTGTTGGAAACGGGTCACGGTATCGGTGGATACAACTTGCCGTGATCCGTGGCTAATTCAATCTGATACTGGGATCCGTGGAGACAAACCCAATTCCCGCTACGGAAACGTAACTTTTCACTTGTATCCAAATACAAGTAATGGTGCAGGTAGGTACAGACATGAACCGATTTTTTACGGTGTTAATATCATCAATTATGAGGTCTTCTACCCTGGATGGAGCAGAAGGGACTGTCAGACTCTTACTGAATAAAAATTCGATTCGTTCATTCGGTTGCCTTCGGTGTTCCAAGGCCATAGTATCTTGCTTAGATAGTCCAGAGTCCCGCGTCTGTACACCTTTTTTATGTGGTAGAATCATCAAACGGTTGCGGGACTGTCTCATCAGGAAACCGTGACCCTGAACTGTAAAGGGTTATTGAAGGATCACAGTGGATTTTCTTCAGTACAAGTATGACAGTCCCTCAGTCATTTGATGATTTTACTACGATAAAAAATACAATAGTAGGATGCTTTAAGTTATTAAAGAAACAAGCTAAATAACCGATCAAAACCCTGAACCAAACATCGAAGCCCATGTATTCATTATCACGAAAACGGATCTCGTTTCACCCCAAAAGAGTCATAATCCTATTTTTCCAGCGGAATTTTACATCCAAATCTTTTACCCTATCTTAAAAGGGTAAAAGGTAATATGGAAACACGTGAGATACCTTAATTTCCGTTGAAAACACGTCTAGATGACACCTAGTTCGTCTCAGCAAAGTTATCAGATTTTGCCTCAGTGAATAAATTTAAATATGCTTTGAAAGTTATGCTTGTAGGGCGTGTGGTATCTGCTGAGTTTGGTAAATAAGCTATGCAGGTATAATGAAGCGAGTTGAATTTTGTGTATGATGAGGGTTGTGTTGATAAAGTACTCGTACAAAGTGATTTTTTAAACCGGATAGGACAGATAATGTACCAGAAAGAGAAAATCACAGCTCTGAGGCTTGAGCACAAGATTTCAAAAATTCTAGCATGACTTTTCACGTTTTTGTGACGTAAAGTAAACGGGCACTTTGATGTTAATTTGATGATTAATATTAGTTCCTGGTTCATACAATTATAGAGACGCTTTGCCATTTTCCATACAATTTACGACCTCATCCCACCAGCCCCTTTCTATCATCGCACATCTAGACGCACGGCAAATTACCATCCTTACTTTATTGCCATACCATCAATTCGCACTAAGCGCTTCCAAACGTCTTTTATAATGCGGACAGCGAAGGAGTGGAACTCTCTGCCTGCGTCTGTGTTTCCAAACGCATACAACCCTAATCTCTTCAAAGTTAGAGTAAACAGGCTTCTTCTGGGTAAGCTCGCTCCATCGTCGACCTTGTCTTAGTCACTCTTGTCCTAGACTAAGGTCAAGAGCAAACCCATTACACATAAAAAAAAAAAAAAAATTACGCCCTAATATTTCAAGTGCATCGTACGGCTAAATACGTAGAATTCATGCTGGATGCATAGGCCCTCTGAAAACAAAGTAAAGTAGAAAGTCATGAAAAATAAATTGGTCTCCGGATCTACATTCACATTAAAGTGCTGATAGACTTCAGCATTCACTTGTAAAAGAACAGCGAGCATTCGCCATTTTTAATGTTGTCAAACTAAACAACGAACGGAGCCAAGCTTGGAGCCTAACATCGCTACGAACATTTTCGTAATCTTTTTAGCGAACCCTTATTCAAAAAAAATTCTGCATCAGATATTAAAAAACTAATTTTTGCCCAAAAAACAAACAGAAGCCGTATCACAAATTCACAAGATTTCTGAGGCACTAGCATGACATTTTCCAGTAGCTGTGCAAGTGTACTTGAAGTAGTTACTGTTAATATATGTATGGAAAATTGAAAAAGTGTACGAACGCGGAACTAATTTGTTTCTATCAAATAAACGTCAAAGTTACCGTTTCTTTACGTCACGAAAACGTGAAAAAAGTCATGATATGACCTCTGTTTTTCCAGTTAGCATATTACTTTTTATTGCAATCTTGTGGGATGTTTTGCACGCGGGCAAAAACACAGGCATAAGCTAGTTTAATTAATAAAACACATTGATGTACCTTGAATCCGTCTTGAACAAAGTGCCTGAAAGAAGAAACAAGCTCCTGTTTCAAGCTTTTTCAGTAAGGATAAACTAGCAAAATGGAGCCATTTAGAAGTCGTTAGAAAATCACCACTTTAAAGTTGCGGCTGTAAGTTTGCGTGGCTAGGGTGACCGTGCTTTGTTTGTTTTAAGCAGGACTGTACAGTATGCTAATTAAGTCCCTACTTTTTGTTAAGGAGCTCGTGGCTAAATAATAATAGCCGCACAGGTCGATTTCGAGGTTAAGTCGCACTTGTCACCGATCGTCCAGTACCAAGTTTCCTCCGTGTCTTGGAAAGCACCTCAAGCCGTTGGTTCCGGCAGTCATTTGTAGATCTTTGACAGCCATTAGGTCGGCCGGACACGGATTCATAGCAAAGTACAATCGACAAAATTGAATCATGACCCACCATAAGCTTATATTCTTACAGACATTCAAATACAATTAGGTCTACATTCGCGTAAATGACGTAAACATACATATCAATTTCAACTTCACATAATTCAAGTTGGTTATTATAAATAAATAAATAAATATCCAAAGTAACGACTTTGATCTTTTTCAATTTGACGGATTCAAAAGATTTATTGTCAAAATGGGTCATGATTCAACTTTGTCGATTGATATCACGTATACACATACACGGAACCGCTCAGTTGCACAGTGAGCCGAGCAGCAGTCGAACTGCCGACAGCGGATTGAACAGTTAAACTGTCGTCAGACATAATTATATTGACTGGGGTGCTAAGGAGAGGAAACCTCCACGAGTGCGCGAAGACTGGAAGTTACCTTCCGGATACGTCCGGGGGGGAAGCCCAGTTTCTAGGGACGGTGCAAGCTGGGGTGCGGGCTAGGACTCCCCTAAGGGGTCTCCTTGCCCGTATGCCATTGTCCTGTCGCGAGTGTCCGAGTGTCCCTCTGTTTATCAGAGGGCGCAGTAGAGCGGGCGAGCGAACTTACCCTACCGCCGGGCAGGCAGGATCAGATAGCTGCGCTTAGATTTGATGCCGACCCTAACATACTTTGGAAAAAGCTATATGGATGAAGACGATGATAATGACTGGTGAAATAAATGTGGACAATAACTTAATCACGTTTAAAATCTGAAGTGACACTCTAGTCACAGATAACAATAATGACTAACACTAAATCTTTCTAGTACCTAGAAACAAGAAAGAACTTATAAGACAGTGTTATGAGACATAAACCATAAACTATTTATTCTTCATAAATAAAGGACATCTACCAAACAGCACGTTAGATCCAAGAGTAATCCGAAAATGGACCCCCTACCTAAGTAACCCATCCATTTTCTTGCGCCGAACAAAAACTCATCCTACCATACATCATAAAATCCTTGTCCTCACTCGCCACAAATTACTACACGACATGGTCACCCTACAAAACCCGTATCCCGACAACTAGCGGAAGTAACGACCTACGTGACTTTTTATTTACATTTTCCTACACTCGATTTTCAACCTTGTCGCTTGGTAGACAGAAGTTATATTGAAAATGGAGTGGTAAGTCAAATTTTGGATAAATTTCGTATTTGGCTAGCCTTTGTCAGCGAGTACGCTTGTGTTGAAATAGAGAAGTTCGGGTCATATGTAGTTTTACATAATGGATTTAGAATAAAATGGAGTTGAGAATAATCAATGTGCTGGGCTATTGATTTTTAGAATGTTTAATTGCAAATGTTAAGTGAAGAGAGAGGTTTTAAGTCCTATGAATTTGTGTAAATTCAATCGTAGCTAGCAGGTACAAGATACAGATTTCAGTGTTTAGAGATTTAGTCGAACAAGGTAAGCCTTGTTCGCGTCGCAGTGGACTTGATTTCATGCGAAGACTACTGGGGGACGCCAAGGTATGCTACGGTATGCTCTGGAGTCCACTAACATACGATCCGGGTAAAAACTGAGGACCGATGCACCATACCGTGCTCTATCGTCACTGGTGTGCGTTGATCTACATTCTGACAGAAATGAGAAAGAATTGTTAGAGAAAATAAACCTTCGCCAATGTTTCGCAGCGAGGTGACGCATCCGTTTAGCCCCTTTTCAGAAATTGATGATTAGATATCTATGCGCTGGAAGGGCCAAATCTAAACTGTTTCAACAGTCCACACAAATGTATCAGGAATGAGGCGCGGCAGTAATTAGTGTGGAGATGGCGAACGTAAAACATAAAGCCGGGACTGTCTAAGCGGCTTAACACGGCCCCGGAACATAAAAGGCGTTTGATGGAATAAGGTGGATTTTTATTCCGTAAAGTCCAGTCTTACTATAAAAAGTTAAACATCTGTACCCTTAGCACGAGTTTTCACTCTTTTACTTTACAGCGTGTTTCCAGTATTTACAGCGTTTCTTGTATGAAAAAATTGAACAGCGCCTCTGGTGTGCGAAGAAGGAACTAATTTTTTCCTTGAAAATTGTCAATTTGAAGTTGTCAAAGTTCCAGTTTACTTTACGTCTCAAATACTGAAAACTCGTGCTCAGGGTACTGTTATTGTCTAAAAAAAGTGTAACTGCAAAACGGCCCTTATATCAACGTCAAATGCCATTTTGTAGACAAGTGTATTTTTTAGACAAGTGTTCTGTTATGGTTGATGTTGAATAAAACCTTCGATGGAACTCTGGCCATAGGCGAGCCTTCAGTTGTGCACAATCACATGGAAAACTGGGATTGAAAGGGACTTACGTCTTCACCGTCGATGGCTTTTCCGTGGCGCCACTCCAGTCCACAGGACAGGGACGTCTCTGGACTGTATTGGAGTGGCGCCACGAAAATCGTCTACTGCGAAGACCAGTTTTTTCCCGTGATTGTGCACGGTGAAGGTCGCCTATGGCCACAGTTTCATCGAAGGGTTTTATTCAACATTTACCATAACATGTTAATCAGATGTTTAACTTTTTTGTAGTAAGACTGTTATAGTCCTTTCCGCCCCACCCAGGGTGGGAGGAACTATTGGATGATTTAACGAACCCTAAAAAAAGTGACCTTAATATCGACTAGCTGTGGCAAAAGCTAGGTAAAACAATTAACCTATTTTTTATTAGTAACAACAAACTTCAAATGACTTCTAGACATATCGACCGAGGCTGAACCACAAACCTACATCAAAGCTGGGGACATCGAATCTGACCAATAACTGTCGATTTCGTGGTATTATTTAAATCGTGTGTTGGGCTTTTAATGGTATTCACTATCGTACGGGACACACACAACCGCAACGTTTTGAATCCGACTTTGAACACGCGAAGGGTTACAGTGCGAGGTTTTGTTTTTAACCGATTTCGAAAAAGGAGGAGGTTCTCAATTCGTCGGAATTTTTCTTCGATTTTTCGATGACCGCACCGATTTGGAAAATTCTTCTTTTGTTTGAAAGGGAGAAGATGGTCCCATTGCAATTAGGGGGTCTAATCTCTAAGCACGATACCCGTGGTTTCCGCTTTAGTGACAGACGTTTTGACAATGAGTCCGAACTAAGAATGAATGATTATATTACTGATGACAGCTGTTTCAGGCGCGCGTGGAACACGATGCACCGTCGACCCGAGCACGGTCCATGATCGGACGGCGAGTCAACCATTATACACCGCCCGCACGCATGTTGTGTCTGTCATTAGAGCCAGTTTGCTCCAAACCTACTGAGCTCATTTTACAAGTCGTTATTCCTGTATCTTCATGACATTTTCCTTGGAGTGCATTGCGCTGAGTCTTATAGGCGTTGTGCTCATCGTTATCCGCCGGGACACTCTACCACAACGTTTGATCCCGACTTAGAAGACATGCGGCAAGTTATAGTGCGACGTTTTATTCCCACGTAATTTTATAAATATGAGTATTTTCTGATTTCACGTTAAAACGGCTGAAACGATTTTGATGACGGTGCCGATTTTGATGGAACCGGACAAAAACATTTTAAACTAAAACATCGAAATACTTGTCTGGTTTATGTTACGTTGTCAACTTTCAGAAAGCATAACCAGCACAATATAGAGGATGAATTATGCTAAAACGTACTTGATGCGAGTATAGCACCGAGTGAGGCGCGGACGGGGCCCGGAAACATAAATACATATAACTTTTTTATAGTCCATGCATCACCGAGGGGTGTACGCGTTCCGAGGCTTATCTGCGCACAATTATGTTTCATTGTAGAGTAGTATGACAATAAGAAATTTTCAAATTAAGGTCAAAGTTCCAGTTTAATTTTTCAAAATTCAGCAGAAGCCGTTAAGCCTCCTGCAGACACACGCGATAAATCGCGCTGAGACAACGAGCCAAGCTAATTTCCACTCTAAAAATACTGCGAATGGACCGCGACATGTCGCCCCGCGCGATTAATTGCGTGTGTCTGTAGGAGGCTTTAAATCAAATGAACTAAATTTGTATTGTCTTACGTGTATTCTCTTTATCGTCACATAAATGCTAATTTTGTCTCCATTTATGTTACGATAAAAAAGACTGCACCTCAACCAGTCACATATCCCAAATCTCACGCCACAATGTCTACCACCCCCCAATTCTGAGACTGCCTACATTATACGCTCACAGCCTTAATATTTGCCTAGCGAAGCGCAATTTGAAATTATCTAAGTCTAGTCTAAAGCCAGGCTAATTTCCAGCTTGTATTAAAATTAGGTTGAAACGGCTGCAGTTCTAATTATTTCCCTGACGTCCCGTCGGGGTAACACGAACGAGCTTAGTAAATGGATCGTATGTTCAATACTACTAAATTATAAATTTTAATGCGAAAGTTTGTGAGGGTGGATGGATGGATGGTTGTTACACAATCGCGTCAACATGCCTGATAGGATCAGTATGGAACAGAGATAACTAAGGCGCCATATCCACGAGCGAGAGAATCGCAGCAATAATATCGTCGTGCCACGTACACACGTATATACTCTCTATGAACGTGTCTCTACACGGCGATACTATCGCGGCGATGCGACGAGTGGCAATGAGCGGGCGTATCGTCGGCGTATCGCCGCGCGCTGGCGATCTCCCAGCGAGCGCGCGGCGGACGCGCGGCGAGCGCGCGGCGGACGCGCGGCGAGCGCGCGGCGGACGCGCGGCGAGCGCGCTACCAGTGCAGTAGCGAAACAAAACACGGCGATTCCGTTGCGAGTCGTGACGATACGCTGGCGGAATAATCGCTCTTCGTGGAGATTCTCCGACGATAGAAGGACGGACTCACCGCGATTCTCTCGCTCGTGGAGATGGCGCCATAGGTTATTTTTATCTCATTTTTTTAATGTTTGTACACAGGTTGGAGAAGTTATTGAACACTCAAAAAAGTAGTATTTTTTAAACTGTGTACCCTCAAACTAATCGCTATGCGATATTTGCGTTTTCAATTTAAATTCACTTCAAATAATCTCTTTTGCGGAAAAAAATTAGGATCAGATCACATCACACGTAGTATATAAAGTTAGATTCTGAGTCGCGTCTTGGTGTGGATTGATCCTATTTTTAACGTGGTAAAATCATCAAATGTGTTCTGTCACCCAGGGCGGGACGGGAGGGACTGTCAGACGTGTACTGACTAAAATCCGCGGTGATCCTTCAATAAACCTTTACTTTCCAGGGTCACGGTTACCTGATGAGACAATCCCGCAACCCCGTGTGAATTAACCCTTAA
The DNA here is from genome assembly GCA_950005045.1 of Agrotis exclamationis. Lineage (NCBI taxonomy): Eukaryota > Metazoa > Arthropoda > Insecta > Lepidoptera > Noctuidae > Agrotis > Agrotis exclamationis. The sequence continues at coordinate 20,365,678 of OX465429.1, read as the reverse complement.
ACGTACTGTCAAAGATCTTCAAATGACAGCCGGAACCAACGGTTTTATGTGCTTTCCGAGACATTGGGGTAACTTCCTATGATCACCCATCCACACACCAACCTTGGCAAGTGCGGCTTAACCTTAAAGATTGAGTTGTGCTGCTGTTATTATTAAGGCTTTAATGAGTTTAAAATATGACTTAGATGATAACTCATCCGCGGATGAAATATTTTGCGGTTGAGTTAAATCTCTAATATTTAAAAGAATTAATACTACGTTTAAGTCGGATATATTAATTGTGTTAGGGCCACTATATTTGACTCCGAGGTTGTTTACGTAGATGTGAACATTGTAAACGTCAGTTTTGATTCGTTACTTGAAGGGCTGTTAACGTGTTCCACGAAACTGTGAAGTGTTGAACAGGGATGTGCTTATGTTAGCTTTTGAGGAAAATGTGTTTAATCTAAGAGTCTTTATCACGAGATTTTTGTATTTTATTTACAGCGTACTCGAAGTATTTACTGCGTTTATTCGCCTCTACTGTACAAACAAGGAACTATTCTTTTTTCCTTGAAATTAACGTCAACGTTCCAGTTTACTTAACGTCACAAAAATTGGAAAAGTCATGATCAGGGGTTTACAGTCGGTGACAAAAAGTCAATGAAATAAAAAAGAAAGTCACCGACTTTCGAAAGAAAAGTTTTTTTTGTAGGTTATTTTGAACTTTTTTGTGGGAAGTCGGTTACATTTTTATTTGAAAAAGTTTTTTATGAAATAAACAATATTGAATTTGATTTGAGTTACCTACTGAGAAACTGTTATAGAAAAACCCAATGGCACGTTTTCCCGATTCGAAACCAGGACCCCAAGCTCAAAAGTCGAGCTTGCGACCACGAGACCATCGGGGAAAAATAAACCACTCTAGAACCAAGTTCATTAAAATATATTGTAATCCCGGTATATTAATATTCTCCATGTTGTTGTTGCAGCAGGCTGTGCAACCGCTGGCAACCGGAAGTGTGACGTCACGGACGAATTGCACCAACCTGTGCAAATACATCATGGCGGCGGGATTCTGAAGTTAAAATTAAAATTGTGATTGTTTATTTTTTGGAAGCTTTGTTTTGTGAAAGTTGGCAACGTCGCAAATTGCTGTCAAATATTTCACTACAAAAGTAATCAGTCCTTTCCAATTTGAAGTGTTCATATTGTGTTACCGGGGTCGCGGGACTGTCTCCGGGGTCGCGGGACTGTCTCATCAGGTAACCGTGACCCTGGAACGTAAAGGGCTATTGAAGGACCACCGTGGATTTTAGTCTCAGGACTGAGACTGTGGACTGAGGACTCATATGATGATTTAAGGATGATAAAAAATCTATTATGTTAATGAAAGTATATTGTCATTACTACAGACCGGATTATACGTAACTTCTAATAGGCGAAATATGTATGTAAATATGCAACATAAATGGCTGAAATATTCAACCAAGTCGCTAAAACGTGCACTATAAAATTTTCACAGTCCTACAAAAGGAGAATGAGCGTTCATGGTTTCGCTTTTTGAAGCGTATGGTCACTTAAGCAAATCTATAAATAATGTTATTATTTTTTATTTGTTTTAGCATAAATTCACTTAAAACATTTGTGGGGTTTTTATTTTCAATATTATTAGTAATTACTGTTATATTTTTGTTCCGGTATAGTGAAGGGCTACGTTACCAGAATCGATCGATTAAACAAAGAACAAAATCGTAAAACAATTAAAAAATCTACTAGTTTCCTTAAAAGCCATTATTATTGCTTTTCTATAAACTCTAATATGATTTATTTTATGATAACACATATTGAGGTATTGGTATAATAAATGTAAAGATATAATCGATTATGTTAAGATGTCGTAATTGACTGATGTGTCACAACACTATTCCATGAAATGTCATTTGTCAAAGTCAAACCAGTCAAACTCATGATTTTCGTGTTTGTTTGGTTTTGATTTCTTTATTACCGGCGAACTACTATTTCTTGCTTTTCTCTGCTAGTAAACTTATATTCGTGTCGAGTAGAGTTTTAGGATACCTCCACGTTGATATACATCAAGCAATTGGACTCTTTTTGCAGTGCGCTGTTATAGTGAATTTATACGTCTACGTTGATTTCTACTGGATACTGTGTCGTGCTGTGTGAACTGTGTTTTATTATTATCGCATCCACTGCCTAATCGCCAAATAAGAAAGGCAACGCATGCTATGGTTAATCTTTTAATTACATGTTGCATTGTTTTGATGCCTAATAATATAACCTCAAACAAAATCCTGAGTAATGTTTTTTGGAAAACCCCTCAAAATATCAATCTGTACTTAACTTTGCTTTCATGTATGTCAATAACCCTTACTTGTGTCCAATTTTCACTACTATAAGTGTCAAAAAGGAGCGCAACCAAGTGCCATAGTCGGCTGCTCATTCTCCTTTTACATTACAAATAGTGACTATTATTGCGTCTTTTGTTGTATTTATTTTCATGGATTAACTGATATTAAAATCAGAAAATGTTCTACCATAAAAAGTAACTAATAATAATAATATAATATTAATAATATTCCACAACTATCACACAACGCCATCTAGTCCCAAGCTAAGCAGAGCTTGTGTTATGGGTACTAGACAACTGATAAACATACTTATATATTTCTAAATACATACATATTATAGATAAATTACACCCAGACACAGAACAAATGATCGTGCTCATCACACAAACATTTGTCCTGGGTGGGAATCGAACCCACGACCTCCGGCATAGCAGTCAGGGTCACTAACCACTAGACCAACAGGCCAGTCAAAACTGTAACATAATATTTTGTTTTTCGACAACTCAATGAAACAAGTTGTAATTTCGTTCATTCATTCACATAGAATAAGTATTCTTGCTAGCCCACCGGATTAGCAAGCTGAAGTGGCAATGGGCAGGCCATATTGCTCGTAGAGCAGATGGCCGATGGGGTCGAAAAGTGCTAGAGTGCCGCGGACTAGCAAGCGCAGCGTAGGACGTCTACCAACGAGATGGACAGACGACCTTATAAAGGTCGCCGGAAGACGTTGGATGCAGGTCGCTTCCAACCGGTATATATGGAGATCTAAAGGGGAGGCCTATGTTCAGCAGTGGACGTCCTATGGCTGAGATGATGATGATGATGATGAAGCATTCTTGCTTATGTTTCATTTTTTTTTAAGAACAACGTTGCCCCACGCTAGGAATTTCTTCTTGTATCGCGGGTGCTTTTACAAACATAGAAACTAACATGCACAAACAATCAGACCCGAAACAACTACTTGTAGATCATACAAATATTTGCTCCGTGCGGGGTTCGAACCCGCAACACGCTGCACAGCACAGCATTCGATTGCTCAGTCACAGCGCCAACCTTGTCGTCAATATTCTGACGTCGTAAATGAAAACCTCAGAATAATGACTTTAGTCATTATTCTGAGATGAAAACACAGTAACTTAAATGACTGTGAGCATTCTAACGAGCGTTCTGGCGGGGTTTTTGCCGAACCGACTGTCAAGTCTGACATCTCCATGAAGAAAAAAATTTTGACTACCATCGACTAGGCGTTCGCTAGAAAGATCGTGAGAATGTTTATAGCGATGTTTGGTTCTGTTTGTTATTCAGTTCGACAAAATTAAAAACGGCGAATGCTCGATGTTCTGTTACAAGTGAATGCACGTGAATGCTCAAGTCTATCAGCACCTCTATAAATAATAAATATCACTAAGCCGTCAATGATAAATAAACATGCAATGAATAAAGAATCATCATCATTAACTTCCTGCCTTCACAGTAGCTTTCACAGTATCATTTACTCCTATGTATACTGCAATGAATATAGAATGGATAAAGCATGATGCAATACGTCACCATTTTAAAACTTTACCTGATATAACACTCCATAAAACAGGTGTTTCCCTCATATCAAGATAAACAGATAAGATTAAATATATGAATAGCAATGCAAAACAAACAATAGAAGAAAACATAACATTACATCATGCTGGCATTTCTTAGATTTATTATAGGTACCTATATATAAACAGTATATTGTATTTAGAATACTAAATAATAACTTTTTAACAAAAAAATCAAACCGACGAAAGATTGAACTGAAAAGCTAAAAATAAATTTTGAGGCGGCGCCAAACAAACATACAAACATGTACCTAAATTAATTATTTGAAGCGAAGCATAATTTTATTGTAGCTAGGTTGCTTTTCGTTGATTGTTTCTTTGGCGCCGCCTCAAAATTTATTTTTAGCTTTTCAGTTCAATCTTTCGTCGGTTTGATTTTTTTGTTAAAAAGTTATTATTTTTAGCTTTTTAGTTGTATACCATGATTAGAGTGTTTAACACATGGAAAAACCCGTCTTCCCTTTTGTCATTGTCAACGTAACCGTCACAGTAATTAGTATTAACTGTTGAGGACCTGTAACTTGCAACTAAAAACTCCACTCTCAGACTGTCAACGACTGTCAAATCCCAACTATGTTTAAAGTTCTTATCATGATGAATGAAATGAGCCCAAATACGATATAGGTGCTGTTAACTGTTGAGGACCTCTTGCCCCTGCTTTCCGTCACCATCCTCAGACCCTCGATGACAATGATACCTCAGCTGGGTCTAAAGTTCTCATCAAGCTGAGTGAAATGAGTCCAAACACGATATAGCTGTTGTTAACTGTTGAGGAACTCTTGGGACTGACTTCACAACATAACAGGGATCTGGAGTTGATCTGATGATGGTGACACCATCATGTTATCTTCTCCACATCTCTGCTATATAGTAATGTCCTCAGAACTACATATGTTAACTTTATTTCAAACGAATCGGTTCACAACTGAAAATTCTGTAGGAAAGTTGACAATCAATTCCTTTTTTTCTACCCTTAGAGGCCGATTTTAGTTTTGAAATTAAAATGGGACCAACTTTGAGATATACTCTTTCCAACAAAAAAAGAATTTTTGAAATCGGACCACGCTGGGAAAAGTTATGCGTGGTCATACATAAAAAAAATAAATAAAAAAAAAAAAAAATATACATGTCGAATTGAGAACCTCCTCCTTTTTTTTTTCGTCGGTTAAAAATAAGGCACGGTTGGTGCAGTGGTTGAATGATCGACTACTGCGCAGAAGTCGCGGGTTCGGTCCCCGCAACAAACTTGTGTGATCTGCAAGTAGTTGTCCGGGTCCGCAGTGGAAGGGCCCCATGGCAACGGACGTCGTAAGGCGATCTCCGGCCCCGTAGGCGCGGGCATGCGTGCGGCGAGTAATAGGCAACTCGCCGCTCGACTATGGACCATGCCCGGGTCGATGGCGCGTTGTGTTCCACGCGCGCCTTAAAGAGCGTCAGCAAGATGACGGGGCCCTCTAGAGCGCCAAAGCCTGCGGGGTTCGCGGGACTTATTTCATTACCGTGACCCTGGAACGTAAAGGGCTAATGAAGGACACCGTGGATTTTAGTCAGTACAAGTCTGACAGTCCCTCCCGTCCTGTCCTGGGTGGGAGGACTCATTTGATGATTTTACCACGCTAAAAAAAAAGAAAAAGTAGTTGTCCGGGTCTGGGTGTTTGTGTAAGTGAGTTTTCTTTATTTGTAAATGCACCCACGATACAAGAGAAATTAATATCGTTAAAAAAAAAACAAACGATCATCTACACTAACATTATAAAGAGGAATTTGTTTGTAATGGAGAAACTCAAACACTACTAAACCAATTTAAAAAATTCTTTCACCATTAGAAAGCTACATTATCTGCGAGTAACATAGGCTATACAGTGTGTAAGAGACATCGACGCACAAACGGATACCATGTGGGTCCAGGACATGATTCTGGACCCCCCGTGTTGGAATTTTTCGTCGGTTTTTCCTATTTTTTTATGTTTGTTTTTTTTTTAATAGTGAGCCGCGCTTAAATTACTACAGGTACTGTGGTACTGGACACAGTATTTAGGTACCTATACGATGACCTTTCATTATAAACATCTAAGAAGACACCATTTCTAGTTTTATTTGCATTGCTACTTTTAGTGAAAGTAGTGAATTAATTACTTTTTTATTAAAAATCTCATTGGATTAGGTAAGAATAACGAATATGAACAGTCTAAAGTAAAATGAACTCCAAAAAATTTTTTATTTTTTTTTGAAATTTCGGCAAAATCAACCAATGATGATGATGATGTCGTCTAATAATATCACACCTGTTTTACAAAGATACTCTTTATGGCTATCTGATAAACAAGTTATGATGTAATACCGAACATTATAACATCAAAGACGTATACTGACCTTGACCGTGTGAGTCATCGGCCATTACTACGACGACGTCAGTATGAAAATAGTCTGTTAACGTGTGTTTAGAATTAAACAATAGTCAGTTGGCTTGTAGATTTAAAGCAAAGCGGTAAAAAATATTGTAAATATTTAGATTTAATTAATTTTATTTGTAGCGAGCAGTGGTCGCCCAGTGGTATCGGCCTCGACTTACGAGTTGTAGGTCGTGGGTTCGAACCCAGTCAGACGCATTACTTTGTGTAATTTATTTCAATACTACTGCTCTCAAAACGGTGAAGAAAAACATCGTGAGGAAACCGGCATGTCCTAGAACCAAAAATTCGAAGACATGTGACATCTACCAATCCGCACTGGGCCCGCGTGGTAGATTACGGCCTGCTCCTTCTCACAGAGAGGAGGCATGTGTCCTAGCAGTGGGAACTTTTAAAGGCTGATGATGATGATGATGATGAATTAATTTTATTGTACAATTTTACAAAAAACGTTGAAATGTGCTTTTAAAATGTTGTCGTTATCGCATTTCTTCCCCAATTGGAGTGAACCTACCCAAATATCGCCACAAACTAATCTTGCGATGTCCACACTAGCTTTTTTAGGACCTCCATTCCTGGGGTTTTCACACTTTAAACACCAGTTTAACGCTTTAGTAAAGACATCACAAGCACTCTACATAATCATATACGCTTTACCCCTGCTACCCAAAAAAAGAATGAACATTTTTTAAGGTTCTGGCGATTCCCGAAATAAAAGCAAAACAAACAAATTACATCATACAAACGTTCGCATCGCAAACAGGAATTTCATCAGCATTTCAATGCAGCCATACTTGTAATCTATAAAAAAGTTACGTCACTATCAGTACAATATAAACTCACGCGATTCGATACGATCGACATTCAAGTGAACTCATTCAAAGCGAGAACATCACTACTCAATCCAGAACATCTTCCGTGCAATCAAGTATTGAACCAGACATTATTGTGACTACAAATATTGTGCATTAAAGTGAAAAGTAAAGAAAACCATAATCATGCAAGGACAGGAGTTCGATATGTGTGACTTGCCCTTCGACGGGTACAACGCCCCCGAAAGAAAATATAGACCATGGGGCTGTCCCCTAATGAGGCACCATGACGGAAAACCAGGCTTCGGGCCTTTCGGAAGACCTGGATTTGATCAAGGCCCTGGAAATCCTGGCTTCTACGGGCCAGACCATCACAGATTCGGACCTCCCGAAGATAGTCAGCGAAGACCTCGATGTGGACGCTGGGGACCTCCTAAACGCGATGGTGACGAATTACCAGGCGGTGTCCTGTTCCATGGACCTCCCGGCTTCAGAACTGGTCACGATGGCAGACCTCACGAGTTCCATGGATATGGACCTGGCAGCAACAACTTCGGACCTCCAGGCTGGTGGTTTGGACGACGTGGTGCATCTGAGTCTACTGAACGTCCTTCGGGTGGTCCTTGGGGAGGATCTGATCGTAGACCCTGAAGAACTACAATTGTACAATTTGTTTGAAGTGATGACGTAGATGAATTGTAAAAAGTTTATCTCAAGTGAAGAACACTTTTACAGCGAGTGTATAATAAGTGATAATAACAATGTGATTTTATGTATAAGTATGTCTTTGTACCTGTGTGATAAGTTTGTTAATACGACTTTTTGAATAAGGTACTGTTTTATAAGTTTGTGTAAAACTGTTTTTATTTTAAAAGCGTTTAAAACATACAACTTTTGTATTATGACGATATCATACTAATGTTTTAGTTCTTAAAGATATAAATTGTAAGTTTAGTTAAGGAAAATGCATTTAAAAGGCATTTTCGAATTATCTACATGATATTTATTGTTTACCTGCCTAATATACATAAGAATAAATTCCTAAGATATAAAATACAACGAATATTTTTATTAGTCCCAAAAATAATGAGTGTCATCATCTGCCCAGCTTTTTATCAACTATATTGGGCGCATCATCCAGTAGAAAACGATCCAGATGAATAATAGTATTTTACATGAAGCGATTGTCTATCTGACCTCCGCAACACAGTAACTGGGTAATACGAAACCCCCTTGCTAAAGACTGGTCTAAAAAACTATAAATCACAACCAAGACCAGCGGTTTTACGTGTTTTTAAAGGCATGGATGAAACTGGCTATGATAAATGGTCATCCAACCCTTTGTAAGCGCGGCTTGATCTTGAAGATCAACCTATGCGGCTGTCACACCAGAGGGGAGAAAGAAAGAAACAGTTATTTTTCGCAATTTAATACAAGGCTGTATTTATTACTTACTAGCTGACCGGGCAAACTTCGTACCGCCTCACCTTTTAAACCTTCCCTGGACTTCCAGAAGTAATTCAAGACCAAAATTAGCCAAATCGGTCCAGCCGTTCTCGAGTTTTAGCGAGACTAACGAACAGCAATTGATTTTAATATATAAGAAGATTTTACAAACAAAAGAATTACGACCAAATAAGAACAAGGATGGAAGATCAAGGTTGTGACCGATCCAAATGTAAATCATGAAACAAGTAATAAGTGGTGTTAATTCTTAAAAAAAGTGGTGCTCAATATAGGTCCCTTTCTCTTTTTATAGTTTATATCATCTACCTACCACATTTCAAAAATCAACCTGAAATGGTGTTGTTTGCTGACGATACTTCATTGATATTTAAGATAAATAGACGTGCTACACACCTTGACGACGTAAATAGCGCTCTACTGTAGGTGCACAAGTGATTCACCGCTAATAATTTAGTATTAAATGAGAAGAAAACTAAGTGCATAAGATTTTCTCTACCGAATGTCAAAAGTAATGAAAGCGACATTGTATTTTATCAAGAGAAACTAGAATTCGTCCATAAAACGGTTTTCTTAGAAATCACGCTCGATTCAAGGCTACAATGGAGTCCTCATTTAACATCTCTTGCAGGGCGGCTGAGTTCAGCAGCATACGCTGTTAGAAAATCCGCCAACTTACTGATATAGATACCGCGAGACTAGTCTATTTTAGTTATTTTCCATTATTTTTTGAGTCCATATTAATTCTGCAGAAAAGAGCCATCAGAGCCATGTATAATCCATGTAGGCATGATTCTCTCGGGGAATTGTTTAAGGACAACATCATGTCAGTACAACCTCGTCAATACATTATATGAAAACATCATGTACCTACGTTAGAAAAAAATCAGAGGTGACAGACACAAATAGAATACTAGAAAAAGGGACTAATTAGTTCAGCCAGGTTTCAGGCTAGCTAAAGTTGACACATCTTTTATGGAGATTGTTTGGATTAAGAAACGAATTTTTAAAACAATCAATATTTAGAACGTCTAAGAATAGAATTAAGATCACTTTAAATACATCTATGACTTAAGTCATTACTTCTTTCTATGCTCTTTAAAGTGTTTCCTCTTAAGTCATTACTTCTTTATATGCTCTTTTAAGTGTTTCCTCTTAAGTCATTACTTCTTTCTATGCTCTTTTAAGTGTTTCCTCTTAAGTCATTACTTCTTTCTATGCTCTTTTAAGTGTTTCCTCTTAAATGTAGATCAATCGATAACAGGATCAATAAATTGCAAGTCTAATTAGTCAGTCGGGATGTGGGCTTAAACCCAGCCAGGCGCATTACTTTGTATAATTTATTTCATCACCACTGCTCTCAAAACGGTGAAGGAACATCGTGAGGAAACCAGCATGTCCTAGAATCAAACAACATTGGGAACATTGACGTGAATTTTATGAAAAAAAAAATTAGCTTTAATTCCCCGTTCGTACACTGAAGGCACTTTTTTCATTTTCCATACATTTAACGCCATAATGCTTCAAGTACGCTGTAAGTTGAATAAGGAAATCTTGTGCTAAGGCCTGACCAAAGAATAATGATGGACAGGCAAAAAATTAAATCATGACAGATCCTAATATCGGATGTTGTAATCAAATCAATTCTTTTATTTCAACTAGGCCAATTACAGGCACTTTTGAATTGTCAAAAGACATACAATAAAACTAGTGCAAAATTAGTTATGGTGCTACAGTCCCATTCACAAGACATAAAAACTGTGAAAGTACCGTAGATGCTCATTCCAAAGCGTAGATCTCTGTGGAGAAGTACAAAGTTTACATGTAGAAGTCGCGGGCAATGGTTAAAAATTGTAAAAACAAAGTAGTTCCATTTAAATAATTTATTCTTATTACAAGTATAACAAAAAAATGTTCATTAGTCTTTTGATAATATTTTATTAACCACAAAACTTTTTCTTAATAATTGATAAACAAAAAAAAACATTTCGAAAGGTTGCATCACTTAGTAGGTACTAATCTTATGTTATACATTTTTTACACAAGATATTAAAAAACATGTTCTATTATAAACATTTTTATGAAATAAAACTAATTTATTAAAACAATAAAAATTTACGATAATAAACCTTCTTGTTTTCTTCAAAATCCATTTTACACTTTGCCAGATAAGTCACCAGAGAAATCAGTTGATTACCAGAGAATATTTAGGATCTGCGCTGATCAGGTCCTCCCCAGAATCCAAACCAAGGCCGTTCTTCAGACTCAGAAGGACCACGACGTCCAAACCACCAGGGGTGAGGTCCATGTCCGTGGAATTCGTGAGGTCTGCCATCGTGACCAGGCCTGAAGCCGGGAGGTCCATGCCAGTGATGATCAGAACGTCCATTACAGTCTCGTTTTGGAGGTCCCCAGCGTCCACATCCGTGTCTTTGATGACCATCTTCCGGAGGTCCACATCTGCGATGATGTGCCCCATGATGACGATGATGACCGAAGTGTTCAGGGCCGAATTCGAACCCATGTTGGCCGAAAGGGACGTAGCCAGACTTATGTTCATGGTGCTTACTGAAAGGACAGCCCCTTGGTTTGTTTTGTCTTTCTCCTTGAGGTCCAAAGAACCCATAAAAGGGGTGGTCACGAGGGTCGAACTCTTGTCCCTTCATGATCAAGATTTTATTTATTTCCTGTACTTTAATTCACTGACTTAAAGGCCTGATTTTTCTTGATGCTTTCACTTTGAATAGGTTTACTTGAATGCTATCTAAATCCAAGGGTACTTCTATTTATATATGATAAAATGATGCAATATTTTCATTCATTTTCATGTAGGGTTTCAGTGATATGCTAAGTTACTGATTATGGATAGGTACATTTAGGTTTTAGATAAGAACTTGATGATGCAAGTTGAGTTAAGTTCAACGTAAGTGTTACCAAAAACTTATATTCAAATAAAAAGGATCCGACTTCTAAACCAAACATAAAAAAAACCGGCCAAGTGCGAGTTGGACTCGCCCATGAAGGGTTCCGTAGCAGCAAGCATAGATTAGAGATATAATTATATTGAGATTAGTAAGTAATATACACAAACAATAAAAATAACTTTGTTTTTCATAGTATTTGTATGAATGGCAAAGTTATATTTGCGGTTTTTGAAAATGTACTATATCTCAAAAACGGCTAACTGTATCTCATCCAAACCAATTTTCGTTGGTAGTTTTGGTTGAGGTCTACATTATATATTTTTTTTAGTTTTATCATTCTCTTATTTTAGAAGTTACGGGGGGGGGGACACACTTTTTACCACTTTGGAAGTGTCTCTCGCGCAAACTGTTCAGTTTAGAAAAAAATGATGTTAGTAACCTCAATATCATTTTTAAAGACCTATTCAAAGATACCCCACACGTAAGGTTTTGGTGAAAAAAATTTTTTTGAACTTCAATTCTAAGTATGGGGGGCACCCCCAAAATTTGTTTTGTTTTGATTTTTGTGTGAAAATCCTAATGCGGTTCACATAATACATCTTTTTACCAAGTTTCAACAGGATAGCTCTTATACTTTCGACAAAAAGTGGCTGTGACATACACGGACAGACAGACAGACATGACGAATCTATAAGGGTTCCGTTTTTGCCATTTGGCTACGGAACCCTAAAAAGCGTAATATTCGATGGTAAAAGTAAAAATAATAAATAAAAAATGGCAAAAAGAAGAAAAGTTTTTTTATGTAATATTTATTTTAGTTTTAATTTAGTTTGCTGTAAATATTTAGTTCATAATATTTGTAAATTTTTAGTTTTAGTGCACGTTAAAGTACATACATTTTAAAACACGTTAAAGAAATAAAAAACACGTAAAAAAGTTATTTTTATATTTAACCAATTTGTCTGAAGCGCAAAATTCATCGACGTATGCATTCCTTCTATTCTTACCATTTTATTAGTTCGAGGTCTGAAACGCAAAATTCATCGACGTATGCATACCTGCTATTCTTATCAAGGTGCTTGAACTTACTCTTTGATTGAGTCACAAATCGACTGCTACGTTGAAATGGGATAACGCGGGACATGTGTGTAGAATGCATGGGGATCGCTGGGCCAGTCACCACAAAGGGTGCCGGATGGGCATTTCTGCCATATCTCAATTATATTGAGGATAAAAAAGGAAAGAATATGTGGTATGTGATCAAATCAAATCAAATCGTTTATTTCAACTAGGCCAATTACAGGCACTTTTGAATTGTCAAAAGACATCAAATAAAACTAGTACAAAAATAGTTATGGTGCTACAGTCCCAGTCACAAGACATAAAAACTGTGAAAGTACCGTAAGTGCTCATTCCAAAGCGTAGATCTCTATGGAGAAGAATGAGCAAGAAACTCCATGGACACTCTTTTTCAATCGCCAAAATTATTACAGAACTTTTGTTACATCATTCATCATCAGATGGTACATTATGTGAGAACGATGTGGCAAGTTAATAGTGTCCATAGTAAACATAAAAAAAGACAATTCAAAAATAAAGTTAAGTATTAATAATTAAAATAGACCGTGGCAGCTAAGAGATGACCAGTCCCAACTGACAGCGCCCGTTCATGAACATGACACATATATCAGCACCATTCAGCTCAACCATTTTGAAGGGATCAACATAGCATATGGCAGGGGAACATTATAGGCTGATGATGATGACGTGATCAATAGTCATCCATTTACAGACCTTGAGAAGCGCTTCTTTACCTTGACAACTGCTCATTCAGTTCGCTTTTTATTTGTAGGTATCATCTTTTCTTTCGCTTCTATTCGTGTGATTTTGTGAAATGTAGGGGAAGTGAAACAAATTAACATTGGTAGAGATGGATGGTAGCAATTCTTGCCGAGGTCTGTTATAAGATGGGTGAGCAAAGTTAACAACTCTTGCCGAGGTGAGTACGTACTCACCTCGGCAAGTGAAATTAACTTGTTTGAGACATGTGAATTATCTACACGAATAATTCACATGTCTAAGTCAAACTAAAAGTCGAAGTCAATCTCGATGTCAAAAGTTCAAGTAGGCTTGCTTGTTGCCAAGGTGAGATGACAAATGTTAGCCATCATATGCGACTATTGTATGGGCTCGTTCAAGAACACGCCTGCTGGGGTCGCGGAACTGGCAAACGGGTAACCGTGACCCCGCCACGTAACGAGCTATTGAACTTCCGATCAACCCAAGTAGAATGGACTCATTTGATGAATATGACGGTCGATAACCAAAAATATCCGCGCGGCGCGCCCCGTGTCCTTGAACGAAGCCTATGGCTCACTCGTTTTTAGGGTTCCGTAGCCAAATGGCAAAAACGGAACCCTTATAGATTCGTCATGTCTGTCTGTCTGTCTGTCTGTCTGTCTGTCTGTCTGTCCGTGTATGTCACAGCTACTTTTTGTCGAAAGTATAAGAGCTATCCTGTTGAAACTTGGTAGAAAGATGTATTATGTGAACCGCATTAGGATTTTTACACAAAAATCAAAACAAAACAAATTTTGGGGGTGCCCCCCATACTTAGAATTGAAACTCAAAAAAAAATTTTTCACCAAACCCATACGTGTGGGGTATCTATGAATAGGTCTTTAAAAATGATATTGAGGTTACTAACAACATTTTTTTCTAAACTGAACAGCTTGCGCGACAGACACTTCCAAAGTGGTAAAAAGTGTGTCCCCCCCCCCGTAACTTCTAAAATAAGAGAATGATAAAACTAAAAAAAATATATAATGTAGACCTTAACCAAAACTACCAACGAAAATTGGTTTGGATGAGATACAGTTAGCAGTTTTTGAGATATAGTACATTTTCAAAAACCGCAAATATAACTTTGCCATTCATACAAATACTATGAAAAACAAAGTTATTTTTATTGTTTGTGTATATTACTTACTAATCTTGAGCAGTGGTGGCCTAGTGGTATTGGCCTCGACTTACGAGTAATAGGTCGTGGGTTCGAACCCAGTCAGGCGCATTACTTTGTGTAATTTATTTCAACACCACTGCTCTCAAAACGGTGAAGGAAAACATCGTGAGGAAACCGGCATGTCCTAGAACCAAAAATTCGAAGACATGTGACATCTACCAATCCGCACTGGGCCCGCGTGGTAGATTTCGGCCCACTCCCTCTCACAGAGACGAGGCCTGTGTCCCAGCAGTGGGAACATTTATAGGCTGATGATGAAACTTACTAATCTCAATATAATTATATCTCTAATCTATGCTTGCTGCTACGGAACCCTTCATGGGCGAGTCCAACTCGCACTTGGCCGGTTTTTTTTAAATAGATTTCAAATAAATGATGCAAAACATAACACGACCAACATAATTTAGCTATCAATGAAAGCACCTGTTTTGTTATCAACTAGTAGTTTGATAAGATTGGCATCAATAAGGCAAAACAAATGATTAAAGTTATCATAAAATATACAAATATTATGAACATTGTCATTTGATCTAACTGACATAATTTAATTAGGTGGTATTTTTAGCAACTCATGTATACTAATGTTTTTTTTTGCAATGAGAAAAACCTCTACAATAACTAACATAAAATTAGTTTGCAATAGAAACTCAACTTTGATACATAAGAAAAAGGGTTAAAATACAATGTCGTATTGGTTTGATCGTGACGGTATTTATAAAAGAAAATGAACTCTGTGAAGTGTGTTTAAGGTTTAAAATTCAATTCATTCTTGAGTAATACAAGAATAGTTTGTTTATAATTGCTATGACTGACAACTTCACACCTTACTAACGGTGAACGGAGCTGCTATCACGATTGTGTGACGTAAATGTAAAGTAAATACCTACTTCGATTTTCAAATTGTTAATACTCTTTTCATCTGAATATAATATTTCAATCAGCATTCAATTATATCTATGACGAAGATGAATGATGATTAGCATAGGAACATTTCCCCTTTACATGTTGATTTATCCCGGAAAACAAAACCTGTTAAACAGGATGGTACAGCTTATCAACACAACACATCCCCAACTTTACGAACTTGAATCTTTTACTTTTGTAATAAAGTTGGAAATCGATTAAATTGACATATTGGGGAAGGCTGATGTGCTGACGTTTGTAAAACTCCGCCTAAGATCTCATTTTCACCAAAAACTATTTAAATACTACCACTACTAACACAGATATAGATGTAAAAGATCATGATAAAAATAACAATATAAACGCGTCCAGCATTAACAATTTAGGACTTTCTTTAAAATTGCGCAAAATACCTCTATTTGGAAATTCCAAAAAGACTCTTTCAAAAAACCTATATCTAAACGACGATGACTGCCAAATTTTTTATCAACATTATCAGTACAATCGCACTTGTAATCAGTTGCTAACATTACATCATTATCTGCCGAATATAAGCTGAAGTATTTTGATATAACCGGCATTCGAGTGAACTCATTCAAAGCAAGCACGTGTTTTCATTCGAGAAAATCTTGTTTATCATAAGTGAATTAACTAATATATTTTTGAGACAATCTTATGTTATAGAATTTAAGTGAACAATAAAATCATGAGACCCTGTGAGAACAACTCTCCTTTCGGAGGCTATTTTGCCCCTCCATTCGCGGGAATGGGCAGACATCCTTTTGGTGGTTCTTTCCGTGGTGGTGACAATTCTGACCATTACACCCACAAGCCAAGCTTTGGACCATTCGGCTGGCACAGATTCAACCGCAGTCCTGAAAGACATTGTCGTCGAGAACCTGAGCATCCCAGATGGAGACGATTCGAGCAAGCCCACAGTGGATACGCTCGCCGTGAATCTTCTGGATGCAACTGCTGTAGACCTTATAGCCGTGGATGTAGACAAGAACGTGAATGTCATAGCCCAGGAATGAACAGACATCACCCTTGGTTTGGATGTAGCACCGATCAACATTGCTGTGAAAGACGTGACCAAGCTCAATGTTGCGAAAGTTCCTGTCGACGAAGATGTGAAAGACCCAGTCAAAGGTCTGAATGCGGTCGCCATGCTTCATGCTGTGATCAAAGAAGACAATGTCACGACAGTCACTGCGAAGGACATTCAAGGAAAGCTTGCTATGAAAATTGTTGCAAACCTGAATCTTGCTGTGGTGGAAATAAAGAAGAAAATGAACAAAACCATGATGACAATGTAGATAGGAAGGATGATGAACCGGCCAGTGAGAGGGACAACAAGATTCAGCTGGTGATTCTTTGGCTGCTCAGAGAACTTTTTTGGAAAACGATAAAAAGTCGCCAAATATCTGACACTAACATGTAGGTAATATGTTCGCTTAGTATAATTTATTATTTAGACGTATTAACTGTGTGAGTTAAATGTGATTCATATTTTTTATTTCATTTAGTTTTCCACATTGACTTTGGTCATTTTCAGATTTAGTCTGTTTCGTATTTATGAGTTCATTTGTCTTGTTTTGTTATAAAATAGCCTCATTACTTCTTTTACCGTAATTGTTTAACCGTAATTAAGTTTATTCTTTCGTTCAGAATCAAAGTTAAAATAGTGTGTTCTTTCTTAATGAAGAAATCTGGAATAATCTTGAAGACTTTTCTTTCTTTATTTTTGTATTTAAAATTGTTTTTTTTGTCGGACCTTTAAACAATTATTAAAATTTTAGGAAATTTCTTTCTTTTAACCGTTATATCTTTAAAAAATGCTGGCTGTCCATTGAATAGTTTAACATTTTTTTTTCTCGTGAGGATTTTTAATAACCAGAATCATCAAAGCCTTGAACAGATTTTTCTTATTTGTTCAACAGGGAAATTATCATAACGAGCACAACAGCGCTGCAAAGATTTTTGGGATGGGACTTCGACAAGTAGATACGAAGAAAACTGAACCTAAAACTGAGCAGGACAAAGTTCAATTTTGGATTGAAACATGCTGACCTGAAAATTAACATGTGGACGAAAATGACTTTGTTTAAATGATCTAGTCAGGACTTGGTGAGGGCTTGAAGACAAAATGAAGAAGCAAGACCATTGTTACTAAGAAAGGTGAAATTGGAGCCAAAGCAAGTTTGCTTCCATGTCTTGGTACGACTAGTTGTCAGAACTTTAACGGGGTTGTACAATTAAGTTATTGTAATTTATTCTTAGTATTATTGTTTAAATAATAATATTTAAGTGATGCATAATGAGGCCTATATTAGTGTGTAATATAAGATTCCCATAATTAAAAATAGACCCTTTTAAACAATAGACATTTAGTTTTTTATATCGTTTTTACGTAATAATATAAGTTTTCTATGGATTGTATGTACGACAAAATGAGTAGAAATTTTGTTACTCAAAAGAACCACTTATAACCAACTAGGAAAACAAAGGACTATTATGAAAGCAGTACTAACTGCCATTATACTAATTAAACAAGTTACTAATTGGGAGAACAATACATTCTGACAGCAGAAAATAAACTTAATTAATATACGCCTTTATTGCAACGCAGTTCAGAATTTTTGTTTTATTTATGCCTTTTTTTCTTTGAAGGCATTGAATTTTGACAATATAGAATATTATAGGGGAGTGTATAAGACGGGGACACGAGGTATGATGGGAAATCACACACATAAGGCAAACTTAACACAAAACTAACGTAGCACAAGTGCCAACAGGACGCCATTTGCGTCTGGCCGCTTGCAAATGACGTCCTGATGGCGCTTGCTCTACGTTAGTGTTGTGTTAAGTATGCCTAAAGAGTGTATGTCCCCATTATACCTCGCGATTATTAACGTCCCCGTCTTATACACTGTTCCCCTACAGGGTTATATTATACAGGGTTCGCGGGACTGTCTCATCACGTAACGGTGACCCAGGAACGTAAAGAGCCACTGAAGATCCTTCAGACTCAATTGATATTTTACCATAATAAAAAAGGCTACAAAGAAATAGAAACTAATTTTACAATGTATTCAGTCGAATTGATATTAAGTAAAGCAAGGATGAAGCTAGAAAGAAAGTTTCTACTGAAATGTAACCACTAAAGAAGTTAAGGAAAAAGACATGCTGCACCGACCTCAAATTAATTGAGATCAGAGCAGAATAAAAACTTTTTCAAAAAAAAAATGTAACCGCCTTCAAAAACAACTATAAAAAACGGTAAAATAACCTACAAAATAACTTTTCTTTCGGAAGTCGGTGTCTTTGTTTTCTTTATTTCATTGTCTTTTTTGCCACCGACTTCCGAAAGAAAAGTTATTTTGTAGGTTATTTTACCGTTTTTTATGGTTGTTTTTGAAGGCGGTTACATTTGTTTTTGAAAAAGTTTTTATTTTACTCTTTTTAATTTAAATATTCAACCCAAATTCTTGTCAAATACAACATGTGCAATAGAATTTTGTAATCCATAACACCGGTAATAACATCGCTCATGTACACAATAAGCTAATAAAATTCCCTATCTCAAAAACTACTGAACCGATTTTGATGAATCTTGCAATATTCCCTAAGTTAAATGATACCTAGTACAACAAAAAAAGAATTACTTAAATCGGACTTGTAGTTCCAGAGATATGCGAACTCAAACTAAATCAGTCGATGCCTACTCCTTACTATTAAGGAGTTCTACCTTCCATCATCAGCTCAGCTACATGAAATTATGATTACCATACGCAAGTACTTAAATTACTTCATAAAATTTGCGAAAAACGGTGTGTTGGCGTATAAAATTCGAGGGTTGCCCTCGATTTCTCCAGGATCCAATCATCAGATCCCAACTTGGTGACTATGGAACCACCTCAGAAGAACCTCCTTTCGAACAAAAAAAGAATTTTAAAAATCGGTCCACAATTGGCGGAGTAATCGCGTAACAAATATACAAAAAAAAAAAACATACCGTCGAATTGATAACCTCCTCCTTTTTGAAGTCGGTTAAAAATGATGATGGTCTAGTCCGTTTTTTTTATTTCATCCCTTGTCCAGAAAAACAACAGCTTAAATAGAACAAGTGACATCTGTGCCGTAAAAGCAGAACCAAGCCAATCCTGCATCGGTCAGCTTAGAACATAACATAAATTCCAACATTGGCGGTTAAGCCGAAAGATCGCTAGACCCGACATAAACCCGTCTGGTCGGAGTTTTAATAGATTCTTAACCTGGAGTATGGGAACACCCTGTTCTCATACCACTTAAAATCCGGATTCCTTAAAGAAACTTGTCCAGTATGATGGTCCAGAGATATAGCGCTTTTTGAATTATTTTACCATTTTGAGTCCTAGCACGACTTTTCAAGTTTTTGTGACGTAAAGTGAACCGGAACTTTGACGTCAAATTGATAGAAAAAAAGTTTTTCGTACACTAGAGGCGTTTTTTCTCCATTTCCCATACAATAAACGCAGTAAATACTTCGAGTATGCTAAATAAAATACAGAATACAGAACTCTTGTGATAAGGCCTCTAGTTGATTCCTACGATGTTCTAGCCGTGGCATGCTCTACTGCCACACAAGACGTCGCCATCGTCGGCGCGGATGGTATCCATTTGAAGGCTACAGGTTAACCATGCCATAACTTCCATTCTTTTCATTACGCAGTTTTCTCCGGTTAATCTCTTATACGAACAAAAGTGTCTAAGTGCATGTGTATACATTGGCCTTCTTGAGAGCGATTAGCCACGGCTTAATGAACAATGTTGAGTATACTTACCAGCTAGAAAAATTCAAGCAAAATAAATTAAGAGACATAAGTTCTACAGATAATAAGCCTTTATTTTAAATTTATATTAATTTTATAGAACACACAGCCTTTTCATAAATCACTTACTAAGAATTAAATACAGTAACTTCAGTATTAAATCCATGATAATCATCAACACTTAAAAATCTGACAATAGTCTTACATTATCAAATTACCCAGTAACTGGGATGTAGAAAACTATTAAGAAGTAATAATATCAGTATTCAGAAGCGTCTAGTAAGACTGGAAGCCGATCTCATCGTAGTTGATAAAAACCTGGCAGATATTGAACTTCAAGTACACAACCCTGCTTCCACTTCAGTCACAATGTTCTTACTCCTTCATTTTAACTTCTTCAAGTCCATTGCACCAAGCTCTGACTCGATCCTTTAAACAATCATAACCTTCATTTTCATCTACATGTTAATTTTCAGGTCAGCATGTTTCAATTCTAAGTTGAACTTTGTCCTGATCAGATTTAGGTCCAGTATTCTTCGTGTCTACTTTTCACCTGTGTCTAGTCCTACTGATCTTTGCAGGGCTGGTGTACTTGTTATGATAACGTCCCTGTCGAACAAATAAGAAAAATCTGTTCAAGGATTTGAAGGACTGGTTACTGAAGTTCTTCATTTGGGAAAATGTTTAATTTATTAGGCCGCCACCATTTTATTTAAGTTTATATGCGAATAGTAAAGTCTACTGAATTGCTTTTTAAGATTAGACAATGAAATAATTGAAATGATGGTATCGTGTTTGTGTTTTCTAATGTATTTGTTAATAATGAAATAAATACACCTCTAAGAACTCACACGTTAATGAGGTACATAAATTCTTCATTGCGACTACACACACAATTATAAAATTTATTCTTCAGTAAAGAATAAACCAAAATAGTATACTTAATGAAAATTTAAAGAAGATTTAAATCACAGTAATAAAGAAAAGGATGAAAACAAACTTAACTAATAAGAAACAACTTCTGCCATCCACAAATTAAACATTAAAAAATAATAAAAAAGTTGCACTTGCGTTAACAGACTAAAACGATCTAGAATGTGAAAATGAGAGTCGAAGTGAGACAGAAAATGAAATTAAAAACCGAACTAATCTCATGAATTTTGTGGAAATAAATCTGAGTGCGTGTTTTTGAACAACTGAACATAATTATTATGCAGTACCTACATATTAGAATCAGTAATGTGGCGACCTTTAATAGTTTTCCACAATAGTTCCCTGAGTAACCACAGAACCACCAGCCGTATCTTGTTATCCCTCTCACTGGCTGGTTCATCATCCATCCTGTCTAAATTATCAAAACAGTCACAATCCTCCTTATTCCCACCGCAGCAGTGTTCAAATTGTCAGCAATTGTCGCAGTGAGCGTTTCTTGAACGTCCTTCGCAGTGATATTCATGGCATTGTCTTCTTTGGTCACAGCATGGAGCATGACAACAGCAATTAGATCCTTCACATCGTCGTCGACAGGAACAATCGCAGCATCGAGATTGGTCACGTTTTCCACAGCAATGTTGATCAGCTTTACGTCCAAACCAAGGATGAGGTCTGTTCGTTGCTGGGCTGTGGCATCTACGTTCATGTCTACATCCCCGGCAATGAGGTCCACAGCAGTTGCATTCAGAAGGTCCTCGGCGACTAAAACCTCTGAAGCCTCCCCAAGGCCCCCATCTTGGCTGCTCAGGTTCACGGTGACAATGTCTTTCAGGACTGCGGCCGAATCCGAACCAGCCGAATGGACCAAAGCTTGGCTTAGACCAGTGATGATCAGGAGAGTCACCACCATGGATAGGACATCCAAAGGGTGGTCTGCCCATTCCTGCGAATGGAGGGGCAAAATAACCACCAAAAGGGGCGTTGTTATCACAGGGTCCCATGATTTGATTATACAAGGTTGTCTCAATTATAACATAGTAGTAAATTCACTTATGGTACACAATGAAAATATGTGCTTGCTTTGAATGAGTTTCCTCGAATGCCGGTTATATCAAAACACTCGAGCTTATAACGAACAGATAAATGATGCAATATTAACAACGGGTTGCAAGAGAAATGTACCGATATGATGATGAAATTTTAGGCAAAAAATGTTGTTTAGATTAAGTTTTCCATTTTTTTGTCTCTTAGATTTTGAAGTTTTTTTTAAGGAATCAGTTTTATTATTACAATGTGTGAGCATTCTTTTACAAAAAATAATGTGAAAAAAAAATTAAATAAAAAATATGGACTTCCACTATGGGTGGAGCGGTAGGGACTGTTTAGATATGTCTGACAAAAAACCGCCTTCTTCAGTTGTCCTTTTCGTTGCAGGGCCGCGCTAACGTAACCTAATGTCTTAAAAGACATTCATCCAAGATTAGACAGTGTTCTATTGAAGTATTTTTTTTGTACTGGAACACACATTAAAAAAGTTATTATTAATTTACGTTTTATGGAAAAACAATTGAACTGTTTTATTGTTTTATATTCTAAATCTATATTTTTTAATAAAGAATCTAAAAAGAATAAAAGATCATTATATAATCGAGTTATTTACACCTGCCGCAAAGTTAATTCGCCTCATTTCTGGAAACCTGTTATTGTGAATTTGCCACCTATCCTCATTTCAGATAATTTTTACTTAAGGCGCGGTCTTATCCCAATATTCCCAAAAATTGGTTTCTTAGGACGTCGAGTATGACGTAATGTAATAAAAATAAGTAACGCGAGAAATACAGTGAACAGAGAAGGGTATAAAGAAGAATTTAAACCGAACAGAATAATAAATAATAGTTTGATATTCCCAATAAAAAATTGGAAGTTGTAGCACAAAAATAAACTTTGACGTCGAAGATCTCTGTATTTCCAGCGATAACAACAGTTTTTTTTTAAGAATTTAGTAGGTTTTCCATTTTTTTTAAACTTTAACCAAGCCATTATTTAATTTTATGTCTATATTTTAAATTATCTAAAGAAAAGCAGTAAAATAAATGCCCATTCGCAGCTTACGTCACATTTCAACACAAATATCATTTTTCAATTTTCAATCTTATTGACGCTCCATAGTGGTGACAATAGTTTACGCGGTCATAAGCGATTAAAATCGTAGTCAGTCCGCGTCTTAAGACGTTGGTACCAACACCTTCATGATCTTGTTCTCCTAGTACCTTCTGTTCAGATTCCACATTGTGTCCTCGCTTTCTGTAGTTTATGCTGGATTTTATTATTTAATTGTTCTGCTATCCGTGCGGAAAAAAGAAATGGGTTGAATTTACGAAACAAAAACTGTGGCTAATTTACACATACTTTTTTTGGTGGCGAATTAACTTTATGGCTAAACAATAACCTATAAAATCTACCGTAACAAAAAAGATTTCGGTTTTTTAGATGTGTCGATGTCTAAGAGGTGATGACGTCAAACAGTAATGACCGTTTCAACGTTAGTAAGGTGTGAATTTGTCAGTTTCCATAAGAGAAAATTAATCTAATAGAAATGACAAACAGGACAACCTAGCAACAGCTTGTTCTTTCAACCTTATTTCAGCCACACAGTAATCGTTTTCCTCTGAAAATTGGTTACCGAACACAATTAGTATAATTGTATTATGCACCTTATGAACATTTGTTACATAGTTTAATTTCTATTCAAACTTTTATTGATGTTTTTCAAGAGTTTTTCTCGTAGTAGGTAATAATAGTTATTTATGATACTAGTGCGGTAAGTTGATTTTTACAAACGAGTAGACGAATGTAAGCCCGAGATGAAGTCGAGGGCTTACCATAGTCACGAGTTTGTAAATACCAATTTCTGCACGTGTGTCATACAATGTTTTTCAACACATTTGCGAGAAAACAGTACAATATGTAATTAAACAAACTTTATTTAGAAGTTTCTAATATGAAAATGGCGCGAATTTGCAAATGGCGCCACATGCACGTGGTGAAAAATAGAACTACATCTTTCGTCTCATTTACTCTTAAGTATTAAAATGAGACTACGTATTGAGCAAAAGCGCTTCCAAGGAGGTTCGACCAGTCAGGTTGTTTATTCTCATAATGTGAAACTCTTTGGTGGAGTTCTTATTTTTTTTAAATGGAAGTTAAAAAAAAACCAAAACGCACGGTGCTATACAAGGGGGCGTGCCGTAAAATAGGTACTTAGGTGAGAGTACCTATTTTACCGCACGTTCCGTTGTATGGTGCGTAATTTTTAACTTTCGAACAATGTATACAGGCTTCGTAAACGCATTTTTCGAGCAAATGTGTTGAAAAAAAACATTATGCCAACTACGTACATACGATGATCACGAATATGAACCATGTTCTCTTGTGATAAAGTTGAAAATCTATTGCAAAAATTTGACAAATGGTTGGTTGTCTGTACACAAAAATGATGTAATTTCAATAATATTTGAGTAATTTGTGATTACGAGTATTATACTATCTTTTGTTTTGCCTTATTGTTGTTAATCTTATCAAAGTACATATTTGATTTAGATAAGATAAGGTGCATTAATTGACAGTTTATTTGCATCATATGAACCATGATGCAAAAAACATGGTATCTCGGGGCCAAAAAAAACTTTTTTCAAAAAAAGTTAACCGTCTTCACAAACCACCATAAAAAAGAGTAAAATAACTTATCTTTTGGGAAGATGGTGGCTTTGTTATTTAATTCATTAAAAAATACAGTCAAATTAAAACCGCCTTTTTTTGAAGTCGGCTAAAAATAATAATGCGGCTGTACGCGACCTGCTTTTCCACCAGAGATGCGCTATGCTACGTTGCTGTGGATGCGTTTGGTATCCACCAATCATATTCATTGGTTTACATAGCACAGCACTGGTGGAAACGGATTCAACTAAGATGTGTTATTTATATGGAAGGATGCGTGCTATGGATGCGTGCTATGAGTCGTCTTCCCTGCTATCGATACCTCGTATAGCTCGAGCTACGCATCTTTATAGCGCAGCTACGCATCTTCGTAGCGCAGCTACGCATCTTTGTAGCGCAGCTACGCATCTTCGTAGCGCAGCTACCCATCTTCATAGCACATCTTATTCGCAAAACTACATGGCGTAGCATCAGTGGAAACGATCACACAGTTTCGTAGCTCAGCTTTTACATCCTCGCAGTAAAGCTACATAGCACATCTCTGGTGGAAAGGCACACTTAAGGTCAAGTAGCTCTTGGCAAGGTCTGTCTGTGGATGGGTGATCATGTATTTTTTTTTAATCGTGGTATAATCACTCCCATCCTAGTAGGAGTGGAAGGGACTGTCTGACTTGATTGACTAAAATCCACGGTGTGTGGTGAATTGCAAATACGGTTTTTTGTTCCTGTGGGTAATTTTCGAGAAGTAGCGGACGAACCTGCTGTAATAGCAAGTGGAATTTCATACCAAGTAATGGAGTTCTGAAAGTTTGATAGAATGTCGCTCGTAAATTACTGATAAAGGTTCATTGTAGATAAAGCCTTGCGGCATTAAATCTGCCTTATGTATCACCATTATTTATAGCGTAACGTCAAACCATTTGAATCTTTTGAATAACATTTTTATTTTATTCTCGTTCTTCATTGAACTGTGTATTTTTCTTAATTACTTGACTGTACCGATCATCAGTTGAAGCACGGACCATATCTACTTATGGGTAGGTCCAGTGCTCCACCTAGTAGGAGAAAATAGTTTGAGCACGGGTCCGCAGTCCGCACCCATATTTTGTTATTTTTATTTTATTTATTAGAATACGTACAGCCACATCACATACATTTAACATTTTTTTTTGTAATTAGGTATTTAGTTTTAGTTTAAATTTAGTATTTTGTTGTAAATATTTAGTTTTATTTATTTTTATTTTTCAGTTTTAGTAACATACTTATGTAAATAATTAATTAAGTTGGTATTAATAATGTTGTATGGATCGGAATGCTGGGCTGTGAAAAAGATGGATGAGAAACGATTGCATGTAGCGGAGATGAGGATGTTGAGATGGATGTGTGGAGTGACAAGAATGGATAAAGTAAGGAATGAGTTTATAAGGGGAAGTTTGAAAGTGGCGCCTGTTACAGAAAAAATGAAAGGGAATCGTCTATCTTGGTATGGACATGTGATGAGGAGGGATGACACCCATGTGACTAAGAAAGTGATGAGTATGAATGTTAATAATAATAATAATAAATGAAAATTAATGCACATATTGAGAGTAACTCAATAATGTCCGCCTCTCAAAATGGATGTAGGAACGGGTCCCGTGGTACTAAGGAGCTACTCCTCATTGACATGGCCATTAGCCAACAGGTTCGTCGATCCCGCAAGGATCTGTCCACATGCTGGATAGATTATAAGAAGGCCTACGACTCGGTGCCACATACATGGCTCATGAGGGTGCTGGAATTGTACAAGATAGATGCAACCCTACGCACCTTCCTTGAGTCGTGTATGGGGCAATGGAGAACAGTCCTTCGCTATCCGGGATGTCGACAGATCCAGGCGAATGATGAACCTGTATGGATCAAGCGGGGAATATTCCAGGGCGACAGTTTGAGTCCACTTTGGTTCTGCTTAGCTCTGAATCCTTTAAGCACATTGCTGGAGGATTCAGGTCTAGGCTATCGGTTGAGGAGAGGTGGTCAGGTCATATCTCACCTCTTATACATGGACGATCTGAAACTCTTTGCCCCCAACAAATTACGACTGATGGAGCTACTGAAGGTAACTGAAACTTTTAGTAGTGCCATCAGGATGGAATTTGGTGTGGACAAATGTGCAGTCATGCATGTAAAGCGAGGGGAGATTATGGAATCTGAAGGGATTCAGCTTTCAGATTCCATACACCTTAGATCACTTTCCTCATCCGAGACCTACAAGTATTTGGGTATGTCGGAAGCGTTAGGCATTAATGTACCGGACGTGAAACAATCGTTGAGGGACCGCTTCTTTGGACGCCTGAAAAAGGTTTTAAATAGCTTTCTTTCAGGCGGAAACAAGGTGCGCGCCTTCAACGGTTGGGTCATGCCGGTTTTAATGTACTCTTTCGGCATACTCAAATGGACTCAAACTGAACTCGACGCCTTGGATAGACGAGTCCGTACGCTGTTGACTGCAAATCGGATGCATCACCCACGATCATCGGTGATGAGGCTGTACATCCCGCGGAAATGCGGGGGTCGAGGCTTTTTAAATGCTAAGACCCTCCACAACCGTGAGGTGTGCAGTCTCAGAGAATATTTTTTGAAAATGGAAGTGGGTATGCACCGAGATGTGGTCTCAGTGGACAAGGGACTCACCCCGCTGTCCATGGCTAAAGAGAACTGGCACAAACCTGTGATACTCAGTACCGAAGACCGCAAGGAGGTATGGCAAAGCAAGGAGCTACACGGACGCTTTTACCGAGCCCTTCATGGGCCCGATGTAGATTTTCTAGCGTCCGTGTCCTGGCTACGTTTCGGTGACCTCTTCGGGGAAACTGAAGGTTTTGTCTGTGCGATTATGGACGAAGTTATCTTGACGAACAACTACCGGAGACATATTATAAAGGATGGGACGATTGACGTGTGTCGGGCATGCCATCGTCCAGGTGAATCCATTAGACATATTATCTCTGGTTGTTCTCGTCTTGCTAACGGCGAATACTTGCACAGGCACAACCTAGTAGCCAGAATCATCCACCAGCAACTTGCGTTGAAATACAAACTTGTGGAATCTGAGGTACCGTATTACAAGTATGTGCCCGACCCAGTTCTCGAGAAAGACCATGTCACGTTGTACTGGGATCTGCCTATCATTACTGATAGGACTATTGTCGCCAATAAGCCTGACATAGTAGTGATAGACAGATCAGCGCGCCGCGCAATGATAATCGATGTTACCATCCCACATGACGAGAACCTCGTGAAGGCTGAGAAAGATAAACAAATCAAATATATCGACCTAGCGCGCGAGGTTGTCGACATGTGGAATGTGAGCTCGGCTATCATTGTGCCGATTGTCGTTACTGCCAATGGCCTGATGGCAAAGAGCCTCGACGAACATCTTTCGAGGCTCTCATTAGGGGGTTGGATCAAGGGCCTGATTCAGAAGGCAGTGCTCCTCGATACGGCTCGCATTGTGAGGAGGTTCCTGTCTCTGGAGCCCTAACCACCGGTAGCTTGGACCCTGCTCCCACACCGGCGGAACACTATTTTTATATTTTTAAATGTTTTATATGGTTTTGTTTTTTTATGTAAAATATTTAAAAATGTAATAGTATGTAAGTAAATTGAATAAACGACATAATAATAATATTCCACAACTATCACACAACGCCATCTAGTCCCAAGCTAAGCAGAGCTTGTATTATGGGTACTAGACAACTGATAAACATACTTATATATTTCTAAATACATACATATTATAGATAAATTACACCCAGACACAGAACAAATGATCGTGCTCATCACACAAACATTTGTCCTGGGTGGGAATCGAACCCACGACCTCCGGCATAGCAGTCAGGGTCACTAACCACTAGACCAACAGGCCAGTCAACGTCAAATGTTGATGGATGGAGAGGACGAGGAAGGCCAAAGAAAAGATGGATGGATTGTCTAAGGAATTATATGAAAGAAAAAGGAGTAAATGATACTGTGACGTCTGATAGGGGAGAATGGAAGAAGAAAACGTGTTGCGCCGACCCCAAATAGAATGGGATAAGGGCAGGAAGAAGAAGGTATTAATAATGTCGTATTTTTGTAGCTTTTAATACATTTTTAACATTGAAAATAATAAAGCATTTTTAAATTTGACCTACCATATTGGGTTCGAACCCAGCCAGGAGCATTACGTTGATCTTTCTTTTTCATCGCCACTGTTGTCAAAACGGTCAAGAAAAACATCGCGAGGAAACCGGGGCGTATCCTAGCACCAAAAATTCGATGACATGTGGCATCTATCAACCCGTACTAAGCCCGTGTGCTGTATTATGGCCCACTTACATAGAGGAAGACTGTGTCCCAGCAGTGGACACATTAATAAGCTGATGATGGTGCTGACTTATTCCGGAGGGATGTTACTTCATGCAGATCATACCCTGAGCACGAGTTTTCACTCTTTTACTTTACAGCGTTTTTCCAGTATTTACAGCGTTTCTTGTATGAAAAAATGGAACAGCGCCTCTGGTGTGCGAAGTAGGAACTAATTTTTTCCTTAAAAATTGTCAATTTGAAGTTGTCAAAGTTCCAGTTTACTTTACGTCTCAAATACTGAAAACTCGTGCTCAGGGTACTGGGTACGTCTTTTATAACCTATTTAGTGTGCTCGTCTTCCCATAGCATCAAACTGCTTTATAGAAATTTATTGTTAACTAAATCAAAAAAAAAAGCTGAAATAAATAAATTAAATTGCAAAACTAATTGGTCCGTCATTTACAATTTTGAAAAATTATGGACATTCGTTTTTCTTTAGTAAAATCAATGAATATTTACAAAGCTTTAACATTTATCATTTTGTATCAAAATTTTTACGTGATCGAATCCGAAATGAGGAGATCCGTAGACGAACTAAAGTCACCGATATAGCCCACCGGATTAGCAAGCTGTAGTGGCAAAGGGCAGGCCATATTGCTCGCAGAGCAGATGGTCGATGGGGTCGAAAACTACTAGAGTGGAGACCACGGACTAGCAAGCGCAGCGTAGGACGTCCACCAACAAATTGGACAGACGACCTTATAAAGGTCGCCGGAAGACGCTGGATGCAGGTCGCTTCCAACCGGTATATGTGGAAATCTACAGGGGAGGCCTATATTCAGCAGTGGACGTCCTAAGGCTGAGATGATGATCAAAATTCAAGAGTGAGGACTCGTGACGTCAATAGCAAGTAGAAACTGTACTTGCTTGTGACGTGTTGTATCTTCGTCAATTTTGATTTACGTAACAAAAGAAAAATACGTGTCAAATATTTTTTAATAATCTGACAGAATAATTAGATTTTTTCAGTTATATACCCTATTGTATTGCCATAAAGTCTCATTTCCCATAACCAAAACCATAAATAAAGGCAGCATCACATGATCATTGATCAGCGGCAAAAGGGTGTTAGTTAGTAGCTCATTGGCGAAGCAACTACACTTTATAACGGTAACGCACAGTAACTCTACGTGTGTTTCGTGCTGATAACGAGTGTAAACATACTATTAACTGTGGCATAGGGTAGGGGGGGATGGCGAGCTTGTTGGCGAGCCAAGTTCAAACTCAAACCACAGCTGCTGATTTAAAAGTATTTGTTTTAATTTGACCAGACACTATTGAATTGTCAAAAATCATAATTATAATGAAGCTTTGTCATATCGCTTAATCATAATTATGATGCCTTGAGCCTGGGAGTGTATGTACACTCCCAGCTCAAGGTATCATAACTAAAAGTACTGTAGTTACCCTAATCACCAAATCGTAGATCTCTATCGTGAAAAATGGATACTCTTTGTTGGAATTGGGTTCAGGACACCCCTCTTTGAAGAGTGGCTGGAGAGACGTCACGGCGTCCTGACCTATCGGATGACGCAGGTCCTCACCGGACACGGAAGTTTCGGGAGGTTTCTGTGTCGGATAGGGAGAGAAGAAACGCCCGGATGTCACCACTGCGAAGATCGCCCGGAGGACACAGTAGAACATACGGTGCAGGACTGTCCCAGTTAGGCAGTGCACCGCCGTGTCCTCACGGAGACGATAGGCGGAGACCTCTCGCGCCCGTCATTGGTCGAGGCCATGCTGCGGGGCGAGACGGAGTGGGAAGCGGTCGCCTCCTTCTGCGAAGCAGTTATGCTCGGAGGCGGGCCGCGAGAGGGAGAGGACAGCGTCCTCCCTCCGCCCCGGCCACAGTGGTAGACGCCCACGGCGTCGGACGTCGCGGGACGATCTCCGGCCAACGTACGCGCGACCATGGACCATGCCCGGGTCGACGGCGCGTTGTGTTCTACGCGCGGCTCAAAGAGCTGTCAGCAATCTGAAGGGGACCCCCTCTAGAGGGCCAAAGCCTGCTGGGGTCGCGGGACTCATTCCATTACCGTGACCCTGGAACGTAAAGGGCTAATGAAGGACACCGTGGATTTTAGTCAGTACAAGTCTGACAGTCCCTCCCGCCCTGCCCTGGGTTGGAGAACTCATTTGATGATTATACAACGATAAAAAAGGCTAAGATCATCACACACCCAATAATTTTATATGAGTGTTGTTTATTTAATAGCACTGAAGGTTAGAAATAGAAAAGCATGCATGACGTCCAATATGGCGTCATCACATTTTAGATCTTATCGTGTCTGCATAGTACAAATAAAGTAGAATAAAACATTCAAGACTGTTTGCCATTCTCCAAGCCCGTGTGTCAAACTCATAACTAGCGTTCCCACACATACATATAACGGAAAATTCATTATCATAATATATTGCAAACAGCTGCGAAACGTAAGGCGAACAGATATTATATTATAGTTTTATGATATTTGATCAACGTGTCAATGGTTCCAGAGTCCGGAACTGTTTATATGAGAAAATATTCGTTCAAGTAATGTTTGAAGACTGGAGATTAGAACTGAAAATGGAGCTTTTTAAAGAGTATTAGGAAAATGCACCGCATGATACAGAGTACTGCGGGAATGTGTGTTCTTAACCTCTTCGTAGACCAGGCGAAGCAAGTCTGCGATACTTACGAACTTTGGTATCGGCGAGTAATGGGCGACTCGACATCCGATTAGGAACCATGCCCGAGTCGACGGCGCGTCGTGCTCCACAAAATGCTGTCAGCAAAATGACGGGGCCCCCTTTAGAGGGCTAAAGCCTGCCGGGGTCGCGGGACTAACGAGTAACCGTGGCCCCGGAACATAAAGGGTTATTGAAGGACACTGTGGATTTTAGTCAGTACAAGTCTAGATTATAGAATCAGGCGTTACTTTGCGGAAATCCATGACATTAAATGTCATGAAAAATATCTAGCTTTAATTCCGCTACATAAGCGGAATTAAAGCTAGATATTTTTCATAACATTCAGTACAAGTCTGACAGTCCCTCCCGCCCTGCCCTGGGTCTCATTCGATAATTTAACCAGGTAAAAAAACAGATTTTGGCCACAACCTAACACGAAAAAGTAGTTATTGCGTGACATAGTAACAAACATGCTGCTGGATTACTTTCGAAGTAATAGCCAAAATTATCATCGAGGCACAACCAAACCACAGTATTACCGAACATACATCGAATATTAGTTTTGATCAATACCCCATTACCCCACAGTTCACGCTCCAAATGTGTGTGAACTTCAACTAAATCACTTACAAGTCGTATTCACTTAGTTCATGTGTAGCTTAGTGTTAACCGTTCGTAAGCCGTGTAGATGCCAGATAAGCCGCGTTAGGGTTAATATATCCTATCTGCTTTTGATTTGTGCGGTAGTATCTGCTAGGCTGCGGAGTTCTCCCAATTAAGATTTGGGGTGGGGTTTTGATTACACGAGCGAGTCGAAGATAATAATATATTTGTGAATAGGTTTTGCCAGCAGCTTTACTCGTTACACGGTTTGGCTATTATAGTCTATGTTACTTATAGTCTATGTTAATGCTATGTTAGGGCGAAGCAATGAAGACAAAATAGCTCACAAATTATTTGATTTTTTTTAAATAACTTTGTATATTTACATGGTAAATTGTCTACAAATGCGTGTAAAGGCTACTACACACATGCCGGCGGCAATACAAGCTGCCGGCATAAGCCGCCAAGCATCATTCCGGTTGTGACAGTCACATATAACGCCGCTTGAATGCCAAGAACGAACTGACGCAAGCCGCGTAACCCGCCGGCACACCCCGGCGGCCATGCCGGCGGCTCCCTTGTGTTGCAAAGCCGGCGGCTTTGAATGCCGCCGGGCGCACTGCGGCTTGGCAGGCGGCCCTGCCGCCCCCCGGCACTGTGCGTAGGAGCCTTAAGGGCAATGATAGAATAGGTAATTATAAAAAGAAAAGTGTTTTTACGTGTATATACGTAAACTCATTTTTTTTTTGTTAAAAAAAGATCAGTATTAAAATAGCATAAAAGCTATTTAAGTTTAAATGCTGTTTCAATTTCATGTAGGTAAAGAAAATACGTATCTTAAACACTTCAAGAACAAAGAAGAACCAAATTAAAATTCTATTGACGTCTACTGCATCTCGTAAAATATACAAAAAGGGATAGAATAATGAAACGTACCTTTTTTAAAATAACTAGACACCCAATAGACAGCCTTTGTGATAAAGAAATGAACTACGCTACACTAAAAGGCCAATACCAGTACCCCTAGCACGAATATTTGAAGGTTTCCTCTCGCCACCGTATCGTACCGTCGATACAATAACGGCATACAACGAAAGTCGGAAGCACGAAGCACTTTCGAATTAGTACCGAGGGCGCGATACGAAAACGTTGGTGACGTCATACTAACGTAAATAAGGATGAATGTTTCGTTCAGAAACTGGATTTTTGTTAGAAAATTAGTGATTTTAGGGCATTTAAAATTGTAATACTGTTCAATTTATGACGCAATACAAAGGAACTGCAGAAACAGTTAATATCCCGTTAGATAATAATTAAAATAATTACTAAAACGTTGTGTTTGATTTGACTGCGTTCCTAAACGAACGTCTGTCATACTGGCACAAATAAAAAGCCATGAAAAAAATTTGATTTAGAAAAAAAGCTTGTGTCATACCTAATGTCTATATTGTCAAATCTGTCCGCTGTCAAGAGGTTTCAAATCAATATTCAATGATTTTGTTGTTACAGTTCGTTATTTTTCTGTAAGCTATTCCAGTAAACTGAGATAACTAAACGGAAGTATTCGTACTGGAGTAAATAAGTAATTGACACCCTGATCAAGAAGGTCTGTTAACCGGTTGAACAGAAGGATCCCCCACGATATTCAATGATGAGACGAGGCTCTCGTTTGGAAATTCGGCGAAGAGCTTGAATGAGAAGACAGTACTTCTCCATAAGGCTTGCATTATGAAGAAATTCCTATCTTTGAGGTCCTAAATAACTAACTAATACATTGAACTGTGGTCCATAATAAAATGTTTATTTTGTATTTTTAAGTGTGAATGTTTTAAATCCATAGTAGTCAATTCAAATATGAGTTTGTTTGTTCTTTCACGTTATATTGCTAGACCGATATTGAATAACACAGAGTACCTTAGTGCGGCCATGAGACGATAATAGGCTAAGGAGCATATTTTGTCATGGTATTTAATGAAAAATGTATTGTAAAAATAAAGAAAAACTTTATGAATGTTCTGTGTTTGATGATTTTATTTATTTTATTAATAATGACAATAATATCAATCAATGAATCGAGCAATGATTGAGAAGCAACATGATAGGTACGGTTGCTAAAAGATCTATGTAATCCTGTCATGTCAAGTGCTTATTTTTTGTGAATTATGGCAGCATAAATAGAAAAATATCATATTATTATAATAAATATTGGAGCACACATTCTTCTTCTTCTTCTTCAACCTTTAGTCACCCAATGCTGAGTGTAGGTCTCTTCCAAATCTTTCCACTGCTGGCGGTTTTGTGTTATGGCTATCCAGTTTCTTCCGGCCACTTTAACAAGATCGTCTGTCAACCTAGTCGGTTGTCTCCCTACATTCCTCTTTCCCGTTCGTGGTCTCCACTCCAACACTTTCCTTCCCCATCTTCCATCCGGTCTACGGCATATATGGCCCGCCCACTTCCACTTTCTTTTTGCTATCACCCATGCTATGTCTAAAAGTCTCGTTCTTCTACGAATTTCTGTGTTTTTCACCCGGTCGTAGAGAGAGATGCCCAACATGGCTCTTTCCATAGCTCTCTGAGTAACTTGCATGCGGTGGATTATAATATGCTTGGTGAGCGTCCAAGTTTCAGCACACATTCATATTATAATAAATATTGGAGCACACATTCATTTTCTAACAAAATACTACAACACAATCACTTTAATTATAAT
Organism: Agrotis exclamationis; assembly: GCA_950005045.1. NCBI lineage: Eukaryota > Metazoa > Arthropoda > Insecta > Lepidoptera > Noctuidae > Agrotis > Agrotis exclamationis. Next base: position 20,330,357 of record OX465429.1, on the reverse strand, counting down.
TTTATCCATACAATAAACCCCGACGAATGTTTTCTCACTGTCAAATTTGAAGTGAATAAATATTCGTAAAACTCGTAAGCCAGCCTTCGACAGTTACGAAACTATCCGTCATATTTTGTGTTCGTGCTTGCTATCTTCATACAAATGGCTCAAATTACGTTTCGAATGAAGTATGAAGACGATACGAAACTTACACGTATTTGTTCGTGCTCTCAAAATTAGTTCAATTTACGCTCACCAGAGGCGCTGTTCAAGTTCCCATACAAAATGCTTTCGGAGACGATACGAATATTTTTTCGAAAGTGATTCGTGCTCGAGGTACTGTACCGTAGTTTTACGAATATTTATTCACTTCAAATTTGACAGTGAGAAAACATTCGTCGGGGTTTATTGTATGGATAAAATTATAATTAAAGTGATTGTGTTGTAGTATTTTGTTAGAAAATGAATGTGTGCTCCAATATTTATTATAATATGAATGTGTGCTGAAACTTGGACGCTCACCAAGCATATAATCCACCGCATGCAAGTTACTCAGAGAGCTATGGAAAGAGCCATGTTGGGCATTTCTCTCTACGACCGGGTGAGAAACACAGAAATTCGTAGAAGAACGAGACTTTTAGACATAGCATGGGTGATAGCAAAAAGAAAGTGGAAGTGGGCGGGCCATATATGCCGTAGACTGGATGGAAGATGGGGAAGGAAAGTGTTGGAGTGGAGACCACGAACGGGAAAGAGGAATGTACGGAGACAACCGACTAGGTTGACAGACGATCTTGTTAAAGTGGCCGGAAGAAACTGGATAGCCATAACACAAAACCGCCAGCAGTGGAAAGATTTGGAAGAGACCTACACTCAGCATTGGGTGACTAAAGGTTGAAGAAGAAGAAGAAGAATGTGTGCTCCAATATTTATTATAATAATATGATATTTTTCTATTTATGCTGCCATAATTCACAAAAAATAAGCACTTGACATGACAGGATTACATAGATCTTTTAGCAACCGTACCTATCATGTTGCTTCTCAATCATTGCTCGATTCATTGATTGATATTATTGTCATTATTAATAAAATAAATAAAATCATCAAACACAGAACATTCATAAAGTTTTTCTTTATTTTTACAATACATTTTTCATTAAATACCATGACAAAATATGCTCCTTAGCCTATTATCGTCTCATGGCCGCACTAAGGTACTCTGTGTTATTCAATATCGGTCTAGCAATATAACGTGAAAGAACAAACAAACTCATATTTGAATTGACTACTATGGATTTAAAACATTCACACTTAAAAATACAAAATAAACATTTTATTATGGACCACAGTTCAATGTATTAGTTAGTTATTTAGGACCTCAAAGATAGGAATTTCTTCATAATGCAAGCCTTATGGAGAAGTACTGTCTTCTCATTCAAGCTCTTCGCCGAATTTCCAAACGAGAGCCTCGTCTCATCATTGAATATCGTGGGGGATCCTTCTGTTCAACCGGTTAACAGACCTTCTTGATCAGGGTGTCAATTACTTATTTACTCCAGTAGGAATACTTCCGTTTAGTTATCTCAGTTTACTGGAATAGCTTACAGAAAAATAACGAACTATAACAACAAAATCATTGAATATTGATTTGAAACCTCTTGACAACGGAAAGATTTGACAATGTAGACATTAGGTATGACACAAGCTTTTTTTTTCAAAATAATATTTTTTTCATGGCTTTTTATTTGTGCCAGTATGACAGATGTTCGTTTAGGAACGCAGTCAAATCAAACACAACGTTTTAGTAATTAGTTTAATTATTATCTAACTGAATATTAACTGTTTCTGCAGTCCCTTTGTATTGCGTCATAAATTGAACAGTATTACAATGTTAAATGCCCTAAAATCACTAATTTTCTAACAAAAATCCAGTTTCTGAACGAAACATTCATTCAAGTGTACGATCATTCGTTCTATTTCTCCCATCCTTATTTACGTTAGTATGACGTCACCAACGTTTTCGTATCGCGCCCTCGGTACTAATTCAAAAGTGCTTCGTGCTTCCGACTTTCGTTGTATGCCGTTATTGTATCGACGGTACGATACGGTGGCGAGACGAAACCTACAAATATTCGTGCTAGGGGTACAGTACAAATAGGTATTATCATACAGTATTTCAACTAGGGACAAATTGTTGGAATCGACTCATACTTTAAACGCATTCTTACCATGTTGCTTACGTGGTAAAATCATCAAATCAGTCCTCGTCGCCCAGTCAGAGAACGGAAGGACTCTCAGACTTGTACTGACTATAATCCACGATGTCCTTCAATAGCCCTTTACATTCTAGAGTCACGGTTTCCTGTTAAGACAGTCCCGTGACCCTGGCGGGCTTTGGCCATCTAAAGGGGGACCCGGTCAGATCGCTGACACTCTTTGAGGCGCGCGTGCGACATGACGTGCCGTCGACCCGGGCATGGTCCATGATCGGACAGCGAGCCACCGGTTACGGTGGCCGGAAATCACCTAACGACGATCAGGTTACCTTTGCGTAAGTTGGGACTTGTCGCATCAAGTCAAGTTACGTTTTCATTTTGTCTCACAGCAACGCAAGAAAATTGTACCATTCATAACTTTTAAAAAACGATTGACGGCACGATAGGCACAGTGATTGTTGTGTGATCTATAAGTTATTCCTCTGGGTTTGGCTGCTTGTTTCAGTGAATTTAAATGTTAATAAACGAACCCACGACACATGAATGATTCTAAGAGTGGGGCAATATGTTTAAAAAAAGTCATACATACTACTAAACGATTAATAGACAAAATGTCAACAGGGATGTTGTAATTGTGAAAGAGGTTTCTTACATGTGTGCAGTGCAAAAAAAAAAAAAAAAACTTAATCAGCCTTATTACAAAGACTAAATAAACCTTGGTTTAAACCTGGACTATCAAATCTAAGCTTATCTGCAGAACCATGGTTTAAATTTCTTTGTATTACAAAACTTAGATAAAACGTGGACCTTAGTACCGTCATTTGAACCATTGTCTAATCAATTAAATCCAGTGAAAATAACACAAAATCAACAACACACTGAAAATGATGCTATGAGAAACTTTGACATAGCATTGACAGCTACGACTGTTAGACCAGGTTAGACCATGATTTATCGCAAAACCACGATTTTTATGAACCGTATTTTAACGAGATTTAAAGACGGATTATGTCACGTCTAATTTCACAAAAAAGGTCAGTTAGTTTACTGATTGTCTTCATACTGTGTCCAGTACCTATGCTACTCGTATTTTTATTACCTATCTGAACTTTTTGAATAATATTATAACGTAAAAATAGCTAGACAAAAAAGCCGTACCATCAAGGAAAAATTTAAATAAGTCGGCTTGTAAGCTGCCAAGAGATGAAATGAAATCATCCCACGCTAGGAACTCAACTATGGATGTTTCGTAGGCGTTTATTTTTTTATGAGTTATTTTTTCTTCAAGGATGGATATTTATGGAGATGAATGCTGAATGTAGCAGTTATCTTCTTTTAATCTCTAGATTATATTTCTAGAGAGCAGTGGTGTCCCAGTGGTATCAGCCCCGACTTACGAGTTTTAGGTCGAAGGTTCGAGCCCATTCAGGCGCGTCTTTTCTTCAATTAGTCTGTACTGTTCCACTGCTGGCCCAATCCCATCTAGGAGCTCTTTTCCTGGGCCGCTTCGAAACAGCTAAGCGCATAACTTTGTGTAATTTATTTCATCACCACTGCTCTCGAAACGGTGTTCAAACGGTGTTCTAGGACATGCCGGATTCCTCTCGATGTTTTCCTTTGAAAGAAAACATTGAGAGGAATCCGGCATGTCCTAGAACCAAAAAATCTACCAACCCGCTCTGGGCCCGCGTCGTGGGTTAAGGCCAAGTTCTTGTCACAGAGAGGAGGCCTTTGTCCCAAAACTGGGAACATTCTGAAGATGAAATCTAAATGCTATTCGGCATGCCAAACACAAACAAGCTTGCATAACTCAAACGCTGCCCTTATCAATACAAGCATATGCGGCTGAGCCGATTAGTGACGTCACTTCTTGTGTGGAAATTGAGTTTGGCATTACAACACTACAACTGTTGTTGATGGCTAATGGGTTTGATGTTAATTATTTAATGACTTAACACGTAACAGACCGAGGGTTTTGACATGAGTAGGACATAACCCCAGATTGGGTTTCTATGGAAGATGTTTTGTGTTTCCTGATAGCTATATTCTTGGGGTCTTCAAGTCAAGAGTGAACAGGTTACATCTGCAAGCGTGGTCACCGTCGACCACATCATTGCTTACCATCAGACGAGATAGTGGTCAAACGCGAACCTATATATAAATTAAAAAAAATACGCTACACTGGACAGATTTTTGTAGCGTTAAGTGAACGGGAACCTAGCACAAGATTTCCATATTTTACCTACAGCGACCAATTCGCACTAAGCGTTTCCAAATGTCTTTTATAATGCGGACAGCGAAGGAGTGGAACTATCTGCCTGCGTCTGGGTTTCCGAACGCATACAACCCTAATCTCTTTAAAGTTAGAGTGAACAGGCTTCTTCTGGGTAAGCTCGCTCCATCGTCGACCTTGTCTTAGTAATTCCTGACATTGAGTAAGGTCAAGAGCAAACCCATTTTACGTAAAAAAAATAAGCGTATTGAAGTATTTACGGCGTTTATTGTAGGTATGGAAAATAAAAAAGCGCTTCTAATGTCATCATCATCAACCTATAAATGTTCACACTGCTGGGACACAGGCCTCCTCTCTGTGAGATAGAGTGGGCCATAATCCACCACATGGGCCCAGTGCGGGTTGGTTGATGTCACATGTCTTCGAATTTTTGGTTCTGGGACATGCCGGTTTCCTCACGATGTTTTCTTCACCGTTTTGAGAGCAGTGGTGAAGAAGTAAATTAAACAAAGTAATGCGCCTGGCTGGCTTCGAACCCACGACCTACAACTTCTAGTTTAGTAAGTAGGAACTACTTTTTTCCGTCAAAGTTCCCGTTTACTTTACGTCACAAAATCATGAAAACTTGTGTTAGGGCCTTGTAGAGGAGATTATGTGGGCTGTATCAATTATGACGACGCTGATTTTGAAAATACTGGTTTATTACAATATAAAGTATTAACAAGAGATTTAGACGGTGCGCGACGCGTACAGTGTTTAAATTGATCGAGTGGGTTGTTCGAGTGAGTGCGCTCCGGTCCGCGGTGGCGTGTTATATAGTCGACCCCCGCGCCGCGCCGTGCCCCCGCTGACGCCTGCCGCCGGTGCCGCCTCCGTCGACGTCATCGTTCGGTTCCAGACGTTTCCGAACATCCTGCCCGGGTTGAAACATTGTCTTCAACAGGTAAAGGACATATGTTGTTGAACGCCCTTGTAATGTTGCCCTTCTTGGTTTTGATCTCTGCCACCCTTGTGATGCTATCAGGACCGGGAAACACCTTGATGATACGGCCCATTCGCCATTGTAGTGGTGGTAGCGTCTTCTCTCTGATCAGAACTAATTGATTTAATTTAAGTTCGCCTGTGGACGCATGCCATCTGGTTCTCTGCTGCAACATGACAACATATTCATAACTGAATCGGTTCCAAAAGTGCTGTCGGAGATGCTCGATTCTTTTGTAGCGATCCAATCGCGTGATGTTGATGGAGTGTACCTGTGGCTGAGAAACGGATATTAGCGGTCGTCCAATTAAGAAGTGAGAAGGAGTGAGAGCGGTAAAGTCGTCAGGTGACGAAGAAAGAGCAACAAGGGGACGGGAATTTAATATAGCCTCAATTTGGACTAAGTATGTGTTCATTTCTTCATATGTTAAATGAGAAGAATGAACAATAGTTTTCAAATGTTTTTTAGTAGATTTGACAGCGGCCTCTGTTATTCCATTGAAGTGTGGACTGTAAGGTGGAGTAAAGCTAAACTTTATACCATCTTGTGCAAGATCGGTCTCTAAATTTGAATTAGATAAGAACTGTGCAAGCTCATTAAATACTCCTACAAACGCCGTGCCATTATCAGAGAGAATACTGTGTGGTTTACCCCGACGAGCAACGAATCTTTTTAATGCGGCCAGATAAGCGTCTTTGGTGAGATCCGTCACAAGCTCCAGATGGACAGCCTTTACTGCCAAGCAGACAAACACACAGATATAAGACTTAATGAGTCTGGTACCTCTACCTTTACGGTCAGCTATAAGCATTGGTCCGGCGTAGTCGACACTACAATTATAAAATGGAAATTCAAGCTGTGTCCTCGTGCATGGTAGCTGACCCATGACTGGTTGCACCGCCTGAGTTCTAAATCTGAAACATTTGACACATTCTCTGAATATAACTTTAGATAGATTTCTGCCTCCTAAAGGCCAGTAAGTTTGACGAATGTGTGATAAAAGAAGTTGTGGCCCTGCGTGCATAAGTTTAATATGTTCACAACGAAATAATATTTTTGTAATGTGATGTTTACTATCTAGCAGTATCGGATGTTTAATGTCGTAACTGTAGTTAGCGTTATTTAATCTGCCACCTACGCGAATTACACCCCGATCATCTAAAAAAGGAGATAATGACACAAGTCTATTTTTCCTAGATAACGGCTTTTTTAAACTAAGTGTTTTGTATTCGTCAGGAAACATTTCCATTTGACTAATACGTAGCATAACCGTAAATGATTCCTGTAATTCATCACATGACAAATGACCACACGACTTGTCATTAGGATTTTTTAAATTAAAAATGAACCTAAGTGGTTACGCTGCGCAGAAAGAACGGTTAGGTCTTTTATCTATAACTTCATGTCATTGAACGACTAATCTGATTGGCTGTGGAAGGTCCTATCCTCTTCCTCTTCCCGCGCATATCTTCTCGCTTTAGTACGAGAGAGACCGCATAAAAAGCGGCCGCAGTTGACACTCGTGGCCAATCGGTTACTCACAACGCGCACCTCACGTCAGAGCGCTCAAAGTTGCCTGCTGTCGACAGCCGCCCCTCAGCCGCGAGGACGTCTCCGGATAATTAAGGTATTGTGCAATCCTTCCTATATTTCGATCTGCATTCTGTCTTGTGTTCCCGGCAGAACGTAATTTCCATGTTTTATTCACAGCCAATTAGCAATTAGAAAAATTTAGCATAACCCGCGCTACCATTTGGTCCTAACGAGCCTGGATAGTTATTGAAATCAGTGATAACCATTCGCCATTCGTAGTCGGTAAAAATACTCGTATTCTAATTAGTTTTGTACCAAACACTTGTCTCGCCGACAGGTGTGGGTATATCGTTAAATTCTCGGTAAAACCGTTGTATATTCGTAACACCAGCTAGTAAATCGTTGCTATAACTGGTTATTTCGCTTAATCCCGCATTATTTTAAAATATTACCGTTGAATTACCGCTTCGCGCTCAATCACCGACGCATTATTGTAAAAATAAATACCCACTTAGGTAAATTATTCGCTCACATCGCTTTCACAACGTATTTCGTTTGTTACATATTTATTTAATTATCGTTATTAGAAGGTTGCTAGATGGCGCCTACAGATATTACTCTTAAACGATTGTTAGGAAAAAGAGATCGAATATTTTCTCGTATGCAACGTATTTGCGATAAATTGAAAAATATTGATTCGGAGGAATTCGATAAAGAATCATTCTTGTGTGACTGTGAAACAATAGATTCGTTGCGTACTGATTTTGAATGTGCGCTGGACGATATAATCGCTCATGAACTTAAATTAAATCCTGATTATGTCGTCGACTATCAGGCACTTTCTTCATTCGAAGACTTACTGGGTAGGGTGAAGCGGGCAGAGAAAAAATTGCAGGTTCAGGCACCTAGTGAATGTAAGAAATCTCCTCGCTTGCCCCCGATTGAAATACCCGAATTTAATGGGGATATTAAAAATTGGCCGCTGTTCATCGCCAGTTTTCGAAATGCCGTGCATAATAATAGTTCGCTAACAGCATGCGAGAAATTATATTATTTAATTGGAAAATTAACAGGCAAAGCTCGTTCGATATGTGCAGGAATTACTCCGTCAGCTGATAATTACCCTCTTATATTCGATTCACTTTGTGAAAGGTATGAAGATAAACGGCAATCGGCAACTTCATATCTAGACCAATTATTTGAATTTAAATCTATTTCGTCAGGTTCGCCGGCTACTTTAGAATCATTTCTCGATAAATTCGCAACGTCGGTAGCCGGGTTTAAAAACATAAAGGTCCATGACCACGCTGATTTTATTTTATTGCATATCGCTCTTAAAAAACTCGACATAGACACTGTACGGGCATTCGAATCTAATCATCAATTAAAATCAAGTAGTTCCGAAATTCCATCTTTTAGTGAATTAGTTGAGTTTGTTCGTGAGCATATAAAGGTGTTAGAACGAACTTCGTCAACGGTCTCTAACAATAAATCACCTGCAAATCGCAAACATACTAATGCATACACCTGTATAGCTGATAACGAACCTACCGCGTGTGTTTTGTGTAAGGAGAAACATGATCACGTATATAAGTGTAAAGTATTTAATAGTTATAAACCCGATCAGAGATTTAAGTTTGTGAAATCAAACAATTTATGCATTAATTGCTTAAGTCCAAAACATCGTGTGTCCGCTTGTGGGTCAAAGTCCACTTGTAAAAAATGTAGCTCTAAACACCATAGTTTGTTGTGTTTCGGCAATAAATTGAGCGACGCGCACGGTTCAAGGTCGACCGGCGCTCGCACGCCCTCTGCTGAGAGACTTACGAAGCAGACTGATATATCGTTGTGCGCGACTGATGAAAACCGTATTAATTCTTACCGGGGCCCAACCACCATATTGATTGCTACCGCGCAAGTTATTGTAGTAGATTCTTTTGGCAAAGAACATATTGTTCGCGCAATATTAGACAGCGCTTCTCAAAGTAACTTTATCACGCGGGATTGTTGTCAACTTTTGGGTTTGAACATAAATAATAAACCTGCCTGTGCAACCGTCAGGGGCATAGGAGGTGCTAGTAAACAAATACAGGGTTCCGTACAAATTAAATTTTATTCTCGTTTCAATCGTAATATAAACTATAATATTGAGTCATTCGTAATAGATAAAATTACTGAACGTTTGCCAACTGCCACGGTTGACGTTTCGCTTTTGCATAATTTTAAAAACTTACAGTTAGCAGACGATACATATTTTTCTTCAAATCCGATTCAATTATTGATCGGTGCTTCGACTTTCCCGCACTTACTCTTATCTAACAGAGTTCAAGGTCAGCCTACACATGCGTCTCCAATCGCCTTGCAAACTGTACTCGGCTATGTAATTGTCGGTAAGGCGCCGGTTCTCATCGATGAAAATTCGACCGTTTCGTATTGTTGCTCCGCGGAGCCGTTAGACTTAGCGATACGGAAATTCTGGGAATTGGAAGAAGTAAATGTTCCCCCGGTACTCAGCCTAGATGACAAATTATGTGAGGAGTTTTATGCCCGCACTACCACTCGAAATAGTGACGGACGATACGTAGTCGCTTTGCCTTTCAAGGGTGATGTCGAATCCCTGGGCAACTCACGTCAAGCAAGTGAACGCCGGTTTCTCTGCTTGGAAAGGAAGATGCAAGCTTCTCCTAATTTAAAGGCCGCGTACGACAACGTCATCCTAGAATATTTAGAGAAGGGCTATATTTCACCTACAATTCCTGATCCTTCGGAACCTTCGTACTACATTCCGCATCATGGTGTGATCCGAGATGATAAGGTCACAACCAAACTTCGTGTCGTTCTCGATGGTAGTTGTAAAACTACTACCCGCGTTTCGCTTAATGACCTCTTGTATGGTGGACAGAACCTACAAGGGAATTTGTTTAACATTATAGTTAATTTTCGTTTGTTTTCGATCGCGCTTTCATCAGACATTCGTCAGATGTTTCCCAGCATTGGAGTCCGAGAACCTGATCGGCGTTTCCAACGCATCTTGTATCGGTTTTCGCCGCAGGAACCTTTGCAAGTTTATGAGTTCAATCGTGTCGTTTTTGGACTCAAATCTAGCCCCTTTCACGCGCTGCGAACTATTAAGCAGCTGGCGGAGGATGAGGGTGACTCGTACCCTCAGGCTAAAGCCATTGTCGCCACGGGATTGTACATGGACGATTTTGTCCATTCCGTCCTCACGGAAACCCAGGGCATTTCTACCGCTTCAGAGATGATTGGTCTCATGAAGGCGGGTCAATTCGAGTTGGTCAAGTGGACCAGTAATTCACAAGTAGTATTGAATTCTATCCCGCTTTCGCATCGTCTGCCAGCTGACAAGGAGTTCGACGGGTCCGACCAACATAAAGTACTTGGTTTGTGTTGGTCGCCCACGTCAGATCACTTCGCCATGAGAGTAAACACTCCCACTCAGACTTGTACTAAGCGTACAATATTATCGTGCATCGCTAAAACATGGGACGTCATGGGATTTGTCGCGCCTGTCGTCTTGCATGCCAAGCTTCTTATCAAGAAGCTTTGGCTATGCAACTGTGACTGGGATGAGACACCACCTGAAGATATAGTCAGGCTGTGGACTCGCTTTAGGGAAGAGCTTCCTTTGCTCTGCAACATAAAAATCCCACGCCACGTTGGTATTGTCGCTGATAGTGTGGTCACACTCTTAGCTTTCGCGGACGCTAGCGAGAAAGCATACGGGGGAGTGATTTATTTCCACGTCCACAATAGCGATGGCAATACAGTCAATTTGATAACAGCTAAGTCTAAGGTCTCTCCCAAAAATGTAGTTTCTCTCGCTCGTCTTGAGCTCTGTGCTATTCTTGTGTTATCCCAGCTAATAAGAAATGTCGTGGTCGCTTGTCAAAACCGAATAGTTTTCCGTGACATATTCGCATTTTCGGATTCGACGGTCGCGCTCTGTTGGGTACATTCGTCGCCCCATCGTTGGAATACCTTTGTAGCCAACAGAGTTTCGAAAATACAAAGCGATTTGTCACCGCAAAATTTATATCACGTGTCCGGTGCGGACAATCCAGCAGATTGTCTTTCACGCGGACTCACACCCTCACAAATTATAGACCATCCGCTTTGGTTCAGGGGACCCCCGTGGGCTCACTTGGACATTTCACAATGGCCTGTCGCTCCTTTCAATCCCTCCTCAGTGTCTGAAGCACCTGAAGAGAAGAAAAATTCGTTGTTAGTCGCTGCACCTAACGAAAGATCTTCTATTCTTTGTTTAGTCGATCGTATCTCGTCTTGGAGTAAATTACTTAGAGTGGTAATTTACGTTTGTCGTTTTGCTAAGTTGTTAACGGTTAATAACCGCATGTCAGCATCGGATTACGATTTCGCTGAACTACTCATTCTACGTGAAATTCAACGCTTCTATTTGTCAAAGGAAATTGCCAGACTCAGAGAAGGCAAGGATTGTAGTCATTCTCTTCGGCACTTGAAACCTTTCCTCAAAGACGGACTCATTAGAGTCGGAGGCCGTTTAAGAAATTCAGACTTGGGTTATGAAGCGAAATATCCAATTCTACTCCCAAGAAAAGATCCTATTCTGAATTTGCTTGTCGAATACCATCATAAATTGAATTGCCACGCGGGTCCCGACCTGCTGATGTCACTGTTACGTCAAAGATATTGGATACTTTCTGCACGCAATTTAATTAGGAATAGGATTCATAAGTGTCTTCCCTGCTTTCGTCTCCGTCCCAAGCCAAGTTTCCCTGAGATGGCAGATCATCGGTCTTGTCGTGTAGTTCAAGCAACTAAACCGTTCGTTCACACGGGCACGGACTACGCTGGTCCCTTCAAGGTTACCATGTCTCGCGGCCGAGGCATTCGTTCTACCAAGGCATACGTGTGTCTGTTCGTCTGCATGACTACACGCGCGGTACATATCGAACTAGCCGGTGATCTTAGTACAGTCAGTTTTATGAGTGCTTTCAAACGATTCCTATCAAGGCGCGGCCCGGTTAGTAGGATTTACTCGGACAACGGGACAAATTACATTGGCGCTAAGCGTAAACTTTCGGAACTTCACGACTTCCTTTGTTCGAAATATCACAACACCGAATTTGGTCACATGTTAGCTGAAAATCGCATAAATTGGTCACTTAATGTCCCGACTGCTAGTCATTTCGGCGGTAATTGGGAGGCTAATATTAGAAGTTTAAAGATTCACTTATACCGTGTAATAGGTGATACCATCCTTTCGTTTGAAGAGTTAAATACCGTTCTTACTCAAGTCGAATCAGTAATGAATACTAGACCTCTTTGTAGGACACTCTCTAGTGATCCTTCAGAACCACTAGCTTTGACTCCAGCGCACTTTCTGAATCTCACCCCTTTAAAATACTTGCCTGCCGAGGAGATAGACGAGAGAACAATTGTTTCGAGACATAAATTGTTAGACCAATTAGTACAATCGTTTTGGAAGCGCTGGAGAAGCGGATATCTTCACACTTTACAATCGCGTCGTAAATGGAACACGCCGATCGATCCAGTCACTGTCGGTACGGTTGTGATTCTCATAGTAGATAATTCGCCCCCACTTCACTGGCCTTTGGGTGTCGTGGAAGAAGTTTTTCCTGACTCCACAGGAGTCACTCGCATCGCCCGAGTTAAGACATTGACTGGATCCTACTTGCGTCCCGTCGTTCGTCTTTGCCCATTGCCTAACCAATAAATTCGGCTCTCGTCATCCAAGGTTAGGTTAGCATTAGTAATTAATTATTTGATTTCATTGATATTTACGTATAGATAATAGTTTAAATTGTAGTTTAATTTCACGAATTTCGCCTTCAACTCTTGAAGGCATCCCTTCAAGCCCGGGGGGAATGGTTACGCTGCGCAGAAAGAACGGTTAGGTCTTTTATCTATAACTTCATGTCATTGAACGACTAATCTGATTGGCTGTGGAAGGTCCTATCCTCTTCCTCTTCCCGCGCATATCTTCTCGCTTTAGTACGAGAGAGACCGCATAAAAAACGGCCGCAGTTGACACTCGTGGCCAATCGGTTACTCACAACGCGCACCTCACGTCAGAGCGCTCAAAGTTGCCTGCTGTCGACAGCCGCCCCTCAGCCGCGAGGACGTCTCCGGATAATTAAGGTATTGTGCAATCCTTCCTATATTTCGATCTGCATTCTGTCTTGTGTTCCCGGCAGAACGTAATTTCCATGTTTTATTCACAGCCAATTAGCAATTAGAAAAATTTAGCATAACCCGCGCTACCACTAAGTATATAAGCAATAATACGTTTTAATTTGTTTATGTTTGATTTATTACTAATCAAACGACTGATTACTGATTGAGTTGATTGATAGTTATCTAATAAATGAACTTTAATTTCAGGTATGTTGGAATTTGAACCTATATTTGGCATTTTAGGCCAACGGTCTTCACCAAAATGTAAAAACTCAGGGCCCGACCACCACAGTGAACAGGTGCCGATTTGATCGGCCCTCAGCCCGCGAGATGCTAAGTCCGCCGGGTTCTCTTTAGACGACACGTATCTCCATGAATTATCCCCGGTACTTTCTTGTATCTCACTGACACGGTTGCGGACAAATGGTTTTAATTTATTTGGTGATGTAGATAACCAACAGAGAACTATCGTAGAATCACACCAATAATATAATTTATTTATTTTAATAGTTAATGAGGCAACTACCTTTGCACACAGTCTTGCTCCCAATAGGGCCCCACATAGTTCAAGGCGGGGTATGGTTGTATGTTTAATCGGAGCGACCTTATTCTTGGAAGTTAAAAGGTGAATAGTCGTTGTACCATCATTATTTAGGCAACGAACATACACGCATGCCCCATAGGCACATTCGGATGCATCTGTAAAAATGTGCAACTCAATTAATTTATAGTTAAAGTTAAACGCATGCCGTGGTATATTTAAATTATTCAAACACGGTAACGTAGTAACGAACGACAACCAACGTTCTTGAGTGTCATTAGAAACCGGTTCATCCCACGAACATTTTTCTAACCATAATTTTTGCATTGTTATTTTTGCCAATTCGACACATGGCCCCACTAGGCCTAATGGGTCAAATATTTGGCTAATGCTAGATAAAATATAACGTTTAGTTATTTTATTAGTTGGAGGTAGATTTATAAAAAAAGTTAATTTATCCGAATCGCAAACCCAGTTTAAACCTAATATTTTAGAAGTGGTGGAATGTTGGTTACGATTTAAATCGAGTATGTTATTATCATTCTGATCAAGAGATGATAATATAACCTTCATCACCTGTGGGCTATTAGATTGCCATTTTCTTAATTTGAATTGAGCTGAAGCTAGAATCGAACTCACCTCCTTGCATAATTGTATAGTGGCGGACTCAGTGTCACTGCCCCCGAGATAATCGTCTACGTACATGTCTCGTTGTATAGCTTGCTTTACGCCGTCATTTGAGGCTTGTGAAGCGAGACTTACGAGTGACTTTGTCGCTAAATATGGAGCCGAAGCTGTACCATAAGTAACTGTGTTAAGAACATATGTTTTAAGCGGTTCATATTGATTAAATCTAAATAGGATTTTTTGTAAAGAGCGTTGAGATTTATTTAATTCTATAGCTCTGTACATTTTCTCAATGTCCGCGGATACTACGTATCGATGTTGTCGAAAACGTAACAAAATAGAATAAAGATCGTCCTGCACAGTGGGACCAATCATTTGTAGGTGATTCAAAGAAATACCTGAAGTTGTCACAGCAGACGCGTCAAACACAACTCTTAATTTAGTTGTAGTACTTTGCTCGCGCATAACACCGTGATGTGGTAAATAATAACTTATGTTATCATTTGAATTAATATCTTCAGACATGTGCCCTAATTGTAGGTACTCGCGCATAAAATCTATATACCGACTTTTAAATAAGGGATCACGATCGAATCTACGTTCTAGCGAAAGAAATCGAACTTTGGCCATCTGGTATGAGTCACCTAACGCTTCGAGTGACTGTTTAAATGGCATTTTTACAATAAAACGTCCGTCTTTGCCACGAGTAGTTGTGCGTAAAAAATGTTCCTCACATGCACGTTCCTCGGCCGATAACGAATGTTTTTCTGATATTGAATCTAGTTCCCAGAACCGAGTGAGTTCAGGTTTTATTTCCTGAACGAAATTACACACTGGTTGGTCACGGGATGGACTAGGTTGTGCAATATACCCAGAGATAAGCCATCCTAATTTAGATTCGTATAATCTAGGTTTATTTTTACCCAAATTGATTGTGTTAGTACCCAAAATATTCCAAAACTGTTCAGCACCTAGTAATATGTCTACGCTTGACGGTTTATAATAGTGAGGATCAGCTAGACAGATGCCTGATGGCAGTGGAATAGTACTAATATCAACTAATGTTGATGGTAATGATTTAGTTATCTCAGGTAATACTAAACAATCGATGTTTGTTTTATAATTACCCGAGTAAGATTCTAACGTTAAGGAACAAGACTGTGTGCTTTTACAAGTTTGCTGGTTAATACCCGTTATTTTGGAGTTTACGTTACGTTTAAGTGAACCCAGCTTACCGCACAGCTCCTTAGTTATGAAATTTGCGGTACTACCGTTGTCCAGAAGTACCCTCGCCACGTGGCTGCGACCACTGCTGTCTCGCACCTTCACCCTCGCTGTGGAAAGCAATACGGTGGAAGAAGTAGTATTCTGTATGGCTTTGGCTGTTAAAGTAACATTATCCGTTATTTGATTGCTGGTAGGCAGCTCACTGTCTTTGTCCACATGTAACAGCGTGTTATGTTTTGCCTTATAGAACTTGCACCGAGCCCACAATTTACATTTATTCTCGGAATGGCCCGGATTTAAACAATTAAGGCAAACCTTAAATTCTTTAGCCTTCTGATTACGTAAGTCTGTAGACAGTTTACGAAAACTATCACATTTAAATAAAACATGACTTTGTTTACACATTGGACAGTTTGAACTCGAACCTTTATTACAATCATTTGATGTTACTGCAAAGCTTTTTTGTTTATTTAATTTATTGTTTGAGGTTTTGTTTTTATTAATTTCTGATTCCTCAACTGACTCTAACAAATCCGCCCTATTATTTAAAAATGTTAAAAATTGAGACAATGTGGGTGCCTCGGATAAAGTATTTCTGAATTCTTCCCAATGAATATAAGTTTTAGTATCTAACTTCTGAGCCATTATATAAATAATTAAGATGTCCCAGTGTTGCGTCGGTTGTCCTAGAATTGTTAAGGCCCTCAGATTTTTCGTGGTAATATCGACTAGATGACGTACTGCTTTACTAGACTCCTTTTCTATTTGGTCGACATTAAATAACGATTGAACATGATTATTCACCAAAAGACGATTATTATTATAGCGTTTCGTCAATAGATCCCAAGCGATGCTATAGTTACCAGAGTTGAAATCCAAGCTTCTAATAATTAAGGCAGCAGCACCTTTTAACGAGGACCTAAGGTAGTGAAATTTACTTATATCGTCCAATAATGTGTTCCTGTGTATTAATGAATCAAACGTGTCTCTAAACTCGAGCCAATGCTGATAGCTTCCATCAAAATGCGGTAAACTAATCTGAGGTAATTTTACAACACTATGTTTAGACTGTGTGACGTCATTATTATCTGAAGCCTGTACGGAACTCACCAAAACGCTGGCTCTTCGCTCGCTGTGATGACGTTGCACCTCGCGCGCCGAGGACACCAAGGAGAAGTATTGGTTTTGAAAAGTTTCGCGATCACCCAAGGCCTCGGCGGGGTCCTCCATCAGCAGCTCGATCTCCCCCTGTATTTTATCATAGTCATTATATAATAAGTCCATTTTATCAAGTCGGGTTTCTAGTTCTGTTATTTGTAGATCACTTAATCGTGCACAAGAAAGGACTACATTTAAATAATTGCTGAAAAGCGTAAGCTTAGCCTTACAGCTTGCACGTTTCTTAATTAATTCTTTAACTTTAGTCTCCATAATTAAAGTAAAGATTGATTACGTTAAAATCTGTAAATATCAAGCAAGCAACGCGGTGACTAATAAAATGAGTAAAAAGCGACAGCTGTTGACCTTGAATGAATGAGCGGTCAAGCTACCACGTGCCCGTGCAAAACCTGTTTCTTATCTTTTTTTGCTCTGCGACTAATTATGCAGCGAAGTATAATAGGTTTGAGCAATAACCAGGCTTGAAATATGTGAATAGAAATGAATGCGATGACTAAAAAATATGGGAAAGAGAATGGAACAGATTAAATGGCCAAAAGAAAGCAGGGAAAATTTAGAAAGTATGAAGGGACAGAAATGATTAATTGGAACGACACACTATTTACCGATCTGTAGCCACAGTTGTCCGTTGACTCGTAGATTTCTCTCGAAGACGTGTGTGCGCCACGTTGGTTTTTTCTGCACTGCAAGTACCCGCGCCCGCGCCGCCGTACGCCTGCCGCCGCTGTTCGTCTTGTTTTTTCTTGCGAAGGACCAATTTTGTAGAGGAGATTTATGTGGGCTGTATCAATTATGACGACGCTGATTTTGAAAATACTGGTTTATTACAATATAAAGTATTAACAAAAGATTTAGACGGTGCGCGACGCGTACAGTGTTTTAAATTGATCGAGTGGGTTGTTCGAGTGAGTGCGCTCCGGTCCGCGGTGGCGTGTTATATAGTCGACCCCCGCGCCGCGCCGTGCCCCCGCTGACGCCTGCCGCCGGTGCCGCCTCCGTCGACGTCATCGTTCGGTTCCAGACGTTTCCGAACAGGCCTCATTTCTGAGGCCTTACCCGACATTTTTCATACAATTTGGATCAAAACATTTCAAGCACACTTTACGGCCAAATATGTAGAATTTACGCTAGATCCACTTATAGTGACTTTGAGAGGCCCAATTAATCTTTACTGGCCACTATTTAAGAGTCGTACTTGCAAAGTTTAAACTCAATCGTTCGTTCCTAAATCCAGTCAACAGCAAACAGTGAGTAGTGTACGTAGGTAAACTGAACGAGCTCGAACTGAGTGATGTCGCTAGAACCTTCGCTCGGCTCAGCTTTGAATACTCAGCTGCGATATAGCGAGCTCAAGGCACAGGCGGCGAGCGATTTCATAAAATTAATTTTATTTGTTGTAAAAAAGATCACGGTCGGTCTTGAAGATTCTTGGTCGTTGATGGTTTAATAATTCATTACTCATACGTGTAAAAAGTTCGGTTAAACAAAAAGAAAGAGTTATCCCCTTTCGTATCCAGGTGTCTATCGCAATACAAATCCACAGAGGTTCGTACTCAGCCACGCGTCAATGGATACCAAAGTCGTAAAGTATTGGAGACTTGCATCGCGTGGTGTACTAGGGGGCTTAAATGTCATCTTTGACAGTCGTCATAAATATAGACGGTGTAAAAAGTCTGAAAGCGCTCTTCACTAACTATGCTGTGAAGGTCAATTAGGCTGCGCTCCATGAATACGGGTATTCAGCATCATCTCCCGATAGTTGTAAAAAAACTCGCTAGACTAAGTTGGACCAAAAAGGGGTTAGGCAGTAAATGTGTCGACCACAACCATGTATTACCTGGTATTGGTAACATAAAAAGTATTCTTATAAACAATCCTGATCAGCCAATTCTAATCTGACAGTGTAAAAACAGTTTTTGAATGACGAATGTCAACTTCGATACCCGTAAGTTTCGGGTCGAAGTGAGCTGAGCTGATTTAAGAAGGATCTTGGAATATCAGTCTAAGACTTAGCAATCAATATTACATACATTTTTAAACGTTGAAAACTCACATATACAATCAGCCACGCATAACTACTACCTGTAGGCCACATAAATATTTACTTCGCGCTGGAATCGAATCCATGACATACAGTGCAGTAGGCAATCGTTCTGCCACTGTACCAACCCTGACGACATAAAAATCACCGCTACAGTTTTGTTTCATGGCATAAACCCTCCACACTATTCCCCAACCACTGCAACTCCTAAAAACCAGAATCTACAGTGAAAACAACCACCAGAAAAGCGCCGATACAGTAAAGCTCGACATGTCCCGGAGAATGAATTTAAGTACCTGTAACGAAATTAATTATAAAATAATAGTGGAGTTGTAGGAAAAAATAATTATGTTTCCACTCTTTTCCTACGCTACCGCTTCTTAATGAGCGACTCGCTGTCCGACCATGGACCATGCCCGGGATGGCCATGCTGCGGGGCGAGACGGAGTGGTAAGCGGTCGCCTCCTTCTGCGAAGCAGTCATGCTCGCAAAGTAGGAGGCGGGATGCGTGAGGGAGAGGACAGCTTCCTGCCTCCACCCCAGCCGCAGTGGTAGACGCCCACGGCGATGGACGTCGGCAGATGATCACCGGCCACCGTAGGCGCGGGCATGCGGACGGCGAGTCATGGGCGACTCGCTGTCCGCCCATGGATCATGCCCTAGTCGACGTCGCGTTGTGTCCCACGCGCGCCTCAAAGAGTGTCAGCACAATGACGGTTATACACTTAGAGGGCCAAATCCTGCCGGGGTTGCCGGACTAACGAATTACCGTGACCCTGGAATGTAAAGGACTATTGAAAGACACCGTGGATTTTAGTCAGTACAAGTCTGATAGTCCCTCACGCTCTGCTCTGGGTGGTTCATCATCATCATCTCAGCCATAGGACGTCCACTGCTGAACATAGGCCTCCCCTTTAGATCTCCACATATACCGGTTGGAAGCGACCTGCATCCAGCGTCTTCCGGCGACCTTTACAAGGTCGTCTGTCCACCTCGTTGGTGGACGTCCTACGCTGCGCTTGCTCGTCCGCGGTCTCCACTCTAGCACTTTTCGACCCCATCGGCCATCTGCTCTGCGAGCAATATGGCCTGCCCATTGCCACTTCAGCTTGCTAATCCGGTGGGCTATATCGGTGGCTTTAGTTCGTCTACGGATCTCCTCATTTCGGATTCGATCACGTAGAGAAACACCGAGCATAGCCCTCTCCATAGCTCGCTGAGCGACTTTGAGCTTTGAGATGAGGCCGATAGTGAAAGACCACGTTTCGGTGCCGTAAGTCTGGGTGGTTAAAACGCTAAAAAAAAATAAAAACAAAACGCTACCGCTTCTACCTTATACCCACAAGTAAATCCTAGCCAGTATTAATTCCGCTGTCGTATGTTGCCTACCGGTGCCGTGTTCACCGCACTCACCCGGCAATGTACGCAGTACACTTAATTGTGCTCATTTACGTCAACGTAGCACAATTCTGCTCTATGGCTCTATGACAGTTTTGCTCTTCGTTTCGAAATGGAATCGACGATCAAAGTCATGTAATGTTTGGTTTTCATCGTGATAGAATGTTATCGAAGTTTAAGTGTAATATCGTCTGTCTGTCCATCAAACCATATCCCTTCAGTCTACCTTTTTTATGGTACCGTACGTCTGAATGAAAAACGGAACACTTATAAAATAACTCGTATGACCGTCTGTCCGGCCTTTACAGTTGAATTTCTCCGAACCTACTTGACCGTTTAAGTTGAAGGGTATAATATCAAATTTCTATGGAACAAAGGCAGTAGTGTTTTTGTGATTAAAAAAAAAATAGTTTCCACTCGGTCCACGTGGACGAGCGGACGAGCGGTGTCGTTTGTAAACTGCTTTGATGTGTAACCGCTTTAGCTACATAAAACCAAACGTACATTCACATTTGGGCATTAACCTAAGTACTTTTCATTCCCTCATCCTGCCCTTTTTTCAGACCCAGGTTTAACCGCTACTTAAACTCATTAGCAGGTAGAATAAGGTCCTAATATATCAAAGTTGAAGATAGCACTCGTTTATGTCATAAATTATGACATGTCAGCCAAATGAAGCGATTAGGCTTTGGGGATTTCGAGTTCTATGGCGTGAAGTGTTTGGATTGAATGGTTTTGATACTTGGGTAACAGATCATGATCTACCTAGCCTTTTCTCCTTTTGGGTCCATTTTTCAGTTGAACCGTATGCAGTTGAATATCAGTATTACCTTTCATCCATTCAATACTTCTACGTAAATATTATTTAAGATAAAATTGGGAACTACTGATGCGATTCCGAAAATTATTTCACTTTCACAGGTAAGGACGTTCCCTTAAGAGAATTTCCGACCATAATGCAACTGCCTCGGAAAATGTGTAGAGAAATCAGAGGCACTTACGACTATTTTACTTCAATAGCACTACAAAAATCTTCCATTCATTCTACTTTCCAACAGCAACAAGTCCCAACCAAGTGTCATAACTTCTAGTAAAACGGAGTGAGACGCCAAGTATCAAGTCGTTTAGTCGTGGTATTCAACAAGTTGCAGAGCAATGCATTCGCTGTGACATGTCGCAGACGTCCTTATGGAATTAATTACGGCCCCATAGCTCTGTTATTGTAACTGATGACCGTTTGATATTAGGATAACATAGAGGAATAGTATACACTCGTATAAAATAGGGTAACATAATAAAGGCATACCTAATACTCACTGGTACTATGCGATTAAATTAGGTCAAAATTAATTTCAGAGGCACTAACGCGCGGTATTTACGTAATGTAAGTAGATAGTTTTTTTTTTTTTTTTTTTGAAAATACAAGTGAGCTTTATGAGCTGTAAACGAAACCTTTTAATTTTATAAGCATTTTGTACATCAAATCAAACCAATATTTTATCATTAATTGTTTTCACAAACCCGCAATATTTTTGGAGAGTGTCCAAAGTTTTCTGCCCGTGCTTGTCCATAGAGATGCTTTGAAATGGGCAACTACAGTACTTTCAATGTTATTATTTGTTGTGACTGTTACACTGTAACAAGACATTTTTATTGTTTGTCTGTTGACTATTCAAAAATGCCGTAACTAGCCTACTTGAAATAAATGTGAGGTAATATTTTAAAAACAGCAATTTTTGTAACTTATCAATGAGTTGAAGTAAGCACATTGTAACACATAACTTTAGATCTGAAGCAGCTTTTAAAAATGATACGTTTCACACAACAGGTACTGATGCTTGCTGTGATGAAATTGTACTGACCAAAAAAGTATTGAAGATGACACAAATTACCTAATGACATTCCAAATATAAACATTTAAAAATTTGAAAATCAATATTGATCCAGGTGGAAAGAGGTTGAGGCAACGGAGGAGGTACCACTCCGTTACAAATGCTTTGGTTTTGAGCTTCTTAGAAAAAGGTTACGACAGAGGATGACGTCGCAAGTTTGAACTATACAATACTCATTTCTTCACTATTGTAACACTCAAAAATAATGGAGTGGTGAATAATTGTAGACGGTATAAAGGCAATCAGTATATTTCCTTGCTTTAACAAATTATGAAGAATCTCATGAATAGGCACACTCGTATTTTCCATGGCAGACGGCTGACTGACAGGCAACCATAAAGTTACATGCTCTGTGGCGACAACGCGAACGGTACTACTGGCACATTCCCTGTAAATAAGACTCCTCGGTCACATCCTCACAAGATCAGGCCTGATCTCGTGACAGGATGTGACGGCATGGCTAGCGGCTTAGCAGGCTTGCTAAAAGGGTTTTGGCATTGGCTGGCTGGCTGGCAGGCTGGCTGGCTGGCTGGCTGGCTGCCTGCGGTTAACTGGCTATGGCGGTCCGGCCAAGGCTTGGCTGCACATATCTGGCTAGGCGATATCTGGCTTGGCTATGGCGGTCCGGCCAAGGCTTGGCTGCACATATCTGGCTAGGCGATATCTGGCTTGGCTATGGCGGTCCGGCCAAGGCTTGGCTGCACATATCTGGCTAGGCGATATCTGGCTTGGCTATGGCGGTCCGGCCAAGGCTTGGCTGCACATATCTGGCTAGGCGATATCTGGCTTGGCTATGGCGGTCCGGCCAAGGCTTGGCTGCACATATCTGGCTAGGCGATATCTGGCTTGGCTATGGCGGTCCGGCCAAGGCTTGGCTGCACATATCTGGCTAGGCGATATCTGGCTTGGCTATGGCGGTCCGGCCAAGGCTTGGCTGCACATATCTGGCTAGGCGATATCTGGCTTGGCTATGGCGGTCCGGCCAAGGCTTGGCTGCACATATCTGGCTAGGCGATATCTGGCTTGGCTATGGCGGTCCGGCCAAGGCTTGGCTGCACATATCTGGCTAGGCGATATCTGGCTTGGCTATGGCGGTCCGGCCAAGGCTTGGCTGCACATATCTGGCTAGGCGATATCTGGCTTGGCTATGGCGGTCCGGCCAAGGCTTGGCTGCGCAATATCTGGCTAGGCGTTACATTCTAGCTGGCTCCTGATAACTGGCTATGGCTGACTGGTCATGGCTGAGCTGCAGAGGCACCATCTTGCAAGGCGTGCGTTACACTATAGTAAACTACTATCCAATATCTTATTAGGAACAATGACTCAATCTCTTCCGAATCCATTTGATCCATTCAAAACGTTTAGTAATTTGTAACCGACCCAAAATAAGCTGCTTTCAGGTGGGAATTGGTAAACGGAAATTTTAATTAGATGTCGACCCGATTTCATTGGTGCTTCACTGTAAAACCTCATAACCAGCACATAGTATCATTTTGTATTGTTGCGTTTTTTTTATCCTGGTAAAATCATCAAATGAGTCCTCCCACCCAGGTCGGGAAAGGAGTTACTGTCAGACTCGTACTGACTTAAATCCACGGTGTCCTTCAATAGCCCTTTACGTTCTAGGATCATGGTTACCGGATAACACGGCGGTGCTCTGCCCGAGCGGAGCAAACCTGCAACGTATGCTCCCCCATGTCCCAGGCATTGAGAGATGTATATTGATGAACCATATTCATTCTCTTACATAAAAAAGTAATTTTTAAAATTAAACATAATCAGCCTTACTACAAAAACTTAAACATCTGTTGAACACTTGTCTAAAAAAAGTGTCACTGCAAAACGGACCTTATTTCAACGTTATAATCTGACATTTTTTAGACAAGTGTTCAACAGACGTTTAAAAGTTTTTGTGGTACGACAGAATATTTTTATTGAATATACTGTCGTTATTTAATTCTTACAAGTAAATATTGTGCTTTACTTTCGTTGAAATGAACAAATTAACTGACTAAATTTCTAATTAGTTAATATTTTAAACAAATAGTTTTGAGCTTTACTAAATATTTGAATTAATTAATTTATTACTGCCAGCATGAAAGCAGACAGTTAATAATTTATTCATATTAATTTAGGCACAGCTGTTAATTATGTTCTTAAATAAACAAAGACAAAAATCTAGTAAGTATTCACTAAAAGGACTAGTATCTCATTGGAAGCTGTTCTAAATTAATAATAACAGTAAATTATGTGCT
Source organism: Agrotis exclamationis (assembly GCA_950005045.1). Classification (NCBI taxonomy): domain Eukaryota; kingdom Metazoa; phylum Arthropoda; class Insecta; order Lepidoptera; family Noctuidae; genus Agrotis; species Agrotis exclamationis. Next base: position 20,306,050 of record OX465429.1, on the reverse strand, counting down.
CTGAAAACGTTAAAGTAAATTATTTTAAGGAATCGAAAACCTAAACAAGTATCAGCTTTTCAAGTTCTGAACTAAAACCTACGTAAAATCACGTTCTGAACGCGAAGGAGGAGGCGGGCCGCGTGAGAGAGAGGACAGTGTCCTCCTTCCGCCCCACCCGCAGTGGTGGACGCCCACGGCGACGGACGTCGCAAGACGATCTCCGGCCACCGTAGGCGCGGGCATGCGGGCGGCGAGTAAAGGGCAACTCGCTGCCCGACCCTGGACCATGCCCGGGTCGACGGCGCGTTGTGTTCCACGCGCGCCTCAAAGAGCGTCAGCATAATGACGGGTCCCCCTCTCTAGGGGGCCAAAGCCTGCCGGGGTCGCGGGACTTATCTCATTACCGTGACCCCGGAACATAAAGGGCTATTGAAGGACACCGTGGATTTCAGTCAGTACAAGTCTGACAGTCCCTCCCGCCCTGCCCGGGGTGGGAGGACTCATTTGATGATTTTACCACGATAAAAAAAAATAAACATACGAGTATTTAGAGACATATTTTACACTAATAATATCATAAAGAGGTAAGATTTGTTTTTTTTTTTTTTGTGTATGTTTGTAATGAATAAACTCAAAAACTACTTTGCCGATTTCATAAAAAAAATCACCATAACAAAGCCAGATTCATCCTGAGTAACATAGGGTACATTTCCGTGCGGTGCCGGGACGGGTCGCTAGTTAAGAATAAAAATATAAAATGAACTACGCGACCGAAACCACTAGCATATGCTGGGAAACTATATTTTATTTCATAATTGAGTAATGTTACCAAATTCTTTCACTACGAAAGACCGAAATATCAACTCCCCACATTATGTGATCGCAAAACCGATCAAACCACTAAAAGTGTCATTATTCATGATAAACTACCCCACAATTTATGTGATAAACATCTTTGAAACATGCGTTTATCAACCATATTGTAGTATTATAGGGTCTCTTTTGAATTATCACCATCATGTGCGTATGTTTGGAGTTGGTTTTCAGTCTAGCCAGATAATATTAAAAACTGGTACTTTAGTTAAAGCGAATGCACAGATCTTGAACAATCAGTAATTGGGTCATAAGTTTTTTTTTTATCGTGGAAAAATCATCAAATGAGTCCTCCCGTCCAGGGCAGGACGGGAGCCCCCTCCCGTCCTGCCCTGTATGAATAAAGTGGGCATGCGGGCGGCGAGTAAAGGGCAACTCGCTGCCAGACCATGGACCATGCCCGGGTCGACGGCGCGTTGTGTTCCACGCGCGCCTCAAAGAGCGTCAGCATAATGACGGGGCGGGTCTCTAGAGGGCCAAAGCCTGCCGGGGTCGCGGGACTTATCTCATTACCGTGTAGGATTGGGCTGAGGGTTAGGTGGAGTTTATAAAGAAACGTCCGTATGTCGTGCGATCCTTTTAATAACTGTTTTTAACACAATACTTATTCGCTATTCTACGTAAACTACTTACTCGCTATTACTGCAAACTTGCACATCATATTACATACCACATCATAGGGGTTGTTACAAAAAAAAAAATAACATATTAAATGTTTTTTTTTTTTTTTTTTTACATTTTATTTGCCTATACTCTAAAGCAGTGTTACGATCCTTATATAATGCAAAACAAACATTATCTTAACATGTAGGTACTTATTCTAAACATAAACAACATTATCATAAACAATCGCGAAAGTTTAAGAATGATTTATTAATAATCTAAACAATGTAAGTATATTATCACTAAGTGTAGAGTGTGTCACTGTCATAACATAATATCACTTAAATGTAAACAAACCGATTAAATATAGGTAGGTACTACTTAAGTTACAAATCTCTTTGTTCTATTTTTATGAATTGTCTCTAATTTATCGCCTTTATGAATAACGACATTAGGTTCGTTATCGCTTAACACAGTATAAGGTCCATTATATAACTTGTCTAATTTAGTACCTGTTTCATTTTTTATTAGTATTAAATCACCTGGTTTATACGAAATAGGATTACATTTTCTATCATATGCTAATTTCCTTTGAGTTTTTCTTATAATTAAATTATTCCTAACTTCCTTATGAGCTAACTGTAACCTATATTTAAGTTCTAATGCATAGTTATCTGGATTGTAAAGCGGTTCTACTACTTCATTGGTAAGATTACTAGGTAAGTTGCATGTTTTTCCGAAAACTAACTCATAGGGTGTGTATTTTGTTTCCGTGTGGACGGTAGTGTTGTATGAAAAACACCAAAAATTCAACCATTGACTCCATGTTTCTGGATGTCCGTCACACTGAGTACGTAAAAATGCTGCAAGATACTTATGGGTATTTTCTAAAGCACCTATCGACTGATGGTGATATGCAGTCGAATTTATTTTATTAATTTGTAGCAGTTTACAAACCTCTGACATTGTTTCCGACATAAATTCCGTACCTCGATCGGTAGCAATGGTTGTAGGTAAACCATACCTAAGTATAAAATTGTTTACGAATGATCTAGCTACACTTACCGTATCTTTTCTCTGTAATGGATACGCTTCGACATACTTACTGAGCTCACATTGTAAACTTAAAATATAAACGTTACCTTCTAAATCCTTATCTAAAGGGCCAACTAAATCTAAAAATACCTTTTGGAAAGCACTTGTTGCCGTTGTAGTTATGACCATTGGTTCCATTATATTTCTAGAATACTTACTAGTTTGGCATTTTTTACACTTGGAAACGTAGCATCGTACGTCGTTCTCCATGCCTGGCCAAAAATACTTACTCTTTATATTATTTATCATACGTCTTACTCCTGCATGCCCACTTGTTGGCAGCAAATGATAGTCATGTAGTATGTATGTCTTTTCGTCATTTTCTAGGACTCTTTTTATTCCTCTTATAATATTTATTTGTGGACCGGTCCACTGTGGTCTTCTTTTTATTTCATTGATCAACTCTTTAATAAATTCAACATTATTTTTATCTTTTACTATGCATAGTTCTTTAATATTGATTTTTCTACAAGTTTCACTCAATAAATCCGCAAATTCGACTCGCGAGAAATGCGACATATAATCGAGATTGATAAATAGAGTTGATTCTTTTTCAACATAAACAAAACATTCGTTTTCATAATCTATATTTTTCTTGTTTAGTTCTTTACCTTTTAAAAATGTTAATTCTACTGCTTCTTTAGGTTTTCTTAATATCTCTGCTATCCTTGGTTGGCCAAACCTCGGTTCGTCAGCTATATTAAGAGAACCATTGTCACTCGAGGTAGGTATTGCTTTGCACTCCGAGTTTATTCTCGCTCGTTGTGCCCTCGTCATTACCATATTTATACTTTTTTCATTTAAAGTTTTTAATTCGTTAGAACTTATGGTAACCCTACTCAATGCGTCAGCAACATTATTCTCTGTACCTTTTATGTATTTAATATCGTAATCGTATTCTTCTAATAGTAATCTAAACTTTAAAAGTCGTGTAGATGGATCTTTCATGCCAAATAGATAGATGAGTGGTTTATGATCCGTTAGAATAGTAAATTTTCTTCCATATAAGTAAGGTCTAAAATATTTTATACTCCACACCACTGCCAAAAGTTCTTTTTGTATCGTAGGATAATTTATCTCTGCTTTATTTAGTGGTCTACTGGCGTAAGCTACTGGTCTTAGGTCACTGTTGCATAAGACTGATCCTATTGCCATATTAGATGCGTCCGTTTGAAGTATGAATTCATTTTCTTTAGAAAAATCGGGGTATTGCAAAATTGGTGGATTTATTAACTTTTCTTTGAGAATGTCAAAACTATTTTGACACTCACTTGTCCATACAAAAATTTCGTTCTTTCTACATAATTTATTTAGTGGTACCGTAATTTCTGCAAACGATCGAATGAATTTTCTATAATAGTTGCAAAATGCAACGAATCGCCTGACCTCTTCGGCATTTTTTGGTACTGGGTAGTTTTTAACTACAGTAATTTTTTGTGGATCTGGTAATACACCATTAGCTGAAACTTCGTGACCTAAATAGAGTAATTGAGTTTTCATAAATTCGCACTTTGCTGGGTTTAGCTTAAGGTTCATTTTCCTTAAACGATCGAAAACATCCATAAGGTTCTTATTATGTATATCTACTGTCCTACCGAATACAATAAGATCGTCACAGTAAACGAAACATTTCTCAAATGTTAGTCCTGACAAGGCAACTGACATGGCTCTAGAAAACGCATTTGGTGATATTTTGAGACCCATAGGAAGGCGCTTCATACGATATTGACCTTCACTAGTCGAAAAACTGGTGATATCCCTACTCTCTGGTTTTAAATTTACTTGGTAAAAACTTTGATGAAGATCTAAATGGGTAAAACAAATACTTCCTGAAAGAGAGTCTAATATTTCGGTAATGTTTGGTAGTGGGAATTTATCGTCTCGGATACATTCATTAAGTTTTCGGTAATCCACTACTAAACGCCATTTCTTTTCTCCATCAGACTTTTTGGGTACTAAAAGAATAGGACTGTTCCACTCACTATTGGAGGGCTCTATTATGTCGTCCTGTAACATTTTATTAACTTGTTTATTAATTTCCGATTTCGATGATTGAGGCAAACGATAGGGCTTTGTATACACTGGCATCGTATTTGATTTTACTGTTATTGACTGTTCTACTACATTTGCTGTACCTAGTTTGTCTCCTTGTTCGCCTATAGTCAAGTTGTTTTGACTTATATTATTAATTTGTGTCATTATTGAGTTGGAAGATTTTTTGTAAGAAGATAAGTTTGAATATCTTTTACTAATCCAGAAACTGTTTCGTAACTTTCTTTCAATTTTAATCTCGCTATTTTTGACAGCCGAGTCTTTAATACAAATGTAACTAACAATTTCTTACAACCTTCTTCTTTCAAGCAACTTTCATACATCTCTATACCTTCGATTATTCTCTCTACTGTTTCTTCCTTTCCATCCATAACTGGAATCAAAGTACTAGCCGTTTTTAAACTAAAACTCTCCATTTTGCATGTTGTCTTATTTTCCTCTAAATCTAAAAATTCGTCGGATGAACTTTCTGAAATATCTATTACCTCTTTATAACCCAAGATTTTACTATATATTTTCTCTATTTCGTTAGGTATTGACGGATCTAAATGTAATTCCTTTTTACTTAGTTGTCCGTATTTAATTAATAATGTAAACTCATTAAACAAATTATTAGCCTCCTGAAACTTTAGCTGTCCTACTTTTTCACCTCGCCGTGTAGGGCCTAATTTTCTAATACTAACACATAAATCTAGTAAACTTTCATATATTTCACTAAGTCTATCCATGAATAATTATAGAGTCTATTTTTACATTTCGTGAGTACCGCACTCATACCTTTCACTGAGTTGGTCCGTCACGACGGGCTGCTAGGCTTGTCCTCTGGAAGGGCTGCTTGGCTTGTCCTCTGAGGTGACTGCTTGGCTCATCCTCAGGAATGGCAGCTTGGGCCGGGCATACCCTGGACACCGCAGGTAACTGAGCCGGGAAATCCCTGGACTCCACCAACAAAATAAACTGTATTTCTTCATTCTTCTGTTTTTTCTTTCTTCTGTATTTTGTCTTCTCTAATTTTTCTTCTATCTTCTGTATTATCTTTCTTCAATAATTGGTCTTCGTTCTTCTATTATTTTATCTTCTATTATTTAATCTTCTTTCTTCTATAATTATTATCTTCTTTCTTCTATAATTACTATCTTCTTTCTTCGCTTCTTCATTATTTAGGTTTTTAATTTTCGTTTTATTTAGGGCAGGCAGGTGATGAATACTTCGTCCTTCTGGATATCTGAGCGACACATTTTGATGAGGTACTTTAATTGTCCATGTAGATACTCGTGTTTAAATAACGCCGAAACGTAGTTGAAGTCCTGGCATCTTCAGCCCAAATCCTGGCATCTTCAGCCCAAATCCTGGCAGGGTCGCCATGTAGGATTGGGCTGAGGGTTAGGTGGAGTTTATAAAGAAACGTCCGTATGTCGTGCGATCCTTTTAATAACTGTTTTTAACACAATACTTATTCGCTATTCTACGTAAACTACTTACTCGCTATTACTGCAAACTTGCACATCATATTACATACCACAACCGTGACCCCGGAACATAAAGGGCTATTGAAGGACACCGTGGATTTTAGTCAGTACAAGTCTGACAGTCCCTCCCGCCCTGATGATTGATGATTTTACCACGATAAAAAAAAAAAAAAAGTATGAATGAAGTGATCTTGGTCCATAAAGATAGTCATTCATCCACGAATGAATCTCGAAAAGCGCTGTTTAACTTTGAAAATCGACTACTCTTGGTGATATTATGAAGCCACGAGCCCCTTTCATATATTAGTAAGGTCTATTTTGAATTTCCACTAAGGATTTTATCAACATCACTATCGTTTTCCAAATATCGGGTCGCTCACCGATGACTTTGACAGTCAGTAATGGTTGAAGACAGTTCGAGATATTAACTAAAATAGCAGTTCATGTAAGGACTGTAATGCTGAAGTTTCAGCACCTTAAGAAAAGCGGTTAAGGTTCAAAATTGATGTACTGAGAGGTGGAGTAGCTGCAAAACGCATGGTTACTTTAAAGACATTGGGTGTGGTCTCTTTGCTAGCGTGATGAGCTATCAATAATAATATTTAAAAATTGACTACCCTTGTAATTACTAGTTTGCTACCCTTCAGATGACTCCTCGACTTGATAGATTTCCGTGGTCGTTTGGCCCTGTAGGGTATCCATTTGTTTGCTGACAATTCCATGAGGCCCGCGTGTATCACGACGTGCCTTCGACTTGGTCCTTGATTGATTGCGCGGGCTACTTGAGTCAAGTACTCAAGTATAATTACTACTTACCGTCCGCTATCCCAGGCATACATGGCTGGAAATTACTTCGTAATCCCCGACGCTCTAGTCGTCTTCTGTGGCAACTGAGTCGTGAGTTGGATTGCCTCTCCCTCCCCCAACCCGCGCTACGCTTGTCTCCCAGCTAGATTCATTAATTATAACCGTTTTTGAGTCAAAGAGGTTACTACTCTGTATGCTTAATTTTAAAAGTTTGAAAGGTACCATGGGCATATAAGAAGGTAGGACAACATGAACCTACCTTTTTTTACGTGGTAAAATAATGCAATGAGTCCTTCCTCTCTGGACTGACAAACTCGTACTGATTAAAAGTTTCAGGGTTACCTGATAATACAGTCCCGCAATCGGTCCGATTTTTGGGCCCTTCAGATTGCTGACAGCTCTTACACGCGTGCGTGCCGGTGGCGTCGGCCCGGGCATGGTCCATGATCAGACGGCGAGTCAGCCATTACTCGTCCGGATGCCCGGCAATATGTAATTTACGTTACAACTAAAGGACTAACATAAAAATACACAAAACTCTCTCACTGGAACTCCACCAAACCTTCTCGAAGGGTAAATGACGCCATTGCACAGCGGAAATTATCAGCTATGCGGCAAATGTGCTCCCGATATCGCTTATCTTCCCGCAAACGTCTCCACACGTTCTCGAGTCTCGCTCGATGTACTGCCTTACTTGCCTGAGTCGTGCTATACGATACGAGTACCTACGGATTGATTTGTGTAAACGGAAATTGAAAGCCTTGTGAAGCTTCAAACGGTTTTTATAAGGCTTTTTTGTAGGTGAATTGGAATTAGGGCGGTTTTGCTCAAGGTTTTTTGTACCTGGTGAGGTTTAACAGGTGATCGAAGGGTTTGGCAAAGTACTTTGATGTAATTTCTCGAGCTACTACGAGTATGTGTACGTGTAAGAAAATTAGGTATTTGACAAGAAATTTGCTTGGATGTTTGAACTAGGTAACCTAAAAAGGGTAAAATAAAAAACTTTTATAGAAAAGAATTACCGACTTCAAAAACCATCTTATAATTATAAAAAATAAAAACATCTTTACATAGTCGGTGTCAAAGCTGATTAAATATCAGAGACATCGACTTCTGAAAATAATCTTGTATTTTTGTGGTGTTTTTGATGTCGGTTATTTCTTTATTTTTGAAAAAGGTTTTTTTGTCTTAATAAAATTATAAAAAAATAAATAAATGAGGTGTTTCTGCCTCTTTCTTCTTAGCTAGCCTAGGAAATGGCGAAGGCATACGTTGTACACGCGAATGCTCGTCAGTCTCGGAGGTAGTATTGTAATGTAATGTTCAAATTCAATTTGTAATGTGACATTACACGCGAACACTGAACGGAGTAATATGCAATTTGGCACGGTTAGAATTTATGTGGAGCACGACTGCAGTAGAGCTTGTATTTTTAAATAATATGCCTTAGTGTGTGTCCACACTGGAAGCCTAGCCCGACGGCGGCGGCGAGCGCGGCGGCGGTGCCGTAAACCGGTGGTACAAAGTAGTTTCTATAAATCTTGTTTAAATAAAATAATTTTAAAGTGTTTTATAGGTTGTTTAGGATTGTATACAAGTAAATTATCACCCATTCTACATGATTCTAGTCAAGAACAGTAAAATTAATTTAAATATTTACAAATACCTCACACCTGTCACCCACCCGTTATATCTGTTGTTGCCTAGCAACGCCTAGCTTGTAGCCATCGCGCTAGGCCCCCGCCTCAGTGTGGCCACGAGCGGCGATTTCATACGTTCAATATTATCGCGCCCGCCGCCGCCACCGCGCTAGGCTCGCAGTGTGTTTGAGCACTTAGAAACACAGTTAATTATTACAAAACAACAAAATTAGATATAAACAGTATCAAGCGTTTTTTAGGTGACTGAAAGATCGTAGACTTTGACCAAGTCTACGATGGAGTAAGCTTACCCAGAAGAAACCTCTTCACTCTAACTTTGAAGAGAATCGGTTTCAGACAGCCAAGCTTACCTATGAAGGGTATGCGGGCGGCGAGTAATGGGCGACTGTGCGCGACCATGGACCACGACCATGACGGGGCATGACCCTTCGAGGGCCAAAACCTGCCGGGGTCGCTGGACTAACGAATTACAACAAAGAAGACAAAGACCAACTGTTTTGCGTGTCTGACTTAGGCACGAAGGGGTCGCCGTCACCCATCTACAGGCAAACCTCAGAAGGCGTTTCTTAATCCCGAAGATTTACACTATTCAACTAACTTTTACATCGACAGTAAAAATCCAATCAAACTGTTTTAAACCCATTACGGTTTAGATTAAAACTTACCATCGTTTACTGTTAACGCAAAACTAAAGATATTTAAAAACAATCTGCCCCATCCTTCTATAAAGTTAAAACCTTAATTGCCTTTTAAAAAAACTTGGGCTAAAAACTTGGGTAACTTCGTCATTTTAACGTAAGACAAGGCGCACAGTGCAAGTTCATTATTGAGTTTTGCGATTAATTTTCTTTTTTTTTTATTAAAATTTTGTTTTTGAAAGTATGATATTGACTTGTGCACCTGTTTGAAAGTTTTGGCGATCAGAGGCAAGTTGTGAGTTTAAACTGAAGTTTTATTGTATAATTATCTGATCCTCGCGGTTTATTTTCACACCTACAGCTCGTCTCCTATTGTTTGTGGCGTGATGTTGTATACCCTGCCTTCTTCGATAAATGAGTCATCTAAAACATTTTTTTTTTCAATTATAACAAGTAGTTCCTAGTGGTAGACGCCCACGGCGTCGGACGTCGCAAGACGATCTCCGGCCACCGTAGGCGCGGGCATGCGGGCGGGGAGTAATGGGCAACTCGCCGCGCGACGTGTGTTCCACGCGCGTCTCAAAGAGCGTCAGCAAGATGACGGGCCCTCTAGAGGGCCAAAGCCTGCCGTGGTCGCGGGACTTATTCCATTACCGTGACCCTGGAACGTAAAGGGCTAATGAAGGACACCGTGGATTTTAGTCAGTACAAGTCAGACAGTCCCTCCCGCCCTGCCCTGGGCGGGAGGATTCATTTGATGATTTTACAGAGCTAAAAAAAAATAAGATTAGTGCGTTCGTCCAAACAAACCCTTTAGCTTCATAATAATAGTATATATTTATTTCATCACCACTGTTCTCAAAACGATAAAGTAAAACATTGAGTCTTAAAACTAAAAATTCGAGGATATCTGACATCTACCTATCAGCACTGCATCATCATCAGCCGGAAGACGTCCACTGCTGAACATAGGCCTCCCCCTTAGACCGCCACGCCGAACGACAATTCGCCACTTGCATCCATCGGTTGCCCGCGACCCTCACGATGTCGTCGGTCCACCTAGTGCCTAGGCCTAGGCCTGCCTACGCTGCGTCTTCCGGTCCGTGGTCGCCATGAGAGAACTTTTCTTCCCCATCGGTTGTCAGTTCTACGAGCGATGTGGCTTGCCCATGGCCACTTCAACTTACAAATTGATCAGCACTGCGGCCTTTGTGAAATACAGCCATGCAGCTCTCTCATAAAGAGGCCTGTGTCCCAGAAGTGGGAATATTATAGGCCATTTAAAACTTACCATCGTTTACTGGTAACGCAAAACTAAAGATATTTAAAAACAATCTGCCCCATCCTTCTATAAAGTTAAAACCTTAATTGCCTTTTGAAAAAACTTGGGCTAAAAACTTGGGTAACTTCGTCATTTTAACGTAAGACAAGGCGCACAGTGCAAGTTCATTATTGAGTTTTGCGATTAATTTTATTTTTTTTATTAAAATTTTGTTTTTGAAAGTATGATATTGACTTGTGCACCTGTTTGAAAGTTTTGGCGATTAGAGGCAATTAAAGTTGTGAGTTTGAACTGAAGTTTTATTGTATAATTATCTGATCCTCGCGGTTTTTTTTTTCACACCTACAGCTCGGCTCCTATTGCTTGTGGCGTGATGTTGTATACCCTGCCTTCTTCGATAAATGAGCCGTCAAAACATTATTTTTTTCAATTATAACAAGTGGTTCCTAGTGGTAGACGCCCACGGCGTCGGACGTCGCAAGACGATCTCCGGCCACCGTAAGCGCGGGCATGCGGGCGGCGAGTAATGGGCAACTCGCCCCCGACCATGGACCATTCCCAGGTCGACGGGGCCCCCCTTTAGAGGGCCAAAGCTTGCCGGGGTCGAGGGACTTATTCCATTACCGTGACCCTGGAACGTAAAGGGCTAATGAAGGACACCGTAGATTTTAGTCAATACAAGTCTGACAGTCCCTCCCGCCCTGCCCTGGGCGGGAGGACTCATTTGATGATTTTACCTCGCTAAAAAAAAAGAAGATTAGTGCGTTCGTCCAAACAAACCCTTTAGCTTTATAATAATAGTTTTGATTTTTTTCATCACCACTGTTCTCAAAACGGTAAAGTAAAACAGTGAGTCTTAAAACTAAAAATTCGAGGATATCTGACATCTACCTATCAGCACTGCGGCTTATGTGAAACACAGCCCACTATCTCATAAAGGGGCCCGTGTCCCAGAAGTGTGAATATTTTAGGCCATTTCAAAACCTTTGATAGCCTTATTATATTGTGATGGACTGAATAAAGCAAGCTTAAATTACATAAAATAAGAAATAAGTAGCACAAAATAATTAAACTGAAAGGATTCTATTACAAACTAAGTAATTATTATAAAAGTTTGAAAAGGCGTTTGAATTACGACTTGCTCTTGTTTTAGGCCACTAGACGAATTTTGTAATTTGAGATTTTACTGTGAATATAGAGCAATATAAGGCTTAAAGTAGCTTTGTCTGTAACTTTTTCAGACTGAATTAGTTGAAAAACATAAGAAGACCGTGCCTTGCTATTCTGTAAAGGTACACTTTTGTGTCAGCGCGGACTCAGCGTCCACACTATGATTATACGAAAGTCTACAAAAGTTTCAATTCAATTTAGCTATTATCAAAGAATCTACTACAATCTAAAATAATCGGGTAGAATCAAAAACTGTAGGTATACACAGTAGTTTCGCCAACGAGCACATTGACGACGACTTACAGAATAGCATATCTGGTTTAGGAAAAAGGATACCTTAGCCCTTATCACGGGGTGCTAAGACAGGAAACCTCCACGTGCGCCCGTGGACTGGAGTTCCCTCTCGGATACGTCCGGGGGGAAGACCAGTTTTTCGGGCCGGTGCACCCTGGGATGCGGGCAAAAACTCTCCTTAGGCACTGTGTGCCTAAGGGGTTTCCTTGCCCGTATGCAAATAGTCTGTCGGGTGGACGCTCCAACGCGTGTCCCTCTGAACAGCAGAGGGCACAGCGGCGGAGCGGGCTTGCGGACGGTGAGTAATGGGTATGCTCGCCGTCCGACCAAGGACCAAGCCCGGGTCGGTGGCGCGTCGTGTTTCACGCGTCACCGACGGGGCCCCTTATGGGGCCAAATGCCTGCCGGGGTCGCGGATTTTTCTTAATCCAGGATACCGTGGCCCCGGAACGTAAAGGGCATCCGACGGAACACGGGTGGATTTTAGTCAGTAAGAGTCTGACAGTCCCTCCCGCCCCACCCAGGGCGGGAGGACTCATTTGATGATTTTGCCACCCCTAAAAAAAAAAGCCCTTATCACGAGTTTTCACTATTTTACTTTACAGCGTCTTTCCAGTATTTACAGCGTTTCTTGTATGGAAAAATGGAACAGCGCCTCTGGTGTCACATCACATCATCAGCCTATAATGTTCCCACTGCTGGGACACAGGCCTCCTCTCTGTGAGAGGGAGTGGGCCATAGTCCACCACGCGGGCCCAGTGCGGGTTGGTAGATGTCACATGTCTTCGAATTTTTGGTTCTAGGACATGCCGGTTTCCTCACGATGTTTTCCTTCACCGTTTTGAGAGCAGTGGTGATGAAATAAATTACACAAAGTTATGCGCTTGGCGGGGTTCGAACCCCTCCTCCTCTCGAGTTCCTCGAGAGTTCGAGCCTCTGGTGTACGAAGAAGGAACTAATTTTTTCCTTGTAATTTGAAAATTTCAAAGTTCCAGTTTACTTTACGTCACAATAACTGAAAACTCATGATAAGGCCTATCATATGGGTTTTTCCGAAGGTTTTCCTAATGAGCTACAATTTGGGGCTTTACAAAAAGGCTTTGAAATGTTGCAGGCCGCAGATTACCTCTGGTGTTGCTGGCCTCTGTAAGCTGTAGTGATTGCTTTCCATCAGATGGGTCGTATGCTTCCTTGTCATATAGCTTATATGTGCTGATAGACTTAAGCATTTAATTACAACAGAACATCGAGCATTCGCCGTTTTTAATTTTGTCGAATTAAACAATGAATAGTCATGCTTACAGCAAAAATCGCTTCTAAACTTTGATTAAAATAAAATAGCGGAAGGTCACTACACGATAGCGCATGGACCGCATAAATTAGGCCAAATTGGCCTAACTGTCCTCAGTCGCAATACGAGTAGATTTCGGTTGAGACGTGCGTACGTGTTTATTTCAAATTCGCCCCACCACACTTTCAGAAGAAAGAAATGCCTTCGTGTGCCTTCACCGGGTGTACGAACTACTCTAAAAGAAAAAACAAATCACTTGGCATCACATTTCATTCGTAACTACATTTTTCTTATAATTTTATATTAAGATTTGAATCCGATTTGTTCAAAATTGTTCGCCATTTTGTAGAGCGGGATAGAAACATACACGAGTGACTACACGAGTACTAACGAAGTAATACGAAGAGCGTCGATGCTCCGTCTTGGTCGCACGCCACCTTTGTGCATTATTCTGTCTCTCTCTTTATTGGCGTGTAATAGCAATGATTCTTTGTGTGAGAAAATGTGTCTATGTGCGTATAAGAGTCACTGTTCGAATACTCAACGCAAGAACGTAACGTATCTACCGCTATTTTATTTTAATCAAAGCTTCTAACATTTTCATTTCATTCATCTTTCTAATGAACGCTCTAGTAGATGGTCGTAAATTTTTTTTTCATAATGATTTCAGACTTGTCAGCTCGGCAAAAAGATCGCCAGAACGCACTTTAGAATGCTTGCTAAAACACTCTGGTTTGCTTTTCTGTAGTGTTACATTCGCAAGAATGCTCATTACAAGTGAAAGCTCAAGTTTATCGGCACCTACGGCTGTAAGAAATGTCTTCTTTCAGACCAACGCCTACCTACTCATAATTGAGCCGAGAACATACAAATCACAATAAAAAAAAGAAAATTTAAACAAAAGGGAACCCGACTGGCTTAAGAGCGAACTTTAAATAAAAAATTAAAAGAAAAGAAACAAGTCTAGTTGCCTAGAAGAAAACAATAGTCGGGATAAATTAAATTCCAGACCGACCTGAGATCACAAAGTAATTGTAAACTTTGTTTCTTAGAAATAAAATCACATTTCAATTAAACGAATAAATGTTTCTAAGACTTTAATTAATATTAAATTAATGTGGTTGAGATCCTTTGACTACGATCACCTGAGGCAGAGAATGACTTATCACGTAAGTAGGTACCTATTTGTAACGTAAACAGGGTGTAAGAGACATCGACGCACAAACGGGTATCCGTTTGTGCGTCGATGTCTCTTACACCCTGTATAAGTATGTTTATCAGTTGTCTAGTACCCATAACACAAGCTCTCCTTAGCTTGGGACTAGATGGGGTTGTGTGATAGTTGTAGAATATTATTATTATATATTTTTTTTTATATTGACAATACTTATTTCTTATGTCTTTTTATTTTTTCAGAGAGAGAGCAAATACTTATTTAACTAACTTAATAATAAAACGAACTAGACGGATTCCGTCCGAACTGGGAAAATGTCGTGAAAGATGAAAAGCGTGGAGGGAGGCCTTTGCCCAGGAGTGGGACAGAGCAGGCTAGGAAAAAAAAATTAAAGTAACTTGTATCCCATGTTATGGATTTATTTATACTGTTACGGTGCTTTCAGGAAAAGTTATTCATTATCCATTATACAGGATATATGCTTGTGTATTTTTTAGTTTTATTTTTTGGTAGACATTGAAATCATCTCGACTCAAACGACAACTGGTAACTTCGGGGACCACGCATCCACTTTAACAATCTTCACAGCGATCGCCCCCTTGCGCCTGCTCTTAAATAGGGGGTTAAATGAGCTCATCGCACCAAGGAAATGAAGGCCGATCGCCGAAACGATCACCCATTAAATAGGTGTCGGCTGAAACCGGGTCGTTAAGGATTTTCGATAATATTTCGTCTTGAAGATAACTGGGAACGTTTGTCTCAAATGGAATTTGTATAACGACTACCCACAATGGAACATTCATTTATCTTTATGTTTTTGTAGATGATGGATTGATTTCACTGATTGTGTTTTCCTTTTGGTCCATTTGTTTAAGTTTTGTTTAATGGAAACGAGGTTTTAGGGAAAATGTTTTGAGGAGAAATTAAGCCGGGTTTTGTATCAGATTTCTTGTTACAGAAGTACTCTATCGAAATCTCCATTGGATTTTCTCTTTGAGTGGGAATTCAATCCCCTGTCCCGGCTGTCAATTGTAGATCTTTGGCAGTCGTTACGCGTAGAGCTTGGGCCACTACTCATGAACTGCGGAGTGATACTTCATTTTTAATGTAATGACATACCTAGACACTAGCGCTAGATCAAAAGGACTTGAGTCGTGGCGTGGACTATAGTCCAGTGCGCCGAAATCCTAATAGTCACTCTTAGCCTCTTTGTACACTAGGCGACGCAAGTCTCCAAGACATTACTTTGGTATCCAGGCGACTATCGTAATACAAATCCATAGCAAATCGTACACAGGCACGCGTCAATGGATACCAAAGTATCGGAGACTTGCGTCGCCTAGTGTACGAAGGGACTTACTGTCTTTTGAAGGTCATATTAGGCAATAATGCTCCATGCTTAAGCATGGACTGCCATTACTCCCTCTCCTTCCCTCCCTTTTAATATTATTTTATTTTCCTTTTTATAATTTTCAAAAAAAAAAAAACATCACCAACATTTCATAAACAAAACACCCAAAAGAAAATTACCTACCCAACTCAAAAATGTTCTTTTTTTATCATACTTTTTTTGCTCCGAAAAAAATATGCGATTTCCACACAAATCATGCGAATGCTGTTATTTTAGGACCGCGGAGGTCCCAGGGCCCATTAACACTCGTTTACTTAGGCCCTGAATAGATTACGGCTGGGATTTCATGAAGATTGCATGTAACTTGTGAAGATAGGGCCTGATTTTGGTAGTATGTATTTATTTGGTTTTGTGGTTAGTTTGTCAAAATTGACGTGACGGTTTTTTTTACGTGGTAAAATCATCGAATGAGTCCTCCCTCCCAGGGCAGGACTGAAACTTCTACTGACTAAAATCCACGGTGTTCTTCAATAGCCCTTTACGTTCCGGTGCCACGGTGACTCGTTAGTTCCGCTACCTGACGACACGGTTGGCGCAGTGGCTGAGCGATCGACTCCGGCGCAGCGTGTCGCGGGTGCGAACCCCGCACGGAACAAATATTTGTATGATCTGCAAGTAATTGTTTCGGGTTTGGGTGTTTGTATTTGTGTTTCTATATAAGTTTTTAGACTGACTTGGTCACTGTTACTATAGTTAAGGTTTAAAACGGGAAATATCGGAATCTCAAAACAAACAATAAACATGGTAAACATCCCGTTTTAAACCTTAATAATAATGATTGTGAGTTTCTATATTTGTAAACGCACCCATGATACAGAAAGAAATCCCTAATGTGAGGCAATGTTTGAAAAAAAAGTCGGTTACCTAGGCGTTGCCGTAGCAGACTTAGGGATGTAAATTATTTCCGAAAAAGATCGATTTTCAAATCGATTTGAATCATGACTCGATCCACAAAAAAATCGAGGCCAAAAAGATCGATCTCTGAAAAAATCGATCTTTTTTCAAGTTTTTGTTTCATAAAAATCTATTTATTTATTTATAAATAATGTACCTAATATAAATCTATTTTATTAAAAAGAAGATAAATATTTTAATTTAACGATCTCTTTTCAGTAAAATCAGGTACCTAAGTAATTCAATGATAATAGTTATTTGTGCAACAAGAGAGCAAAGTCGTTTTTTGCTGCGAGTGCTGATTTTGAATCTAGAGCAAGCGAAGGATTCAACGAATGAATCACGAGCGTAGCGAGTGATTCTAAAGTTGAATCCTGAGTGTGGCGAGGGATTCAAAGGCACGAGATGCAAAAAACTTTGCTCTCGTGTAACACACATAACTTTTCACTTCAGCAGCGAGAACACTTTAGGAGATAAAATAATAAACAGGAATAGATTGAAATAACTATTAACTTATTCAACTCTTTACGCCAGCCACGAAATTTTATTCCCGCTCTTTTATTTAAATTAAGGCGTGTTCGGAAATTATGGCACCCATGATATTTTATTATTCAAAATATTTACGTAACATTATTGAAATTAGAAATAAATATTTACAGGTTAATTATCAGTTTTATTTGCAGTAGATACTTATTTTCGTTCAAATACTACGTATACATATAAGTTAAAAATTCAATAAATTACACTAAGACATAATTATCTTTTTGCAAAATTTCTTTAGTTAGTACAAACCGAGCGTGTTTGTCTTTGAGGTCGAATTCAAAATCGGAATTTCGAAAGGGCTGGTCTTTGTCCCTCTCTCTTTCTAATAGCGCGAAAGAGATGGAGTGTAAATTTTATGTTTCGAATTGTATGATTAATATGGATTAATACAAGGCTGAATAAGATATTCACGGCTTTCTGAAAACAAAAATTAAAAAGTTACTTTGTCTCACTCAGTGAGCAAAATCGCATTTTGCTCACTGATTTCAGGCAGCAAAACCTACATGTTTGAGCTACTGAAGTGAAAAAGATATTTTTATTACCATAACGAAACATCAGATCAGTACCCTGAGCACGAGTTTTCAGTATTTGAGACGTAAAGTAAACTGGAACTTTGACAACTTCAAATTGACAATTTTCAAGGAAAAAATTAGTTCCTTCTTCGTACACCAGCGGCGCTGTTCCATTTTTCCATACAAGAAACGCTGTGAATACTGGAAAGACGCTGTAAAGTAAAAGAGTGAAAACTCGTGCTAAGGGTTCTGGTATAAAACAAGACATTAATTTTTAAATGTGTTCGTTTACAATGTTAAGAAAATAGATAATTTATAGCTTATAGTTCCCAATGCTTCTTAACTAAACTTTTTAAAAACAACAGTCTGTCAAGTGTACAGGGATCCAACAGGAGGTATTGCTCATCGCTTGCGATGATTTTGAAGCACTCTAATAATACGGGTACATTCAATTAACTGTAAATACTATTTTGGTTTATACCAAAAAATAAAATAAAACCGAATGTCGATTTTCAGGGGTGAAGTATCGATTTACTGAATTGATTCAGTAGGTACTACATATCGATTTAAAAAATCGATCTTTTTGGCTCCAAAATCGATTCTTCGATTAATCGATCTCAGATCGACATCCCTAAGCAGACTTCGAAATCCCACTCACTCACACCCAAGTCAGTCACAAATGGAGATTCACGGACGGCTCGGATCTCAAGTGTACATAAATATGTGGCGTATCTCCACAGACAACGGTCCACATTCTGTCCTGCACCGCATGCCCTGTAATCTGTACACTTGACGATCTTATGGAAACATTAGTGAGCGGAGTTCGCGTAGCTGAATTTTGGGCCAAACATAATATAATGACATGAACATTTGCCATCGACATGCAGAGCAGAAGAAGAAGCTCTTACAGCAGGCGTAGCATGGCGCCGTAGAAAGGGGTTTTGTCGACGGAAGAAAAGACAAAATGACAGAACGTAGAGATATTTTTAGCGTTTTAACAACCAAGCAAACTCCTGCAAGCCACCACAGCACCTGCATTTAATGTTAAATTGATTGTGAAGGGCAATTTCAGGTAAGGTTGTTTTTTTCATTTTTCTTTACTTTAGTAAGAAATCTCTTCCAACAGACGTAATGGAATGGTTACATAGACAAGAAACATAACAGTGTCTAAAATAATAAAAACTTTAAATTAAACAGGGACTGACTTAATTAGTCAACTGCGCTAGGTAATTAAATCCGTAACTATGAGGAATACCGAAAAATACTGAAACCGATTTTGATAAAAACATAGATATAGCCATCCACGCCCTGTTGCAATCACCCTGTATTTAGTTAGTTAATTAGGTACCTAGTTACCGTTATCGTCTAATTTGAATGCGCCCATTAGCTCTGTTGCGAACCGCGTCTCATTGTACGTACAACACATTTATTGGTGGTTACGTCACAAACACGTTCAAATGCCCTTGAATTCAATAAAGTCGTGACGAAAAAAAAACAAAAGTATACACAGCTGTTTCGTGTAGTAATACATCCGCTATTTCAATATATCAAATATCTCCCGTATGGTCTAGTGGCTAGGATACCTGGCTTTCACCCAGGAGGCTCGGGTTCGATTCCCGGTACGGGAATATTCTTTTTGCGATTGTTTTCGCATTTTCAACAAAAATGAACATTTTAATGTTATATATTTTTTTGCGTTAATATATAATACATAATCAATTATTTGTTAAAAAAAATTATTGCACATTACCAGTTCAAAAAAAAACGATTTTGAACTTATCGACAAGTTATTTTGCTTTCATAATTACCAAGGCGCCAAGGCTATATTATTTTCATTATTCATATAACTTTTAATCGTTTTTAGGATACTAGCTGTTGACCGTGACTTCGTCTCAGTTAACATTAATTATCTCCGTAGTTCTGTTACATAAATCATCAAAATGGGTTCAGCCGTTTTGACGTATTTAGACGTAAATAATTATACTTATTAGACAAACATACACACTTTCATGTTTTTATTGCAAGTATAACATTAGTTGCGGGCATGCGGGCGGCGAGTAATGGGTGACTCGCCGTTCGATCATGGACCATGCCCGGGTCGACGGCGCGTCGTGTTCCACGCGCTCCTCAAAGAGCTGTCAGCAATCTGACGGGGCCCCCTAAGAGGGCCAGAGCCTGCCGGGGTCGCGGGCTTGTCTCACTCGGTAACCGTGACCCTGGTACATAAAGGGCTATTGAAGGAACATCGTGGATTTCAGTCAGTACAAGTCTGACAGTCCCTCCTGACCCGCCTTGGATGAGAGAACACATTTGATGATTTTACCACGTCAAAAATAGGATCAATCCACACCAAGACGCGACTCAGAATCTAAACTTTATACGTGTGATGTGATCTGATCCTAACAAGTTAGGCCTGCTAGAACTCGATTTTTTTCCGCAAAAGAGATTAATTTCTCTCTCTTTTCTCTCTCATTTGATGATTTTGCCACGCTAAAAAACAAAAAAAAGTATAACATTAGTTGGAAGTAGAATTAGATTAAAAATACCTAGTTCGCCAATTTTTTTTAGTTGTATTGCCGTATCAGTTGTATCATTTTAAATCACAACTTGTCAACTATCTGCCTACCCTGTTAAAGTTTTTACAGAGCGATGTATTCGCTACAAAAGCCAACAAAATGAATTCATTAAGCCGCGGTCGGTTCTGTCTGTGCGTTGTCAAAGTAAGCGATTTATAGTAAATTCAACGGATTTACCATTGAAATACTGAACTCTCTGTATTTTTGTACACTGTGGCAAGTGAGGATTTTTAAATCGGTTTTTTAATTGTTTTGGTAGGGATCATCGATGCGTTTGCTAATTATGACGTACTGGCTTTTGCTCGCGGGTTTACTCGTTTTAATTTAGAATTTGACAAACATTCGGATTATTACACTGCTAGTAATACTAATCCCACCAAAAACATTTCATGTAAAATGTTTCCAAGACGACCACATAATTTAAGGTTTGCCCTGTGAAAAATATATCAGATCTCATGTAGAACCAAGCTTCTGAATCTACACGGCCTAACTCTGCCGACCCTAACTTCACAAGTTCTACTTATCAGTAAAAATGTATGGCAGATACCTATTTCGAAAGACACGTAGCCCCACCTATTTTCATAAGAACATTATTTAAAATGTCACTTACGGGATTTCTTCCGTGATTGAATATTTCTTTGAGTTCCCGATATTTCAACGCTGTTGCAAGCGCCATGATCGCAGGTTGACGGAATCACGAAAGATATCCCGTAAGCACAGAATAATTAACGTAAGTGACATTTGAAATTTAAAAAAGTGTTTAAGAACCATCATCATCATCATCATCATCATCAGCCTATAAATGTTCCCACTGCTGGGACACAGGCCTCCTCTCTGTGAGAGGGAGTGGGCCGTAATCTACCACGCGGGCCCATTGCGGATTGGTAGATGTCACATGTCTTCGAATTTTTGGTTCTAGGACATGCCGGTTTCCTCACGATGTTTTCCTTCACCGTTTTGAGAGCAGTGGTGTTGAAATAAATTACACAAAGTAATGCGCCTGACGGGGTTCGAACCCACGACCTACTACTCGTAAGTCGAGGCCGATACCACTGGGCCACCACTGCTCACTGTTTAAGAACATTATTGTTTATTTTCCCAGACACACTACTTTTTTCGGGATGAAAAGTACCGGAGGCCCTATCGTGACGTAAGTAACGTAAACTGCAACTGTGACGTTAATTTGAAGGAATGAAATTGTTCCTCGTTCCTACACAAGTCATAATGTTGTTAACTGAGTCTTTAGTAGGTACAAGATTTCCGTATTTTATTATTTTACTTTACGTCACAAAAAAGAGAAATGTGTTAGGTTAGGTTAGCGTCTGCTTACAATCTACAAAATTAATTATTTAATCCTAATATGATTTGCTAAAGTGGCATTATTAGGCTCCCGTGAAGGAATATTATTAGATTTAACAAATCCTTACTAAATTTTAACATTATGGATTAACATTATGCCTCTGCGAAATTATAAGAGCTGAAAATAAAGTAGTCTCCTTTAACGCAAAGCAATTTAATATTATCTAATTATATTGTATTACTACGTTAACTAATACCTAATGTAATATAAGTTCTCGAATATATGAATTTGTAATGGCAGATATTTATAGGTACTTAATATTTTTTCGGAAACATATGTAAATACATTTAAACTTATGAACATTATTTTGAATATTCTTCGAAAATATCTTTCGATTGGAGCTAAATTGTAAATTTTATTGCTTTTCGAACAAAAGGTGGTCGTTTCTAACTTTTCTAATCATCATTATTGTATGATATCACTTCAAAATGTTCTATAGTTTTAATATTACTGATCGAATTCCAATTCTCAATTCAAAGCATTTATTTTGAAAAGAGACTATTTTAGTCTAGCCACAAGTATTATATAACGATAAAATTGCTGGCCCATTCCAAAGCGTAGAGAAAAGAATAGGCAAGAAATTCCATGGACACTGGACAGTCTTTTCAATTCACTGAGGCAGTAAGTACAAAGTTGTTTTGTTCTATTTCATAAATTGCGCTTGAATATAGCTTAGCAGGATTTTTATAGGTATGGTATATCACATTTCGACAGTTTCTCTTAAATTATATGAAATGAGACAAATCCAGGGTTCTGCAAACTTCAACATTTTTTTTTAGTAACTTTTCGCCTTATTTGGTCCTTAATTGGTTCTAAGCTTAAAACTACAGGTCTATAATACCGTATGCGTAATTGCGATTTTAGTAAGTACATTATGTACGAGTATTAAGCCTCCTGCAGACACACGCGATTAATCGCGCTGCGACAACGAGCCAAGCTAATTTCCACTCTAAAAATACTGCGAATGGACCGCGACATGTCGCCCCGCGCGATTAATCGCGTGTGTCTGCAGGAGGCTTTAGGATGCCTAGAAATTTACACAATGCTGCGATAATAACGATGCTGTACTAGAAGTACGACGAATCAGGAATAACGCATCGCACGATAATAACGTGCCGTCTTTCTTAAACACCAACGCTGCATTGCTACGCTCGTCTCCGACTCGCCGTCCGATCAAGTAACAGGTTAGTCTGATAGTCGCTTCCACTCCACCCAGGGCTCGAGGACTCATACGACTGAGAGATTTTTGCGATAAGTGGGTTAACCTTCTAGACTTTAGTCACAGGACACACACACAGACCTGCGGGTTGTGTGTGTGTCCACACACCACAACATAAACATATACGTACAGTCGTACATACATACTCCTTTTGTTTAGCTTTTATTGTTACTTTATTTTTGTATACCTCGTTGTATATTTCGTTTTTCAAATCAACTTAGGTATATTATTAAATAACTGGCAGCTAAATCTTAGATGGTCCATCATCATCATCATCATCTCAGCCATAGGACGTCCACTGCTGAACATAGGCCTCCCCTTTAGATCTCCACATATACCGGTTGGAAGCGACCTGCATCCAGCGTCTTCCGGCGACCTTTATAAGGTCGTCTGTCCACCTCGTTGGTGGACGTCCTACGCTGCGCTTGCTGGTCCGCGGTCTCCACTCTAGCACTTTTCGACCCCATCGGCCATCTGCTCTGCGAGCAATATGGCCTGCCCATTGCCACTTCAGCTTGCTAATCCGGTGGGCTATATCGGTGACTTTAGTTCGTCTACGGATCTCCTCATTTCGGATTCGATCACGTAGAGACACACCGAGCATATTAGCCCTCTCCATAGCTCGTTGAGCGACTTTGAGCTTTGAGATGAGGCCGATAGTGAAAGACCACGTTTCGCTGCCGTATGTCATCACTGGTAACACACATTGGTTGAAGACTTTCGTCTTGAGGCACTGAGGTATGTCGGACGAAAAGACATTGCGTAGCTTCCCGAACGCTGCCCAACCGAGTTGGATTCGGCGGTTGACCTCTTTCTCGAAGTTGGACCTACCTAATTGGACTACTTGTCCTAAATAGATATATGAGTCAACAACTTCGAGTACCGAGTTTCCAACAGAGACTGGGGTGGGCACAACATTGGCATTTGACAATTTTTTAGATGGTCCGGAGGAAACTAATTCGTCATTTAGGGTAATCCGAGTACGAATATCAAAGCACTCTTTCGACACCTAAAGGTGCCGGTTGGCACTCGAGACCGCGACAGGAGACAGCGACAGGAGACCGCGACACTTGTCATTACCTAATGTTAAGAAGTGTCGCGGTCTCCTGTCGCAGTCTCGCGCGCGAACCGGCAGCTTTACATTGCCTAATGTTAAGTAGTGTCGCGGTCTCCTGTCGCAGTCTCGTGTCGCGGTCTCGCGCGCGAACCATAAGTGCACATTATTTTCTATTAGATTTGTATTTAAGGAGATTTACTGCACCTTTTTTTCTAGAAATAAAGGTTTTGTATATTTTTTGATGATTTCAACAACCGAAAAAACAAAAAAAAAGGGAATCCTCTTACCGCGAGCTTCTATTTTTAACGTTATTCTGAATATCGAATCTGGGATTTGTTTCCAAGTAAAATCCGTAGCAAAGTCTAAGTATTCTAAACCAATCAATAAATTATATATTTTACTATAGGTAAATTGGTAATTTCTTAGTAGAAGGGGTCGCGTAGGTCACACAAGAGCCTTATTTAGTTAGCCAATCGATCGAGTTTCACCTTCATTTCAGACAGACGATACGTAACAAAAAATTAAGTAAAAATTTAATTTTAAACAAGTACTGATCAGACTGGTGTTTTTCAATAAAATGGAATTTAAATGCTTCTGTTTGTTCATAGTTTTAACTTTCATTCATTTTGTTTTGTGCTGAAAATGATCCAGACTTTATTATCTTATAATATCAATATGTAATTACTTGTTATTATAAGTTTTTTTTATCGTGGTATAATCATCAAATGAGTCCTCCCACCCAGGGCAAGGCGGGAGGGACTGTCAGACTTGTACTGACTAAAATCCACGGTGTCCTTCAGTAGCCCTTTGTATACCGGGGTCGCGGTATACGTGTGTCCCGCAACCAATTATTATAAGATAATGGAGTAATTTTAGCAAACAAAAGTTACCTACTTTCTTTCTATTTGTAGCGAATTTTGTCTAGCTGTAGCAAGACAAAATAATAGTACACGCTATTTATTTTTGACATTATTATTATTCTACGGAAGCTTACTACTGTATCATGCATGAGACAGCGGTCGGCGAGTACTGGGTGCTTGTCGTCTGATCAAGGTCCATGCCCAAGTCGACGGCCTGCAAACTTTCAGAGCCAAACGCCTGCCGGGGTCGCGGGACTAACTTAAAAGCATACCGTGTTCCTTGAAAGCAAAGGGTAACTGAAAGAACGCGATGTCCTTCCCAAACTTCTTCTTAAATTATAAAATTGACGTGAGTGAAGCGGCGGGGAAAAGTACTAGTGTAAATGGTATATTTTCTTTATAAAATACTTGATTGTATTTTTACTTAAAATATATTTTAAATAAATTGAACCTTATTGAATTACTAAACAGTGCTACGGAAAGAAAATCAAATTCAAATTCGATTGTTTTCAAAATGGTACACAAAGACTATTCGAGTGCGATTCACACCTGAGCGAAACAGCATACCTACAGAGTCGGGGCGCATCGGTGCGAATCAAAACAAAACGTATTTGAAATGCAATAATGTTGTCAGCTTTATTGCAAAGAGATTTTAGAAAATTGTCTAGCGGCTATCATAAAAATGTCGTTGAAAAAATAGCTGGGAGAAGTCTTCTGCTAAACAATAGCGCCCCGCACACGTACAGTTCGGACCACGCATCTTGGACGCCGTTCCAAACCGCAGTTAGATCTATATAGTTTGGACTGCGGATCAAACTGTTGTGCTAAAACGATTAAAATGCATTCACGGTTTGGACTGCGGAAGAAACTTTCATATCTAGACAAACGTTCCGAACTGTGCGTGTAAATCTGATTTCAAGAGTTTGGACTGGCGTGTGGAACGTTATAACTTTCAAAAGTTTTTTACGCAGTAGTAAGAAAAAATGGACGAGGATTTTTGGTCATCGCGTTAGCTAGATTTGTAGTTAGTTACTTTTGTTCCGTTACTTTCGTCAAATCTTTGTGAAATGCACCTGTTATTTTTTTTTTGTTGACGTTAACGCGATGAGCTGAAAAAAAACCTACTGACTTGCAAAATTCAACAAGAGTCTTAAGCTTTGTTTCTCATAGTACTCTTACTAGGTATCTTCTTACTTTTTAGCTTCCAGAGATACGGATGTTCACGGAACAAACGAATGAACTCTGATAGGTTCGACGATCCAAACCGCCAGTTTTTGTTTTAATTTACGTTTATACGTGATGTGTGCGTAAAACTGTGAGATTTACGCTCGCGTCGATCTGCCAGATCGGACTGTTAGATTCGCACATCTACACATACAGTTCGGAGCGAGGGTTGGAATGGCGCGTGCTGTTTCCCGCAGTCCGAACTTTACGTGTGCAGGGCGCTCCTCTTCGTAGACCAACACGCCGCCAAAAGCCTGACTCTGACTGACTTAACTTAATCTTCATAATTGCTTCTTCAATAGGTAAGATGTCTGAAAACAATCCCAGTAGTTAGTTAGTTGGCACAGTGGCCGAGCAATTGCGTGGGCAGGTTGGTAGGACATACAAATATTTGTTTGACCTACAAGTAGTTGTTCCGGGTCTGATGTGTTTGTATGTTTCTATGTTTGTAAACGCACCCACGATGCACGGAGAAATTCCTAGTATGTTGCAAGTTTTTTTTTTAAGTTAGACCCGTTATTTTTCTTCTAACGTAAGCCAACATTGAAGAATATATGACGTTTTTAAAATTAACCATACGTCACTTCTAGGTGTAATTTTTCGTAGTTCTGACGTCAGTAGCGGACTCTCGAGTTTGGATGTGATTACTCTTTGTCAAAATTCACAGATTATAAAATAAAGTGGTTTATTTTAGGTGCTCAGACGTGGTCACTCACCGAATGGCAGAAGTCTAGCCTTGGAGTTTGCCAACGGGCAATGGAACGCAGCATTCTAATGTGTAAAGAGAAGACAGGGTACGAAAAACTATGCTGCGTTCCAAAACAGGCATAATAGATGTTGGCAGGAAAGCTGCTAGGCTGAAATGGGATTGGGCGTTCATTTCTGTCGCATGCAAGAGGACCGCTGGGCAAAGATCTCCACACAATGGGTGCCGGGAGATGGACGGCGCCGCCGAGGCCGGCCCAGAAAAAGGTGGAGAGACGACCTAGACACTTACCATGTGGGCTGGTTCGAAGCGGCCCAGGAAAAAAGTTCCTGGAAGGAATTGGGGGAGGCCTTTGCTCAGCAGTGGGACAGTACAGGCTAATGAAAAAAAAAACGACGGGTTGCACGCCGGGAGTTCCGTTAGAATTTTTACAAAACTTTTTTATTACTGTGTTATATTTTAAAACTGGAGTGGTACAGGTATGAAATTAACGAATTTTGTTACATCTTGTTAGTGTCGTACAAGTGTCAAATCACAAATATTTTCATATATGCTCGATAGATGGTGTTGCACGATTAAAATGCAAGCTATCGTTTGCCTCTTCATTCTTACGCTTTTAGATCAGGATCACGTGACCCTGACGTGACAGGCAGGGGCAGACCGCCGGGGCGCAGTGAAGCAAGCGGTACTGCCGACAGTACCGCGGCGCGCCTGTAAGCAACGATCTGCAACCACACACCCCGGCGCGCGTCACTTAGCACGCGCGCCCGTAGGATTTTACGGCTATATGCCCCCCCAGCGCGCCCGCGGAAACAAGGGCACAGCCCATACCCGCCAGCCGCGCCCCCTTGCGGGGGCGCCGCGACTACTACGAGACCCTGACGTGAGTTTTACACTTTTTACCCATTACAAAAAAGTTTACAACGCCGCTAAAGAAGTTTTAACTTCAAAAAAATATATATTTTAGAACTCTTACTGACGGACTAATTACATTTATAATTAACTGATGTTGTCATCATGTCTATTACAGGGCCGCGGTAACTCTTAAAAACACGTATACGAGTATACCTTGTGGTTAGCTATCGTATGGACGACACTCCCAGAAAAGTATGACTCATTTAAAGCTGATTCGGGTACAAATTGCAAGTCAGCAAGCAAGCATGTTTATTTTAACATAGATTATGTCATTTGGCATTAGTCAGCCTTGAATAGTTCACGGTGACGATAGTGCACATAATTGAATTTAGCTAAAATAAATTCAGATTTTCTGAAAATAATCTTAGATTATTATTTAAGACTCCATCACCATGTT
This sequence comes from Agrotis exclamationis, assembly GCA_950005045.1. Lineage (NCBI taxonomy): Eukaryota > Metazoa > Arthropoda > Insecta > Lepidoptera > Noctuidae > Agrotis > Agrotis exclamationis. The sequence goes on along the minus strand of OX465429.1, from coordinate 20,277,985 downwards.
ACTTTCTAACTCGATTTAGTATTAATGACTAGCGTCGTCTTAAATATTTACAATAAATAAATATGTACAGACGCCAGCATATCAACCTACCTCAATCAGTCAAATTTCTTTAATAGATTTTCAAGCTTATCTGCAATAGTGGAAGGTTAATGTTCAATTGGAAAAAATTGACAGATTGGAATAGGTTGACATGCTGGCGTCTGTATATAAATAATCACTTGGATTTAAGCGCAAAGTAATTATATATCGACTTTTGTGGTAATTGCAAAAGAAAATTATGGACCTGTTCTAGGTATGTGTCATAAAAATAAAAGATTGATAAATTACTGTCTTAATTACTCTGGTTTTAGTCGAGAAAACATTGCTTACTTAATTCTGATTAATACCTACTAAAGTAATAACGAGAGCCGAAGCAAAACTTAGTACCAAAGCCTTGTAACATAAAAAAGAACAAAACCGTTTTGCTAGACAAAAACCGAAATCCAAAACAAAAACACATAAAAAATAACAACCAAAACAATATTTTTTAAAATTAACTAAGAGCGTGTACGCCTGGGGTGCTAAGACAGGAAACCTCCACGTGAGCCCGTGGACTGGAGTTCCCTCTCGGATACGTCCGGGGGGAAGACCAGTTTTTCGGGCCGGTGAACCTTGGGATGCGGGCAAAAACTCTTCCTTAGGCACACAGTGCCTAAGGGGTCTATTTGCCCGTATGCGTATAGCCTGTCGTGTGGACGCTCCAACGCGTGTCCCTCTGATTAGCAGAGGGCACAGCGGCGTAGCGGGCTTGCGGACGGTGAGTAATGGGTAGCTCGCCGTCGTGTTTCGCGCGTGCCTTCGGGGAGTTGTCAGCAAACTGACGGTGCCCCTTATGGGGCAGGGCGGGAGGACTCATTTGATGATAATGGGCAAGATGACTCTGACTTTAGATCTCCACATATACCAATTGGAAGCGACCTGCATCCAGCGTCTTCCGGCGACCTTTATTAGGTCGTCAGTCCATCTTGTTGGTGGACGTCCTACGCTGCGCTTGCTAGTCTGCGGTCTCCACTCTAGCACTTTTCGACCCCATCGGCCATCTGCTCTGCGAGCAAAGATGACTATTAAAAAATCATAAGTTCTTTAATAATTAGTTACAATTCATTATTTATATAAATTACTTGCTTCACCGTGATCAGATCTTCTGTTACCATCAAGCGAGATTCGAGAGGTGCTCAAACGAGAACCTGACCTGCGATCAAAAATTATTGACGCGTATTTATCTCATGTGACGTAAACCAAAATTGACGAAGATACGACAGTTTGAAAATTCGCCATACGTCACTCCTAGGTATAATTCATACTAGTTATGACGTCACGAGTCCCCTTTTTTTTAGCGTGGTAATATCATCAAATGAGTCCTTCCACCCCGGGAAGGACTGTCAGACTCGTACTGACTAAAATCCACGGTGTTCTTCAATAGCCCTTTTCGTTCCAGGGTCACGGTAATGAGATAAGTCCCGAGACCCCGGCAGGTTTTGGCCCTCTAGAGGGGGGCCCCGTCATATTGCTAACGCTCTATGAGGCGCGCGTGGAACACAACGCGCTGTCGACCCGGCATGGTCCATGGTCGGGCGGCGAGTTGCCAACCACTGGGCCTACCACTGCGGCTGGGGCAGAAGGAGGACGCTGTCCTCTCCCTCTCTCGGCCCGCCTCCTCCTTCGCGAGCATGACTGCATCGCAGAAGGAGGCGACCGCTTCCCACTCCGTGTCGCCCGGCAGCATGGCCTCAACCAATGCCGGGCGTGAGAGAATACGTCACTCCTAGGTATAATTCTTACTAGTTATGACACGAGTCCCCATTGTCGAGTTTTGATGATTCTATCCAATCTAACTTAACCTACCTGCCTAGGTACCAACGTCTTGTTGCTGGTCTCATCTCATCGTCACGTACCAAGCCGTTGGGTTCTAAATTAATTAATATTCAAACAGAATAAATGAATTGAAAAAGACACTTGCCTTGAAGTCGGTTAGAAATAATAATAATAATATTCCACAACTATCACACAACGCCATCTAGTCCCAAGCTAAGCAGAGCTTGTGTTATGGGTACTAGACAACTGATAAACATACTTAGGTATATATTTCTAAATACATACATATTATAGATAAATTACACCCAGACACAGAACAAATGATCGTGCTCATCACACAAACATTTGTCCTGGGTGGGAATCGAACCCACGACCTCCGGCATAGCAGTCAGGGTCACTAACCACTAGACCAACAGGCCAGTCAAAAATATACTCAATAAATATATCAAAAATATACTCGTGTTAATTTCTTTTTCCCAAATAAAATGTTCCCATACGAAGGCGCTACTGGCATAGATATAACGTCAGCTGAAAGTAATTAATTTCTATTAGAAAGTTTCAACGAGTCAAGCCAAAGTTTAATTTCAGCGGACAATGATAGATGATAAGCAGTAGGTATGTGTTTATAAAAATGTTAGCGTTTTTAATTATGTTGTAACGAGTTGTTTAATTATGTTGTAGAGTTCGTGGTTAAATAATACAACATAATTATTTATTATTCTTGTTGCTTTTTGGTGTGTAATCCTGTTCACCTACTGCTAATATTATATGTGTATGGGTAGTTCTTCAGAGTCAAAATTTTCGATGTCTGTGGGTATATTTCCGTAACCAACTAACAAAACGGCATCTAATATTTTTTTCTGTATACTTTAGCTTTAGATCTACCTAGGACAAATTATATTTTTTTAATAGTAGCTATCTAGATACAAAATAAAAAATTTTGAAGTCTGTTCTCCTGATTCATATAGGGCGTCCGTTTCCCATTTTCCGGAACAAAATGGTCGATGTCGCATTTTCCCTTTTATTCATCAATATAAATTAAAGTTATATCGAAAGGTAATGAATTGACCTCTTACAAAAAAAATATGTAATAGTTGTAACTACGTTAGTGTGTTTATAATTAAGTAAATAAGAAGTGTCCGGCGTAAAATACTGATTAATATGGAGTAAGCTTTGCTTGACCGTACTTGGTCGAGGAATGACAATGAGAGTCTGGGATCCCGCATGGGGGGAAGCCTGTCGTACAACGGACATGCTAGAAAGCGGACGTGAGGCTGGTTGGCTTAGAACCCGGTGAAACAAAGGTAAATATCTGATTCATCTGTGCTTGGTTTAGGTACCTTGCTGATTACAATGCCTAATTTATTAATTTTATTTTGCTGTTTTAAGACTTTAATCTGAGTTTCATGTGATGCTTTTGGGTTATAGATTCGTGTAGAAAAATGACAATACTGAAGTCTGTATGAATTATGAGTTAAGCATAATTTTAGGCAAAATCATGATTCATCTGTGCCTGATTGATATGTTCAAAAGCCCATATGAAACTGAAAATAAATTAGTTTTCCCATTTTCCAGCAAGAAAGAAACACTTTTGTTACGTTATTTTACTTTTCCAAGTCAGTAGAGTGTCTGTGAGACAATTTTGACATTATTCTTCGGTATTTATTCATAATTCAAACTCTATCTGTTTGTTTTTATTTTGATATTGCAGTTCACAACAATGCCACTATCAACAGTAGAGAAGAAGGAGAAAAAGAGACTCATAGAACGTACGATTTTTTTATCCTTCTAGGATGGAAATTGGAAAATAAGAAAAGATCCAGACGAGTATGCTGCGGGGAAATTAAAATAATTATATTTGAAAAAAAAAGAAAGGGAGAAAAAGCCAAAGTAAACTGAGAGAATATTAAAATGTAGCATTAAAATGACTATCTGGTACTTATTTACGAGTATAACAAAATTCTCGCTTTTCTGTAAGTATTTATTTCTGTATAAATATTATTCTGAAAAACAAGAATTTTATTGTTGAATTGACCAGAATTTTTCCTTGATATGATCACTGATAATTGTTTTTATAAAAAAATATTATTGTTGTTATAATATTTCGATTATTTTCTTAATACAGAGCCCATTTTTATTTAAAGTTTTCCATTTTTATTTCTGTTCCTGATTCATCTGTATAAAATTCTGATTCATCTGGGCACAAAATTTTTAAACGTAAATATCTTAAAAACTACTTTGTAAAAACGAGTCCCTCATACAAATATATGTTATTTGGAATATCTATTTTCATATGAACATGTGTTACTGAGCTGAAAGTGAAATTAAAATTTGACCATATGAATCAGTCAAAGAATCGAATTTCGAAGAACTACCCGTATGTTTATTTAAATGATGTATTTTTTTGTCTTTTTCGTTCGATGTTCTTTTCTTTTTATGCACCTGCCATGTTATCACTCCATTACCCTTGGTTGACTGGTAGATAATGCCTCAGACATTAAGTCCGCCGTGTACAATTTGTGCTGCATGAAGTTAAGTTTTTCATAAATAAATATTGAATAAACACTAATCCTACTTGTAAGTGCTGCCAACTTCTAAGACACTCTCATAAATAAATAATAGAATTGCGATGTTCTTTATCAATTTTCTACTTTACTGCTTGGGCATTTTACAGCTAAAGTAGCCCTTTTAAACACGTAGTGTTAACCCGCCCATAACTCGAGAACCACTGACTTTATTTGTTTTAAAAAGTAATTTGTTCTGTCTATATTTTAGTTCATATATCGCTTCTTTTAGTAATAAGAGCTGAGTCGTTCTCAATTTTTCATTTCAACTCTCAACAGATTTTCGTTACGAATAAGTGCAAACTTCGTCCAAAAATATATTGGTACAAAGAAAAACCCTTATACTTACGTCAGCCATTTGTCACAATCGCTCATTTTGGAGAACAAATTCGATTGGGTTTTTCATACATTATAACTGTTGTAAGTCTTCGATCAATTTCAGAAATAATCCTGCAGTGTAATGGAAAAAGAATGTCCAATTTTGTGAATGCAGCTGGCATTACAGTATATTTTAGGCTCGACGGCCACGGCGTTTTTTTGTAGCGAAGCTGTCGCGCTTTTATGAAACCGCGCTACAGCATGGCTACTAACGCGCGTTCGTCGGAGTTGCAACGCGCTACAGAAGCGATGCCAACGCGTTACCGCATCGCGAGCGTAGCGATGCAAACGCGCCAAGTTGCATAGAATTTGCAATTTGTCTACAAGTAACTTGTACAATGGGAACGCGGTCTTATATAAGATCATACTTTAAATGTTATAAGTTAACTGTTTGTTTGTCAAAAAATTGTAAGCGCTACTTAACTGCTGAGCGAGGGAACATGGGTTCAATACCCAATTCGAGCAGTTTTTTGTCAATTTATACTCTTATTCCGAGTTTCTGACATCAGAGATTTCCAAAGTCATATCAAAAGCCTGTGGCTACTGGAGGCTGCTGAAATAATTATGACACTAGAGATGATAATATGATGATAGACTAATGATAAAAAAAGAAATGATTTCTAAGAGAAACATGGCGGCAAGATTGTAGAAATGGTTGAGCAATTGGCTGCTAGCCTGCTAAGCTCCGTGTCACGGTTTCGGTTCTCGCATGAAACAAATAATTTGTATGGAGTACCCTACAGGTAGTTGTTCCAGGTTTGAGTGATTTTGAATATCATGAACTTAAATGTTTATAAACGCACCCACGATTTTTTTTTCGTGGTAAAATATCAAATGAGTCCTCCCACCCAGGGCAGGGCGAGAGGGACTATCAGACTGGTACTGACTAAAATCCACGGTGTCCTTCAATACCCTTTATGTTCCGGGGTCACGGTAATGAGATAAGTCCCGCGACCCCGACAGGCTTTGGCCCTCTAGAGGGGGGCCCCGTCATCGTGCTGACACTCTTTGAGGCGCGCGTGGAACACAACGTGCCGTCGACCGGGGCATGGTCCATGGTCAGACAGCGAGTCGCCCATTACTCGCCGCCCGCATGCCCGCGCCTACGGTAGCCGGAGATCGTCCGCCGACGTCCAACGCCGTGGGCGACTACCACTACGTCTGGGGTGGAGGGAGGACGCTATCCTCTCCCTCACGTGGCCCGCCTCCTCCTTCACGAGCATGACTGCTTCGCAGAAAGAGGCGACCACTTCCCACTCCGTCTCGCCCCGCAGCATGGCCTAGACCAATGCCGGGTGCGAGAGGTCTCCGCCTATCGCCGCCGAGAGGACACAGCGGGGCTCTGCCCAAGAGGGGCAGTCCTGCACCGTATGCTCCACCGTGTCCTCCAGGCGATCTTCGCAGTAAACGTACCCACGATACAGAAAATTTTAAACATTATAGCGTGAAAAAAATAATTAAAAAAAAGTCACATTGACACTTCCCCGGATTTATATATTTTCCCCTCAAGCATGAGAGGCGAGGCCTTTCCCACTAGCCTTGCATGACCTTTTACTAAGTAACTTTAATTACAGTCGTTCATGTACAAATTAACCCAAAAATTAAACACGTTAACCCACAGCTTACCATTGTCAGCTTATTTATTCGTGTAAAATAATCCGCCATCACAATAATTATGATTTAAAAACATCAAAATTCCGCTGAACAACGTCCACTCAAACGTGGCTTAATTTTAAGTGGGTGGACGGCATTTCACGTGTATTTTAAATTAACTTGTATCTCGTAAATTATTCGTAGCGAATAATAATTTGATGTCAGAGAAAAGAGCTCGAGGCTAAATAATAAGCCTCACAAGTTCAAGGCCCTTTACATACCAAACATTAGAAAGCCTTTGCTGTCATTTCTAGATCTTTCGTAGTTATCAAAGAAACCTACTGAGAAAATCCACGGAGTTCCTTCAACAGCCCTTTACGTTCCGTGGGAGACGCCCACGGCAAAGGGACGTCGCAAGACGATCTCCGGCCACCGTAGGCGCGGGCATGCGGGCGGCGAGTAATGGGTGACTCGCCGTCCGATCATGGACCATGCCCGGGTCGACGGCGCGCTGTGTTCCACGCACGCCTCAAAGAGCTGTCATCAATCTGACGGGGCCCCCTAAGAGGGCCAGACCCTGCCGGGGTCGCGTGATTGTCTCACTCGGTAACCGTGACCCTGGTACATAAAGGGCTATTGTAGGAACACCGTGGATTTTAGTCAGTACAAGTCTGACAGTCCCTCCTGTCCCGTCCTGGGCGGGAGGACTCATTTGATAATTTTGCCACGCTAAAAAAAAGCCCTTCACGTTCCAGGGTCACGGTTACCTGACAAGACAGTCCCGCGACCCCAAGTTTCCAAGCACTTCAAGTACATAATATTTCAAGGCAAATCGATATGAATCCAATCGCAACTCGATTTAAACTGTGCTTATCTGGGCGCCCATCAAATGACTGTTATCGTGTGCTGATGAGTTATAGCCCCTAGTTTAGAGCCTTAGGTTTATAGCCTTACCCGAGGGCCACGAAATCGACGCTCCAAGGAAATTCGCCCTGTACTGCAGGGTCCAGCGTCGAGCGTCAAAAACAAATGTGTGCTCACAAAAGTAGCACTGCAGGCTAGGGGTTTACTTTCTAAGTCCGTTAAAGAAGACACGGGAAATCAAATTTACGGACGGACAAAACTTAGAGACCGCGCTACGACTTAAGTCCTTTTGACGAGGCGCTAGTGTCTATGTCACATCAAAATGGATTAAAAAATGTAGCACCATAAATTTTCCGCAGATCATGAGTTGTGGCACGGACTGTAAGGAGCTATCTGTCAAATCGTAATATCATTCATTCTTAGTTCCGGCTCATTGTCAAAATGTCTGTCACTAAGCCCGAAATCACGGATTTCGTGCTTGGAGATTAGACAGCAGCGAAGTTCGTTTCCTTTCGTGGCCGATGCACACAAGTTTTTGACGCTCAACACTAACGCTTGCAGCACAAGGCGAATTCGCTAAGAGCGTCGATTTCGTGGCCCTCGAGTAAGGGTTTTAGGGCGTCTGTGATGAGCTGGTAGCGGGTGAATGGACTATAAAGTTCACATCACGTCTCTTGTTGTCTGGGAGTAAATGGAAGGATAATGATTACCAAGGTAACGTTTTGGTCAGATTGCTGTATGTTGGGACATTTCGAGTTACTCTTCTATTCATCATCATCATCAGCCTATACAGTTCACTGCTAGACTTATGCCTCTTAATATAAGTTCCTTGAATATTACCTTATAAGAATGTTATGTAACCCTCCCAGGTAAAAAACTTGCTTTCAAAAGCTCGTTTGCCCTCGTATTTTGTAAAATAATTTTTAAAAGAAGGAAACTAAGAAGCAATCAACAGCTCTCAAGTTATTTATTTACCATCTTGTTCGCAAAATATGCAGTTTTGAAGAAAAGTTAAAGTTCTTGTAAAGTGCTGCAGAAATTATGAATGTTAATTACTTACAGTAAATTCGAAGTAGCGTTCATTCATAACATTTTTGTGAAACGTTTTAAATTAGTATCAACAGAAACTTGTAATATAATATGTATAAAATGCAAACACATTTCATGAACAAACAGCCGCACTGTTTGTTCGTTTGTTTCGGTGTGTGCATCTTAGGAACATGGTAAAGACTCAAGCCACATGCGCGTCTGTGTTGTGTATGGTGCATAGTTTGCGAAGTTCATACCAGCTCACGCGGTTTATATTATAAGGCCTTTGTCAAACAGACAGGAGATAGCGAACCGAACCAAATCCTGTCATATAAAAAAGCGAAAACGATCCGATAGTCTATGTTACAGGCTTCAAACAATTCCATACATTACAAACAAAAACGCTACACCACGGATTCGGTTCGCCTGTCAGTTTGACAATAGCTTAAAAGAGGGTTCCTCTTTTATGCTGCACGAGTTATTGTGCACAAAAACTATCAGAGAGAGTCAAAGGAACAGAAATCGATGGGAAAACAATCAGATGACCTGAAAGCTTCATTCTCAAGACTTTGTGCTTTCGGAAGTGCTCATATGCACAAAAATTCGCACCACTACTACATCCTGAATCTGCCTCGCTACTGAGAAGTTCCTATAAGAAAACCCCAAAATACTTTGAGTGACATGTGAATCGAACCCTTCTTGTCCTCACCCTCAACATTTTTCGCAACCTCCTCCAATATCAACAGGACAACGGTACTGCACGCTATCTATAACCTGCGGTAAAGGCTGAATGTTCCCACTTGCGGTCGTTGCCCTGAGCAGGTGGCCTACGTGAGTAGTTAGGCTGTGGAAATGAGACAGAGCTATACAGGTCGTCTAGCGCCATCTCGTTCCCTGAGCGAAATTACTCACTCTTTAAGAAACATTCTATGGGAGTGTATTCTTTGGCAGAACGAACGCAATATTATGTTGGATACTGTACAAACATCTGGAGTCATTTACTATACGGACCTTGTGGAAACTCGAACGAACTTCCGTGCGTTCAAGTGTTTTTGCCATACCTATTATTGGAATCAAATATAGCAGCTCACAATTTAGGACCCATTAATATTAGTAGTCATTTTTACCCGTGGTGCAAGGCAACTGGGCTTCTCCCAGTTGTAATGTCCCTTTGTGCCTATTGGCCTTGTTTTGTTCTGTCTCCTGCTTGCATGGAGGGAAGTGGAAACATGTTTTTCCTACTCCTCCACTATTCTTTTCTGATTAATTTCGTTGCAGGATCCAAGACAGGTAAATTCATTCTCCGGGACACGTCGAGCTTCATTGTCTCGGCGCTTTTCTGGTGGTTGCCACTGTTGATTCTGGCTTTCAGGAGTTGCAGTGGTTTGGGAATAGTGTGGTGGGTTTGTCACGCTTTAAGTTGTCATGTTAGGTCACCAGGGCCGCCAAGCTTGCGACCACCATCCTGTCGGGTCTCCGGACCCCAATAAGGTCTCCGGCCAATAGATTTTACTGTGTTTTGCCGATGCGCTGGAGCTCCTACTGAGTCAGATCGATTCATCTTAGGTCTCATCTTTGCTTCTGGGCTTGACTGGGGCCAAGAGCAAACCTTGGTAAATAAAAACATCAGCCTGGTCTAAGGATCCTCACTTTTCAAAACAATTATCGGGGAACTTTACACCTTTCTAAGTTTAAGATGTACCTTGACGGGGCCCCCCTCTAGAGGGCCAAAGCCTGCCGGGGGCCGCGAGACTTATCTCGTTACCGTGACCCAGGAACATAAAGGGCTATTGAAGGACACCGTGGATTTTAGTCAGTACGAGTGTAACAGTCCCCCCCGGCCGGCCCTGGGAAGACACATTTGATGATTTGATGATTATGTACCTACGAACGTAACTAACGTCAAAATCAAAATAGAATTTGTGGACGGATAATACTACCACGACTGAAGTCCTGTGGACACGACGCTAGTGTCTATGTCATTACAACAAATTGCATTTAAAAAATGTAGTACCACGAATTTTCCGCAGATCTTGAGTGGTGACGCGGACTTTTGTTATAAATGTCATTTATTCTTAGTTCGAGCTCGATGTCACGGGGCGTAAGATAATGTTCGTAACTAAGTTAAATGTTATGAAAAATATCTAGTTTTAATTCCGCTACAAAAATCCAGGCTTCATGCAGGATGCAGTCCCACCCTCCCGCCCTCATGCATATGCACATGAAGCAAAGGAAACATGCATATTGCACCCACATGCATTTAATGTCTTGGATTTCCGCAAAGTAATGCCTGATTCTATAATCTTTCGTAACTAAGGCCGAAATCACGGGTTTCGTGCTTACAAATTCAATTCAAATCATTTATTTCAAGTATGCCAGTTACAGTCACTTTTGAATTGTCAAAAGACAAGATCACATCCCCTGTTCCTGGTACCAACAAAGCAGTGGCAATTGTGACACCGATACAAATGTTAATGTTAAAGATGAGTACAACGGTCAGATAGACCCCATTGTTGCTCTTTGAAATTGTTTTTAATGAGAAAAGTTCTAATAAAAGCATTGTGGCCCTGAGTGTGGTTGTGGCGATAATTTTAATTAATTTAGAAACGTGTTACAACTTTAAAGCTAGATTGCTCACCAGGATGGGCGAACTGTAAAACGGACCGTCTTATTGATATGATTATGATGTTTGTTTTTGTAAGTAGGTTAATATAAATACTTTTACACGTCCTTTTACAAACTAGATGAGGCCGGTGTTTCGTACCTGACTTCTCAGAGAAGAAACAGCCGAAACAAACTCAGAGGTCACGGTCTTTTTAAGTCCAGTCATTTTATTGGTCAAGTCATACGAGGACCATGTAGGTTAGTGTTTAAATGGTCTTTTGAAGAAAGAACCACACAGCTTTGAATGGACCTGTCTAATCTGCAAACATTTTGACTTAGCACTACTCTGAATTAGCGATAAATGCTTTTTTTAGTTTAGGAGTATATTTTACTTTTAAGAGGATATCCGGGGGTGACTTTAAAAAAAAAGGTCTTTGAAGAATCTGTAGCTATCGCTCTGCGAGCATTCGGCGGCATACTTGTGCGATAAGGACAAAAAAACATCCGTCTCCATAGCCTATGTAAAAAGTCATATTTTGAGGTTTGGCTCACGCCTATTTCCTTCTCTACTATTGGATCAATTTAAAAAATTAAACCTGGATTAAAAGGATATAAACTTTGCCTCTATAGTTTCTTCTCCTTTTTTATAAATAGCTACCAATCATACGAGTGAAACCGGGGTCAATATCTAGCCAACACGTGCAGTAATCAGAAACATTCCCATATTCCTTTCTGACCGTCCTAAGATAACTCTGAAATGGAGCAACTATCAATGAAGCTAGCCTACTAAAACAAAAGTTAAATAAAACTTAATCTCGCACATAAATAGAACAATCATAGCTTTGTGTAAACTTTTTCATGAATATTTACATAATATAGAGGCGTTATCATGTACTTAAACTATTTCTAATGATGGCGAAGTAATTTTAGCCTACAAATCTTGCAAGTTTTTTTTTTGGTAAAATCATCACATAGAAAGAAAGAAAGAAAGAAAAAAAACGCTTATTGGCACACCCCAAAAGTGCAGACAGTATCAGAAAATAAAAAGAAACAAAGAAAAAGAACTTAAAACTAAAATGAGTCCTCGCAGGGCGGGGCGGGAAGCACTGTCAGACTTGTACTGACTAAACTCAACGGTGTTCCTTCAATAGCCTTTTACGTTACTGGGTCACGATTACCTGATGAGACAGCCCCGTGACCCCGGAGACAGTCCCGTGACTCCGGAAATCTTGCAAGTCTTGTTGTTTTGGTGTGGCTGGGATCCAACTCCTAGCGGTCCATTCCGGTCAATGGCCCCGCCTGTAACAGTTTTTGCTGTGTTCCATCGATGCGCAGGAGTTTCAGTTCCTTTTGGTTGAGCTCTCTCCCTTTAAGCTTCATCTTTGCTTCTGGGCAAATAAACTAATAAAAATGTGGTGAAAAGGCACTCCAGATTATGATGTTACTTATTTATTTATGTTACTCTTCTGTTTCTACTTTAACCATAAGCAAGATTCAGTTCTCAAAAAAAAAATTCCATTCAGGAGGAGTTGGGTTCCGACCCCAAATATACAACCATTTTATTATTAGACAGAATTGTACAAGGTATCTCCCCTTTAAGTTTGTAGAGATCGAAACCAGACACGTGTTCTAGCTCGATTGCAATGCAGCGGCAGGAGTGCTGCTCAGTAGTGTTACCTGCCGCCATCTTACTTGAAACCTTAATGAGAGCCATGTGACAGCATTGCTGTTGACTGCTGAGATATCACCTAGTAGCTGCTACACAAAGGCAGTTTTGAGTTTGGTTACCAATGAGGTTTTACCAATAGAGACGTCATACTCATTGTAAAGAAATAAAAACGTGGCGATATCCTCTATAGCATCGTTCGAACTGACAACAGCGCGCGCCGTTTTCTCGTTCTCTCTGTCACTCATACATGCAACGCACGTTGTCTCGTTCGTGTAGGCGGCAAAGCGGCAACAGCGCGACAGTGATTTTTGAGTAAAATAAAATTTATGATTTTCCGTTTTAAATAGATTATACGGTACTTACAAATGAAAAGTCACATCCTTCTTGCTTTTTACAGTCGGCCCAGTATAAGTATTGCACTTTCTGAACACACTACACAACTAGGCATTTTTGTTTATTTTCATACACCAAACTCCCGCTTAAACGTACTTTCGCATCGCGGCCAGACGCAGGAAGGACTGAGTCCAATCAAGCTGATCAGCTTGTATTTGTATCGCCGCGCAGATGTCTGTATAACGTATCTACCTTTTATAATATCATTGTTGGTTACCCAGGTTCTCCTCAACATGAATACTCCTAAAAGCTTGTAACTTGTACCCCAAAATCGACCTTGTAAGTTCCTCCCAAAATGTAGACGTACTAAATGATCCTAAAGATAAATTGCTTAGAGATGACCTATTAATTATTATAGACAACTATTTGGTACAGATGTTTATAATTAACGAGCTAAATGTAACCTCCGCCATAAATTGAACTATCGTAACATTGATAGAGGGTTTGAATTTAATTGGTTATTACTGCAGAAGTGGCCCAGCGGTAACGGATTCAAGTTACGAGTTGGATAGTCGTACGTTCGAACCCAACCAAGCAAATTACTTTTGTGTAATTTATTCCGTCACCACAGCTCTCGAAATGGTGAAGAATAACATCATGAGGAAACCAGCATATTCTAAAACCAAAAATTCCAAGATATGTGAACAACCAACTCGTACTGGGCCCGTGTGGTGGATTATTGTGGGTAGTAATCCACCACATGGGCCCAGTTCTCACAGATGAGGCCTTTGTTTAAATAGGCTGATTGATGCTTAGGGCACCTTCTTCTTGAAACACTTTGTTTATTGACAAAAACCGTATAAGGCCTAGGCCGCACTACGGTTAAACCGCTGTGGTTTTTAATCGCATTAATTTATGCCCCCAGAAAACTAATACAAGCGGCCGCACCTGCGGTTTTTTCCCGCGACTGATTTTAAAACCGTGATTTGCTACAAAATGCTCGCGGGTAAAAGCCGTGGCAAAACTGTATTCTATAGAACTTAGTTGACGCGCACGCACTGGCGTTAACCGCGGGCGGTTTTTTGGTCAGTATTCGATAGACCGTTCGGTAGAGTCGTTTCGCGATTTTTAATCGTAGTGTGTGCGTCTCAAGCGGTTTCGCGGTTGTAGCGATTAATCGCTTGCTGAAAAAAATCGTAGTGCGGCCTCAGCCTAAGACCCGTTTATTTTTCAAACGTCAGAGTCGGGGAGCGACTTTCTATTTCTTTTTAGATAAAATGTTACTTTTTCACTCACTCATTTTTTTTTCTGTATCGTGGGTTAGTTTTCAATTTTAACTCACATACCCAGACCCCGAAAAACGACTTAAAAAGTATTATTTGTTTCGTGCGGAAATCGAACCCGCGACACGCAGTGCATCAGTCAAACTTCCTGCAGACACACGCGATTAATCACGCGGGGCGACATGTCGCGGTCTATTCGCAGTACATTTAAGCCTCCTGCAGACACACGCGAATACGCGATTAATCGCGCTGCGACAACGAGCCAAGCTAATTTCCACTCTAAAAATACTGCGTATGGAGCGCGAAATGTAGCCCCGCGCGATTAATCGCGTGTGTCTGCAGGAGGCTTCAATCTTTCAACATGTAAAAATAACTGAAGAAGTTCATCTCTCGGATTTTTAATTCACATCCACCAATTTCACGGGATGTTTTTCAGGATTTCAGGCCACAAATTCCAGGAATCTCCAGCAACCCTGATTACTATGTAAATGACTGTGGCTCGAACATTTAACGACTGCCTGTAAAACTTAACCTAAGTTCAGGAATTTCAGCGAATTATTTTGAATTATACTTACGACGAGATGCTGAATCTTTTGTTTTGTCGATTTTTGTTCAGCAGTGTTTTTGTGGAAAACAGAAAAAAACTTTTTTTAAAAAAAGTACCGACTTCAAAACAAATACAAAAAAAGTTTAAAATAACTTTTCTTTCGGAAGTCGGTGGCAATAGTCAATGACACAACAAAACAAAGCCACCGACTTCCGAAAGAAAAGTTATTTTAAACTTTTTTTGTATTTGTTTTGAAGTCGGTACTTTTTTTTTAAAAAGTTTTTATTTTACCCTTTTTATTAGTTTATTTATTACATGTTCAACCCAAATTCTTGTAAAATACAAAATTTTCTTACATATGCACTAATCTTGTAATCCGTCACAACATAAAAAAAATCCATATCTCTAAAACTACTGAACCGATTTTGATGAAACTTGCAGTGTACCCTAAGTTGAACAATACCTAGTACAACAAAAAAAGAATTACTTAAATCGAACTTATAGTTCCGGAGATATGCGTGCACAAACATAAAAACATACATACATACATACATACATACACTTATGAAATTTGGCACATTTGTTCAGACGCTGATATAGACTAACATATATGAAAACTGGGCAGTTCTGACAATATTACATACATACGGGTCGAATTGATAACCTCCTTTTTTTTGAAGTCGGTAAAAAGGGACGAATTTGTAACAGAGAGATATCCAACCTCTTCTGTTCCCTCAACCTCTTTACTTTAAGATCTATTTATTGTTTTAATAATTTTTAAAAATTCATGTTTCGAATTTACGTTCTGTCATTGCGTCACCTTCAATTCTTTTATAGGGACTACAATTTTTACCACGGCTCCATCTGCACGCGTTACAGTGTTATTTTATTTTCAATATAAAATTAATAAAATTAATTATTAAAAACGTTGTATTGTTTAAAAGTACTACACAACAAGTACGACAGCTCCAAATCGAGCAACAACCGCACCGGCTTACAACACTACGGCTACGGCAACACTACGGCTTCGGCAACCTTTCCGCCTCCCTCTTGGAGGACGATGTCACCGTGGGCGACATCACGGTGCGCGACTTGAACCCTGGACCCATGGCCGTCCTCGCCTTCGTGGCCGCCAATTTCGACGACATCCTCGGCACGTGCGTGCGTGTAGCAGAATCTAAGTGGACGGCCTGTTAGCCCTGCTCTACCCCTGAAGGTGGCGTAACGCTACAAATTCATGTGAAAGTACGATCAATTGCAGTGTTGTATGGAGGCCTCACTACGCCACTCATATGCTGCGTTTAGAACGAGTGCAGAAGCGTTTTGTGTGGCATTTAGCTTTTCGGGAAGGTAAATCCAAGCATCTACCCTCACCTTATCCATACGCAGAGACGTCACCGACGCAATATTTTTACTAAAGATATTAAGAAATCAAATTGATTGCTCTAAGCTGTTAGGTCTTATTAGATTCCACGCTCCATCAAGATAGAAAGATGTTACACTTGTAAATGTTTATGTATCAATTATAATTGTAATGTTATGTTATGTGTAAGCAGTCGTTGGCTAACCTATAAATAAATAAATCAATTTTCATGACTTTAGTTGTATGACTGTATACTTCATAATTGGGTAGACCTTTCTAAAGAGAGCGCTAATTTATTTTTCTAGGTCCTGATTCTGTGCCATCTCTGTTATTGTAATTTATTCTCTCTTGTGATTTTAATTTAGTAAAACAATAGAGGCGAGATAGTGTTAAACGAGAACCTATAATTAAATTATAGAAAGGGGAGCTGTGGTGGCCCAGTGATATCAACACTTAAAGACAGAATCAAGAACTTCTCACAGAATCTTCAAGGAAGTGATAACAGTTTAATAAAGAAAACGAATTCCTGATGACAACCCAAAAACACGCACAAAAAAGCATTTAATTAAAAAAACACCCCCTAACCTGCGTTTAAACCAGGAGATAAGAAGACGCCGGTCACGTTTCACCCCTCTAGCACCCTTTAAAAATTTAGGTCAATTACTAGCACATACTTTGGTTTATTTATGTGGGGGTGAAGTGACCCTATGTGGTGGTAGTGTTATAGCGCCATTACAGCGTTCATTTTTCATAAATATTTCGTGTGGGGTTGAAATTTGCAGTGGGGATGTTGGGTTCTTTAATTAATGGGGTGTTGCTGTTACTTTTGTAAATTAAATTATTTTTCGTGCAGTGCCACGGAAAGTACGTTTTGTGGTAGACAGCGAGTTTGAGTACCAGTCTAAGGCTGACCGAATGCACTCATTTTCCGTATTCGTTTTAACAATGTGGAATTCCGATTCAAAATTCCGTGAGACTAGTGCAGACGTTAGGTTTTTTGTAGTTATTTTGTATTAGAGCGGCTAAGTTTCAAAACGGACGTTTTTTTTCCATTTGGAAAATGTTCGAACGTGTGCGCCACGTAGAACACTTTTTATGAAATACGTGCAGTCACGTTTCGAAAACGGGGTATGCGGCTAGCTTTAGGAGTATTTATCCAGAAAGATGCAGGTTCGAGTCCTCAGAGTCAAATGAGTCCTCCCGCTCTGACTGGATCTAAAAGGACTGTCAGACTCTTACTTACTAAAATTCCAAACTGATCCTTGAGCCCTTTGCGTTCCACGTCACGGTAATCTGCTTAGACAGTCCCGTGTCTAAGCAGATCATTCTTCCAAAAGGAACGAGAAATTCCGTCCTTCCATGTCATAATATAAATGTGAACTTGATAAAATATCTTCACAACTTGTAACGTGAAAGTTTGCCTGAGTTTATGTCGTATTAAAATCTCAGAGTAAATCAAACTACTTCATAAGCAAGTGAGAAAATTCTCCATTCACGATTTCGTGGGTTTCATATCGGTGTAAACTGTAACCGTCAAAACGACAATTCAGTTGCACTTGCACTTTTTTTAGACATGTTTTCAAGATGTTTATTTTTCCTATGGTAAGACGATTTATGTTAAAAATAAATAATTTAAGAAGTTTTTTAGCACTTCAGTTCACAAGTCAATTCAGCTCTTAACTTCCTAAAAATAAGGCCTATTTACTTATCAAAATGTAATTAAGCAACACAATTTAATAAGTGTACAGTACACTTGAGTGCAATATAATTAACGATGCATACAGTGGCGTGCACATCAGAGGCACATAAATCAGCGTCCAGCTGCAAGCGACGGTTCCTATCCGCCTGTCCGGTTGATGTGTCAAGCAGATATTACCGTCATGTGACACGATGTTTCATTTTGGTGGGTGTTGGGAAGCTGGTCTTCGTTTTCTAGGTTGGCACTGGAGGCAGCTTCTGAAGTGGAACTGTCTAACCAAGAGCCCTGGTCTGTAAAAGTCTGACAGTTCCTTTCGCTCAATCCAGGAGGACTCGATTTGATGATTTTTACAAACAAAATAAAAAAAATATTAACGGTTTACAAAAATATTGAAGGAACAGAGCTTTTATTCAGAAAGAGTCTGACGGTCCAAAGAGGATAAAAAAATGGTGTTAATAAAGTACAATAATTATGTTATCTAATTCCGCTCTCAAATGAAACTTCCGTTTTTTTTTATCGACAAAGAATTTCACCTAAAAATGTTGATTAAAATTATAGTAAGTAATAGTGATTAATATTTTTTTTTGGGACAAACCCACACTATTCCCAAACCACCGCAACTCCTGAAAGCCACAATCAACAGTGGCAACCACCAGAAAAGCGCCGAGACAATGAAGCTCGACGTGTCCTGGAGAATGAATTTACCTGTCTTGGATCCTGCAACGAAATTACTCGAGGAGTAGGAAAAAATATCTGTTTTCACTTCCCTCCATGCAAGCAGGAGACAGAAAAAAAACAAGGCCAATAGGCACAAAGGGACATTACAAGTGAGTAGTGATTAATATGTGCTCAATTATAATTAAGGACATTTATTTCATGATTTTAAAACACGTAAAAAAATTAATTCGTATATAATTGCGCCGCCTTTATCCCAAAAGCGGTAGGCAGAATTCACAAAGCACCTGCTACAATTCTTAAATACCACATTAAGGTCAGTTCACACCGACACATGATGCCACGCGATATGACGTGATGATGCTGGATAGTAAATAAAGTTAGAATTCGAGTCGCTCTATTGAAACGTGAGAGCAGCGTCGCGTCTCGATATTAATTGACGCTTAAACTCACAAAACCCACTAATAATTTAACTTTACACCCTACCCTGAAAAACCTAAAAAATCTAGCAGTCTAGGCCTTGCTTTATAAGCTACACACATAAAACACAATAAATATAAACGAGAGTTTATTGGCTCGCTCGCCGGGGACAAATTATTTCGGAGCCAAACACTTTGTTAGGTAAAACTACTTTTAAGGCTAGTTTACTACCTAGTTTATAGCGCAGGTAATAGGATTGGTGATCTGGGAGCAATACGTTTTATTCTAGGTTTTCAGATTAATCTGAAGCAGTTATGTACGTTAGTGTCGATGAACAGAGTAATGGAATTTGGGGACCACAACCTAAAGGTGGGCCGCGCCGGAGACCGCGACAGGAGACAGCGACAGGCGACCGCGACAGGAGACCGCGACACTACTTAACATTAGGCAATGTATGAGCGGCAGTTCGCGAGCGAGACAGCGACAGGAGACAGATACGGTAAACAATCACCGGTCGCGGGCCCTTTCGCGGTCTCCTGTCGCGGTCTCGCGCGCGAACCGGCACCTTTAGAGTTGTTGGCTTTGTCATCATCGTCAGCCTGTAATGTTTCCACTGATGGGACTCGGGACTCCTCTTTATGAGAGGGTGTGGGCCATAATCCACCACGCGGGCCCAGTGCGGTTTGACAGACGTCATTATGTCATCGAATTTTGGTTTTAGGACATTTCACGTTTCTCGACGATGTTTTTCTTTACTGTTTTGAAAGCAGTCGTGATGAAATAAATTACACGAAGTAATGAGCCTGGCGGGGTTTTGAAACCACGACCTGAAGCTCGTGAGGTCGGAGCTGATACCACTGAGCCATCACTGCTCTCTGGGCAGGTACCTCTTTTTTTATGCAGCAGTCTGTGTAGTGCTATTCTGTAACGTTCACGAGATCATTTCATGCAAGTGAGCGCATTGTCAAACCCATTATTTCGAATGTCAAACGTGATGTTTAGTGAATTTCTTTTATTGTCTCGTTCAGAATCTACAATGGAAGACTTCGAATGATCGCTCGCTCTGTTGAACTTATAGAATCTCGTTAACCTTACAGAATAGGTACCACAAGTCCACAACTGAAGTGTCTCATCGCAGATTATTCTGTAAAATATTTAAAAATGAGCCTTTCTTCCCTGGGAGGAACTGAATTGAATGTCGGACTTGTACTGACTAAATTCATCCTGCCGTTTCGATTCTCCCTTGGCATTCTAAAGCTGCATTCTGTTTACACAGTCCTGAGAAACCAGTTTCTGCATACATCTATGGGGAAATTAATGTATGAAAATAGATTTAAAAAATCTAAAAACCCACGTTTTTAAATGTCCTAAAAAGAAGAAAATAACCCTACGGGGCTGAGAGAGGGGCCACTCAAAACGTGGGGGCGTAAATTATATAAGGGATTATTTATGGGATATATTTACATGACGTAAGATCGTAGGTGTAACTTGCAAAGATACGCCCCCACGTTTTGAGTGGCCCCTCTCTCAGCCCCGTAGGGTTATTTTCTTCTTTTTAGGACATTTAAAAACGTGGGTTTTTAGATTTTTTAAATCTATTAATTATTTTATTATTTTTATCATTGTTCATCGGGTTTGAAGCTACCCTGAAAATTTCAGCCTGCTAGCTTATCGGGAAGTGCCTCAAAGCCTGTCCGCCATATTGGATTAATAGCCTAGCGTAGCATAAGCCACATGACTATTTTTTTCGTATTCCTGACAGCAAACCCTTTCATTTGATACCCATATCACGGGGGTGGATTTCAAACAGCCAGTCCACCATCTTGGACGTCCGCCATATTGGATTTAAGTCACGTCACTATTTTTTTCGTACTCCTGATAGCAAACCCTTTCATTTGATATCCATATCACAGGGGTGCATTTCAAATAGCCTGTCTGCCATCTTGGACGTCCGCCATATTGGATTTAAGTCCCGTGACTATTTTGTTCGTATTCCTGACAGCAAACCCTTTCATTTGATACCCATATCATGGGGGTGGGTTTCAAACAGCCAGTCCGCCATCTTGGGGAGGCCGCCATATTGGATTTGTTATGACGTTTCTTAGCTAGTCATGTATTGTCATCAGAACTCAAAGCGTGTACAAAATTTCAGCCTGCTAGCTTATCGGGAAGTGCCTCAAAATTGAGTTGCAAAAGTCCAACCGGAACGACAAACAAACAAACAAATAAACAAACAAACAAGAAAAGTGAGTGTATAAAGACGTGGGGACGTGGGTAATTGAATATATCGATGGACCTACGAATCAAAAGTTTGTATGAGTCACCTGTGCTTTGAGAGAAGAGTGAGTCGCATAAAATCCTCGCTGTCAAATTAATTATACCAATCGAACATGAACTTTCTACTTTTTTGATAAAGTTTAAAATCTATTAAAGAAAGACGTGCATGCTGTCACAGATCTAAGGCCTTAGCGCAAGATTTCTGTATTTTTTTTCCTTTTTGTATGGACAATGAAAAATCGCCACGGCTGGAAAGGCGTCACGGCGTCCTGACCTATCGCATGACGCAGGTCCTCACCGGACACGGAAGTTTCGGGAGGTACCTGTGTCGGATGGGGAGGGAAGAAACGCCGGGGTGTCACCATTGTGAAGATCGCCCGGAGGACACAGTAGAGCATACGGTGCGAGACTGCCCCGCTTGGGCAGAGCACCGCCGTGTCCTCACGGCAGCGATAGGCGGAGACCTCTCGCGCCCGGCATTGGTCGAGGCCATGCTGCGGGGCGAGACGGAGTGGGAAGCGGTCGCCTCCTTCTGCGAAGCAGTAATGCTCGTTAAGGAGGAGGAGGGCCGTGAGATAGAGAGGACAGCGTCCTCCCTCCGCCCCACCCGCAATGGTAGACGCCCACGGCGTCGGACGTCGCAAGACGATCTCCGGCCACCGTAGGCGCGGGCATGCGGGCGGCGAGTAAAGGGCAACTCGCCGCCCGACCATGGACCATGCCCGGGTCGACGGCGCGTTGTGTTCCAAAGAGCGTCAGCACGATGACGGGGCCAAAGCCCCGCCCAAGAGGGCCAAAGCCTGCCGGGGTCGCGGGACTTATCTCATTACCGTGACCCCGGAACACAAAGGGCTATTGAAGGACACCGTGGATTTTAGTCAGTACAAGTCTGACAGTCTCTCCCGCCCTGCCCGGGGTGGGAGGACTCATTTGATGATTTTACCACGATAAAAAAAAAAGTGTACGTCCGAGGGACTATTTTTTTTTCATCAAATTAATGTTAAAGTTTCCATTTACTATACGTAGGTAACCAAAACTTGAAAATTGATACTAGAGCCTCCGCATTTTGTCGTTATCCGTAAATTCTAGCTCTAGTGCTTATCACCAATTTGTGCTCAAATAAAGCCATAAATTAGATGTGTAGGCCTGACAAACAGAAATTTGCATTAGCCTCTAGGATTTATCTAGGTCCGGACAAACATGGGCTACTAAATAATTCAAACTAGGAACTATTATGGGTTGGAATCAATTAGCATTTTCGGAACAATTGAATCAGTTCTCCAAATAGGTATGAGTAAAAGCGCGGGCTAAATCTTTATGCAAACAAAATATAAGTTCCTTTGTACATAACGCGACGCAAGTTTCCGATACTTTACAACTTGGTATCCAGGCGACAATCGAAAGACAAATCCATAAAGGTTCGTACACAGACACGCGTCAATGGATACCAAAGTCGTAAGGTATCGGAAACTTGCGTCGCCTTGTGTACGAAGGGACTTAGGGTCAATCCACATCGAGACGCGACGCGACGCGACTTCCAGTATCGTCACGTCACGTATTTTTTTTACAACACGAAAAAAATTTGTAAATAAAGTACATACGAGTATGATTTACTATTGAAATGTGCTCGCAGCTTCGATATTATAAAAAAAAATGATAGCTCGTCTAATATGCGTGGTATAAATTTATAATTCATAGATAGCACTCCGGAACAAAGTAGCTTCGTAACAAAACATTTTAGTTTCTTGTCGATCTAGTTGTTGTAAACGAAATTGCTTAACGTGAGGTCCTCGGTTCGTTTCCCAGATTTGACAACGTGTGTGTTTTCCCTGAAGAGTTAACCACAGGTGTAGTTAACAATACACATATTTTTCCAGACAGGTTAAAGTCCAGGAAGCGAACTTATTGCCACCAACCGGGAACAAATCCAGACTCAGTGGCTGCTACTGAGAAATTAGTAACTGGGAATAACATTGTCCAACCTGAGAATCGAACCCAAGACCGTTTAGTCAGCAGTCGCGTTTACGACCACTACACTAACGAGTTTTTTTAACGTATTAAAATCATCAAATGAGTCCTCTCACCCAGGGCGGAACGAGAGGGCCTGTCAGGCTCGTACTGACTAAAATCTACGGTTTCCTTCAATAATAATAATAATAATAAAGGAGAGAAGAGGTCACAAGAATCTGGACTCAGGAAAAAGTTTACGTAGTACCCATAGTAGTCTCCACCACGGGTGTAATACCCAACCACCTCCACCATAGCCTGAAATTACTAGACCTCAAAGACTCCATTTACATCACACTCCAAAAAGCCGCGATTTTAAACACCTGCAGGATAGTGAGAAAGTTCATGCAAATCGAAGAAGATGACATTTCACCACACATCTCACACACGCTACGTTGACTTAGCTTAGGCCCGTTAACGTAGCTTAAACTAGCCAAAGAGCTAAGAAACACAAGATGTTTTCCCAAAGTAATAATAATAATCCACAACTATCACACAACGCCATCTAGTCCCAAGCTAAGCAGAGCTTGTGTTATGGGTACTAGACAACTGATAAACATATTTATATATCTAAATACATACATATTATAGATAAATTACACCCAGACACAGAACAAATGATCGTGCTCATTACACAAACATTTGTCCTGGGTGGGAATCGAACCCACGACCTCCGGCATAGCAGTCAGGGCCACGAACCACTAGACCAACAGGCCTGTCTATAGCCCTTTAAGTTCTGGGCTTACGGTTACCTGATAAAACAGTCCCGTGACTCTGGCAGGGGATCAACGAGGATAGCCTTTGTTTTTAGGGTTCCGTACGTCCGAATACAAAAACGGAACCCTTATAGGATCACTCGTGTGTCCGTCTGTCTGTCGCTTACAGTCAATTATCTCCTAATCTACTAGACCGATTGGGTTGAAATTTGGTACACATATCAATTCCTGTGACCCAAGCACAGAGGTGTGACGTGAATAGATGGAATCTGTATGTGGGAGGTAATTTTTGGGGGGGAAGGGGAAAATGAAAAAGGGTCGATCTCCAGAGGCATTTTTTTTCGTGTCGGGCTGGATAAACCCATTTTCAAATCGAAAAAAGTTTTCAAAATATTTTTTTTATATACAGTTCGGTGTCTAATCTACATGGTACAAGGCTAATATTATGAATAAGTTTATTTAAAATATTAAAAAAAAAATCTTAAACCCGAAAATCCTGATCGCTCTGGGTTGTCCCAACTCCCGATTGAATGAAAAAAATATTCTTTAATTTTTTAATGAGAAGCTACATATGATACAACTTATCTAGATTACATAACAAATAGTTAATCATCATTGTTATAAAATACTTTTAGTTATATTAAGAATACTTTTGCCACAATTTGAATTTAAAATCGTGTCCGGGCATTTTATCTCATCGCTCTGCGCTGAGGTAAAACATCGCGCTCATCCCTAGTTACGCGTTATAGACACTCTATTCCACTCCCGCTGGGCAACACCGGCAGTGGTCTAACCGTTGAGGAGGATACCTATGTGCCACTTATCCGCGAAGGTAAGTTTACGAAGGCAAGTTTATGATTGCTCTGGATTTGGTTCTCGAATTTTTTGATTGATATGGCACGTTTATCAAATTAAATATTAAGCTTGTGAATGTGTTTGTTATGTGAATTAAGTGATCTTTATGATGGTTTTTATGAGACGTAATGACAATTTTCTACTACTTTTAAATTCGGCTATATTCATGATTTTGTGACTTTTTCTGATCGATATGGATGTGATTGCTCTGTCCAAAAAGACCAGAGCAATGATATTTTGCATTAATTGTACGTTATAAAATCTATTTTAAGTAGTAGTACCAGACTGTAACAACGACAAACGATGAACTATCTATATAACCTTTAATTTATAACCTTTCCTGGGTTTTTTTGGGTAACCTAAACCCATAAACAGATTTTGACGTATTTTACCTTGATGATATTATTAAATTGGCATTTAAAGCTAACCATAACCACTTCTTCTCTAAAATTTAATGTCAACTATCTTTGCAGATTGAAATCATGCCTCGAAATAAACTATCAATTGAAGAAAAACGTCTTACGAGCAACCCAGCAAAAGGTTCATAGGAAGAAAAGTAGGCTAAGTTTGGATAATATAGTCTAAATCTAAATAAATGAAACTAAGCTAAAAGTTGATTTTTATAATTATGTTAATTTGTTACTTTTAAATTATAATGCAATAGTTTGAAATTATAACGTATTTTTGATACTTATTTATGTATTACTGATAATATGCCTTGACCTTTTTCTAAAATAATACATTTCTGTTACATATATAATCTTGTTACACGTACATACTGAATACATATGACTAAAAACGGCAAAACAAATAATATTTTTATCAATATTAATTTTTTTGTTTAATTGATTTGACCATTTATGATCGCTCTGGCGCCAATTATGATTGCTCTGGTAGCGAAATTTTTTGAACTTAAATATTTCCATAACTGTTAGTGTAAATTGAAGGCCAATAGTAAAAATATACTATTTGAATATCATACTTTTTTATGAGATACATGATTACCATTCAATATCAATATCTGAAAAGCACCAGAGCGTTCACACGAATACGCCCGTTTTGGAGATCCACCCAAAAAAAAATTTTGAAAACTGCATCGTGTGACATATCAAATGAAATGTCTTGTTGAGACAATCTTAAATGTATTTTTTTTGTAATTTTAAAATAAATAGTTTCCAAGTTATTCAAGAAAATAGACGAAATTTGACCATTCCCCCTCCCCTCTTATCTCCGAAACTACTGAACCTAAAATTATGAAAAAAAATACAGTAATTAGTTTTCTACTTATAGATTATAGAAAAACCTGTAAGAAGTCCATATCTGTATATGGGAGGTAATTTTTGGGGGGGAAGGGGAAAATTAAAAAAATATATTTGAAATCTGCATCGTGTGACATACCAAATGAAAGGTCTTGTTGAGACAATCTTAAATATATTTTTATTGTAATTTTAAAATAAAAAGTTTCCAAGTTATTCAAGAAAATAGACGAAATTTGACCATTCCCCCCCCCCCTTATCTCCGAAACTACTGAACCTAAAATTTTGAAAAAAATACAGAAATTAGTTTTCTACTTATAGATTATAGGATAACCTATAAGAAGTCCATATCTGTTTAAGGGATGTAATTTTTGGGGGGGGAAGGGGAAAATTTAAAAAAAAATATTTGAAAACTGCATCGTTTGACATATCAAATGAAAGGTATTGTTGAGACAAACTAAGTATTTTTTTTTGTAATTTTAAAATAAATGGTTTCCAAGTTATTAAAAAAAAATAGACGAAGCTTGACCATTCCCCCCCCCTTATCTCCGAAACTACTGAACCTAAAATTTTGAATAAAATTCAGGAATTAGTTTTCTACTTATAGATTATAGGATAACCTATAAGAAGTCCATATCTGTATATGGGAGGTAATTTTTGGGGGGGAATGGGAAAATAAAAAAAAATTGAAAACTGCATCGTGTGACATATCAAATGAAAGGTCTTGTTGAGACAATCTTAAATATTTTTTTTTTGTAATTTTAAAATAAATAGTTTCCAAGTTATTCAAGAAAATAGACGAAATTTGACCATTCCCCCCCCTTATCTCCGAAACTACTGAACCTAATTTTTTTTTTAAATACAGAATTTAGTTTTCTACTTATAGATTATAGGAAAACCTATAAGAAGTCCATGGTATTAAAAGAACATGGTAAATCACTCAATATTGTGTGTACCAATTAGGGTCAGATTTAAAAAAAAACGTGATAGGTAACATCGTACGGAACCCTCTTCACGCGAGTCCAACTCGCACTTGGCCGGTTTTTTTAAATACATAGTCTGTTAAGATGATATTTTGTAAATAGACATCCTCTTCTAGGAAGATCTACAAAAAACAGCTGATATTCGTTCTACCATGTACCCTAAAGAACGTAATCATCTCACAGGACAGCCACCCATCCATAAATTGACCTTGAAAAGCGTCGCTTAACCTAGAAAATCGAACCAAAGAGATGTAATAAAAATAAACAAACTAGCCTAGCTTACCTCCCCTACCCACAGAACACTTAAATAGAACACACACATGCTCAAAAACACACACAAATAAATACGAAAACAGCAACAATATCTATGAGCACAGTAACGATACCAATTTGAAAGAACGACAGCCGTCTTCATTTACCCGCCGTACCAAATTCAATTTATGTGACAACCTGTCCACGGCCTGAAATTCCATTTCCATTCCAGAGAATACGACTGATTTTGGCTCGAGTTTTAGGAGACAGCGGAAAGACATAGAAAAGTTCTTTTATTATTATCTGCCATACAACATCATCACCAGCTTATAATGTTCTCACACCAACGAGAGTGGGTTATAATCTACAACGCAGGCCGAGTGTGAGCTGGTAGTTGACATATGCCTTCGATTTTTTGATTCCAGGACTTACTGGTTTCTGTAACGGTGCATCCACACCGCCGGTAACATTTGTAGCTCAACGTTTCCAAATGTTACTCGGTAACATCAGCCAACAAAATGTTATTTAATGTTACTAAGTGTTGACGTGTTATTGTAAGTCGAGTAACGTTGCTCAACATTCGGTAACAATGTTACCCCCATTATCTAACAGTGTTACCGATTATCGAGCAACGTTACTCGACTTACAGTAACACGGCAACACTGAGTAACTTTTTGTTGTCGGATGTTACTGCGGTGTGGATGCACGGGTAAGTAACAATCAACAAATAGTAACAAGGAGCTACAAAAGTTACCGAATGTTACCGAATGTTGCCGTGTTGCCTTTTGTTGCTCCACAAATGTTACCGGCGGTGTGGATGCACCGTAACACAGGACTCCTCTCTGTGAGACGGAGTGGACCGTAATCCTCCAGACGCGCCCAGTGCGGGTTGGTAGATGTCAGATATCTTCTTTTTGGTTCTAGGACGTGCCGGTTTCCTCACGATGTTTTCCTTTATCGTTTTGAGAGTAATAGTGATGAAATAAATTACACAAAGTAATGCACCTGGCTGGGTTCGAACCCACAATCTACAACTCGTAAATCGGGGCCGTTACCACTGGGTTACCACAGCTCTCTCTGCCGTACAACAATAGGATAAGTCGGAGATCTTTTGGCCTCTAACTCAAATGAAAACTAAACTCTTCATATTGTTTATTTATGTAATTTTTTTTTTGTAAATTTTGCTTTTGTTTAATTTCTCTTTTTGTTTGTGTTTTCCTGCGTACATTTAATAAATACTTTTCTTTCTTTACGTAATTCTACAAAAACTCACGTACCTATTTTTATTAAGTATACTTATTTAAAATTCGTCCATAAACCTCTACCTCTCATACCTTAAGCCAAGGGACAATATTTAGTACAGGTACTTTTTTTCACAAAATTAAACGACTAATTTGGCATGTATATTTAGGGCTGACAACTGAAATGGATTGCTTTATATTTTTTTGTGAAAGAAATTGTCATTTTCCGGCATTTACTACTGGCTAAATATAACGTTTTCTTGTTGACCTTGTACATTGACATTTTCCTGTATACGTAAGAAGAATAGATACTAGCAGAGTTCAGTGAATTTTAGCGAAAGTGCTTGAGGTACGCTGAAAACTTGCTCAATATTTTTTATAAACACAGAAATGCAGACTTGGCTGAGAGACACTGGTTTTGAACGAAGTGTTTGACTTCGTTCAAAACCAGTGTCTCTCAGCCAAGTCAAATCAAATACGTCTGGCTGATGATGCGAGATGCGATTTTCTGGTCCCAAAAAAGTGTACTACGCATTTCGAAACCTTAATACCTTTAAAACATTTAAAGAGAGGGAAAATGCGCCCGTGTGTTAGGCTGCTTTTCCACCAAAGATGTGCTATGATATGTTGCTATGGATTCGTTTGATATCCACCAATAATATTCATTGGTGCACATAGCATAGCGCTGGTGGAAAATGGATTCAACTAAGACATGTTTTTTATATGGAAGGATGCGTGTTATGGATATGTGCTATGGATGCGTGCTATGGATGTGTGTTTTGGATGCGTGTTATGGATGTCTGGTATGGGTTCGTCTTCCCTACTATCGATACATCGCATAACTCGAGCTGCGCATCTTCCTCACGCAGCTACTTTGCGGCGGCGCATCTTCATAGCACATCTTACTCGCACCGCTACATAGCTTAGTATCAGTGGAAACGATCACTACTTTTTTTCGGCGGTAGGTGTAGAAAAAATAAGTCGCGTTTTTTAAATCGTCTATTTTAATAATTAGTTAAAAATATAATAAAGTATTTATTTTAAGTTTCTAGTGTTAAGGGAGTTAGATCAACTTACCAAGATACTCCACATATGTTGGTGAAACTATCTATGTTGTACAGCACTTAAAACTACACCACCTATCAGCCATCACTAATACTTTCTCCTTTCAACACAAATTTATTAAGTTGGACAATAACATGTCTCAGTTGGATGACATTCAGTCGGCCCAGAAGAACCTTGAGGAGTGTTTCTTGAGCAAGATGAATGATCTTGAGGCTCAGCTCCAGTGTGCAGGTCCCGCTAAGGACACCGTGGCGAAGGTCCGTGAAGAACTCCGGACTTTTAAGGAGCTAATGTTTGGCATGCTGGGACTTCTACGCAAGCAGATCACCGAGTGCTCCAGAGCAATTGACGGAATGGAGACACGTTCTCGTAAGAAGGCACTCATTTTCACCGGGTTTGCGGAGGCTAATGAAGAGGATTGTCAGTCTCTGGTGCTGGGGATCATCAATAGTAAGCTGGGTCTGTCCAATATAACTGCATCATCCATCAAAGTGTGCCACAGACTTGGGGCTGCCAGCCGGGAGCCCAACCGCAGTCGGCCAATATTGGTAAGGTTCTCTAATGTTGACCTTAGATCTGCTGTATGGAAGGCGAAAGCTGCACTGAAGGGATCCACGGTCACGGTCAAGGAGTTCCTAACCAGGGTTAGGCAGGCTGTGTTTAGCAAGGCGCGCTTGCATTTTGGGATGAAGGCATGCTGGTCACAGGACGGGGTCATTATCATTAGAACCCCCGATGGAACTCGGCATAGGGTTACTGCGATGGAGGAGCTCAATCCCCTGTTGACTCGGTACCCTGGGAGGGCTAAAGAATCGTCTAGTGCATCGGGTAGCGGCAGTGAAGTGCGTAATGTTGTGTGATTCTGTGATAAGTGATGACACATTTTAACTTTTACTTGGTCGGCACACACTTATTTAACACGCAACTTTTGTACGAGTTTGTGTACCCGCTTTTGTGCTTTTTTTTTGTCTTGTATTCGGTTTTAGTTTGTGGTTAGTTGAACATTAATTTGAGTTTTTGTTTGTCAATATTACTAATATTTCAATGTCACATGTCAGCTGTCTTGTTTGTTAAATCATGATATCATAAGCTTCGTTCAGAAATTTTATTTTGTTGTTAATGTCATAGACTAAAGAGCATGAGTATTTGTTTTGCTTCCTACGGAGCGTGGACTGAGCATTGTCAGCTTGATATTTTATTTTGTTTTTTTTATTAATTTATTCTCGTGATTGATCTGCCTCTTTCTGGTAAAACTTATTGTGTGTCCTTCTCTTTTTTTTTTTTTTCTAATCTAATTTGAGATTTTGGCTTGAGGGCTTGGTCCCTGCTGTATGTCTATGTGTTTCACCGTGTGTAATGTTTTTGCTGCCTGGTGTTATTTTAATGTTTTTTTTTTATGTTTTGTTTTTGTTCATTTTAAATTTTATGTATTAGTCTGGTGTTGCTGGTGGGTGGTGAATAGATAATGGTGTTGCACCGTTAAGTTAAAATTAAGTCTTAGATTATTATTATTTTTATCTTTTTTATTGTTTTTATGATATCTGATGATGATTCTTTTTACTCAGCAAATGATTCCTTCGTCTCTACCGCTAATTCTAGTTTTGGGTCTTTGATAGATGCACCTCGTGACATTCTGTGTCGGAACTTCAACAAACAAAAAACTCATTTGTTTAATGTTTCTCATATCAACGCCCAGAGTGTCCCAAGTCACTATAGTGATTTCTATGATACTTTTTCTGACACTAATGTACATGCCGTCCTGGTTTCCGAGAGTTGGCTAAAACCTCATCTTCTCTCTACTACCTATCCTCTCCCCGGTTTCATTCTTATCCGCAACGATAGAATTGGAAAGGGAGGGGGTGGGGTTGCTATTTATCTTCGTTGCGATTTCCCTTACAAGGTTGTTGCCTCATCATCTCCCAACTATAGTGCTTCTGCAGAATTTCTTTTCTTGGAGGTTTATGTCAAAGGTGTTAAAACCTTACTTGGCGTTGTCTATTGTCCACCCGCTGTTGACTACTTTTCCAACTTGGAATTGGCTCTGGAATCTGTTGGGTCAGAGTATGCACATTGTATTATCATGGGAGATTTCAACACTGACCTGTCTCATCCTTCCCCTCGTTCCCGTAAACTCCTACATATCATTGAGTCCGTTAGCCTTCATGTCCTTCCTCTTCAACCCACTCACTTCAATGTCTTAGGTGATGATACTTGGCTTGATCTTATCCTCACGTCCACTCCCTCCCTTGTTTCCCTTCACGGTCAGTGTCCTGCGCCTGGCTTTTCCAATCATGATCTCATTTTCCTTTCCTATACCCTGAAACCACCTAAAGTCCCTCCTAAAGTTCTGCACACGCGTTGTTTTGCTCGCATGGATGTTGAAAAGCTGCGTCAGGATGCGGCAGAATTGGATTGGGACAGTCTTGCTGAGGTTGATACTGTTGACGATAAGCTTGAGCTGTTCAATCGGATGGTCCTTGCTCTCTTCGATAGACATGCTCCTGTGAAAAGGATAAAACTCAGGCGTCCACCTGCTCCTTGGATGACAGCTGGGGTTCGATTGGCGATGAGGTGCAGGGATCGGGCCTTTCGAAAATTTAAAAGAGATCGCAGTGTTGAGAACAGAAACCTGTTCAAAGCAGCAAGAAATCGGTGTAATCAGATGATACGTAATGCTAAACGCCGACACATTCTCGAAAACATATCTACTTCTTCTCCTGCTGATGTTTGGAAATTTCTTGGTACCCTTGGTATCGGTAGGTCACGTCATCTGGATTTTCCTAAGTCTATCGGCTTGGATGACATCAACCGTCACTTCACCACAACCGACTGTTTTAGTTCACAATTGTCAGCCCAGACGGTTGATTTCATTTCTGGCCTACCCGGTCCTATTATCGAACCATTCCACTTTTCTCCGGTGACCTTGGATGAAATCAGAAAGACTATCCTATCCATCAAATCCAAGGCTATGGGCTTTGACGGCATCAGTCGTTACATGGTCACCTTAATCCTTGACCTTCTTGTACCCCCGATTTCCCACATCATCAATTTTTCCCTTTATTCCGCACAATTCCCATCCGTATGGCGTATGGCCTACGTTCGTCCTCTCCCTAAAATCCCTAATCCTTCCCTTCCTAACCATTTTAGACCAATTTCTATCCTTCCCTTTCTATCTAAAGTGCTGGAGGCCTGTGTCCACAAGCAGCTTTCAGGGTTTGTTCATCGGAACAACCTTGTGAGCTCATTTCAGTCTGGATTCAGGCCGGGTCATAGTACTGCCTCTGCCCTCCTCAAAGTGACTGATGACATTAGAAAGGCGATGGAGGACACCAAAGTTACAGTCTTGGTTTTAATTGATTTCTCCAATGCCTTTAATGCCGTCAGTCACGATATTCTCCTTTCTATCCTATCACATCTGATGGTTTCTTCCGAGGCTCTGGATTGGTTCTCTTCATATCTTCGAGGACGTCAGCAGTCAGTTCGTGTTGACGAGAGTTCGTCGAGTTGGTTTGGTCTGGCTGCTGGTGTTCCTCAAGGCGGTATTCTTTCTCCTTTGTTATTCTCCATTTTCATAAATTTCATTACTCAAACTCTTCATTGTTCGTATCATCTGTATGCCGATGACCTTCAATTGTATGCTGCTGCACGAGTGGAGAGTTTGTCGGACGCTATAGGTGACGTAAACCGTGATTTAGTTGCTGTCAAGGAATGGTCTGATAGATTTGGGGTGTCTGTGAACCCCTCAAAATGTCAGGCCATCATAATTGGCAGTTCGCGCATGATGGGTCGGGTGGGGATTAGCTCTCTTCCACCTATTATTTTTAATGGTAACGTAATCCCCATCAGCCCTTGTGTAAAAGATCTTGGCTTACATCTTGACTCGACGCTTAGCTGGCAAAGTCAGGTCTCTAGTGTTTGTCAAAGAGTCAATGGGACTTTGCGTTGCCTGTATCGTCTGAGGAACTTTCTGCCTGCAAAAACTAAGACTATGCTTGTGCAGACTTTAATCTTTCCTATTATCGACTATGGTGACGTGTGCTACTTTGACCTGAATGCCGTATTCCTGGACAAACTTGATAGGCTACTTAATAACTGTATCCGGTTTATCTACAATCTAAAGAAATATGATCATGTGTCCACTTTCAGATGTGAGCTTAAATGGTTGCCCATTCGGCAGAGACGACAAATGCGCGCTTTGACCGCGCTTTTCTCTCTTCTCATCTCTCCCACTCCCCCTTCTTATCTCATCCCTCATTTTCAGTACCTTTGTTCTTCACACGCTAGGAACCTGCGCTCCTCTAATAATCTTCTCTTGCTATGTCCTTCTCATACTTCTGATTTTACTCACTCTTCGTTTCATATTCAGTCCATCCTTCTGTGGAATGCGCTTCCTCTCGATATCAGGACGGCTACGAGTAAATTTGCATTCAAGCGGAAGTTGCGGTATTATTATCTTCACCACTAGTGGGGTCATCTCAATCATCTTTCTATTTCCTTGTATGTATATTTATATATGTATATATTTATATATATGTGTATTTATTATAGTAATTATATATGTATGTTTATTTAAAATTATGTATATTTTTTGTACCTTCTGTATTTCAATATTATGTTTTTGTGCACCTGCCATGTTATCTCTTCACTACCCTTGGTTGACTGGTAGAGAATGCCTCAGGCATTAAGTCCGCCTATGTACCTTTTGTGTTGCATGAAGTGTAAATAAATAAATAAATAAATAAATCACATAGTTTCGTAGCTCAGCTTTTATATTCTCGCAGCATAGCTGCATAGCACATCTCTGGTGGAAAGGCATCCTTAGGCTGGTAAACAATATAGTAGGTACACATATAGTAGACGCTAAGTGTAGCGCCTGAGTGAAATACATACATTGTTTACCAGTTTAGCACACGGGCATAGTACAATTTACGTCGTACATTATGATGATGATGATTTGATCCGACCGATCCCGGCCAGGGCGATTGCTTTAGCTCCGCTTGTCGTACGGCCAAATACGGAAAATTCGTGGTACTCGTAGGACCTCAGGATTTTGATGGGGCCCCCCTCTAGATGACCAAAGCCTGCCGGGGTCGCGGGACTTATCTCATTACCGTGACCCCGGAACATAAAGGCTATTGAAGGACACCGTGGATTTTAGTCAGTACGAGTCTGACAGTGTGGGTGGGACTGATTTGATGATTTAAGCACGCTAAACGCTAAACGGACGCCCTGTATAATACTTATAGACGTTTTTTTAGCCTGGTAAAATCATGAAGAATCCATTCAGGGACTCATGTCCCTGAATGGAGCAAAAGGGACTGTCAGAGTAATACTGACTAAGATCCACTGTGTTCCTCCTAAGCGTTTATTGCCCGTGGTACTACCCCTTGTAGCACCACGGGAAAAAAATATACCCGTGGTACTACCAAGCAATCTAGTAGTACCACAGGAAATTTTAATTTGCCCGTGGTACTACTCGTTTACTATGCCAGCGTCGTGGGACTGTGTACACAGTTAACCGTGACCCTGGAATGAAAAGGGCAATTGAAGAAACACGGTAGATTTTAGTCAGTACGAGGCTGACCTTCCCTTCCACTCCACACAGGGCGAGAGGCCTAATAATGATGACATTAAAAACTAAAAAAAAAAAAAACTGGTGCAAGGTTATATAAGAATGAAGAGGAAGATCATACAGGGAACTATGAATAATTAATTTATAATATGAAATAAGTGAGTAGTACCATGGGCAAATAAAAATTTCCCGTGGTACTATTAGATTGCTTGGTAGTACTACGGGTAATTTTTTTCCCGTGGTACTACCAGTAGTACCACGGGAAAAAAATTACAATAAACGAAAAAAAAACAGAAATAATATATTATGACATTTACAAAAGTATTTCAATCGTTCTCCAAATGGATTAAAGATATAATAAATGGGTACACTACGATAATACGAAAAACTTTATTCCGAAATTCATAAATACGAATTTCAAAATACCGATTTCCATAATTCCGAATGGTTCAAAATTCCTAATATAACAACTCCGATTGATCATTATTCCTATTTTCATAATTCCGAAATTTCAATATTCCTAACATTCATAATTACTATTTTCAAAATACCGAGTTTCAATAGACCGAATATCAAAAATTCCGAATTAATAATTTTCCGAAACATCAAAGACACGAATTCCGATGGTTAAAATTCCGATTATTAAAATTCCGAATAATTAGAATTCCGAAAATTTAATCGCTTATCAGAGAAAAGTATGCTTTTAAAACGCCTTGTCAAAATTCCTCTTTACTTTTCAATAAAAGAATTTCTTTTGAATAAGAATATTTTCTTTTCAATGATAATAATTTCTTTTATAATTTTTTTTTGAGTAATTAAAATAATTTATTTTTGAGTTACGTATTTTCATTCATAATATTACAAAAAATCCCTGTGAGAAGAACGAAAGCTGTCAGAGTCGGGGTGCCCCAAGACACAATTTGCTCGCTATCGCATCCTGAATTCCTGAGTTATATTACCACTAAGGTGGTTCAACGGAGCCCCGCTTCGCGGGGCTCCTATTTCTGTTAGCTTAACCTAACTCGAACCTAACCTGTCCGAGTCGGAGTGTCCCCAATCCCGAGCTCGCTTCGCTCGCTCTTACATCCTTGATCAATTTGTTGATTACCACCAAGGTAGATCGACGGAGCCCCGCTTTGCGGGGCTCCTACTTCTGTGAGCAAGGTTTAAAGTAACCTAACACCTTCGAACCTAACCTGTCTGAGTCGGAGTGCCCCCAGTCCCGAGCTCGCTTCGCTCGCTCTTGCATCCTTGGTCAATTTGTTGACTACCACCTACCAAGGTAGATCGACGGAGCCCCGCTTCGCAGGGCTCCTATTTCTGTGAGCAAGGTTCAAAGTAACCTAACACGAAGGGGATGGCGGGGTCTTTCAGACCCCGCCATCCCCTTCGAACCTAACCTGTCCGAGTCGGGGTGCCCCCAGTCCTGAGCTCGCTTCGCTCGCTCTTGCATCCTTGGTCAATTTGTTGACTACCACCTACCAAGGTAGATCGACGGAGCCCCGCTTCGCGGGGCTCCTATTTCTGTGAGCAAGGTTTAAAGTAACCTAACACGAAGGGGATGGCGGGGTCTTTCAGACCCCGCCATCCCCTTCGAACCTAACCTGTCCGAGTCGGGGTGCCCCCAGTCCCGAGCTCGCTTCGCTCGCTCTTGCATCCTTGGTCAATTTGTTGACTACCACCTACCAAGGTAGATCGACGGAGCCCCGCTTCGCGGGGCTCCTATTTCTGTGAGCAAGGTTTAAAGTAACCTAACACGAACTTCGAACCTAACCTGTCCGAGTCGGGGTGCCCCCAGTCCCGAGCTCGCTTCGCTCGCTCATGGATCCTAAGTTCTCCTAATAACAATAACAATCCCGAAGGCAAACAGTCAAAGTCCAGAGGATACGCCTCAGCACTCCGCGCCTACACAGACTTAAATAACTCTCTAAGAGTACGGTAGACAAAACTACGTGGAGCCGGTTTTGCAGCAATTCGTTTCTGGCACTGACTTTGTAGAATGAGAAACGAAATTCCGATTTTCAATATTCCGAAAAAAAACAGTTTATTCGGAATATTGAAAATCGGAATTTCGTTTTTCGGAATGAGAACTCATCGAGCATTACATTTTTCGAATATGTGAAAATCGGAAAACTAAGAAATCGGATATACGACTTTCGGTTAAATAAATTTCGTGATTCTTAATAATAGATATTGTAATTTTTAGGTAATATGATATTCGGAGTTTTGAAAATCGGAATACCGAAATTCGGAATAAAATATTTCGGAGTATTTGGGTGTTCCCATAATAAATACGTCACCAACATGACCTTTTACACTGATTGATAGAAATTTTCCTCAATTTTTTTCGATGTATGGATTGGGAAACGCAACGCCCCTTCGTTTTTCCGATAAATGGTGACCGTCTGACTAGCTGCCTCACAGTTTTTACCCTCGATCATCACATCCCTTATTTTTTACAGCCTTATCAAAATCTAACGTGAGTAAGAAAAGTTATAATATGCGACGCTTTTTTTACACTCTGTTAATGTCGGCTTGCCTGAGCAGTGGTGGCCCAGTGGTATCGGTCCCAACTTAAGAGTTGTAGGTCATGGGTTCGAACCCCGCCAGGCGCATTACTTTGTGTAATTTATTTCATCACCACTGCTCTCAAAACGATGAAGGAAAACATCGTGAGGAAACCGGCATTTCCTAGAACCAAAAATTCGAAGACATGTGACATCTACCAACCCGCACTGGGCCCACGTGGTGGATTATGGCCCACTCCCTCTCACAGAGAGGAGGCCTGTGTCCCAGCAGTGGGAACATTATAGGCTGATGATGATGATGAATGTCGGCTTTGGTCGGTTTCCAGTCTAAACGGAATCAGCTTGTGACTAAGAGAGTAATGGGTGTGAATGTTGATGGATGGAGAGGAAGAGGAAGGAAAAGATGGATAGATTGTCTAAGGAATGATATGAAAGAAAAAGGAGTAAATGATACTGTGACGTCTGATAGGGGAGAATGGAAGAAAAAAACGTGTTGCGCCGACCACAAGTAAAATGGTATAAGGACAGGAAGATGATGATTGCTTATCTGAGGCCCTATCATGAATTCTATGTGTTCACAACATCTTACCAGCACAAAATAATGAGTAAACAATAAATTGGCAACATTTTTAACGTAGAACAGAACAGCATAACGTGGCAACACTGCCAGAAGCCAGAACTTCCTCTTGTCAACACGCCACACACAACTTGACAGCACAGATATCACAGTGGCTGAGCCATTGGACTGCTGTGCAGCGTGTCACGGGTTCGATTCCCGCACGGAACAAATATTTGTATGACCTACAAGTAGTTGTTCCGGGTCTGGGTGTTTGTGTATGTGAGTTTATATGTTTGTAAACGCTGGGTGCGACCCAGGAGAAATTCCTAGTGTGAAAAAACATATTTTTTGAAAAGAAAAAAACTTTACAAGTACACCCTTAACTAATAATATTAATGCGATTGTAAGTTACTAGTACTAAACTGATCATCCTAAGGTAACTTTTATGGTCACAGGACTGTCTCATCAGGTAACTGTGACCCTGGAGCGTAAAGGGCTATTGAAAGATCACCGTGGATTATAGTCAGTACAAGGCTGTCTGTCCCTTACGTCCTGCCCTGGGTGGGAGGACACATTTTTGATGATTTTATGATAATAAAAAAACAACCACAAAAAAGGGTAAAATAACGTACAAAATAACTTTTCTTTCGGTGGCTTTGTTTTTTTTATTTCGTTGTCTTTTATGCCACCGACTTCCGAAAGAAAAGTTATTTTGTACGTTATTTTACCCTTTTTTGTGGTTGTTTTTGAAGTCGGTTATTTTTTTTTTTTAAAGTTTTTTATTTTACTCTTTTTAGTTTAAATATTCAACCCAAATTCTTGTCAAATACATCATTTTCTTACATGTGCACTAGAATTTGGTAATCCTTAGCACCGGTATAAACATCACTCATGTACACAATAAGCTAATAAAATTCCCTATCAAAAACTGCTGAACCGATTTTGATGAAACTTGCAGTGTTCCCTAAAGTGAACTATTCCTCGTAAAACAAAAAAAGAATTTTGAAAATCGGTCCACAATTGGCGGAGTAATCGCGTAACAAACACTCAAAAAAGTAAAGATCATCACATCATCCATCAATAAAAATGCTCACAAAATAAAAAGTACTGAACCAAATTGGATGAAA
Organism: Agrotis exclamationis; assembly: GCA_950005045.1. NCBI lineage: Eukaryota > Metazoa > Arthropoda > Insecta > Lepidoptera > Noctuidae > Agrotis > Agrotis exclamationis. The sequence goes on along the minus strand of OX465429.1, from coordinate 20,238,672 downwards.
TTTTTATGGGACCAAACTGTAAGTATACTGCATCGAACGAAAAAAGAATTACACTAATCGGACCAGAAACCTCGGAGTAATCGGTGTACTTACATACATAAAAAAAAAAAAACATACCGACCGAATTGAGAACCTCCTCCTTTTTTTGAAGTCGGTTAAAAAAAAAGGTACCTTTACGTACCCTGTTACGGTTCTATCTAAGGGTTGCGAGAATATCTAAGCAGGTTACCGAGGCCCTGGAACGTAGAGGCCATTTCGAAGAACTGAGTGGAATTTTAATCAGTGAGTCTGGTTGTCTCTGCGGCTTCATTAGCGATATTGCAGCAGGCAGGCAGCAAATATGAGTCCTTCATTTGATGATTTTACCACCCCAAAATAAAGATGCCTTTTATCCCGGAAAAGTACTATTCTCGAGGAAAATAATAACTTTCTTATAATCTTATATGGCGCCACGTGTCTTTCGAATTCAGATAAATTAATACAATAATAATAATATAATAATATTCCACAACTATCACACAACGCCATCTAGTCCCAAGCTATGCAGAGCTTGTGTTAAGGGTACTAGACAACTGATAAACATACTTATATATTTTCTAAACACATACATATTATAGATAAATTACACCCAGACACAGAACAAATCGCCTGTCCCTATTAACAAGGTCGGATGTACCACTTCCGCCTTTTTCGTTTTATTCCATTTTTGACCTTACAAAAGTATTGTCTTTCAGTAGCATTAACAAAAATTTTAAATTTCCTCATAGTTTTTGAGATAGCCAAGTTAACATTGTCGTATGTGGCATGACTGCCCGTTAACAATGATCGATGTTATCTTACGACGTTTTTAACGGGGTGCAGGAAGAGAAAACGCCGTCGGTTGTGTCACTAACAACCATGTTGTAGGGGCGTAAGAATAAGGCGTGCTATTTTAGTACTTCTTATTCTAGATTGTTTTTTTTGTTTCACCAGCTTTTATTAATTAGTTTGGTAAATCTTTTGGATCATACAATTAAAGTTGTAACATGTACCACATCCAACTTTGATAGTAGTTTGATAACATATGCATTTTGTTGTTTGTGGTACTACCTACATTTTTAGCTGCCCGTTGTAATGTGAAATATGTTGGTAGTACCACATCAGACTTTCTTGTTGGTTTCAATATAATTTTAAATTGTCGTATGTGGTACTTCCTACTAGGTTAGTGGTAAATGTATTAGAACTTTGCGTAGGATATGGTAATATTGCAAAACCAACCGACGGACAAAAACATTTTAGGTTTCGATATGGGTACCGTGTGCCTATATTAATATTACAAAATATTTTTTGGGGCATTTTTTTTTTGCTTAAATTGGTATGATTGTAGTCATTTTAATATGTTTACTCTAAGAACCTACAGAAAACAATAATACTTATATATTTTATATATTATGTTGCTTCTAGCCTATATCAGTTCCTGGAGAATCTCTGATACCATGTTATAATAAATTAATTCAGCAGCATTCATTCATTATAATGCAGCAGCAGCATGAATATTATACTATGTATTTGTAACGCAAATAGATGATAATATTAGTTGTGATCAAGAATTCCAAATAATAAACTTAGAAGGACTGGAAAGTTCATCATAAGCCTGCACTTTTGTCCACTGCTGAACTCCAATGTACGCAAAAGTATGGCAAGTCGTCGTTCCACCTGGTTAGCAAGCGTCCTACACTACGTTTGCCTAGTCGCGATGTCCACTCAAATATACGTATAACCAAATTACTATTTGTCCAGAGACAGATGTGACCAGTCTACTGCCAGCTATGTCAGCAACTTTGGTGCTTTGACGGATCACCTCACTCACTCCACGATTTTATTTATCAGAGTTATTCCGAGTATTGTCTGTTCCATAGGTTGCTGTGGGACTAAATTGATAGCCTCAATAGGAGTGTCCACGATTCGGTATCGTAAATCATAATTGGACACACGATAAGACTTAACGGAGACCGAATGATGCCCAACCAGACTAAATACTTGTGTCGACTTCTCTTTTGAAGTTATTCCTACTGAACCAAACGGTTTGTCCAAGATGGGCTTATTCACGAACATTCTAGAATTGCACCATTTATAGCGATTGGTCCCTAGATCCCTTAGATGCGTTGTAAAGCTTTTGTCACGCTGGTGTTATTTTCATTCCAAGCGAGCACGTTAAACATAATAATTATCGTCATGGCCAATGCCATCTGTTCACCAATGTGAACAGTTTCGGCAATATGACATGCCCCTGCCTCACCCTCGACGTTCCTGTAAGTATTTATGTTTTCAGATTCGCAGCGACGTACATGTATTACATTTGAGTTCTCAGATGTATCGCCAGTTTATTTGGCATAGCTGCAGTGATTGTAGAACCGCCCAGGTTTCAATGGAGTCAAAGGCCTTGTCATTATCCACAAATGCTAAGCACAAGGGCTTATGCTCTTCAGGGTTCTGTATAACCTGCCTCACTGTGTGGATGAATCTTGTCAAGGATTCTTACGAGACCATTTATGATGATAATTGAAAAAAGCTTATACAAGTGGCTCAAGAGTTAAATGGGACGATAGGTTTTTAGTAGAGTCTTACTTCTTGAAAAACAGGATCAGAACACTCTTGTTTCACATCCTTGGGAGTGGAACAGGAGTGAACAGTTATTTTAGTTTGTTAAAAATGTAAAATTGTATAATGTGTGACTATTATGACTATTTAACCTATATAGGTTTCATTACAATTAGTGCCATTGCCAAACGTGGTCTTTCACTATCGGCCTCATCTCAAAGCTCAAAGTCGCTCAGCGAGCTATGGAGAGGGCTATGCTCGGTGTTTCTCTACGTGATCGAATCCGAAATGAGGAGATCCGTAGACGAACTAAAGTCACCGATATAGCCCACCGGATTAGCAAGCTGAAGTGGCAATGGGCAGGCCATATTGCTCGCAGAGCAGATGGCCGATGGGGTCGAAAAGTGCTAGAGTGGAGACCGCGGACGAGCAAGCGCAGCGTAGGACGTCCACCAACGAGGTGGACAGACGACCTTGTAAAGGTCGCCGGAAGACGCTGGATGCAGGTCGCTTCCAACCGGTATATGTGGAGATCTAAAGGGGAGGCCTATGTTCAGCAGTGGACGTCCTATGGCTGAGATGATGATGATGATGATGATGAGTGCCATTGATGAAGCTAGATTCAATTATTTATTTCAATGATTTCAATTATATTGTTCGTAAAATTGAGGTATTCTGTTATGTTTCTTCTTTTAGAGACTAGTTTCATTTATATTTACTTTCGAAATAATTCATTTAAAATAATAATATTATATTTCACTTACATTTGAAACAGTTACGACAAAATCTTGATTAGGACTTCCTATGAAGAATGATGTATGTGGAATTTGCGACAATTCATAGATAAGTTTTTCCAGATAAGTTAGTAGTAAGTGACAGAACCGACTAAATACAGTGTACCAAATACCGATAAAAAAGTCATGTCTGACTTTTCTCATATTTCCAAAACGAAATATAACATTTTACTAGTATGTATATGAGCTCTTAAATATATTATAATTTTTAGTATTTTTTTTGTAAACTTAATTTGAATCATTAAAAAAATTTAAGCAATTTAAACTTTGACGCGCTCTCCTGTAAAATTACTGTTTTGCAGATCCGACATTGTTAATAGGGACAGGCGAAATGATCATGCTCATCACACAAACATTTGTCCTGGGTGGGAATCGAACCCACGACCTCCGGCATAGCAGTCAGGGTCACTAACCACTAGACCAACTGGCTTCCAGACAATAATGAGCACAACCCGAATAGATGGGCAAATTCTAAATAAACATGGACGGAGTCGCGGGATAAATCTAGTAACATTATAATTAAAAATAACACCACTTGAAAAAAATGCAGTAATGTCAACGTGAAGCAATTCTTGGAACTCGGAACCTAGTCGTATTAAAACAAAAATAAAATTACTGGACAAGTAGACACCGTATTGTGAAGTACTTTCCTTTGTGAAAATTCTTTACTTTTAATTTTGTAAACTGGTTTCTATAAAACGTCTTGAAATTAAAGTCTTCAGGTATCGAGATCCAGTAGAAAAATGTCGGTAGGAATTTAATTGGTTTTTCATGCGAAAAATTAATTTGGTCCACACTTTTCCTACTTTGAAATCAGTTTGGATTTTTTGGAGCTAAATATTTTGTAGTGGCCAAACCCTTCTATTACTAGGTATATTCGTCTGTTCTGACTACATTTGTCTTGTCTTAAAAGCAAATATTCGATGATCTCTACCAAATTGCACTTCACCCGCTTGGTGGATAACAGGCATTTTTTTTTCAGAATCGCGTTGCCCTACGAAAATGATATATTTAAGCAGAGGACACTTAAACAAAAAATTAAAACCAGGATCACGTTTCGGAGTTACTCAAGTAGGTAATAATGACGACATAATTTCATCATGCATATGTGACGGTTCACCTGTTTTTTTTTCCTACAAGCATCATCCTACTTCCTACTAATATTATAAACGTGAAAGTTTGTTTGGATGGATGTATGTTTGTTCCTCTTTCACGCAAAAACTACTGAATGGATTTGGTTGAAATTCGGTACATAGATAGTTTATAACCTGGATTAACACATAGGATAGTTTTTATCCCTATTTTATGTTCCTACGGGATGATTTTTGAGTTGTAGCGGGTGAAACCGCTGGCAACAGCTAGTTATTTATAATTCAACACAGTTATCTCTTAACAACATGAGTTCAATGAGTTAATTAAAAGCATTTTATGATACATAAGTTATTCATCATCATCATCATCAGCCTATAATGTTCCCACTGCTGGGACACAGGCCTCCTCTCTGTGAGAGGGAGTGGGCCATAATCCACCACGCGGGCCCAGTGCGGATTGCTAAATAAGTCACATGTCTTCGATTTTTTGTTTCTAGGACATGCCGGTTTTCTCACGATGTTTTCCTTCACCGTTTTAAGAGCAGTGGTGATGAAATAAATTATACAAAGTAATGCGCCTGGCGGGGTTCGAACCCACGACTTACAAACTCGACTTACAAACTCGTAAGTCGGGACCGATACCACTGGGCCACCACTGCTCACTTCATTCATAAGTTATTATGTCGTCATAATGCAATATAAGGCATGCAATATGCAGGGAGAAAAAAAAAACAAAAAAATAGTTTCTCCAAGGTTCAAACTTTTATTTTGGCGAATTATTCTGAAACTTGACGCTTAAAGACATTATGTCAGTCATATTTTTATCACTTCACCATCACAGGCCATCACTCAAAGTTGAGAAAAGCGATTCTGAAAAACAAAACAAAATGGCGAACGACCGTCAGAGCTACCCTCCATACAAAAATATTCAAACCCCTTCCGCATTAAGTTGGAAGTTACATTAGATGGTGCCTCAAAGCCAAAGACAGTCTACAATACCATAAACTTTCCCATAAGAAGCTTCTCACTTTATATTTGGTTTCTAATGTATATTAGCTGTCTGTTCCCGTTACTTCACGACGACAAAACTGTATAAATAAGGATAAGCATGAAACACAGACATGTAGGGTTCTGCTGACTACAATTTATTATTATAGCGGAAGGAATCGGGTCAGGATGTAACTCTTGAGTTATTTGCCTTGGTAGTGTGAGGATCCGTCTGTGTAGACCAAAAACCAAACGTTAACAGCTAGTTTATGCCCACGACTTCGCCTGCAGGCAGTTCAGTTATTGGAATGATGACTATAAAAAAATATTGATGATATCATCACTCCTATTATCCACAGAATCGCGCTACAGAGAAGTTTGAACTCTTAGTAGTTGTAGGAAAGAACGTTTGATTGATGGTTCTACTGAGATGAACTTCCCTTCATACTTTCTCTTCTGGCTTAGGACTGACTGAATATAATCATCATCATCATCATCAGCCGGAAGACGTCCACTGCTGAACATAGGCCTCCCCCTTAGACCGCCACGCCGAACGACAATTCGCCACTTGCATCCATCGGTTGGCCGCGTCCCTCACGATGTCGTCGGTCCACCTAGTGGGAGGCCTACCTACGCTGCGTCTTCCGGTCCGTGGTCGACACTCGAGAACTTTACTTTAGAATAGAATACCTATTGTTAAAATAAATATTTCGAAAATCAACACTTTCATCCGTTACTTAGAGTTCAAATCGTATTATATGACCTTCACTCGTAATCTTTGACGTTATTTTCAACGTAAGTTTTATAAATTGCTCAACTCGTTGCGTTTGCGTTGTCGTTATTTCAACGAGACGCACGAGTTAAATTCATAAACGTCGTTGACGAATTCAACTAGTTGATCCATATAGAGTTAACGTTAATACGTTGACAGGAGATCAACGGTTGATTCAACTAGTTCGTTGATTCAACGCTCATCCCTAGACTGAACACTATCTCCCAAAGCACAAGCTGCAGCTTAGTTTGGGAATCAGGATCAGTATATATTGTACAATACATTTAAGCAGTACCTAGACCTTAAGCACGCTACTTGTCAATGTAAATTTGTGTCAATTTTTTTTATTTTCTGATCCACAAATCGACGTGATTTTGTGCGTATCATAATCAGCCTTTAATATTCGCACTCAACTTCGACTTCGACACAGGCGTCCTCTCGGTGAGTAGGAATGGAACTTCTCAATATGTTTTTCTTAAATAAAACTCGTAAGTCGAGGCCACCACTGCTCTCTTCTCTGATTCCGTTATTCCGAAAAATCCACCACACGTTGGAATAGCATTAGATAGTTCTTCATTTAGTCTATTGATTTAATGTCTTGTACTCTTACACGTGTTCGTTTATTTTAACAATTTAAATATAAAATAACCCTGACTCTGTGAGTGATTTTTACTCTGGGTTAAAAAATACTCGGCTAAAAACATCAAACTCAGCGTTACTATTAGGAAAAACAAAAGGTTTAGAACAACTCTCGCCAAATTAACGTTTGGTAATCAAAAAATGTAATTTCGAAGAACTCAAAGAAAATGATTAAATAATCGCCCTTTTTTCGTTTCATAAATACTGTTAGGGCGGGGCATTTGATATCGTTAAAGTATTAATTTTATCGATGTGAAAAAAAATACATCGATGAAACGTGGTTTGTCGTCGTTTGTATCCCAAACGTTGTCCACCAAAAAACTTCAGAAGCAAGCATTGCTGGCAAACTATTACTATTTAGCGTCAGCGTCACCCTATTTTATCAAATAGTTTACTTAATTATTAATCAAACAACCGGCTCTTAACTGTCCATATAAACGGTAAAATATGTTTTTTTTTTAACTGAAGGCGCAGGTGGCACTTGAACTGTGTCGACTGAGCGGTTGGACTATTGTGCCGCGTGTTGCGGGTTCGATTCCAACACGGAGCAATTGTATGTATGATCTACAAGTAGTTTTTCTGGGCCTGGGTGATTGTGTATGTGAGTTTATTAATGTTTGTAAACCTGTTTTTAAAGAATAATGCTTTGACCTAAACGCTAGCCCACACTAAACTTGTATAGCAAGCAAAATTTCCATCAAACATTCGAACTCGATAACTCCGCAATTTCCTACATCTTAATAGTTCGAAGGTTAGGCTGCACTATCCCAATCAAAACTAATTCCACAACTGTTACAGAACGATAACCTTCTACCTACAATACTAAACTTTAATTTAAAATCAATATCTCGACAGCCAGCACCCCAATCCGATTGAGTTTCAAATAACATAATCCAAGTTTATCGATATCGATATTGGTATCTGCCCCTCTCTACGGTCATCAGACGGCCGGGGGCTAAAAGTTGTCGTCGCTATTATTATGGCGGGAAATTCTACCAGTTTGCCCAGAGTTAGAAGTAGGTACTAGTGATGTATCTAGTGGTAGATCTGTTAAATGTCACGTTAAATCCGTAGTTCTAAGACGCTTAATGATTTGGGGTTTGTTTCTCTTGTCAGTAATCATGTGATGAGCATCTAGATGCTTTGTTTTGGGCTAATTATAAGTTCGTAAGTAAAGAAAGCTGGGTAGCTTTTGCCAACGGCTTTGCCTGCGTGAAACTCAAAAATTATCCCACGGGGACGTCTTACCGTGATAAAGAGTGATTACGTGTTAATCCAGGTTACAAAGTATCTGTGTACAGATACCGGCACTGTTCTTGAGCGCTCGGCGTAAGAGCGGGGATCGCTTTGCGCATCGTACACTTATCGATAAATGAAACGTACAACTGCACAAAAGAACGAATCCCGAGTGGCGGCTATGACGCGATGCGCTACGGCACGCTACGCGGGCCAATCACTACACTTTCCCCGCCCCCGTTCCTCACTTCATCTACCAAAGGGACCTAGTAACTCACTTCTGCGCAGGTGAAGGTCAGCGCTCAAGATCCATGCCGGTATTTGTACCAATTTCACCCAATTTTGTTCAGTATTTTATGTGTGAAAAAAGCAACAAAATCATATCCATCCAACATCCAACTGATGATGATACTACATCATCATCAGCATCTGGTACTTTTTGAAAAATGTTTCACATACCGTAGCTAGACTAGGATCTATGCAACGCTTTTTTTGGAGTTGACAATTTCTGTACTGCGAAGCAGTAATACTTTTTTTTTTATCGTGGTAAAATCATCAAATGAGTCTTCCCACCCCTTACTGTCAGACTCGTAGTGACTAAAATCCACGTTGTCCTTCAATAGCCCTTAATGTTCCGGGGTCACGGTAATTAAATAAGTCCCGCGACCCCGGCAGGCTTTGGCCCTCTAGAGGGGGGCCCCGTCATCAAGAGGGGGGCTCCGTCATCAAATCAGTAATACTAGCGAAGGAGAAGGCAGAAATCGTTAGGGAGAGGACATTCTTCTCCTCACGCCACAGCCATCGTGGAAGAAGTCTAGAGCATCGCGGGATTATTTCCAGCCACAGTAAATATAGCTTGAGAATGAGTAGCTCGCCGTCGGATTTAGGACCAGGCCTAAGTTGACGGCGAGTGCACATATTTTAAGATTATAATATATATTTATGTCCCGTGCAATTATTTATCATCCCTATTAAAAAAAAACTTCTTAATTTGTTTTTGTTTTCAAAAACGGTAAGGAAAACAGACTGGATTATTTGGCAACATTGTCATGTTAACACTGGAACATTGCGCTACTTACGACTTAATGAGACATTACAATAACTGGCAAATAATAGCATGAACATTATTTTACTATGTTGCTTTAAACAGCAACATAGTAGCACCATAGCAAGCTTATTGTCGTAAGTACTTATAGAGTATTTATTTTCACTTCTTCTTCAACCTTTAGTCACCCAATGCTGAGTGTAGGTCTCTTCCAAATGTTTCCACTTCTTCACTTAATGTATGGTCAATGGTCTCTGCCTTTTGGGTTGTAAGTCATGGTTTCGAACTCAGCTACGCCTCCTCGTCATCTTTTCTAAATACTCCAACCGTCTATTAAACATCATCAGCCTATACTGTTCCCACTGCTGGGACACAGGCCTCCTCTCTGTGAAAGGGAGTGAGCCATAATGCAACACGATTTCTTCGAATTTTTGGTTCTAGGACGTATCTTTACGAAACCATCTATCATTCTCGTTAAAGTGTTTATCGCTACATATTCTTTTACAAGGAAAGTTGTCAACTTATATTTAAAAACTTTGAGTGAACTCATTTGCGTGTCAGGCAGTTTTATAAATATTTATATAAAAAACATCTTATTTCACATTAAGAGGCGTTGTTAAAGGACTCTGAAACTGTTTACTGTCAGTCGAGCCGTGAAGATAAGCTTTACGAGGATTAGTTGTGAGGCCGAGGTGCGAGCGAGAGATGAGCGAGCAATGAGCGGAGCTGTGTGCATAGACGAAATGGCGTTCTATGAGGATTGTAAAATGTAGTGGATAAATACATAGGCTACCGAAAACATAATGTTTAAATCGTTATTTACACACTTCGAAATAGATACTAAATTACCTAAGGTTCAGAAACACAAAACCAGATATTTTCCAAAGTAAAAAAGCAATACGCAAAATTACAGAAAAAAAAAACGAACGCTAGAGCTTGTAGCTTTACTTCATCTTGCAATTTCTATATAACCTAGAAGTTTTCGGAAAAAATATCGCGAGTAAAATTCACTCTGCGTATTTAGCCTTACTTCGATTGAATTATGGTAACATTCGTCCAAGTGTACACATGGCATTGTGTAAAAACGTCAAAAGTTTTGTTATAAAGATCAAGTGACAAAATGTCCATAAGACATAAAGTGAAAATGAATTTATATCAGATTATAGAATCAGGCGTTACTTTGCGGAAATCCATGACATTAAATGTTATGAAAAATATTTAGTTTTAATTCCGCTACAAAAATCCAGGCTTCATGCAGGATGCAGTCCCACCCTCCCGCCCTCATGCATATGCACATGAAGCAAAGGTCCCACCCTCCCGCCCACATACATATGCATACGTGCAAGAAAAATGGAAAAAACATGCCATGCAATCAAACCTATACTCGACACGTGTTTCGCCCCTCCACGGGGCATCCTCAGGAGATGTTGACTCGACAAGCGCTCGGCCTCGAATGAGCTAGGTTGACAGCTGTCGCCTCTTTATATAGCGTCGTGATGACGCAATAACAACGTTCGATACAAACGTCACAAAGACGTCTGTATCGATCTACCTGTAATCATACTTAAAAGAGGTGATGTAATTAAGTTTGTTTGTTCATTCAACAGTGTATAGTTATTATTATTATTATGTTTGGAGATTTCTAACTGCTCCAACACACACAACCGGAAATTTTTATCACAAACATGGAGAATATTATACGTGTTATTGTCGCTCAAGGAATGGCCGGTATCGATTAAATGTTTTGCGAAATGTGATTTATCTGGATGGCCATTCCTGTAAGCGGCAACATGCTCCTTATATCTAACCTCAAAATTACGGCCTGTCTGTCCCACATAGACCCCGTTGCAATCATTGCATACTAATTTATAAATACCGGATTTTTTTGAATTTTCTAATTTATCTTTACCGTTATAAAGATTACGTAAGTTGTGATCTGATCGAAAGGCAACGAAAACATTGTGTTTTTTAAGAATATTCGCGATTTTATCGGAAATGGGGCCTATGTAAGACAGACTACCGACATACTTATCAATTCGTTCGGGGGTACATGCATAAAGTAGTGAGCGAACCCTGTCATTTTGCTTTTTCTGAATAATATTATCAATAACTTGTTTTGAATACCCGTTCGAAAATTATAATACGATAATTACGTCAAATTTAAAAAATTACGTCAAAGAACTTAAAATATTATATCAAATCGCGATTTCGAACGGGTATTCAAAACAAGTTATTGATAATATTATTCAGAAAAAGCAAAATGACAGGGTTCGCTCACTACTTTATGCATGTACCCCCGAACGAATTGATAAGTATGTCGGTAGTCTGTCTTACATAGGCCCCATTTCCGATAAAATCGCGAATATTCTTAAAAAACACAATGTTTTCGTTGCCTTTCGATCAGATCACAACTTACGTAATCTTTATAACGGTAAAGATAAATTAGAAAATTCAAAAAAATCCGGTATTTATAAATTAGTATGCAATGATTGCAACGGGGTCTATGTGGGACAGACAGGCCGTAATTTTGAGGTTAGATATAAGGAGCATGTTGCCGCTTACAGGAATGGCCATCCAGATAAATCACATTTCGCAAAACATTTAATCGATACCGGCCATTCCTTGAGCGACAATAACACGTATAATATTCTCCATGTTTGTGATAAAAATTTCCGGTTGTGTGTGTTGGAGCAGTTAGAAATCTCCAAACATAATAATAATAATAACTATACACTGTTGAATGAACAAACAAACTTAATTACATCACCTCTTTTAAGTATGATTACAGGTAGATCGATACAGACGTCTTTGTGACGTTTGTATCGAACGTTGTTATTGCGTCATCACGACGCTATATAAAGAGGCGACAGCTGTCAACCTAGCTCATTCGAGGCCGAGCGCTTGTCGAGTCAACATCTCCTGAGGATGCCCCGTGGAGGGGCGAAACACGTGTCGAGTATAGGTTTGATTGCATGGCATGTTTTTTCCATTTTTCTTGCACGTATGCATATGTATGTGGGCGGGAGGGTGGGACCTTTGCTTCATGTGCATATGCATGAGGGCGGGAGGGTGGGACTGCATCCTGCATGAAGCCTGGATTTTTGTAGCGGAATTAAAACTAAATATTTTTCATAACATTTAATGAATTTATATCTACAAATTAAATTGTTTAACGACACTGGAACGTAAAGGGCTATTGAAAAAAAAAGAAATTTGTTCTATTACCTATCGAACAAACCCGCTGTCTTCGAATCCAAAGCCTTAGACGTTCTCTCAATCGTTTTATTCTTAGCTGACCCATTCCTCGCTCCGCTCTGCCATTTATAATTCCCTCTAGAATTTAACTGCACAAACACAACGACGTTTTAGTGTTTTTAACAAACTTTCTATCGAGCACTGAGTTGTAAAAAACTCTTAGCTGTGGGTATTAAAATGGATGGCAGAATAAAGTGTTTGGGGTCCGTTCAACAAAGAACTTGATTTTTCTCTAGATATTTCTAAAGATGTTTGTATATTATATAGGGGAACAGTGTATAAGACGGGGACGTTAATAATCGCGAGGTATAATGGGGACATAGACTCTTTAGGCATACTTAACACAACACTAACGTAAAGCAAGCGCCATCAGGACGTCATTTGCAAGCGGCCAGACGCAAATGGCGTCCTGTTGGCGCTTGTGCTACGTTAGTTTTGTGTTAAGTTTGGCTTTGGTGTGTGATTTCTCATCATACTTCGTGTCCCCGTCTTATAGGTACACTGTTCCCCTTTTTTTTTTTTTTTTTTTTAGGGTGGCAAAATCATCAAATGAGTCCTCCCGCCCTGGGTGGGGCGGGAGGGACTGTCAGACTCTTACTGACTAAAATCCACCCGTGTTCCGTCGGATGCCCTTTACGTTCCGGGGCCACGGTATCCTGGATTAAGAAAAGTCCGCGACCCCGGCAGGCATTTGGCCCCATAAGGGGCCCCGTCGTCGGTGACGCGTGAAACACGACGCGCCACCGACCCGGGCTTGGTCCTTGGTCGGACGGCGAGCATACCCATTACTCACCGTCCGCAAGCCCGCTCCGCCGCTGTGCCCTCTGCTGTTCAGAGGGACACGCGTTGGAGCGTCCACCCGACAGGCTATTTGCATACGGGCAAAGAAACCCCTTAGGCACATAGTGCCTAAGGAGAGTTTTTGCCCGCATCCCAGGGCGCACCGGCCCGAAAAACTGGTCTTCCCCCCGGACGTATCCGAGAGGGAACTCCAGTCCACGGGCGCACGTGGAGGTTTCCTGTCTTAGCACCCCACACTGTTCCCCTAGATGATTTTTGAGGAAAGAAAAATTCAGTTGCAAGTGGGATTCGAACCCGCGTCTTCTGGATAAGTACTCCAGACGCCTTACCAACTAGGCCATCGCAACTCACACTTGCAAGCTGAAATTCTCTATTCCCTCGTTTGAACGTTTTTCGGTAACATTTTTATAGTCTTGAAATCTTTATTAACATCCACTAAGTGTTTAAAAAAGGATGTTATGGTGATGATGAACGAGGCTTCTGTAGTTGACAGCACGTTAGGCGCATTTGATGAACGAATAAGAGCGATAAACTGCTGGGTTGCGTATCGAATTAGAGTGAGCCACCATTTATGGCTTTCAGAAAATTTATAGTCTAGAGTCCGCGCCACCACTTGAACTGTGGAAAAATCGTAGATATAGACACTAGTGCTGCGTTAAAAGCACTTCAGCGGTGGCACGGACTCTGAAACAACATTACACACACTTGTTTTTTTTTTTAGCGTGGTAAAATCATCAAATGAGTCCTCCCACCCAGGACAGGGCAGGAGGGACTGTCAGACTTGTACTAACTAAAATCCACGGTGTCCTTCATTAGCCCTTTACGTTCCAGGGTCACGGTAATGGAATTAGTACCGCGACCCCGGTAGGCTTTGGTCCTATAGAGGGGGGCTCCGTCATCTTGCTGACGCTCTTTGAGGTGCGCGTGGAACACAACGCGCCGTGGACCCGGGCATGGTCTATGGTCTGATTGCGAGTCGCCCATAACTCGCCGCCCGCATGCCCGCGCCTACGGTTGCCGAAGATCATTTTGCGACGTCTGTCGCTGTGGGCGCCTACCACTGCGGACGTTGTACTACATTACACACACTACCATGCGTTTGTGATTCAATTTCGTTCTGAAATTAAACATCCATTATAGAGGTTTTAGTCTTTGACAAAAGAATTCAGGCATAAAAAATTCAGTTAATTATGGTTGAATTTCAGTCACTGGATGACCTCTCTTTAATTAATTTAAAAAGTTTATTTTCATTTTTGAAACCTTACCCTAAAATTGCCTCAGACTATAAACTATAGAGGTAGGTGTAAGTACATACCTATGCAAGTAATGGAATTTTACGTTCACCGTAAAAAACCTAAATTAATTTAAAAATGTTTTATATGCCATTAGACGCCTTTTTCATATTTCAACGGGCTGAAAAAATAAAAGTTGGGAGTTATAAAAATGTATAATTTTATGAAAAGCAACAGGTACCTAGCAAATTATTTTAGCAGTACCAAAGTATTCAGAATAATTTATGAAATGTCTATAGTTACTTATTGAAATTCTAAACCCTGAAACACTACAACGGCTGTTGGTAACAAACTTAATCAGTTACAAATTATCATGAATTTGATATTGAATTCAGAATCATTTCTTCCACAGTACTAATTGATAATAATTTATTAACTCATATTTTTTACCTTAAATTATTATTATTGAGAGAAATTATGTCACAATTAGGTTTCGTAAAAATGTTCAATTAAGTCTACATTTTAATCGGAACGTGTGTGTTCAATTAATAAGCAGCATATCATATTGTTTGCACTACTGGAATACAGGCCTCATCTCATTGAGAGGGAGTTGGCTATAATCTACAAGCGTACGGGTACAATAGTACGGGTTGGTAGATGTCACATGACTTCGATTTTTTGGTTCTAAAATACGCTGGTTTCCTCATAATGTTTTCCATCACCTTTATAATAATTACACGAACTTTGGCGCCTGACTGGGTTCGAACCACGACTTGCACTTGTAATTCGGCATTATTCGTGTTTTTTTTACGTGGTGAAATCATCGAATGAGTCCTCCCATCCAGGGCAGGGCGGGAGGGACTCTCAGACTTGTACTGACTAAAATCCACGGTGTCTTTCAATAGCCCTTTACGTTAAGGGCCACGGTTACTTGTTAGTCCGACGACCCTGGCAGGCTTTGACCCTTTAAGGGGGCCCGGCACTATAAATTAGTGTTGGACTACCATTGCTCTTCAAAAGTCAGCAGAGATCACAATAAAACAGGAAAAAACATTCAATTTGATATGTCAATCGCGAGATGGGCTACATTGATTGATGGCGAAACGTTCGCTAGTGTGGACATTGCTGAATTTTTCCGATTTTTGTATGAACTGCAACCGTTGCTAGTGTGTCACGGCTTTTTGTGATGTATGGTGATTGTATTAGGTGGTATCGGAATATATGATGTTTTTCCATACAAAGTGTTAAGTCAGGCCTTTTTCTAGGGGATAGGTAGAAATTATTCTCTCTATATGTGTATCAAAATCAACCAGCGTGGAAGTGTAACAAAGTAACTCACTTTGGCATTTATAATGTTATTATAAAAGTGTATTTTTTTAATATTAATAAAATGAAACAACGGCACTATCACTTCAGGGAAAAAAAGTAAAGAACCAACAATACAAAGCCCAGGGTTAACAGTACGTTAAAACAAAAACACAATAACAAAGTTAGAACTAAGTACCCACCGTTTATCCAAATTCTTTCTTCAAAGAAAACATATTCTCAGAAAAAGATATGTCAAAGCATAAACGCATCTAAAAATATTTCCACAACTTTGCCCTCAAGGGGGAAAAAGAACATAACAATACTTGTTCAACATAATGTTTTAGGGGAAAGTTTGAGTTCTGGATAATACAACACTTTCCTAAATTGCACGTATTTCCAAAATTCCCCATGTTCCCATCGATACTTCACAAACAAGAATACCTCTCGAAATGAAATTTTGTATGCACAGAACTCTCCTGAAGTATTTCGAGTAGAATTAAGGTACAGTTCTGAAGTCGACGGCAGACTGCAGACTACAACAGCAGTGCCGCACAACAGTAGCTGCACCAATATCGCATACTGTAGTTGAAAGACCTTACAGATTTATATGTCGGAGGATGACCGTTTCCATCATTATTATTAGCACTCATAGTGGGTCTTCTTTACTGTGGGCGTCATCGGTGGGTAGGTAATGTTGGATAAGGAAAGCAGTCTTTTACACTTGACAATCAATTTGGTTTATTTTTCCTATTTAGAATAGAATAGAATAGAATAGAATATACTTTATTGTACACCAAAATTTTAAAAACTACTGCTTACAATATTGCTTAATCTAGGGTTACAATGGCGGTCTTATCGTTAATAGCGATTTCTTCCAGACAACCTTTGGATGGACTGTACGAACTAAGATAAGAAGGGGAGGGGGTAGTCAGTGGTGTACTATAAATACTCTTCAAACAAAATTTAAATAAATGATTATATATATAGATATATATATTATATAGATTTATAAATATATATGTATATTATTTCAATACAAATGAAGTAATCAGAAAATTATAACATTAAATAAATAAAACAATATTGATTATACGAGTAGGTAATAAAAAATAATAATGATTGACTTGGAAACTTTAAATCATAGGAGTGAATGAAAATGATTCACAACTAAGTTTTTAAAAGCGATAAGTGACTTTGCTTGCCTTACCGACTCCGGCAATGTATTCCATAAACGAATAGCCTGAACCGTAAATTATTGGTCATAGAACTTAGTGGTATGTGCAGGCATCAAAAGCCTCAAATTCTCCGATGATCTCAAATTTCTAATATGTGTGTCATTAATGAACTTAAAACGTTCTTTCAGATAAAATGGGGTTGTGGGATTGAAAAGAATATTGTACAATAACGATAAAATATGCGTATTCCGGCGAAGACGGATAGGCAGCCACTTGAGTTTATTGCGAAACTCAGAGACATGGTCATATTTACGCAAACCAAATATGAACCTGATACAAAAGTTTTGAAGACGCTCAAGCTTATCTAGCTGCACTTCAGTGAGATCTGGATAACTGGTATCGGCATAGTCGAGAATAGGGAGAAGGAGAGATTGGGCCAGCGCAGCTTTGGTAGCAGTTGGAAGGAAATTGCGTAATCGGCGTAAGGAACCTGCTGACGCAAACAATTTGCGGCTCACTTCTTGTAACTGGGGCCCCCAAGAAAAGTCCTTATCTATATAAATACCCAGGTTTTTCACAGAATCACTATATGGGATTAAAGCTTCATCAAAAGATATCTGAGGTAGGGTCAACCAGTTTATTTTTGAACGAAGCCTAGGACTGCCGACAATAATGACTTGCGTCTTCACAGGGTTAACCTTCAAACCATGAGCCAAACTCCATTCAGAGATACGTGCCAGGTCTTTATTCACCATATTCACTGCCTCGGACAATTCATCTACTGGAGCTTGTGAATAAATTTGCAGATCGTCAGCATACAGATGATAGGAAGAGAGAAGTATTTAGCACTAATGAACACTGCACCATAACTGCACTTAATAATGTCTGGGCAGGTATACGTATCTCAGATCGCGGGATGGTTCAGTGATGCGCTCGCGCCGGCTGCCAACAGAAAAAGTGCCGTCGACTGTCGCTAGCGAGCGCCACACCGACGCCATCGAGCGCCACCGGATGGCGCTTGCGTTCCGAATACGACAATTCCGACATATACATATGTATTTCAGTGTTTTAGGAAGTACGATAAGATGTTGTTCATGTGCCTCTTACAGTTTAGAATTAACGCAGAAACAATACTGCGTGCCCACGCGCATGCTAGAGGATGCGCGAGAGCACCCAGTTTAAAACTTTAAGTCAAAACTAATACAGTCCTTTATTTTAGTGGGGGTGAAGAGAAAGTGGCTCTTGTGCACCCCAAAGGGGTCGCCCCTAGCACCCCGGAGTGCCCGCGTGTGGTTGCTTAATTTTTAAGCCCGGTCCGGCCCGAGGTACATAACCTCCTCTAAGTTGACCTGCGAGATACCACTCAAAAAAAAGCGTTGGCATCTAGTCTGTAATTACTATTTTTATATGAACGCTTCCATGGATCGTGGTATTCCATCAGCCGTCGCTTATTGGAATCCCTCCTTTAATAATTCACCCTTTCGACTTATAATAAGTTAAGGAAAATGAGTTCTCTTAGTTTCGAAGGAAGGTGTAGTAAACATATTAGGGAAGTGTTGTTAATATTAATATTTGACGAGTTGGAATTGCTGTTAGAATATTTTATTAATTTGTTCTTTGAGAAAACTTTTGAGGTCTTTGGTCATGTCGCCATGATTAATTGATTATGTTGCGTTGGCGCTAGAGTAGGAACTATCTGTCAAATCGTAATATCATTCAAGCTATTGTCAAAGAGACAAGCGAAGCGAACGCGAAGCGAAGCGTTTTTGTTTGTAATGTATGGAATTGTTTGAAGCCTGTCACATAGACTATCGGATCGCTTTCGTTTTTCTATATGACAGGATTCGGATCGCATTCGCCTCGCCTGTCTGTTTGACAATAGTTTATTGTTAGTTCGGGATCGTTGTCAAAACATTGTTTTCGTGCTTAGAGATTAGACCCCCAGTATTGTTGCGCTTTATTTTTCCAACACAACTACTTATTAAAAACTTTTTGAAACACCCACTTAAAAAGCTGTTGGCGAATAAAATATTTCTAAACCTCGTTTCCCATTTCCAAGCTCGTGAGAAAATTAAAAATTTAATTTCATTCAATGTATTCAGGTTAACCATGGTATGCAAAGTGTAGTTTAAGTGCTAAAGTACATTTTCAACGCTTCATTACATATTTAAAAAGTGAAGAGTAAAAAAAAACTTCTTTAATACTGACCTTATGCCTTTTTTCTCTGAGAGTAGACAGAAAATATAGAACGCAAACTACTTACGGCTTTGACCTCGTTCATGTTCAAAAGGGCAATTGAAGGTACTAAGTGGGCCTGCCTGGGTCGCGGGACTGTCTTGTCAGGTAACCGTGCCTCCGTAACGTAAATGGCTATTGAAGGACACCGTGGATTTTAGTCAGTACAAGTCTGACAGCCCCTCCCGTCCTGCCCAGGGTGGGAGGACTCATTTGATGATTTTACCACGTAACAAAAAAGGTACTACTTAAGTGGATTTTAGTGAGTACAAGTCGGACAGTCTCTGCTGCTCTACCCAGGACCAAAAAAGGCTAAAAATAATCCAGAATTACTCAAAGTATTACCAATGGCATTCATCTCTTGCAAAATCTTCGTTCACTAACAAGTTCATTTGCGTTTAGTTTCACTAACAAAACTTTAACAAATTGACTTGCAAACTTCTCACTTGAAAAGGAGACCAGTTTTACGAAGCTCTTCTTCGTAATAAAACTTGTTGGTGAACTGCAGGCGAATTATACAGACGAGTGCCATTTTTTGACGGCGGATACAAATGTAGCTGTCGTCTCATGTCTAGACACGTTCAAGATTAAGAAAGAGCCGTAGGTCATGGGGAAAATTTACTATGAGGTATCGATAGTACCGATACTTTATCGATACCCCTTATCGTCCCTTAAGTCTTTCTACACTTAGGAACGGACTTTTCTTTTTTGGGACAAACCCACTACACTATTCCCAAACCACTGCAACTCCTGAAAGCCATAATCAACAGTGGCAACCACCAGAAAAGTGCCGAGACAATGAAGCTCGACGTGTCCCGGAGAATGAATTTACCTGTCTTGCATCCTGCAACGAAATTAATCCGAAAAAAAATAGTGGAGGAGTAGGTATTTTAACTTGATTGTGGGGGTCAAAAGGGACAAAGGGACGCATCTGGTTAGGCTGGAAGCCGACCCAACATAGTTCAGAAAAGCTAGGCAAATGATGATTTGCATCTGGTAATACTGAAAGTCGACCTCAACATAGTTTAGTCAAACAGTATATGTACCAACATAATAACCCGTCAGTGATTTCAACTGTGTTCTCATGGCAATAGGGTAGTTTACTGCATGAATAAATTGAAAAACAGTTTCGTCCATCATTTGGAGTATTGAAAAATAATAGACACTTATTTTTTTTGATACAACTTGTAACTGATAACAACCTGGTGATATCAAACACTTTCTTCCAGAATCATCCACGGCAACTTTATACCTGGACCTCACCTGACGGCAACTATCGCAACCAGATTGACTACATTCTTATTGGATCGCGGTGGAAAACATCAATTAGAAATAGTCACACACTACCTGGAGCCGATTGTGGGTCAGATCATCAACTTTTAATCTGCAAGTTGCAGCTGAAGCTGAGGGCAGCCAGAACACTCGCGAAACACAAAAGAATCGAAGTAAAGGATAACCCAAAGTTTTTGGTAGCACTTGAGCAGAATTGGTCTCAGTGGACAGATATAGACCCGGGTGCAGAGACTTCAGATCAGTTGTGGGATAAAGCGAAGAATTTGTTAATGAGCGCAGTCAAAACGTCTGAACAACCTACACAAATACGCAAGCGGCAATACTGGATGAGCGACTCCACTCTGGCACTTGTTGAAGATAGACGGAGAATAAAAGCACTAGGAGCAGATGTGAGAACTCTGAACGAGTTGTCCGGTAGAATCCAGGCAGCTTGCAGGCGAGACCTTAACACCCAACTTCAGAACATATGCGCAGAAGTTGAAGCCCACGTTGACAAACATGAAACCAGGGATCTCCATCAGAAAATCCGCTCCATCACAAAAACTCTTAGTACTAAGACTTGGGCTATTGAGAACTCTCGGGGTGAAACAGTCACTGAAATAGATGCGATTTCCGAGACATGGAAGGAATACTGTCAGTCACTATTCCAGGACTCTCAGTCGCGATGCTTTGCTCCCACGGAACCCACGGATGAAGAAGTAGAGCCAGACATTCTTTATGAAGAAATAAGAGCTGCAATAAAACACCTGAAGAATGGAAAAGCCACAGGTGCAGATACTATCCCAATTGAAACCATTAAGGCTTCTGGTGAGCATGGCGTCCAAATCTTTCATACCCTGTGCAATAAGATATGGCAGACAGGGACGTGGCCGAAGGAATGGGCTCACACAGTCTTCATACCATTGCACAAAAAGGGTTCCACAAAGTCGTGCAGTAACTACCGTCTCATTGCGCTAATATCTCATGCAAGCAAAATACTACTGCACATCCTGAATGAGCGTTTAAAGAACTTTTTGTCCAAAGAAGTTGCACCCGAACAAGCGGGCTTCGTAAAAGGTAAAGGTACCCGTGAGCAAATTCTGACGTTGCGCCAGATTATAGAGAAAGCCCGGGAATTCAACAAGCCGGTTTACATTTGCTTTGTTGACTTCTCAAAGGCATTTGACTCCGTAAAATGGCCCGTACTATGGAAGACCTTGCTGGATATGGGCACGCCGAGACATCTTGTTCACCTCCTAAGGCGTCTATACGAGGACGGAACAGCGTCAGTAAGAGCAGATGACGTACTGTCGAGTCATTTCCACCCCAGTGCAGGAGTCCGTCAAGGGTGTATAATCTCTCCCCTTCTGTTCAATATATACACAGAACTCATAATGAGAATTGTTCTCGAAAACTGGACCGACGGTATTGCAATCGGTGGCTTGAGAATCTCGAACCTGCGATACGCGGATGATACCACTCTCTTCGCTACTAGTAGTCGCCACATAGAAGATCTGCTACGCAAGCTGGAAAGTGTCAGCCTCGCATTTGGCCTTAAAATTAACCGCAAGAAGACGAAGATGATGATTGTCGACCGTGCCAACAACAACTCGCCAGAAGTCACCCAAATTGCGAACTGTGTTGTGGTCCAGTCATACATCTATCTGGGGGCGTTGATCACAAACAATGGCGGGTGCGTAGAGGAAATAAAACGGCGTATGGCGATTACTAGGTCTGCCATGGACAAGCTCAAGAAAATATGGAGGAATCAAAACATAACGAAAGCCACAAAAATCCGACTTGTCAGAGCACTTATATTCCCCATATTCCTCTACGCTTCGGAGACGTGGACCCTGCGTGAGAACGAGCGGAAAAAGATAGACGCTCTCGAAATGTGGTGCTGGAGGAGAATGCTTGGGGTATCGTGGAATGAATTCCGTACCAACGTCTCCATAATGCAGAAACTTGACATAAAGCAGCGTCTGTCTTCCATTGTGAAAAGTCGAATCCTGACATTCTTTGGACACGTATCCCGGCGTGGCGACGAGTCCATCGAGCGCCTAGTGGTGCAGGGTAAAGTTGAAGGCACCCGAGCACGAGGTAGGTCGCCTATGAGATGGACGGACCAGATAAAAGCAGCTGTGGACAGTTCCCTGCACGTCTACACCAGAAAGGCGGCCATCAGACAGGAATGGCGGCGTATTGTTAGGCGAGCCACTAACAGCTGAAATGGCGACCACGACCACTCTGCCAAGAGTGCAACGACGGAGAAGAGAAGAAGAATTTTTTTTAAATCAATGAGTAGTGATAAAGATAAAACGCTACGAAATTCGTGTGTGGGGGCTTGTGACGTCATAACACCTGTAAAATTATACTGACCGAGAGAGGTTTTGTGATTTTTAAAAGCATTGTATCTTTGTTGTTTTTGGTTTATGTAACAAAAGAAAAAATACGATACAACAAAGGATACGTTAAAAACAACAAAAGCAAGAAAAACTGTAAAATTTTCAGGCTGTAGGCATTCCCTAGTTAACCCTCCTCTAATTGCGGCCTGAACAGATACAGTGATACAAGATAACAGCCTGTAAGGGTAGGTATAAGGGGTGCGGCCAAACTCTGCTTGAAGAAAGATCGTGAGGTGATAATGTCTTAATGATCAAACTTAGCTTAATTAGTTTGTAACTTACTCCTTGTCTGCACTAACGAACATTTGTATCGGACCAAGGTCTTGATACAAATTACGAAGATATTTGTAAAATTATCTGGCAGCCGCACAAATTGATCTTTGAAGTTATAAACTGCGTTTGCCAAAGAGTGTTTTTGTTTGTGAGTGAAAATCATCAGATAAGTCTTCCCACCCTGGGTACAGTGGAAAGGACTGTCGGACTCATTCTGACTAAAATCTATCGTGTTTCTTCAATAGCCCTTTAAGTGACAGGCTTTTAAATAGCGCAGGCGTTAGGCCCTCTCTAAGGGCCCCGTAAGGTTGCTGGCAGCTCTTTGAGGCGCGCGTAGAACACGAAGTGCCGTCGAACCGGTCATGGTCCATGAACGCACGGCAATCACCAAGGACGCCCTATTTTTCATTCAAGGGAGTAGTTTCATTAGCATGGGCATCATTAATTTCTTATCGAGTTTCTTGCATATCTCATGGAGAAGAAGTCTAGTGGCGACCACGGAACGGAAGACGCAGCGTAGGCCGGCCTCCCACAAGATAGACCACGACACCTTAAGAGTCGCGGGCAACTGACGCATGCAAGTGGCGGATTGACTCTCGGCGTGGCGGTCTAAAGGGGGAGGCCTAAGTTCAGCAGTGAATGTCTTACGGCTGATGATGATGATGAGTTTCCTCCGTGGCTCGGAAAGCATGTTAATCCGTTGGTCCTCGCTGTCATTTGTTAAAGCAAACATTCTCATATCAGTTATGTTAAGAATACATGATATTATAACGGAGCCCTACCCACCCTTTCAGAAAATATCGGTGTAATGTTCCAATATAAATGTAGCCAGCTTTCATAGATTTAATCTCAGCATGAGACACTTTATTAAAGAAAACGGTGCCCGTTACAAGAAATCATAAATAACAAATTTGAATAAACCGATTTCATTATGCTCCAAAAATACTCACATTTCCATAATTCAATGGCGCGAATTTCCTTTTACAAATGTCAAAAAAGAATTCTAGAGTGACGTTTCGTTTTGTTTGAAATTCGACCGAACGTCATGCTTAATTTGGGTTTTTATGAATGGAATGTGAGGCAAAGGAAATATTGTTCTGTTTTTAAACGATGTGTAGGTTGTTCAAACATACAGTCTGTTTTGTCATGTAACGGTTAAAGTAGGTCGAATGGAATGTTATTTTAATTTTAAAATGGTAATATGTTTGAGTTGGTTGTCAGTTCTTGGAATCATAAACGTAGAGGCAGTATGTACGATTATCACGTGGCAAGTTTACGGATACGGACTAACCGGTTTTTATGACGAATTTAGTTGCTTTTGTTACGTTAGTTTTTCTTTAATTGGAACCTCCTATTATAGGATCATTTACTTATAACTTTGAGAATGGGACTAACACTGACATCATAAAAAAACAAAGGTCGAAATCTAGAAAACAGCACTTTCTTGTCGATTTTAGAGTTGATCCAAACGTTGTCCACAAGATGAGTAAATGATCACTTTTTGGGTGGAAAATCATCAGATAAGCGCTCTTCTGCTTTGGACCAGGGTCTTTCGTCTCTATGGGGCCATGTCCAAGTAAATGACCGCTTTGAGGGGCTGATGGACGCTTTAAAAGGTAGCAACCGCAGTCCAGTACTGAACCGACATTTCAGATTGCCATTGACACCCCAGGAAAAAGACTCCAAGTCATCATACATTATCTGCCTGCCTTTTCCCAACTATATTGGGGTCGGCATCCAGTCGAACCAGATGCAGCTGAATATCAGTATTTTACATGAAGCGACTGCCTATCGGGCCTCCACAACCCAGTAACTGGGTAATACGATACCGCATGGTAAGACTGGTTGTCAGACTTTTAAATATTCTGACTAATAGTAACGACTGTCAAAGATCTACAAAAGACAGCCGGGACCAACGGCTTAACGTGCTTTCCGAGGCACGGAGGAAACTCGCTATGACAGATGATCACCCATGAGCTCCTAGAACCAAGCTCAAAAGACTGCTAAAAAGACTCCAAGCCAAGAACATAAAATTTCTTCGTTTCTCAAACTTCCTCGTAGCCCAAGAGTCGTGCAAGATACACAGCATTTTAACTTAAAGTGGAACGTGGATCCGCATAACTCCTCAACTTTACTGGCGATTAACGAAAAATTAAACTGCTTGTATTTAGATTGTCGCCACCCCTACTCCTCATTTACAGAATACTAATTAAATAAGTTTAGGGGAGGCTCCCCCTAACGTGGAGCCATGAAGATGAGAGAAACGGAATTAAATTGCCTTGATGAGCAGGATGGTGTGTGAGTTACACGTTATATTATATCTTTTGGAAGTTTAAAGTTGAGTTCGTAGATCGTTTCGTGTGTGTATTATATTACATTGTTCTTTGAGCATATTATATTATCATACATTATTATTTCCTCCGTGTTTTATTAGCTCTAGTTACATGGGCATTCCAAAATTATTTCTACTGTTTTTGAAGTCTTGTTAAGGCTGTTGTAATTATTATTTATACGAGGCTTCGAACCTTCGACCAAATAAACGCGACAACGACAGTTGCCAGTTTTTTTTTTCAATTTTTTCAAGAATGAATTGTAAGTGTATGCTTAAGTTTATCAGAACCTTATCAATTAACGTTATAAAGCCTCCTGCAGACACACGCGAATAATCGCGCGGGGCGACATGTCGCGGTCCATTCGCAGTATTTTTAGAGTGGAAATTAGCTTGGCTCGTTGTCGCAGCGCGATTAATCGCGTGTGTCTGCAGGCGGCTTAATACTTCAAGTACTTGTGATAAGGCTTCTGGTGGTTCTCGACATTTGTTCTGGATGACATTAATGATGAGGTCATGTATGTGATGATAACGTGGCGTCGCGATAAAGTGTCGGTACGGAAAATTCGGCAATATAAATAAGTTATAAGACTTGTTAGTAGCACCGCAATCTTTAAAGGAATAGGCTATTATACTCAAAAATCTATTAGTCCGAAAGATCAAAAAAATATTTGGCTCGTATTTTTTCTTTAGTTACGCTAACCAAAATTGACAAAGGTATAAAGTTTCTAAAAATCACGAAACGTCACTCGGTTGGTATAATTTTACAGGCGTTATGACGTCATAAGCCGGAATCCCTAATTTCGAAGCGTTTTATTTTTTGACAATATTCATTGATTTAAAAAAAACTAAAAATACGTGTTCATTATTTTTCAATACTCTGACGGACTAAACACTATAGCCAAACAGCAGACGATTGCAGACGAGAATCGTTACAGCTCAGCAGTCACTAATACATTTTCAACTTTATATTCCAGCGCATAAAGTTGAAAATCTATTGGATTAAATCTTACAGATTGTTTTCGTTTGTTTCGTTCGTTATCGCTCAGCAGTATTTAATAGATTTTCAACTCTATGAGCTAAGGTATAAAGTTGAAAATGTATTAGTGACTGCTGAGCGATAGCGATTGTCGTCTACTGTCGTGTGCTGTTTGGCTAAAGAGTCAGATTTTCAATTTATTTATGCGGGAAACCACCCTATTAATGGGTAGGTACAACGTGTATTTGTAAGTATTTCCGCATAAGCTAGGTGTATAATAAATTCGTCCTTCCATTCTTAACATAAGGAGCCGAAACTTGGATCCATGACAGAGAAGCTTGCCCGCCTCGCTACATTTTTAAACTTAGATGAGTCATCATTATTTTAATGATGTTGAATTTAATAAATTAAGATTTATTTCATTAGAGTCGCTTAAATTAAAAAACATTACATTACTGAATTTTAATAAGAATATGCTCATTTTCGTTATAATAATGTGAAAAATTATGGCTCATTTTATATTTTTAGGCATAGTAAAGGTTAAATGAAAATTAATTAGATTTTAACCCTAAAGTAAAAAATTATATACACACGAAAACGTTCGTCCATACAGTCGAGCAAAGTCTATTTGTACTGATAATATTTCTACTGATGGGATACAGGTATTCTCTTTATGACCGGTTTTTTAGGGTTCCGTAGCCAAATGGCAAAAACGGAACCCTTATAGATTCGTCATGTCTGTCTGTCTGTCCGTCCGTATGTCACAGCCACTTTTTGTCGAAAGTATAAGAGCTATCCTGTTGAAACTTGGTAGGTAGATGTATTATATGAACCGCATTAGGATTTTCAGAAAAATAAAAATAAAACAAATTTTGGGGGTGCCCCCCATACTTAGAATTGAAACCCAATTTTTTTTTTCACTAAACCCATACGTGTGGGGTATCTATGGATAGGCCTTTAAAAATTATATTGAGGTTACTAATTTCATTTTTTTTGTAAACTGAACAGTTTGCACGAGAGACACTTCCAAAGTGGTAAAATGTGTGTCCCCCCCCTGTAACTTCTAAAATGTGAATGATAAAACTAAAAAAAATATGTAATGTAGACCTCAACAAAAACTTCCAACGAATATTGGTTTGGATGAGATGCAGTTAGCAGTTTTTGAGATATAAGTACATTTTCAAAAACCGCAAATATAACTTTGCCATTCATACAAACACTATGAAAAACAAAGTTATTTTTATTGTTTGTGTTTATTACTTACTAATCTCAATATAATTATATCCCTAGTCTATGCGTGCTAATACGGAACCCTTCATGGGCGAGTCCAACTCGCACTTGGCCGTTTTTTATAATTTAATTCTCGACCAGGAGGGCCCAGTTGGCAACATGTGACCTCTACCAATCCGTACTAGGCCCGCTTGTTAGACTATGGCCCTCTCCCTATCACGATTGGAGGTTTGTGTCCCAGCAGTGGGAATATTGATAGGCTGATGATGATGATGATGATGATGATGAAAATCAAACCGTTATTATGACTAGGCTAGACAGAAAATGCATACTGTAAACTATTAAACAACCACATCCATTTTTTCATAATAATATAACCCAACCATTTACGGAAGGCATGGATTCCGAGCCAGAGATAACGACGAATTATCCCTTCACAAACTCAACGACTTAGTCTAAGTAATTAAATCTGTCGGAGTAAACATCCCGGTGCTAATGTATCTAGTACAAGTTTACGACTCTAATTTTAATTACGTAAGGTCGTATATCGATTGGTTGGAAGTTTTGATAGGTAAATGTGCAACGGGATTTAAAGAGATTAAATATGTTCTTGTATTTAGATAATGCAATAATTAAAAACTGAACAGTTTATAACTTTTTTTTTTGCATGCTAAACACGAATATACCTAATAGCAATAAGAACTAAAGAGTAATATGTACAAAAAATAAAAATAAAAGAAAAACATTCAAAGGGCATCAAAGAATTCGTCCAAATCGCTGTCAACGGGAACAGTGCCCAGAACGCTGGCAGCATTGCCACGTTGCATGGCAATGCTGATTCGTTGGCCTAGGAATAGGCCAGCCCTCTGGTCACCTGAAGAGTCGACTAATCGCCTGTCGATATCATTAAAAACTTTGTGAGCGCTCGGACCCCATGGCCCTAGAGTTTCAACCCCAAACGGCTCAAACACATAGCTACTAGCTAAGCTAATGTATTTGCGCCGCTTGGAGTTTTCAGCACCTGCAGCGCCAGCACAACACGCTGTACTAGGAAGATGGGATGGCTTCTGAATGTATTTAGATTGTAATAAGATTGGTGTCTAAAAGTAAGTATTAGTACGCCTCTACGTATCTCTAAGGGTATGTGCCAAATTATATCTGTAGTTGCTGTTGCCTGCATCTTCAACAGCGTGGAATTCAATACCGGGATAAACAATATTGTATGTGTTAAATTAGATTATATTTAAGCTATCTGTATAACTTTTATCCAAATCCGTTCAGCAGTTTTTTTGTTAAAGAGTAACAAATATCTAAACGGTGGGCTCGATTCCCGGCAAGAGCAAAATATAAATGGGGTTTTCCATTAAAAATTCCTCAGTAGCAAAAGAGGTTAGATTAGTATCTGGTCGAAAGCGATAGGTAGTTCCATTAATCTTAAACATAACTGCTAAAATATGGGTGTACTGTTAGAAACACTTTTGTTTTTTCTTTGATTACAAACGTGATAATATCTCACCCACATTTGCAAAAGCCTACTACGCCAACGAAGCCGCGTGCGGAGTGAGTATTATCCCGTATCAGTTACCACATCCCAGAAACCATAAGCCTCTTGTTTATTTTAAATTCAGCTATCATCACACATGTAGGATTACGAATACAAAATTACAACGCGCTATACAGTTTACGTACTTATCAAGTATTAAATTCGCGTGAAATAATTAAAATACTGCTGAAAATCGTGAATTTATCAATCTAAGTTTCGCTGCACACTCGGTTACTTTTGGTCGGTGGCCACTTGTGTTCAAGATATATAATAAGATATTTTTTAGTTACAAAAAAACATTGTTACTTTTAGCTACTTTTGTGTGAAAGAGTATCACAGTTTTGTTCCAAACACAGAATCTGGACTTTCAATAAGGTCTTGGGTAAATCCGTACGTATTAGCCGTATACGCTTGTGCTTTCAGATACAAATTAGGCTAATTGTTCAGGAAATAGAAATAGAGGGATGATATTTTTTATGAGAAACCTTAAAATCGAAACAATCTGTAGTGGGTAACATGTTGCTCTGTCCTATAAAAATAAAGTTGCTTCGTCTGCAGCTCGAACGTAATTTTCGGTCGTTGAACAATAATAATGAAGATAAAATATTTAAAAGTCTATGTTATTGATTACACACAAACCATTTTTGATGTGAAATGGCCACTTTTGGTAATACTCGATTAATGTTTATGTTGGCTTGAAACGGGAATTGAGATTTATGAATAACTAGCTGGCCCGGCGAACTTTGTTCCGCCTTAGAGGCAATAAATGAGCAGATTTTCGATTTTTTATTGGGATATCAAAAATAATTAAAAAAATCAAGTCAAAAATCAATAATTTATTCTTGATTAGCCATGTATTTTGGTGCATGGGTTGCACTGTACAGTGAAGCACGTTCTGATAGACGACATTTTTTTATTATTATCACGCGCAAGAAGAAATAACGCAGATGGTCATCCGACTCATGAACATGCCACATATATACCTAACTGACCATGTGAAAAACATGGATTTTCTATATTCAGATCACAAACTTTCAAGCATTGGCCTTGTGATTTGTTAATGGTCATGGCGAATGCAAGATGGATCGGAAATTGAGGTCGTTTAAACTCAAACGGCAAACCTATCTTAAGGGATCCTCGAAATGAGAACTTCCTTAACTTCGAATTTTCTTTTGAGTATCGTCGTTTAAATCACATTGTTCATCAATTTACTTACCACCAAACGCGTTCTGTTGCACAGTTTTGGTTGGTTTATGTTTCGAAGCATGACTAATACGAAGCCAACCTTTATTTGCAAATTGTGCGGTGGTAAGCCAGGCATATCCAAGGAGTTTTAATTCAATTGGAAAGTTGGTGGCTAAATGCAACTGACATTTTTTTTAGCGTGGTAAAATAATCATGTGAGTCTCCCACCCAGGGCAGAGCGGGAAGGACTGTCAGACTCGTACTGACTAAAATCCACGGTGTCCTTCAATAGCCCTTGACGTTCCGGGGTCACGGTAAACCGTAAGTCGGTTTTGGCCCTCTAAATGGGGGCCCCGTTATAATGCTGACACTCTTTGCATTACCGGGCAAGGTTCAACGTCGGACAGCGAGTCACCCATTAGAGCCGCCCGCATGCCCGCGCCTACGGTGGCCGGAGATCGACTTGCAACGTCTGTCGCCGTGGGCGTCTACCACTGCAGCTGGGCTGTCAGGTGGACGCTGTCCTCTCCCTCACGCTTCCAGCCTCCTCCTTCGCCTGCATAACTGCTTCGCAGAAGGAGGTGACCGCTTTCCTCTCCATCTCGCCCCGCAGCATGGCCTCGACAAATGCCGGGCGCGTGGGGTCGCCTCTTTGTGGGTTTGTAGTCTTTTTTTTCGTGGTTAAACATCATAATATGAGTCCGCCCTAATAGCCCTTTATGTTCCAGGGTCACGGTAATGAGATAAGTCCCGCGACCCCGGCAGGCTTAAGCCCTCAAGAGGGGGGCGCCGTCATCATGCTGACACTCCTTGAGGCGCGCGTGGAACATAACGCGCCGTCGACCCGGGCATGGTCCATGGTCGGACAGCGAGTCGCCCATTACTCGTTGCCCGCATGCCCGCGCCTACGGTGGCCGGAGATCGTCTGCCGACGTCCGACGCCGTGGGCGTCTACCACTGTGGCTGGGGTGGAGGGAAGACGCTATCCTCTCCCTCACTTCTGCGTTAAGCGGTTTTGGCTCAGGAGAGGCAGGACAGAGGCGGGGTATTAAAGTTTAAGGGAAGGACTTTAAGGCGTCTGGCAGAATGATTGGCCCATCGGATTGGTCTGGCAGCTTACAAAAGGTCTTAAAATAGTACCATAAGTAACATCATTTGAAATGTAGGCTTGCTAAAATGACGTAGTTGATTTTATCCACCTTCAGGTCGCGCTACCTGTGGAAGGGTCCCGCTTTCAAGATAGTAAGTACGCATACCGGTACTGTCTTAACTTTATAGTTGACTACAATCAAAATTTCAGCTTTGCTAAAATGACGTAGGTCTGGGGGCTCTGGGATCTCACTCTATAGTACTTTTTGTTCAGATCCCTTATTCAATTTCGGCACCAACACCTTCTTCGTGATCACGTTGCTACGTTTTATGTCACGTCTCACGGAAACAGGATAAAAATTTGATCATCTTGGTGGCGGCATAGCATTAATAATTATGATAATATCGGCACAATAAGCTTAGAAACTTAATACAAACACATCGACCGGTCAATTGATGTTTTGACACAGGTTTTGATTGATAAATTTTTCGTTTTGCTGTCACTCCATGTCAGTTGCGTTTTATGATACCTCGTTTTATGTCACGTCCCACAGAAACGGGATAAAAAAAAAAACAAAATAAAAAAGGTAAAAAGTATCCTATATGTTACTCCTGGTTCTAAGCTACCTCACCACCAATTTTCAGCCAAATCGGTTCAGCCGTTCTTGAGTTATAAATAGTGTAACTAACACGACTTTCTTTTATATATATAGATAGATAATGAGTACAGAGCCCTTGTCACGAATTTTCACTATTTTACTTTATAGCGTCTTTCCAGTTTTTACAGCGTTTCTTATCTAAAATAAATTTCTTATCTAAAACTTATGAAAACACATGATAAGATCTGTTGGTGTGTGAAAGGTAAATTGCTAGTGTGAAGCAATGATAAGGGCAGGAAGAAGAAGAGTCATTGATTGGTTATAGACAAAAATGGAGATAGGTACAATAGTTCATTAATTACCAGAAATAGTTATTGAGTCCGACAATCCCTTTCGCTCTACCCAAGGCGGGGTATCATTTGATGAAAATACCACACAAAAAAAATGAAGAAGCGGTGGCGGTCTTGCAATAAACTCATCCTTAATATAGCAAATCTCCTCATCATCATCAGCCTATAAATGTTCCCACTGTTAGGACACAGGCCTCCTCTCTGTGAGAGGGTGTGGGCCATAATCCACCACGCGGGCCCGGTGCGGATTGGTAGATGGCACATGTCTTCGAATTTTTGTTTCTAGGACATGCCGGTTTCCTCACGATGTTTTCCTTCACCGTTTTGAGAGCAGTGGTGATGAAATAAATTACACAAAGTAATGAGCCTGGCTGGGTTCGAAACCACGACCTATACTCGTAAGTCGAGGCCGATACAACTGGGCCACCACTGCTAACCTGACAAATCTCCTGCGGGGATGCAAATATAGCAAATGCCCATACCTACTCGGCAGTAACCAGCTTAAAAATACCAAAACTTATGCACAAAACAATTCTCCCGACAACAACAGCTAAACAAAATTCAAAAACAAAAATCTCCTTGTTTACACACATTAGCGTGTGCAGCGTCATAAGCTAATGTTTGTGCCCCGGTGTTGCTTGTTCAGCACTCGTGGAAGCAGCGAGCGCAGGCTCGATCTAGTAGAGGAACAATATTGACTGGCCCCAAGCGGAAATGGCGAATTAAAAATTGTATCTCGAATTTTATTTTTGTGCTTCTGAAATTAGGGTTACGGGTAAATTATGCAGGCGCCTGTATAGTTATTTTATTTATAGGTAACTAAGCTATGATTATTATGATTTTTAACGACGCCAATTTTTTTTTATTTGAATGGGAGGGACTGTCAGACTCGTACTGACTAAAATCCACGGTGTCCTTCAATAGCCCTTTACGTTTCAGGGTCACAGTTCCCTGATGAAACAGTACCATGACCCCGGTAGGCTTTAGGCCTCTAAGCCCTGTTCGATTGCTGACAGCCATGTGAAGCGCGCGTGGAACACGTCGCGGCGTCGACCATGGTTAAGCATGGTCCATGATCGGACGGCGAGTCACCCATTACTCGCCGTCCGCATACCCGCGCCTGCGGTGGCTGGAAATGGGTTTGCGATGACCGTTGCCGTAGGCGTCTCCCGCGGCGGCTGGGTCGTGAGGAAGGGAGATAGAAAGATGAAACTGTCTAATTGGTCTTTGTTTCATTCGCTATTGCTGGGTTTTTATGTAGCAATTTCTCGGCACCAGCTCGGAGTGAAATTGACAGACAAACAGCTGAATTATTATAAACATTTTTCTTAATTTACTTTCGTACTTTAAAATAATTTAACGTACAAAATATATACGTCTTACGTCTTTCATTGACTTGAATGACAGGTGGTTGAGAGTATGTCATGCTCACTCAAAAGTCTCGCTGATGGTGGCGTGTATGTCGGATCATTTAGTTCCCTTCAAAATGGTTGAGCTGAATGGTGCTGATATATGTGTCATGTTCGTGAACGGGCGCTGTCAGTTGGGACTGGTCATCTCTTAGCTGCCACGGTCTATTTTAATTATTAATAACTTTATTTTGAATTGTCTTTTTATTTTACTATGGACACTATTAAATTGCCACATCGTTCTCACATAATGTACCATCTGATGAATGATGTAACAAAAGTTCTGTAATAATTTTGGCGATTGAAAAAGAGTGTCCATGGAGTTTCTTGAACATTCTTCTCCATAGAGATCTACGCTTTGGAATGAGCACCTACGGTACTTTCACAGTTTTTATGTCTTGTGACTGGGACTGTAGCACCATAACTATTTTTGTACTTGTTTTATTTTATATCTTTTGACAATTCAAAAGTGCCTGTAATTGGCCTAGTTGAAATAAACGATTTGATATACACACATCAAAAGTGTCTAGGGATCAAGCATTTTTATGCGGATTTCTTGAGATTGAGATGTGGCTTTGTAATAAATTTATGATTTTATAAATTTATATGGATCCTTTTTGGTGCATTTCATAATTTGAATCAGGAACTGTGAATCAAATTCGAGTAAAAGATGAAAATCAGCTGTCAATATTTTCCCTATAAAAACATACAACGCATTGAAGACATTATTAGTGCTACTGTTTCCCTACTACTGATTAAAACCAACGTTATTATGGAGCGGCGACGTCATTTAAGCAGGGAAGAAATGCTCAGAGCCGTGGGAATGATAGAAGCTGGTTCCCGGCAACGTACTGTGGCTTTAGCTCTGAATACAAGTCAGAGTGTTATCAGTCGACTTTGGACACGTTACCGAAGCACTGGTACCGTGGCTGAGCGCCATGGAGGACGGTATCGCTGCACCACACGGAGACAAGACCGATACATTCAAATCTTAACTCGAAGAGCTCCAACAATAACCGCCATGATGTTAGCCGTGAGGCTTCATCACTCTTCAGGGAACTTAATTAGCGACCAAACAGTCAGAAACCGCTTGCATGAAGTGAACCTTCATTCCCGAAGACCGCTACGGGTACCACCTATAGCAATGCACAATCGTAGGATTCGATATCAATGGGCTCTTGAACACAGAAATTGGGCAGAAGAACAATGGCGTTTCGTGTGCTTTTCTGATGAGTCTCGTTTCGGTATGAGACCGGATACAAGACGTATACGACACTGGAGAACCCCTGGACGCCAACAGCGATTAAAATCCTGCCAGGAAGTCCATCCTTATAGTGGTGGAACCATCATGGTATGGGCGGGTATTTGGATCGGCGGAAGAACTGAGTTGATTTGGATCAGAGGCAACCTCAACGCTCAAATTTATGCTGAGACGATTGTATCAGACGTCATCGTTCCTCTACAAGTGCAAATCGGTCCCTTATTTCAGTTAATGCATGATAATGCACGACCGCACACCGCAAGAGTTGTAAGACAGACTCTCGCCGCAGCTAACATCAATGTCCTGCCCTGGCCTGCTCAGTCGCCAGACTTGAATCCGATTGAGCATGCATGGGATATGCTACAGAGAAGAGCTCTGCCGAATATGGAGGGTATCCAGTCGCAAGAAGACCTTTTTTTGTTGTTGCAACGAACATGGGCGGCCATTCCACAGCGTGATTTGGATGAACTCATTTTGAGTATGCCAAACCGATGTTCTTGTGTTGTTAGTGTTCGCGGTAGAAACACGGATTATTAATTGTTTAAGTTACCCAATAAAATTTTAAAGAAAACTGTTATATCAGTCTTTTTTTCGAACTTTTGTGTTAGTGGTTCAAATGTCAAAAATCCCTTTATTAGGAAAATGGCAAATTTCTTTATTAATGCAAAGGTGACTTGGTTTATCGTTACTGT
The DNA here is from genome assembly GCA_950005045.1 of Agrotis exclamationis. Lineage (NCBI taxonomy): Eukaryota > Metazoa > Arthropoda > Insecta > Lepidoptera > Noctuidae > Agrotis > Agrotis exclamationis. The sequence continues at coordinate 20,202,906 of OX465429.1, read as the reverse complement.
GACAAACGAAAACACTTTATTTGATGAATCCTTAAAGAAAATTTTAATTAATATCAATCAGGAGAAAAGTTATTGCAAAAATATATGTTGATCCCTAGACACTTTTGATGTGTGTATTAATAACTCTTGGCCATTTATTCAACAGCTACTTACGACATGGATTAAATCGCAAATATCTGTTGTACTTTCGGAGCACCAAACTATTCTTAAACGTACAAAAAACTCCACATTTCACAGCTAAAAAAAAAAACAAGCTGCTATAAATCTTTAAGCTAGAAAAGCTCTAATAATAGCAGAGCTTTCAGCGACTAACTGAACGCTTCGGTCAGTAAATCGAGCGAACAGACGATTTTGTACCGGCAAAGTTACTGACGATAGAAATTAAAAAGTTAGGTTGGAACGGAAGAGATTGCCGGCGCCTATTAGTGTTCGATAAGGTTCTATTCAAGTTTATCTGTCTGTTTCTATTAGTGTTGTGTAGCGAAAACTTTTTGCTATGATACAGATATGTTTTTTTTAAGCTATTGCATAGTTTTTATCGCCGGCTCTGAGCGCGGCGCGGCGCGGCGACCGAATCAAAAATCGAAAACCTAACGAAAATACCTGACACCACGCATCGTCTAACATCGTTTCAGTTCGGGAGACTTCGGCAATCATAAAAATATCCGTCATAAAAACATCCGTCATAAAAACAATTTACTTTTTCTTACTGATTCTAAACGGCCAGCTACAAAAGGAGTTTTCACAATGTAACCTACTTTTAAATTCTCCTACAACAAAGAAGTTCTTTATTACAGTAGTGCACCACAAACATTTTAAATAAATGATATTCTCGTTAAATATTCGCGGTAGGCGATAATTTTTTCTTAATAAAAAATGTTATGCATAAGCTTCACCGCGGCAGTCTCCGAGTGCCACATGTATTTTTTATTTGAGGTGGTTTTGCTCTTGACTCGAGTCTAAGTCAGAGGTAATAGATATAGTCTACGATGGCCAGTTCTTTCCAACTTTGAAGAGATTAGTGTTAAAAGATTATGGAGAGATCAGGGTTGGAAACACGCGTCGTATCCCAGTAGTTCCATTAAGCTTCGAACAGACACACGCGATTAATCGTACTGCGACAACGAGCCAAGCTAATTTCCACTCTAAATGTACTGCGAATGGACCGCGACAAGTCGCCCCGCGCGATTAATCGTGTGTGTCTGCTCGAGGCTTTATGGAACCACTGGGATTTTTTTCTGCCAGTAGTTTCATGGAACTAAAATACCTTTTCACCTAATCACATTAGTTCCATTAAGTAGGTAGTTTATATACATACCCTTTTGAACTTATGGTTACCTAACACCAACTTTTGTTGGTAAGCTTTTCATTCGGAATCAAATATAATTAGATTATAGAATTATAAATCCCAGGAGTTCCTTAATGGGGTGCTAAGACAGGAAACCTCCACGTGCGCCCGTGGACTGGAGTTCCCTCTCGGATACGTCCGTGGGGAAGACCAGTTTTTCGGGCCGGTGCACCCTGGGATGTAGGCAAAAACTCTTCCTTAGGCACTGTGTGCCTAAGGGGTCTCTTTGCCCGTATGCGAAGAGCCTGTTGTGTGGACGCTCCAACGCGTGTCCATCTGATTAGCAGAGGGCACAGCGGCGGAGCGGGCTTGCGGACGGTGAGTAATGGGTAGCTCGCCGTCCGACCAAGGACCAAGCCCGGGTCGGTGGCGCGTCGTGTCGTGTTTCGCGCGTGCCTTCGGGGAGTTGTCAGCAAACTGACGGGGCCAAATGCCTGCTGGGGTCGCGGGTTTTTCATTTTACCACCTAAAAAGAAAAAAAAAGGAGTTCCTTAATGGATCTAGACAATGGAACTACTGGTCTACGGTGGAAACATAGACACAGGTAGAATGTTTCACGATTATGATTTTTTGTGCCATTCTTGAAACATAAGTACTTTTAAACTTTTTAGTGGTCGTTTATTTATTTTGAAAATGTTTTTTATTTTACCCTTTTTAGTTCAAATATTCAACCCAAATTCTGTCAAATACATAATCATATAATCGAGTCGTAAGTTATGAGGTAACATCATCATCTTCCTGCCCTTATCCCATTCTACTTGGGGTCGGCGCAACACGTTTTCTTTTTCCATTCTCCCCTATCAGACGTCACAGTATCGTTTACTCCTTTTTCATTCACGCCTTCCTCTTCCTCTCCATCCATCAACACTCATACCCATCACTCTCTTAGTCACATGAGTCTCATCAAAAAAAAATACAGTCAAATTGAGAACCTCCTCCTTTTTTTGAAGTTGGTTAAAACATACTCAAGTTATTTCTTATCTTCTTTCCCCTGGAACTCTGAAACCGGTGATAACATCAATTGGTAGTATGTAAGTTACTCGGCCAAGTTACTACGGACATAGTTCAAGTTAAGTGCAAATGCACTTAGCTCGGCGTCATAAAGTCTGCTTAGTCTGCGAAATTACCGCGTGAATATACTTGTGATGTTGTTTGGAGGGAAGTAGTTATGCTTAAGTTACCTGAAGTAAAAGTAAAGTAAAGTAAATTAATGTAGTGCGATTTTCTTTGTTTTGTTTTGCAGTGTATCTATTTGAGAGTTTCAGAGCGAAATGTAATATACTTATAAACATTGTCCCGCGCTAGCAATTTGTCCTGTATCTTGGGTGCGGTGTGACTTTATATGTTTGTAAACGCACCCACGTTACAGGAAGAAATTATAGAAAAGGTTAGGGCTTTTTATAGAAACGCACAAAAACTTTTAAACTGATTTTATTATAAATGTTGACTCACTAGGAAGCTAAGACGTCCGACTTCAAGCACAGCAGGATGTAAAGTGAGGTGTTTTGTGGGCGATCGAAAGAAAGAAGCAACGAATGAGTGAACGAATGAAATATTAACAGATATTGAACAATAACAGCAATCTCACTGCGCTTCCGTTTTCGTTCTAATACTTTATTGTTTTAAATAATAATTTAATAATTAATCAATTAATTTTTGCAATTAAATTAGAATAATTTCTACACGCCCCCTCAAAAATTAATGATTACAAAAAAAAACTTTAATCGGGTAAAGCTTCCTAGTATCTCTGGGAAATACAAAATATGGTCCAGCATTTGCTGCAAGGGTAAGGAAAACCCAGTAAAACCTTATCAGACCACAAACTATAAAAATACAAACAAATTAATCATTAATTATGAATCAATATCAGCGTGACATCATACATTTAGGTGCTTACATACGATTTGTTAATTTTAATACAATAATACAATCAGAACAAATATTTTACTCCAGACCCATTTCATTTTTCATAGCTTGAAATGCGACTGCTGGCAACGGTTTCGTAAGTCCATCTGCTGGTTGCTTACCTGAAGAAATATAAACCAATTTAATTACATTTTTCTCCACTTGTTCTCGCGAGAAATGATATTTAATATCAATATGTTTTGACCTCTTATGATTAGTGGGATTATTGGCTATACTGATACAACCGTTGTTATCTTCATAGATAGTGATTGGTTCTGGAATACTGAGATCAATTGTGATCGCGAGAGACTTAAGCCATAATGCCTCTCTAACGGCCTCATACAATGCCATGTATTCAGCTTCAGTTGATGAGGCTGCTACTGACAATTGTTTTTTTTTGTGTTCCAAGTTATTGAACATGATTCAAATAGTTTAAATAAATATCCTGTGGTACTTTTTCTGTCATTGGTGTTTCCACCCCAGTCTGAGTCTACATATCCACTCAAAATGTTACTATAATTACATCTTTTATATGTCAATTTAAGATGTACAGTACCTTTTAGGTATCTAAGTACCCTTTTTAAACATTGCCACAATTCTTTATTGTTTTTATTTGTGTATCTACTTAAAATATTTACACTTACACTTAAATCTGGACGAGTACATATCATGACATACATCAGACAACCAATAACATTTCGACACGGTGCATTATATTTCTCATCGGCATTCAATGCCTCATAATTTAATTTGTTTTCTAATGGAGTGCTAACTGGATTACAATCATTCATATTATATTTACTTAAAATAGTTCTAATATATGCACTTTGGTCTAACGTTATTTTATCATCATATCGTGTTATTTTTATGCCAAGAAATAATTTTATGTCTTTTAAATCAATCATTTTAAATTTACTCATTAAATAATTTTTAAAATTACTCAGTGTTTCATTATCACCGCAAGCAATCACCACATCATCAACATATAGTACTAAGTATATGTTGTTGTGAACATTTCCCTTGTTCAGCATGTATATACATCTATCGACGGATGAATTTTGAAAACCAATGTCAGTGAGACACTTTTCAAATAATTCGAACCAGCACCTAGCAGCTTGTTTCAACCCATAAAGAGCTTTATTTAATTTGCATACTTGATTACTTGAGCTTGCCACACCCTCGGGGACTCTCATGTAAATTTCTTCTTTTAAATTACCATTTAAGAAAGCCGTTTTAACGTCCATGTGATGTATTAATAAATTAAATTGATTAGCAAAACTGATGATAAATCTAAAACTAGCTATTCTTGCAACGGGGGCAAATGTCTCATTATAGTCTGTTAAATATTTTTGACTAAAACCTCTGGCTACAAGACGTGCCTTGTATCGTTTTGGTTTTCCAAATTCATCATGTTTAACACTAAAAATCCATTTACAATCAACTATATTTTTATTATTTGGCATGTGAACCAATGTCCAAGTATTGTTTGTCAATAAAGAATTTATTTCTTCTTCTACAGCTCGTTCCCACTGAGTCTTATCAGTTCGTGTTTTAATTTCATCATAAGAAAGTGGTACTTCACAAATAATAGACTGAGCACACAATAGATAATCAAATTCATCCTCATTTTCATTATAAGACACAGTGGGACGGTCTTTTAGTCTATTACTCCTCCGAGGTTCAAAAGGTTGATTGGAATTATTAACATCATTACCAACAACAGAATCAGAACTTGGATCAACTGCTATTTCATCAAGTTTGCGAATTTTATTTGAGCACTCGAGTATATCAGATTTATTTTTATCTGTTTTAATACTCGTACTGTCTGAGTTTTGAGACTTTCTAGACACCGATTTACACCTTTCGTCTGTATTATCAGTTTCATCATGGGAATATTTGTCACTTATCCCTTCATGTTTCCTGACAGGCCTGGATTGTAAAAAATTAGTCTCATCTACAATGACATCTCTGACAGTTACAAATTTTTCGCAATCTATATTCCAAACTTTATATCCGTTTGGTTCGTAACCCACTAGTATTCCTTTCCATGTCTTTGCATCGAATTTATTTTTACTAGTTTTATTATGTACATAGGCAGTAGATCCAAAAACCTTTAAATACTTAAACTCAGGTTTCTTACCATGCCACATTTCGAATGGTGTTTTAAATTGTTCTAAGGCCCTTGATGGAGATATATTTATTAAATGAACAGCTGTCAAAACTGCTTCACCCCAGAAAACTTTATCTAATTTTGCACCATTAATCATAGCACGGGCTTTTTCAGTTATGGTTCTAACCATCCTCTCTGAAACACCATTCTGTTGCGGCGTACGTGGAACAGTCAAATGATAAGTAATTCCTTTTTCTGAACAATATTTTTTCATTTCTGTGGATAAGTATTCCCCACCGTTATCACTGTACAGGTTTACCAATTTTAAATTAAATTTAGCTTCACTTTTTGCCACGTAATCTTTAAATGCATCAAAAACATCGGATTTATACGTAAGTAAGTAAACAACACAGTAATGGGTACACTGATCCACGAAAAGAACGAAATAGTTTTTATTGTTCATTGTAGGAGGAGTAATAGGCCCACATACATCCGAATGGATGATGTACAATGGTCTTTTAATATGACTTTTATTCTTACATAAATTGAAAGGCAATCGCGTCTGTTTTCCATCAATGCAAGCTTCACACAAACTATCATTTGGAACTATTGCATCAATTTGATTTAAGTCTTGGATCATTTTATAACGTTTTAACTCAATAAATTTATTTTTACTAATGTGCCCTAAACGTTGGTGCCACAGTTCATAGTCAGGTTTATTCACATTGCATATTTTGAAAACAGAGCGACAGCTATGATTGGACACTATAAAATCAATTACAATTAAATTATTTAAGGACTTACCTTGCATTATCACCTTACCATCCTTACAAATTTGTGTACCATCCTGATTGAAGACTATTGTCAAACCAGCTTTTTGCATCCTTGTAACGGATAGTATATTGTATGGAACTTCCCGGCAGTAAAGAACATTCTCCAAAACTCCTGAGATGCCAGTGTTACTGGTGACATTGAGTGTTCCTTTTCTTGTTGCTGAAATGAAGTGTTTAGCTACTGAAATTTTTAAAGGTAAATTTAAATCAGTGAATTTAGAGAACAAATCTTCCCTATTTATAATGTGATCCGAAGCCCCGGAGTCCAAAATGAATGATATTTCACGCTGTCCGGAAGGCTTTTCTTGATAGTTGGCCATCATAAATGCAAACCCAGAGCATTCATTCGTATTAGAATCTTCAGTCACTGTAACCGATTGTACTGTTCTTTCTTTACGACCCCTATCCGGATTCTTCTGTTTGGTCATCCTTTTAAAGTAGTAACAATCATTCCTGATGTGTCCCTTTCTTCCACAGTGATCACACTTTATAAACCGTTTCTTGGAATTAAAATTATTTTTATCAATGTATTTCCTCTTTTGATTTGAGCTATTTCCAGGTTTTGGACTTCCAAATTTATCGTTATTAAATTTTTCATTCCTGTTTTCTATTTGCAAAACTTTTAAACTCATGTCACTACTTTCACTTTTGAGCTTGACTTCGTGGTCCAATAACCGGGTCTTTACAAAGGCTAAGGTCAAATTATCATCGGTAAGGGTTTCAATTGCAGTAATTACCCCATCATAATTTGTAGGTAATGTAAGCAATAAATGTGCCACCTTATCAGTTTCTTCTAATTTTGCCCCAGCAGCATAGAGCTCTGTGATTAAATCATCAAAAGTGGTAAAGTGTTTTATCAAAGGAATGTCGCCTTGTAATTTTAATGTTAATAATTTTTTTCTTACAGCTAATTGCATTGCAATACTTTTACGCTCATAAAGTGAATCAAGACTTGCCAATATTTCTTTCGCAGTAGCATTTCCTTTCGCAAAACCCAGAAAGGAATCGGTCAAATGCTCGACTATTACACTTTTTGCGATTCGGTTGTTTCTCTCCCACGTACTGCACCGTATTATTGGATTGTCGTCTATTACTTGGATCACATCTAATTCACACAGTAAGGAACGTATTCGTAACTTCCACACACTATATTTTTCACCATCAAACGGTTTTATATTCCGTTTGGACTTTGAATTTTCCATTGTAAAAAAAATGTAGGGTAGTTTCCAACAAATGATTTTGCAAGTTATCACAACCAATGCACACAATTTTGACTTTTAAACGCGGTAACTGGGCCCATAACCTATAGAAAAGGTTAGGGCTTTTTATAGAAACGCACAAAAACTTTTAAACTGATTTTATTATAAATGTTGACTCACTAGGAAGCTAAGACGTCCGACTTCAAGCACAGCAGGATGTAAAGTGAGGTGTTTTGTGGGCGATCGAAAGAAAGAAGCAACGAATGAGTGAACGAATGAAATATTAACAGATATTGAACAATAACAGCAATCTCACTGCGCTTCCGTTTTCGTTCTAATACTTTATTGTTTTAAATAATAATTTAATAATTAATCAATTAATTTTTGCAATTAAATTAGAATAATTTCTACAGAAATTCCTAGTGTGGGGCAATGTTTTTTTAAAGAATCAAATGGCCAAGCCATGTCGTAAAAACACAAAAAAAATAGGTTGTTTACAAAAAAGAGCAAAAAAAAACAATTCACAACTGCATTTCACCTTCCCACCGTACCCATAAATAATGCAAGAACGTAAACTCAGAATCGTAGCATTGCTACGTAGCGTAGCACCAATTGCTACGCCTCGTAGCTGACCCCAAATTGCTACGACTGCGTAGCTGGCGTAGCACTGACGTCACAGCTGTATGTCCCTTGACGCGAAGTCAGATGTTTGCTATTGGATACTACAGTTAGATAATTGATAGGACGTCCCCAGTGACGGCTTTGATAGCAGTACAGACTGTACAAGTCGACTTGTAGTACAGTATGTGGGATCGATTCCTAATTGGGGTAAATATTTGTTTAGGCGTATATTGTTCTTAAAAAAACGTAATAATTACCTGATTGAAAAAGAGTGTCCACGGAGTTTTTGCTCGTGAAAATACTCGATTCACGTATAATATTTACTCAGTGTTAAGAATGTATTAATATCTACGGTACGGTACGGTGGAGCAGTGGGTGGCCCAGTGGTATCGGCCTCGACTTACGAGTTGTAGGTTTTGGGTTCGAACCCCCTCAGGCGCATTACTTTGTGTAATTTATTTCAACACTACTGCTCTCAAAACGGTGAAGGAAAACATCGTGAGGAAACCGGCATGTCCTAGAACCAAAAATTCGAAGACATGTGACATCTACTAATCCGCACTGGGCCCGCGTGGTGGATTACAGCCCACTTCCTCGCATAGAGAGGAGGCCTATGTGTATTAATATGAATCTAAAAATAGGATTAAGATACAAAAGGGAAGACCCCCCAAAGCGGGCCAAAGCATGCCGAGGTCATGAGACTGTCTTAAGTAACCGTGTCCCTGGAACGTAAAGGGTTATTGAAAGAACATCTTGGATTTTTGTACTACAAGTCTGACAGTACTACCGTCCCTTAAAAAAGGGGAAACTTGTATTTTTGTTTCAAATCTATGCATAAGCATAACACCGCGTTCTTTTACATAAGCAAATTATACATGCCAACCAATACAAATACCACTAAATCTAAGAAAATATAACCCAATTTTCACACCTTTTTAACTGAAGCAGTTAAATGTAACCTACACGTTATTTAACGTTTAAACCAACCGTAAAGTACATTGCACACGATCCCGCAAAGAGGCAATGGATTGTTCTACTCTGGTCCAGGAAACTGTCCCTCTAGTGGTACTAATATCCGGGATCGCGGGACTAACGAGCTACCGTGACCCCGGAACGTAAAGGCCTATTGAAGGACACCGTGGATTTTAGTCAGTACAAATCTGACAGTCCCTTCTGCCCTGCCCGGGGTGGAAGGACTCATTAGATGATTTTACCATGCTAAAAAAAAGTGGTACTAATATATTGTAAATGCTGGGGTCACACTCACGGAAAATACCGTTTATTATCGCAATCATAGACGTTTATGTGAACATTTACCGTTTTTTTTACAAAATTGGGTTTAACTAAAAACCCAGGTTTAAATATCGCAACTACGATTTAAACAAACGTTGTGACAAATCGTGGTTTTGCGATAAATCATGGTCGTAACAGTCGTAGCTCAAAAGTGTGTTAAAGTTCCTCATTGTAACTTATTCAGTAAGAAAAAATCTCAGTAGTTCTATAGCGAAAAAGTGCAATTTGAAAAAAGCTATTTGGCTGGTGCAGTGTGACATAAACCCAGGCAACATGCACCAAAATACCTCGCACTAAGATTTGTAAAGCACATTAAGTTAGAGCTAAGTATGGTATAAATTACCATAAATTATACCTAGTAACTTAGCATAATTTGTTGTACGCTCGGTTTAATTTATGGCATATTTGAATTGGGGAACAAATAACAATCGTATTAGCATCAATTTTTTATATAGTTCGTATTGTATATGTATTTTCGATTTCTTGTTACCTCCATACAAGCAATTTCTTCTGTAATAATTAAAGTCAAGCCAAAACAGAACAACTTAGGCAACTATAGTTAACAGAGGCGATTGATAAAAAAAAATAACTGACTTCAAAAAACCTCAACCTCAAAGTGTAACGTTTTCTTTCGGAAGTCGTTGACTTTGTTTTTCTATTCATTTTGCCACCGACTTCCGAAATAAAAGTTATTTTACTTACCTACACTTTTTTATGGTGGTTTTTGAAGTCATGTATTTTCTTTTTTTATGTTTTTAATTTAACCTTTTTAGTTCAAAAATTAAATTCAAATTCTTGTTCAACATAACCTTATTTTCTTACACGTGCCCTAAAATTTTGTAATTCGTAGTACCGGTAATAACATCGTCTAAGTACGAAAAATAATAAACGAAAAATGTAAACTTCTGAACCAAACTGAATGAAATTTTATGGGCCGAAATGACAGAAATTATAGGTATACTGTATCGAATAAAAGAATCATCAAAATAGGTTCACCCAGTCGAAAGTTATGAGGTTACAAATATGAAAAAAACACTTCAGTCTCCTCCTTTTTGAAGTCAGTGAAAAACGGCACGGGCGTAGAAGCGGGAAAAACCTAAAATTTTATAAAGTTTAATTTAAAAATCCATTTTTTACGAGTGTCCCCCGTTGTTTTAGATTGGACTAGCTAGAATTACGATCCATAAAACATGACAGGATGCACAAAGATTAATGGCCATATGTATGGTAATGGCAGTAGATACATACACACATAAAAAAAAGTTTGAGTTACAAAAAGCCGTTTTTTTTAATTTTATGGAAAACCAATTGAACTGTTGAAAAAATAAGAAAAAATCATAATATTATAATCTACTATGACAAAAGAGATTTCGATTTTTCAAAGTGATCGAAACCTTTTGTGATGTGTATATGTACATAATACAGCATATATACCTATCAACATTGGTAGTATTTATGTCAATTCCGTAACTTTTACTGTATTTCTACAAACTCTAAGTTTGCTTTTGAAATAGTCGTCATGTTCAGCGACAACACAACATTTTATCTTTTTAATATCATACCTAACGTAAGCGGCTTTGCTATATTTAATAAATATTCATTCATCATCATCATCATCATCATATCAGCCCGGGATCACCCACTGCTGGGTATAGGCCTCCCCTTTTGTTGCCATATCTCTCGGTTCTGTGCGTCTCTCATCCATTTATTCCCCGCGATCTTGACGATATCGTCAACCCAACGAGCTTTTGGCTTTTAAATATTCATTACAACTGGTTATTTGTTTGGTAATAATATAAAAGGAATAAAGAAAGCAGAAATATTAAGATAAGTGTCTTCTTTCTCATAATGGGTTTTGTAATAACATACTTTCGCTAGTATTATTACCTACTTGATTAGGTAATTGTTAACGGCATTATTCTTTGCCATATTTATTTTTTGGGATACTGTTTTTGGTTAGCATAATCGTAATTCGCATAATAACTATGCTGAATAGTATTGATAGGCAATGAGAGTGATATGGATAAAGAACAATCATGTATGTTTTCATAGTATAATGATGGTTTGCTTCCAATTGATTTCACTCCAAGCGCGAGCGAAGCGAGCTCAGGATTTTGAAGCATCCCACCCTATTTTTACGCGTTAAATCATCAAATGAGTCCTCCCACCCAGGGCAGAGCGGGAGGGACTGTCAGACTCGTACTGACTAAAATCCACGGTGTCCTTCATTAGCCCTTTATGTACCGGAGTCGCGGTATTCGTGTCCCCGACAAGCATCCCACCCTAGCTTAGTTCACGTCATCAGTTCACTTTGCTCGGTGTCTCTAGCCGCCATCACATAACTTTTATCCTGAACGACGCCTCTTGCCGACAATAAATAAAGCTTACTAGTCGGTTCATCTCAGTAAATAAAGGACTAACTCGTCACCACAATAAGCCATAGCTTAACACCTAAGAAGGAAAGTTTCATTATACTTTCATACAATCTCCTCATTGTTACCTTGTTGGACAATAGCTTGTATTATAAAGTGTATTATTCTATAGTTCAAGAAGATGGCGACGAATAATAGCATTATCTGAAGAAAATTCTACAGAAGAAAACGTTATTTTTGTATTTAAATAGGGTTGTGTCTTTCATGTGTGTTAATGAAAGTTAGTTGCTTGGGTGAGAATGTTTGAGCCTTTAGCAGGAATGGACAGTAAAATACTTTTTTTTTCTGTTTGTTATTATCATCGAACTTTGATGGGTACGCCCTGGTTATAATCAGAAACTTGCGTATAAGTCTAAATTCAAAGAATACTTGCTGCAAGCCGTCTGTTTGTGTATGTGAGTTTTTATTTGAAAACGCACATGACACAGGTGAAATTTCGAACGTGGGTGCCACAACCATTTAAAAAACAAAATAATATATAGTTTAAATCCATAATCCGTTAAGAAATAAGTTCAATGAAGGTGCAGGTGGTAACAGAACATCGAGCATTCGTCATTATTAATTTTGATGAACTGAACCACTAACAAAGCTAAGCATAGAGCCGAACATCTCTACGAACATTTTCACGATCTATCTAGCGATCGTTCTACTCGATGGTCGTTAAAAATGTTTTCTTTATATAGATGTAAGACTTGACAGTTGGCTCGACAAAAAACTCGCCGGGAAATTCGTGAGAATGCTCGCTAAAGTGCTTTCGTTTGTTTTATGATGTAACATTCGCTCGAAGAATGCTCATTCCAAATGAATGCTCAAGTTTATTAGCACGTTCGCTCACTTGGGTGAAGTGACCTCGTCCGATGACTTATATCTTCTAGAAGTCTAGATTTTGGTCTAGATAATTCAGTTGAAAATAACAAGGTCGTCAACAAGCTCGTTGTAGATTATTTTAGAGAATAGCTAGCTCTATTCTTAAAGCCTGTGACAACCCTAGCATTCTAGCACAAAACAAGGCGACAAGCCTGTGACTAAAGACTTCCCGGTCTAGAAATAAAGTGTTTCTTAATCTTTTATTGTAGAAAGGAATAAAGGGAACATTTATTATTCTGGATTGCACTAACGTCTACTTGCTAATAAATGAATACAAAACATACTGTAAATAACTGGGTATAAGTTCATCCGATTTGGAGCAAAAGGAACTATTTTTCCTCGGAACCGCTGACTTGACGTCGCTGTGCATATGTGATCGGTCAGAGAAAATTGCGGAAAGAGAAGAGTAGACCTTTTATGGGGATAAGAAGACCTTTGACCAGCTGTGGGACAATGTATGGTCTATAGGTAGTAGTTCTGGATTTGCAAATTTTTTCATGTTAATTTAAATTTATCTAATTTTTGCATGTGCAAACTTATCTAAGATACAAAAATAATGTCTTTAGAGGCCATTAAAAAAGAGGTCAGGATCTGACGACGGGATAATGGAGAAATCAAGGGAACTCTTCAATGAATGACAGCAAATTATAGGCGATTGTTGCTATCGCGCTTTTATGCATTGTTTACGCAATCACACAACATAATATTACGCATGTACCATGTAAGAAGGTTAAAATAATTACAGATTAAAAAGAAAAAGAAACCCACTTCTAAAGAAGCACAAAAAAGTGTAAAATTACTTTTTTTTTCGGAAAAGTCAAGAAACAATTTTTTAAATATTTTAATTCCTTTTTTATTTATTTATTTTTAAATTCATTTTAAATATTTTTGAAAGAATACTTTAGAATTCTTGGCATCCATTCAAGTAACATATTATGAAACTGATATCGCTGCCATAAAATATAGCGAAATATATTCAAAAGCGCAATTGGGACATTTATAGGCACTTTTAGATATTATCTCTGTGTACGGAATATGTTATGGTGTGTTCTTTCATCGGTTAAAGTTAGATATAAAAAGTAAAGGCACCATCATTTTTGGGGTTCCGTACCTAAAGGATAAAAACTGGTTTCTTTTACTAAAACTTCTCTGTCCGTCTGTCACCAGGCTCTATCTCATGATAGTTAGACCGTTGTCTCACAGTTTTTTTTATTGTGGTAAAATCATCAAATTAGATTTGTGACTAACGAGCTACCGTGACCCCGGAACGTAAAGGGCTGTTGAAGGACACCGTGGATTTTAGTCAGTACAAGTCTGACGGTCCCTCCTGCACTACCCTGGTTGGGAGGACTCATTTGATGATTTTACCCCGCTAACAAAAAGAAAAAGAGTTGTCAAAGACCAGTATATCCAACAAAATAATGGTCAAAAGTTTATAAAATTGTTCTCACTGAAGCGGAAAATGTTTTCATTCTACACTACAAAGACAATTTCATACTGCACTGCGCTCGCTATAAACTACAGAAAGTCCTCTAATGAGCACAAACAGTTTTTATTTGAGGAAATTAGGTCAGTCCAACACAAGTAAGGCAGATATTTATCATGCCACTCCGCTCTTCCGCGCGGTCGGGCGTTGGAGCGGATCTCACGACGCATAGGTTTGTTTTTCAGAAAGAACTGGAATTCCTATGCGGTGACGGAACACAGTAAAAACTGTTTGGCGTCGGGCAACCACAGGATCATGATCGTGAGCCAAGTAGCTGCAACCCTGGTAAGGCCTACAGTCACCGCAGGTTACAGGTGGAGTGAAGTGCTAATGCTCGGGGCGGATCGATAGGAAGTGGATCACACACACCCATAAAATGATTGAATGATGCCAGCAAACAGGCATATCCTAAAACCAAAACTTAGAAAAACCTTAATAAACTCACTTCCAATTGTTTGATTTGTTACTCATCATCATCATCATCAGCCGGAAGACGTCCACTGCTAAACATAGGCCTCCCCCTTAGACCGCCACGCCGATCGACAATTCGCCACTTGCATCCATCGGTTGCCGGCGACTCCCACCGATGTCGTCAGTCCACCTTGTGATAGGCTTGCCTACGCTGCGTCTTCCAGTCCATGGTCGCCACGAGAAAACTTTCTTCTCTATCGGTTATCAGTTCTACGAGCGATTTGACCTGACCATTGTCACTACAAGTTGCATGTTTTACGAGCTATGTCGGTGACTCTGGTTCTTCGGCGAATATTCTTGCTCCAGATTTTATCCCACAAAGAGCCAAAACACAAAAAGTGTTGGGCCAGGCTCCATTCTAAAACTCATTTTTTCCTGGCTAACACGTTGGTGTGCGGAAGCTTGACGAGAGAATAAAGCAAGGAAAAGCTCCAACCTGCCATTAATTTCATTCTATTAAAACAATAGCCCTACGAAATACACTATGATGTTCACGCATTGTTCTCGAAGAGGGTAGGTAGGTAGGTACAATAAAACACTTATTTTGGCGCGATATAAAAAGGTAGTAAGACATGGCCGTAAATTTTCGCATGACGGCTCTCTCATAAGGCTGCTTGCGATAAAATGTTACATGCCCTAAGTAGGGTTGGCGCGCTTTGTCATTGTTTGTTTTGACTTTTCAGTGTAGAAAAGAGGATTTGTGTTGAAATAGAATGAAAGATCCACGCATTAAAGCTATTGTCAAACAGGCAGGCGAAGCCAACGCGAAGCGAAGGGTTTTTGTTTGTAATGTATGGAATTGTTTGAAGCCAAGAAGTCACATAGACTATCGGACCGCTTTCGCTTTTCTATATGACAGGATAGCTTTGCTAAATAGCCTTCAATTAGAAGTCGAGTTGTAGTATTTATGTTTTGTTTTTTAGTTAGATATTCTTGTATTATTTGTTAAAATTTGTATTAGATTATTTCATTTGCACAAATGTGTATTACTATAAATTTAAATTTACGAATTCAAGAAGTTACTTTTTGATATTATTCTATAGCCTATCACAATTTAAAAATTAAGCTTTTTGATAATAGTGTCCTCTATTTAAATACATAACTTTCATTGTTCATCATGATTCATGAAAGAAAAAAATGAAAAGGGCGACAACCGATAGGTCCCACACCTTTAAACGTCTTTATCTTTTAATTGTTGCTCTAAACATAGGTGGCTAAAAATCGTTGCTCAAACTGGAATACCTACCTCGTTTTTGGGTGAAAAGAAAACAAACATTCTATACATCCTCAGAAATTTTTACATTTATAAATATACCTAGAAAGGTTGTTGTGAAACTGCCAGCCCTGCCTTCTACCGACATTAAACACAATTGACGATGTAGCAATCAGACGCGGAACAACATCACTCACGGTGTTACCCGGGGATTAGTTGTAACTAACGGGAGCCCTTCTAGATTGTTCCGGGACGATGCCGTGTTGTTTTACCTAAATCTACGAGAGAAATAATTGCATTTGGTTAGGTTTCTAAAGAAACGGCTCTTCTCGACACACATTTTAAGTAATAGGCTATTTGACAAAAAAAAAAAACTCTAGTCCGTCAGTAAGATTATCAAAAAATATTCGCCTCGTATTTTTTCTTTTTGTACGACTGCCAAAATTGACGAAGATACAACGCTTTCAAATTGGCAATACGTCACAATTTAGTACAATTTCTACTGAATTCTGACGTCACCAGCCCCCACTCTCGAGTTTCGATGCGTTATATCTTGGTAAATGTTCATTGAAGTTCCAAAGAAAAAGCATGTGTCCGTTATTTCTCAAAACTCTAAATGCCGGACTAATTAGATTTGTGATATATTAATACCAAATAGCCTATTAAAGTACTTGTGTTAGTACTGAAGTTATTATCCTTTTAAATATCGTAACAATTTTCCTTCTTACTTCCTTAATACCCTAAAAAAGTGTAAAATAAATTATATTTTGGAAATTGGTGGCTTTCAATTCAATTCATTTGTGCCACCGATTTTCAAACGATAAGTTATTTTCCACTTTTTTATGGTGGTTTCTGAAAGCGGTTAGTATTTTACCAGTTTTAGTTCGAATAATAAACCCAAATTCCTGTCAAATACATAATCCGTAGTACCGGTAATAACACCGCCAAATACACAATAAGAAATACTCACAAAATAAAAACTGCTGAACCAAACTAAACGATTTTTATGGGACCACGTCACAGTCAAACAATCATTAAAATCGGATCACCCAGTCGTAAGTTATGAGGTAACAAACATAAAATAAAATAAATAAAAAAAACTTTTTGAAAAAAGGGAACCGACTTCAAAACCACACTCAAAAAACGTAAGGGTTAAAAATAAATAAAATACTGTTAAAAATAACCCAGCATGTTTGTCAACATAGCACCTGCAAAGTTTGTTGCTAAAAACAAATACGTCAACTTTGCTGACATTACTTGTTAAATATTAACCGTTAAAATTGGTTAAAAATACTTGGTAAGAAATAACACAGTATCTTAAGTTAGTAACGACCGAGTCAACTTGGCTGAATTTAGCCAATTTTACTTGGTTAGAAATAACACAGTATCTTACGTTAGTAACGACCGAGTTAAGTTGGCTGTATTTAGCCAGTTTTACTAACTTAACTACAGCCGGCTCACTCGGTACATAACATCAGTGTTACTCGGTATTCTTAACCAATTTATCCAGTATCTACAGCCAGCCTACTCGGTAGTTAGAGCAGTGTTACTCAGTATACTTAACCAATTTATCCAGTATCTACAGCCAGCCTACTCGGTAGTTAGAGCAGAGTTACTCAGTATACTTAACCAATTTATCTAGTAACAGCAACCAGCCTACTCGGTAGTTAGAGCAGTGTTACTCGGTTTTCTTAACCAATTTAAGCTGTAGCCACAGCCAGCCTACTCGGTAGTTAGAGCAGTGTTACTCTGTATTCGTAATCAATTTAATTCGGTGCATAAAGACAGTTAAATTTGTATTAAATAAAAATACTTAGGTCAATACTTCCAAAGTTTTTATATTCGAAAGTAGATACACTTTAAAATATAAAAACTTTGGAAGTACTGACCTAAGTATTTTTATTGATAATACAAATTTAATTCATTAATCGTCCATAATATTGTCCAAACAACGTGTCACTTGTCCAAACTTATCACACACACCCAATATTCACAGCGGAGCCACGACCGAGGAGCGCATGCACGCGTGCTTACTTCAAGAGAATCGACGAGCAAATGAACGAGCGAACTAGCGACCGAGACTAAACGAATGATGGGATTGATTGATGCTAGCCAAACGATTCGATTATTTTTAACAGAGTTAGCTACTCGGTTAAAATTAAACGACACGAACCGATTGCCGTTAACAGAGGTAGTTTGCAAGAAGCAACCGAGTAAAGAAAAATGGCAGCCGCCCATACCTACATTTGATTTAGCTGAGATTAATTTCCTACGTCTTTAAATGAAAAATATTTTATGACTCATCAGTTGAGTCATCCTTCAGGGAGGCCGATGACTCAAATGGTGATCCACCGACCAATGAATGGGGCCTGGCTGAAATGTTCACGAAAATGAAGGTGGCAATGAATCGGTTAATCTTATGTATTGATAAATATGTTGGTTTGTAAAAATCAACCGAATAATTACTCGATTACAATCAGAAGAGTTCTACTTATCTATTATTAACTATAGATGTTTGTAAAAAACAACCGAATAATTACTCGATTACAATCAACAGAGTTGTACTTATCTATTATTAACTATAGATGTTTGGAAAAAACAACCGAGTGAAATACTCGTTTAGTAACAACAACATGCTTATTGGTTATTAGCCAAGAATATTTAACAATATTCACAAGTCTACTCTTTGTCAAGTTTACTTGTAGATTTTTAGGCAAGTCTTAGTTAAAATTTACCAATATGATTGTAACCGAGCCAAAAAGGTACTTTGCTAAAGTAAAATTTTTTCAGTGCAAACACAAAAAAACTGTAAAATAACTTTTCTTTCGGAAGTCGGTGGCTTTCTTTTTTATTTCATTGACTATGGCCACCGACTTCCGGAAGAAAAGTTATTTTACAGTTTTTTTGTGTTTGGTTTTGAAGTCGGTTCCCTTTTTTTCAAAAAGTTTTTTATTTTTCCCTTTTTAGATTAGAAATTCAACAAAAATCTTCATATATTCGGCGTCTTTGAAAATCTACAATGCTAGTAAGCAACTGTACGGGCAACTTCACGAGATATTATTATTGTTATATATTAAAACCTTCCCCAGAATGTAACAAATACTTTTCTGAAAACCGCAACCGCAAAATCGGTTCAGCCAAACGCGACATAATCGTGGAAAAACATACATACATACAAACATACTCGTACATACAGGTCGAACTGAGAACCTACTTTTTTTTTTGTCGGTTAAAAAAGGCGTTAAAAAATTCTATGGCAACAACGCACATGCATCTCAGGCCTATATACCTACATAGGCCACGGTGACCGCTTACCATCAGGCGGGCCGTATGCTTGGAGGTCAAATAATATATTATGGCATTAACCAAAAATAAAAACGATAAACAACACCGGGCTGCGATAATGCTTTTTTTTACTTTGTGTAATCATCCAAGGAATCCTTCCAACCTGTGTGGAGTAAAAAGAACAGTCAGATTCGTACTGACTAAAATCCACGGTGTTCCTTCGATAGTCCTTTACGTTCCGGGGTCACGGTATTCGTTAGTCCCGCGACCAGGGTAATTACAGCTAATAGAAATGTTGAAAATAAAGCAATTTTCTTCTCAAATATTCCCAGAACAATTAACTTCGCTAACCAAATCAGCCGAACACAAAATCGAACTAACAAAAGCTTATTACTACAAAAAGCCGCTATCATTTGCCGGCAGAATGTAAAGAGCATTCAACGTGTGTGTCTAGGCCGAGAGTCTAGGCACGTTTTCAGATAAAGCTGCAATACGGTGACGTCAGCAAATGGGACCTACTTTATACGTGACCGCGGAACTCCGACCTTTTTTGTAAACGTTTTCCTTACCGAAAGTTTGCGTATATCGTGGATGCCTTCACAGATAGATGCAGACAGAATGTCTCACGTATAGGGTTGCCATGTCTTAAAACCAAATCAGAAAACTTAATTTTTTTTAGTCCTTGGAAGACAACTTCTTTTTTTTAAACTAAAGCAAGTTTCAGTTCAACTAAACAAGGTTCCCCCTCGTTTGCAATGCCGCAAGGCAGCGAGGATAGAACTCGATCATTCCCTTTTTTTATCGTGATAAAATCTTATTATCAAATGAGTCCTCCCACCCAGGGTGGGATTGGAGGGACTGTCAGACTTATACTTACTACTAAAATCTAAAAGTTCTTGACTAAAATCCACGGTGATTCTTCGATAGCACTTTACGTTCCACGTCACAGTTACCTGATAAGACAATCCCGCGATAGTGGTAGCTGGCTTGGGTTAGTGGTGTTCAAAGTTGCTTTACGGCAATAATTTGCTAAATTATATAAATTTTAGCACGCTAGTTTTACATAGCATGCTATTTTATGCGGTTCACTAGGTAGGTGTGAATAAAGCAAGCGCAGTGACTGTTTGTTGTACACACATCAAAAGTGTCTAGGGATCAACATATATTTTTGCAATAACTTTTCTCCTGATTGATATTAATTAAAATTTTCTTTAAGGATTCATCAAATAAAGTGTTTTCGTTTGTCACAGTAACGATAAACCAAGTCACCTTTGCATTAATAAAGAAATTTGCCATTTTCCTAATAAAGGGATTTTTGACATTTGAACCACTAACACAAAAGTTCGAAAAAAAGACTGAAATAACAGTTTTCTTTAAAATTTTATTGGGTAACTTAAACAATTAATAATCCGTGTTTCTACCGCGAACACTAACAACACAAGAACATCGGTTTGGCATACTCAAAATGAGTTCATCCAAATCACGCTGTGGAATGGCCGCCCATGTTCGTTGCAACAACAAAAAAAGGTCTTCTTGCGACTGGATACCCTCCATATTCGGCAGAGCTCTTCTCTGTAGCATATCCCATGCATGCTCAATCGGATTCAAGTCTGGCGACTGAGCAGGCCAGGGCAGGACATTGATGTTAGCTGCGGCGAGAGTCTGTCTTACAACTCTTGCGGTGTGCGGTCGTGCATTATCATGCATTAACTGAAATAAGGGACCGATTTGCACTTGTAGAGGAACGATGACGTCTGATACAATCGTCTCAGCATAAATTTGAGCGTTGAGGTTGCCTCTGATCCAAATCAACTCAGTTCTTCCGCCGATCCAAATACCCGCCCATACCATGATGGTTCCACCACTATAAGGATGGACTTCCTGGCAGGATTTTAATCGCTGTTGGAGTCCAGGGGTTCTCCAGTGTCGTATACGTCTTGTATCCGGTCTCATACCGAAACGAGACTCATCAGAAAAGCACACGAAACGCCATTGTTCTTCTGCCCAATTTCTGTGTTCAAGAGCCCATTGATATCGAATCCTACGATTGTGCATTGCTATAGGTGGTACCCGTAGCGGTCTTCGGGAATGAAGGTTCACTTCATGCAAGCGGTTTCTGACTGTTTGGTCGCTAATTAAGTTCCCTGAAGAGTGATGAAGCCTCACGGCTAACATCATGGCGGTTATTGTTGGAGCTCTTCGAGTTAAGATTTGAATGTATCGGTCTTGTCTCCGTGTGGTGCAGCGATACCGTCCTCCATGGCGCTCAGCCACGGTACCAGTGCTTCGGTAACGTGTCCAAAGTCGACTGATAACACTCTGACTTGTATTCAGAGCTAAAGCCAGAGTATGTTGCCGGGAACCAGCTTCTATCATTCCCACGGCTCTGAGCATTTCTTCCCTGCTTAAATGACGTCGCCGCTCCATAATAACTTGGTTTTAATCAGTAGTAGGGAAACAGTAGCACTAATAATGTCTTCAATGCGTTGTATGTTTTTATAGGGAAAATATTGACAGCTGATTTTCATCTTTTACTCGAATTTGATTCACAGTTCCTGATTCAAATTATGAAATGCACCAAAAAGGATCCATATAAATTTATAAAATCATAAATTTATTACAAAGCCACATCTCAATCTCAAGAAATCCGCATAAAAATGCTTGATCCCTAGACACTTTTGATGTGTGTAGTTGCTATACAAGAAATTAAGAATATTACATCGCGTTTATGAATTAATGACGATAAAATGGAGCAGTAAAAAAACCAATGAACTTTCCTTCATACTTTTCAATACAATACAAAACAAGAACACAAAAGCTCACTCAATCGACCGTCCTTACACTGTTACACAATTACAGATAGTCAACATACATATATTGCGTGTCTTATCACTGTCACTGTTTAGTATAACACTATGAAACACGAATCAAAATAGCGTAGGTATAATTATGTGAGACGCCCGAGATCTCAAATATGCGGTGCGAAAAACAGTTGCGCGAGCGACCGATAGCAATCGCTAGCATGCGACGACTGGCTGCTTGCTGCGATTGCGATTTATGAGATGCGACGCGCGTCGGACAGAGACAGAACGAGTGTGCGATTTATAGCAATTTAGCAAATAGCAACAAGTGACAGCTACGATAGCATTTGCATATGTATAAAAAGCACGGTGCTATATTTTGCTCCAGCACTAGCTTGGGTCCTCTAAGGGGATGTCGTATTGCTGACAGCTCTTCGAGATTCGCGTGGAACACGACGCGCCGTCGACCCGGGCATGGTCCATGATTACCCGTTACTCGCCGTCCTGATGTCAGATGCCTGCATCTACGGTGGCCGGAAATCGCTCGTTCATTCATTTGCGTTAGCGACATAAGAATGATTTTACCACGTAAAAAAAAACCGACATAAGAATGGATGAAAAGGACCCCAAATCATGCCAACTCAATAAGCCTAACAAAATCCGGACACGCCGGACACCGTTTAATTAGACCGAACACGCACAACCCAAACGGCTGTTGTGTCTACGCTACCCATGTAGGTACTTAGTCAGTAAACAACCGTGCGTTCCTAATATCCTTTTGAAAACGTGGGTTTCTGTAGTTTGGTTTTAAGTACGCCTTATGGTAGCCATACACCATACTGCCTATCGTCCAATCGGCATGACGCTGCCGATTGGATCAGTTAGAATTGACCGTGTGTGGGCGTGGAATCCATCAAATTGGCATGACAGTCAAATTTGACCGCCAGCTACAATTTTATAAAACTTGTGATATTTTTTTAACTTCAAACCAAAACTGAACTATTTCTTCAAATAGCCACTTATTTATATGTAGAATGAGCCACTGTTGCATTACCTTGTCTTTCGACTCGGGACACTACCGTACTTGACTAATTTCGTCGTATAGATTAGGTACTGATTAAAGGAAAATGTTGTGAGGGAACCTGGTTTGAATGGTCATTAGTATCTAGTGCTCGTAAAAGGGTTCGTGTGTTTAAGTTGGCTCTACCTACAATCTAATATATATACAGCATGTATCTGAAACCAGTGGACATATAGAATAGATTGACAAACTAAACAACTTAATATATCTAAAGGAACAATATGGAAATAACAAAATAAAGTATAAGCTGTGCAATAAAAAGGATCAAATAAAAAAAAAACATTTATGTCGAGTAGGTAAATCGACTTAAATGTCTTTTTTAAGCTTTTATCGCAGGCTCTGAGCTCGGCGCGCGCGAAAATCGTAACGAAAAATCCTAAGGAAATTTCCTGACCACATCTGACAGCACGCATCGTCTAACGTCGTTTCAGTTCGGGAGACTTCGGCAATCATAAAGGTACGGACAGACGTGCTCATAAAGGTACGGACAGACGTGCTCATTACTAGCACGAAAGCATGCTTTTATTGAGCAAGCGGCAATTTTATTGAGGGAGAGGGAGGAGGAGGAGGAGAAAGTTTCTTGACGTTTCACTTGATTGACATGGCTGACCATAGCCTAATTAGTACAGTAATAAACAGGTATAATAAATAAATAATTATTATTGCATAAGTTGATAAAAATGCTATGCAATAGCTTTACCGCGGCAGTCACCGAGTGCCACACGTTTTTTTATTATTTGTAACATTTTTGCTTTGACTTCAAACTAGAAGCAAGCGCATGCGGATGGCGAGTAATGGGCGACCCGCTAAATCGACACGCTAACAAGAAGATTGGTGTCATTGAGGTGATTATTTTTCAATGTTAGTCCCATACCAACAGTTGTTCTGGTTGATACTAAACCCGGTATACTTTTGAGACACGCTGTAGCTAGATTCCTACTTCTTACCTATTTTCGCAAGCCTGCTTGACTTAAGTGAAAAAGGGTTAGAATTTCTTTGTAAATCACTTTATTCCTTTCTGCTTCTTTTAGCAACCGTATGAGTGTCTCTATTTGTACGTATTAAGTACTCCTAAACTTAATTGCACAGCCCGAAACTATGTGTACTTTTTAACCAACTTAAAAAAAAACTGCAGTTCAGATTTGGATGAAGTTTGGTGCACATATAGTTTATAACCTAGATTAACATATAGGGTAGTTTTTACTCCAATTTCATCGTCCCGTGGTATAATTTTCAAGTTGTAGCGGCTGAAACCGCTGGTTTCCACAACAAAGCTTAAAAATAAAATAATGATGTCCATACCTTGTCTATTATGTGGGAAATAACACACTTAATCCAATGAAACGAACAATTATAACTTTACTACAAACTCTACAGCTGGACAGCTGCCAAACAAAAATATTCCACAAAATTTATTTTAGTATTTCACATTTAAAATATTATTTACTTCAAAAAAGCACTAAAAACTAACTTAGTACTTCAGTTAGCTACTGATGTTCATGTAAATATTTAATGAGGTTTCGTCTGCAAACTCTGTGCCATTTTATTTTTAGAAATACGACAGGCTGACCGCTATTTTAATGTCGCATAGATTTATTTTTCACAGTGACAAATCTATGCAGCGACAAAAACTGGCAACACTAAGCGACATCAGACGAGAATATCTCCCCGTGTAAATAGATCCCAAAGTGGAGTCCTTTCCAACATATTATCTTTCACGGGGCATGCATTATGCATGCGATCGTTGACCAACTTCAAGCCAGCTAGACGTTGTAAAATGGTTGCAGTTAACACATTTCTGAAGTTATTTTTAAAGTTACAAGTTTCAATTTTGTCTTTGGGTTTTTGCACTTTCGGGGCGAAAATTGAGTTTTAATTTTATGTTGAAGATGTACTAGGTTATTAGTATTTCGGGGGAGGGGAAGGACTTCTAATTACTCGTAATATTATTCACGGCAAGTAATGGGCGACTCGCTTTCCAACCATCGACCATGCTCGGGTCGACGGCGCGTAGGGTTCTGCGCGCGCCTCATACTCGTAGAGCTGTCAGCAATATAACGCCCCCCCCCAAGGAGGGCCAAAGCCTGCCAGGTTAACCGTGTATTAAAGTTACTACTACTTGTTTTAAAGTTGTGCAGCTGACACGGTGACCAAAGTAAAAATCATCATTTGTGATACATGAAGCTAGTTGAAATCACTATCTTCAAGTTTTCTGCAAGGAATTACGCAATAACGATCGATGTTCTTACACCCGCCGTCTGTGGATACTTTCAAAGCAAGATCTGCGATTAAGGCTGCCTGTCCATTGGCTGGCGGAGCGGAGCGAGCGAGTATTGCGGAGCGGAGTTGCGGACTGTGTCTGTTCATTAATGCGGAGCGGAGCGAGCGGACTGTGCGGGGCAGACTGTGCGGGGCGGACTGTGCGGGGCGGACTGTGCGGAGCCTATACCCATCCCTGCCGCCTCACTGTCGTCCCGCTCCGCCAGCTCGCACAGCCAGCTCGTACAGCCAGCTCGCACAGCCAGCTCGCAGGCTGCCTGTCCATTGAAGCGGAGCGAGCTGGCGGAGCGGAGAAACGAGGAAATATGTATTAACCATGTTATGAATTTTAAAAAATAGCTCGCAGACCCATGTCCACTAGAGCGGAGCGGAGTTTTTATGCAATCCTATTAGTTAATATTTCCTCGTTTCTCCGCTCCGCCAGCTCGCTCCGCTTCAATGGACAGGCAGCCTAATGCTTAGTACGGACGATAGCTGCGTGATTGCATATTAAGGAATGTGAATGGAATCTATACTAATTATAAATCTGAAGATTTGTTTGATTAAACATCACGCTATGACAAAAAGGAGCCGAGCAGCATATCAAGTCACGGAAAAATCGGTGTACAAAAAGTAAAAATAAAACATGATGAAATTATGAAATTGCTTGCTGTATATTTTACATCCCTGACTTTTAGAAGTTCGATGAAAGTACACACGGCTACACATCAAGCTATACAAATGCAGTTTATCCTGGCTTCGTTCGATGGCACCGTGCATGACTTTAGCACCACCTAGCGTTTAGGACTTTGACGATTACTCTTACTGTTTTCGTTATTTTTTTTTGTTATTGCAAAATAAAAAATTAACATTTTAGACATGAGGAGAGTTGTGCTAGTACTCATATTTAACGCATTAATTTCGTAATAATTATAATCAAAGTCAGGAAACGCATAACAAATCAAATTGCTTTCGCATCGTCTAATGGCAATCAACAGAATGTTACTTGATCGGATCAAATGCCTTAATAGTGTGCTACGGATTAATTAAACGCACTAGCTAGTAAAGCCATTATTTCATTTAAATTCGGTTTTGAACATAGTAAAATATCATCTGCCAGCGACTTCGCCTGCTACTACTCAAAATTTATCCACAGAAATTAAAATCGGGATAAAAATTATCCTGTGTTAATCTAAGTTATAAACTATCTGTGTGCCAAACATCCAAATCCCTTCAGTATTTTTGTGTGAAAAAGTAACAAACATCGATCCATCCTAAAATCTTCACAAACTGTCACATTTATAAAATTAATAATAAGTGAGATACAACGGCTATTTTTTTTTTATTAGCCTAGTCTGTGTCCCACTGCTGGCCAAAGGCCTCCCCTTTCTTCTTCCAAACCTCTCTATTTTGGGCAATTTCTGGCCATGTCTGCCCCGCGAACATGATCAGGTCGTCACACCACCTCCGCCGCGGTCGACCTCGACGGCGGTGTCCTCCTTCAGGGGTCGAGTGAGTGACGATCTTTGCCCACCTCTCCGGGCGCATAACGGCTATTAAAAAAAAAAAAAACATTTAAAGGATTTCTGTTTGCCATTCTTGGTTTAAGCTGCCGCGATTTATCTACCTAGTGCGATGTCTCAAGCTTGGTGAATGTACTGATGCGCGATGGAGTAGATACATAATTAGTACCTACTTCATCACGCATACTGTCCGGAACGACTGTTTCTAAATAGATTACACTATTTGCGGTGTTGTCATCAGCCTATAATGTTTATTGTCAGCAAATTACTTTGTGTAATTTATTTCATCACCACTGCTCTCAAAACGGTGAAGGAAAACATAGTGAGGAAAACGAAAAATCTTAGAACGAATACTTCGAAGACAGTCATGTGACATCTACCAACCCGCACTGGGCCCACGTGGTGGCTGATGGCCCACTCCCTCTCAAAGAGAGGAGGCCTACGTCACAGTAGAGGGAACATTATAGGCAATTTGGCAAGGACGAGCAGTATCGTGTGAAAACCAGAAAAAGTCCTTTAGAACGATCCAGAAGAACACAAACGACATCTATAAACACAAGTGCAACGTGAGTCATAATCCCGTATGTCTTTTGAAATATTTAATAATAATATTCCACAACTATCACACAGCGCCATCTAGTCCCAAGCTAAGCAGAGCTTGTGTTATGGGTACTATCAACTGATACACATACCTACTTATATATTTCTAAATACATAAAATTACACCCAGACACAGAACAAATGATCGTGCTCATCACACAAACATTTGTCCTGGGTGGGATCCGAACCCACGACCTCCGGCATAGCAGTCAGGGTCACTAACCACTAGACCAACAGGCACAGGTGATATAGAGGTGCTGATAAACTTGACCAATTTTACTTGTAATGAGCATTTTCGCGAATGTTACACTAAAAAAAAAAACGAGAGCGTTTTAGCGAGCATTCTAATGAGCGTTCTGGCGAACTTTTTGCCGA
Source organism: Agrotis exclamationis (assembly GCA_950005045.1). Classification (NCBI taxonomy): domain Eukaryota; kingdom Metazoa; phylum Arthropoda; class Insecta; order Lepidoptera; family Noctuidae; genus Agrotis; species Agrotis exclamationis. Next base: position 20,175,204 of record OX465429.1, on the reverse strand, counting down.
GCCGACTGTCAAGTCAGACATCTTCATGGAGAAAAATATTTGGCAATCATCAACCAGAGTCGCTTTTTTTTGGGTGGCAAAATCATCAAATGAGTCCTCCCGCCCTGTGTGGGGCGGAAGGGACTGTCAGACTCTTACTGACTAAAATCCACCCGTGTTCCTTCGGATGCCGTTTACGTTCCGGGGCCACGGTATCCTGGATTAAAAAAAATTTCGCGACCCAAGCAGGCATTTGGCCCCGTCAGTGACGCGTGAAACATGACGCGCCACCGGACCCGGGCTTGGTCCTTGGTCGGACGGCGAGCTTACCCATTACTCACCGTCCGCTGTGCCCTGTGCTATTCAGAGGGACATGCGTTGGAGCGTCCACCCGACAGGCTATTCGCATACGAGCAAAGAGACCCCTTCGGCACACAGTGCCTAAGGAAGAGTTTTTGCCCGCATCCCAGGGTGCACCGGCCTGAAAAACTGGTCTTCCCCCCGGACGTATCCGAGAGAGAACTCCAGTCCACGGGCGCACGTGGAGGTTTCCTGTCTTAGCACCCCATACAGAGTCGCTAGAAAAATCGTGAAAATGTTTGTAACGATGTTTGGCTGTATGCTTGGTTCTGTTCGTTGTTCAATTCGACATAATTAAAAACGGCTATGTTCTTTTTTTAACAAGTGAATACTCAGTCTATCTGCTGATATACTTGAACTTAAGATTTCACAACGATTTAAAAAATCAATGTATAAAAACTCTACAATATTGTTGAGCCCACCAGTTTTTTCGGTGAATTTTCCCCTATCAGTGTATAATCGAGATACTTTACACCCTGTCCCTTACACCCTATAAACCGAGTATTTTAGAAAACCTCATAATATAATGGAACCAAACTGCCAGTATATTCCAACATTAAATTCACATACAAATCGGCTTTCAAAAGCCTTGGTCGCCACTTTTATCAAACGAATTAACATATTTCGCTAAACTTTCCCCGACTTTAACATTTATAAAACATAAGTTTCCATTGTTACGGTCCAGCTTTAAGTTGCTTAAAGTTTTCTATTATGGTCGGAGGAAATCCTTTTTTAAGTTGTGGTCGGCAAGTTGTGCTTGGAACTTTTGTTAAAATGAGAGTTGAGATAAGCAAGCTTTGATGCTGTTACAATATTTTTAGTTGACCTGAACGTGTACTGTCCTAGATTTTTGTAAAGAGGTTTACTGATTTTGTAATAATGATTCTTAATCACTTGGGATAAAAATGCATGTTTTTTCATCCAACATCACGTGTGAGTGAAATAGACGCTGTGATGAGCAGTAAGAAGTTAGAGTGCTTACGCTCACATGTCACACTCCAACCATTGACTGAGTCACAGGGGAACAGTGTATAAGACAGGGACGCTAGGTTTAATGGGGACATACACTCTTTAGGCATAGTAAACACAACACTAACGTAACGCAAGCGCCATCAGGACGTCATTATCATCAAGCGGCCATTAAAAATAGCGTCCTGTTGGCGCTTGCGCTACGTTAGTATTGTGTTAAGTTTGCCTTAAATATGTGATTTCCGATCATGCCTCGCGTCCCCGTCTTATACTCTGTTCCTTTACACGTGTGAATTTGAAGAATAGACTGGCTGCAACTTTTCAAACAGACCTTCAGGAATATGGATATTATGATAAAAATTACAAACAATAAACATACTTGTTTGGTCGATCTATAACCAGGGTTGGCTGGCTCGCGACCGCTATTCTGTCGGAGTACGGCGCCAAAATTTTACTGTCGTTCGTACTCTAGACGCGCTTTTTTCATTTTTCATACAATTTACGTCGTAATACTTCTAGTCAACTGTACGGACAGATACATAAAATTCATGCTAGGGCTTCCCATTTTATTTTAAAAGTTTTACGATCCATACAAATGTGTATGGATCGTAAAACTGTAAAATAGAAATTGAATGTATGAAACTTATACTACGTTTCATTTTCATTCAGCGAATACATTTAACCTGTTTAGAGATAAAAAGGATCAAGAATGGTACGTCTTTTCTAAATGAAATCAGTATTTTTAGCGCCGCTACAGAAACTTTAAACTAGGCCATTTCCCTCACATAATTGTGAAAAATAAAGACAAATAATCCCTCGATAGAGAATAAATAAAAAACTGTTCTGTTGATGTCGCAGTGAGAGACTCAACTGCAGAGCCTGACGATCTAGGTTCGATACCCTGGTCGGGCAAAAAGTGTAAAGGAGTTTTTCAATTACGTGTTTGGATGAAATTTGGTGCATAGATAGTTCCTAACCGGGATTAACACATGGGATAGTTTTATCCTGGTTTTACATTCCCGGTACAGTGAGCGAAGCTGGTGGCTACAGCTAGTTTAGTATATCATGACTCTATACCAATTGTAGTTACTCCATTCATGAGAATAATTTCAATGCATCTCGAGAGGCTTTGTGAACATTTGAGCAACCAAATTGAATGCCTACAAATAGATGCTATTGTAAAATACATCAATGCAGGAAAATTGAGCACTCACTGCTCATTGTGTTGCCAACACAATATAGAGCTGAGTGTCTGTGGTTCATTGATCAAGAGAGATTACAAATGAACCGGGTAAGTAGAATCTATGATTACGATTTTCGGCCCAGAGATATTTCTAATGGCTGTATAATTCTAATGCACGAGGTTGTTGGTTCAAAACCGATTGAGTACCGAAGTTTATCACGGACTTAGCCTAAACTATTACTATTAAAAATTGCTAGCCACATTCCTGTGATCACCTTGGAATTCCCACTTTTCTTTTAAATATACTAATCTCCTAAATTTAATTCCAGGTGGTCATAACTTGCGGGGCGATTTCCGGCCACCGTAAGCGCGGGCATGCCAACGGCGAGTAATGAGCGACTGGCTGTCAGTTCATGCACCATGCCCGGGTCGACGGCGCGTCGTGTTCCACGCGTGCCTAAAAGAGCTTTCAGCAAAATGACGTGGCCCCCTGCCGGGGTCGCGGGACTATCGGGTAGCCGTGACCCTGGAACGTGAAGGGCTATTGAAGGACACCGTGGATTTTAGTCAGTACAAGTCTGACAGTCCCTCCCGTCCTGCCAAATCATCATTACGACCCTGATTGATGATTTTACCACGTAAAGAAAAGGTTGTCATAACTTGTCATCTAACAATAGGTTTATTTAAATTATGTAACAAAAACTTTAAATGCATTAAAGCCTCTCCCTTTCTTCATTTTTATTCTCACTACAAAAAAAAAAAAAAAAAGACTACAATAAACACTGAAATATTATTCCTAAATGTGGCAACATTAACCTTCGTTGTGCGACATTCAACAGCGGACTCTTGATATATGTTCAGCCTAGACATAATTAGGGATGGGTGGCAATAAACGCAATAATAACACAAGTTTATGTCTATTCTCCGCTAATTTGTACTGTTAGGCTCGTCCATAGAAAGCTTAATAGGGACTAGACGCATAATAAAAGTAACAACTCTGGAAAGTCCGTAATCATAAACTTATTTTTTAAGCTATTGCATAGCTTTTATCGCAGGCTCTGAGCTCGGTGCGCGCGAAAAACGTAACGAAAAAACCTGACCACATCTGACAGCACGCATCGTCTAACGTCGTTTCAGTTCGGGAACCTTCGGCAATCATAAATGTACGGACAGACGTGTTCATACAGGTACGGACAGACGTGCTCATTACTAGCACGAAAGCATGCTTTTATTGAGCTAGCAGCAATTTTATTGAGGGAGAGGGAGAGGGAGAGGAAGAGGGAGAGGAGGAGGAGGAGGAGAACGTTTCTTGACGTTTCACTTGATTGACGTGGCTGACCATAGCCTAATTAGTACAGTAATACATAGGTATAATAAATAAATAATTATAATTGCATAAGTTGATAAAAAATGCTATGCAATAGCTTTACCGCGGCAGTCCCCGAGTGCCACACGTTTTTTTTATTTAGCTATGATAGTAAGCAATGATGTGGTCGACGGTGAAGCACGCTTGCCTAGAAGTAACCTCCAAGTGCAGTCCATCAACTATCTAATAAATATTCGATGAATCGTTCAGTCGAAATCGAAATTGCGTCTTTCGAAACAGGATTGTTTCGCAATAAATTCCATTCGGACAATCGTTCAGTCGACTTTCCATTAATTGAACAAAATATTCGATTAATGAAAAGTCGACCGGCTGTGGGGCATAAGTTTTTTTTTTTAATAAATAAAAGAAAACTAGACAATGGCCAAAATAGTTAAGTATAGTTCATTGAAAACTGTTTCATACAAACCTTCTACACCCCACCAGCTTGTTAAGATATCTGTAGGCCCGATAATTTTGAGTACGGTACATTTAATTAACATTTTGTGGCAGTTTCGGTCGTTTTCAACGAAACGAACACACTTTGTGGTGTATAGCCGTTGTAATGTTCTCATAGAATGCCAATGGAACATTGGTTTGATTTTCTTAGAATAATAATTTAAATGAATGAATTTATAATTCAGGGTTGTTATTATTGTTTTAGAATTATTTATTAAACAATTACTTGTGTTGTGATTTGATTTATTCAAAATGATTTTTAGATAGATATATACTGCATTCAAACTTCCCTGTTTTAAAATATTGACATGATACTAATAATACTTTCATGTCATTACATGATATCAAGAAATGCTTCTGTCTCCTTCTTCTATTCCTATGATTCAATATAACTAAATTAATTTCAACCTAAATTCTTTCACATTAACAGCGTTGGCAGAGGCTTCGTATAGGTCGTTTAAAGTTTCTTTAGAGTTACACTTTACGTCTTTGTCGCACTTCATAAGTAGTACCACGGGAAATTTTAATTTACTAGTCATTTATTTCATATTATAGATATAGATTAATTTTATTATACACAATTCTCTGTATAACCTTCCGTATATCATCTCCTTATTACTTTGCACTTTTTTTTTAGTTTTTAAATTCGTCATAATTATGAGACCTAGGCCTTTCGCCCTGTGTGGAGTGGATTACTGCATGATGGAGTGCACTATCGGAATCGTACTGACTAAAATCTACATTGTTCCTTCAATTGCCCTTTTCATTCCACGGTCACGGTTAACTACTAATATTTACCGTTCCCACTTTTGGGACGTCAAGATAAGATTCTAACAATCCACCACACGAGCGCATTACCCATGATATTTTTTCAAATCGGTGTAAGATTTCCACTTACAACTTTCTTAACTAGCGGCGCGGTACGTGCTTCGCTACTACAAAAAATGTGATAAATGAAGAACCGCTCGACCGATATTCTGCAAACTTCACATAAACCATCTACTAAATAGTCCGAACAAAGCCTAAATATTTGGTTTGGATAGGTGAACCCATTCTTGAGTAGTAAAATTACAACGAAAAGTGGTTGAATTTTATATGCAGTGATTTTTCTATACATTGAAAAGAAAAGCAATAGGACTTTTTTTTTTTTTTTTTTTTTTTTTTACAACTATCACACAACGCCATCTAGTCCCAAGCTAAGCAGAGCTTGTGTTATGGGTACTAGACAACTGATAAACATACTTATATATTTCTAAATACATACATATTATAGATAAATTACACCCAGACACAGAACAAATGATCGTGCTCATCACACAAACATTTGTCCTGGGTGGGAATCGAACCCACAACCTCCGGCATAGCAGTCAGGGTCACTAACCACTAGACCAACAGGCCAGTCTCTTCACATAATAAAGAGCAATGATGCGAACCTTTAACACCATTCCGCAGTGGATGTGAGCCGCGCACTGTAGCGGTCGTTGTTATACACAGAATAACAGATATTGAGCGACGCCAGTGCATCGAACTACCCTCCACACACGCGGCGTCTAGGATGTAGCGTGGCGCGTATTGAGGTTAGATAACTAATTAAAAGTGTTTCTTTTTAACTGGCTTCAAAAAAGGTGGAATTCAATTCGACTGCATTTTTTTATGCTTGTTACTTCATAACTTTCGACTGATGATTCCTTTTTTGTTAGATCCAGTATACTTGCCATAAAAAAAATATTCACTTTGGACAGCAATATGACGGGGCCCACTTAGAGGGCCAAAGCCTAGCGGGGTCCCGGTTCTATCTGGTTACTTGGCCCCGGAACGTAATGGGCTATTGAAGGACACCGTTTATTTTAGTCAGTACAAGTCTGACAGTCCCTGCCGTCCTGCTCTGTGTGGAACTCATTTGATGATTTTACCATCTAAAAAACGGCGATTTCACATTTTTGATATTTCCGCACCCGCCGCCGCCACCGCGCTAGGCTCGCAGTATATTTGAGCACTTTGTCACCTCTGACATAGCCATTTAAAATAAAAAATATTTAAATTTTCTCCGAATCGTGTCAGTTTACCCGCTCAATCGCAATTCTTAGTCGGTGGTACAGAGGGCGCCAGTGGCAGCTTTTAATGGTGGCAATTACACTGTCTGCGAGTTGTATCGCATTTTATTAACAACTGGTGCAAAAATTAACTTTGTTCGAGCCAACTTTGTTTTGAGGTTCGCTAGATGGGTACTAGATTATTCTGGATGGTTTAGTTCGTGTTAGTTTTATAATGGTACGGTTTTACTAAAATAGTGTGAGGCACATTATTTTGTTCGCGCAAATTTTGTGCAGAACTTCAGCAGTGCGCGAAGGTACTAAGCTGGTATCGTATTTAGCGTGTGCGTAACTGTTGTGCGCGCACAGTGCTGCACTTTTGTACGCGAACCTTTTCACTGAACTGAGTTTAGTAATGTGCACGCACAAATAACGAGTCTATTGCTTACGTGTGCGCGTACAAAAGTATTCAGGTATTTGCGAACAGTTTTAGAATCTACGCTCACAATAAAAGTACACGCCTTTTATGCTTTCTTCTATTCCTATGATTCCATATAACTAAATTAATTTCAACCTAAATTCTTTCACATTAACAGCGTTGGCAGAGGCTTCGTATAGGTCGTTTAAAGTTTCTTTAGAGTTACACTTTACGTCTTTGTCGCACTTCATAAGTAGTACCACGGGAAATTTTAATTTACTAGTCATTTATTTCATATTATAGATATAGATTAATTTTATTATACACAATTCTCTGTATAACCTTCCGTATATCATCTCCTTATTACTTTGCACTTTTTTTTTAGTTTTTAAATTCGTCGTAATTATGAGACCTAGGCCTTTCGCCCTGTGTGGAGTGGATTACTGCATGATGGAGTGCACTATCGGAATCGTACTGACTAAAATCTACATTGTTCCTTCAATTGCCCTTTTCATTCCACGGTCACGGTTAACTACTAATATTTACCGTTCCCACTTTTGGGACGTCAAGATAAGATTCTAACAATCCACCACACGAGCGCATTACCCATGATATTTTTTCAAATCGGTGTAAGATTTCCACTTACAACTTTCTTAACTAGCGGCGCGGTACGTGCTTCGCTACTACAAAAAATGTGATAAATGAAGAACCGCTCGACCGATATTCTGCAAACTTCACATAAACCATCTACTAAATAGTCCGAACAAAGCCTAAATATTTGGTTTGGATAGGTGAACCCATTCTTGAGTAGTAAAATTACAACGAAAAGTGGTTGAATTTTATATGCATTGATTTTTCTATACATTGAAAAGAAAAGCAATAGGACTTCACATAATAAAGAGCAATGATGCGAACCTTTAACACCATTCCGCAGTGGATGTGAGCCGCGCACTGTAGCGGTCGTTGTTATACACAGAATAACAGATATTGAGCGACGCCAGTGCATCGAACTACCCTCCACACACGCGGCGTCTAGGATGTAGCGTGGCGCGTATTGAGGTTAGATAACTAATTAAAAGTGTTTCTTTTTAACTGGCTTCAAAAAAGGTGGAATTCAATTCGACTGCATTTTTTTATGCTTGTTACTTCATAACTTTCGACTGATGATTCCTTTTTTGTTAGATCCAGTATACTTGCCATAAAAAAAATATTCACTTTGGACAGCAATATGACGGGGCCCACTTAGAGGGCCAAAGCCTAGCGGGGTCCCGGTTCTATCTGGTTACTTGGCCCCGGAACGTAATGGGCTATTGAAGGACACCGTTTATTTTAGTCAGTACAAGTCTGACAGTCCCTGCCGTCCTGCTCTGTGTGGAACTCATTTGATGATTTTACCATCTAAAAAACGGCGATTTCACATTTTTGATATTTCCGCACCCGCCGCCGCCACCGCGCTAGGCTCGCAGTATATTTGAGCACTTTGTCACCTCTGACATAGCCATTTAAAATAAAAAATATTTAAATTTTCTCCGAATCGTGTCAGTTTACCCGCTCAATCGCAATTCTTAGTCGGTGGTACAGAGGGCGCCAGTGGCAGCTTTTAATGGTGGCAATTACACTGTCTGCGAGTTGTATCGCATTTTATTAACAACTGGTGCAAAAATTAACTTTGTTCGAGCCAACTTTGTTTTGAGGTTCGCTAGATGGGTACTAGATTATTCTGGATGGTTTAGTTCGTGTTAGTTTTATAATGGTACGGTTTTACTAAAATAGTGTGAGGCACATTATTTTGTTCGCGCAAATTTTGTGCAGAACTTCAGCAGTGCGCGAAGGTACTAAGCTGGTATCGTATTTAGCGTGTGCGTAACTGTTGTGCGCGCACAGTGCTGCACTTTTGTACGCGAACCTTTTCACTGAACTGAGTTTAGTAATGTGCACGCACAAATAACGAGTCTATTGCTTACGTGTGCGCGTACAAAGGTATTCAGGTATTTGCGAACAGTTTTAGAATCTACGCTCACAATAAAAGTACACGCCTTTTATGCTTTCACAAAGTAATGCGCAAGTGCAAAGTTTGGGATCCTGTAATCATGGTTTTACTTTAAGATGAGTAGTGGTGGCCGATTTGAGATGAGATGAGTAGGACGTGGGTTCGAACTCAGCCAGGGGCATTACTTTTTTCTAATGTATTTCATCATCACTGCTCTCAAAACGGTGAAGGTCAACATCGTGAGAAAATCGGCATGTTCTAAAAATTCGAAGACAATGCATGTGACTTGTACCAACCCAGGGTGGCGGATTATGGCCCACACCCTCTCATAGAGAGTAGGCCTGTGAGAGAGAGTGGGCCATAACATATACTATAGTCTTACTGGTGGGAACATTAAAGCTAATGAGATTGAAAGAAAAAAAAAAGAAAAAGAAAAAATACATGTGGCACTCGGAGACTGCCGCGGTGAAGCTATTGCATAACATTTTTTTTAAGTATAAAATCGTCTACCGTGTATATTTAACGAGAATATAATTTATTTAAAATGTTTGTGGTGCACTACTGTAACAAAGAACTTCTTTGTTGTAGGAGAATTTTATAAGTAGGTTTCATTGTGAAAACTCCTTTTGTAGCTGACCGTTTAGAATCAGTAAGAAAAAGTAAATTGTTTTTATGACGGATATTTTTATGATTGCCGAAGTCTCCCGAACTGAAACGATGTTAGACGATGCGTGGTGTCAGGTATTTTCGTTAGGTGTTTGGAAATTTTTTGATTCGGTCGCCGCGCCGCGCCGCGCTCAGAGCCCGCGATAAAAGCTATGCAATAGCTTAAAAACACTTATTTCATTTTCACATTTACAAAGAAAATTACCTTACGCAGGGGTTAATAAATTTCGTAATGGTTTGGCTTCTAAAATACTATGTCCGTGAAAACGTAACATTTTATTCAAGTCGTTTTTTGCTGACTGTACTTATGCATTCTTTACTCATAACTGCATAACGCAATAAGTATGTAGGTAAGTACTACACCTAGAATGGCGAGTAAAAAGTACTTACTCGCGTCCATGCATAATAATAAACACAATCCAGGTGTTTATGTCCAAACGGAAGGCGATGTAATGTATTTAATTAGTTAAGTGCTCTGCGGCATTTGTAATTACTTTAAATGAATGGTATATAAGGCTGCTGCTAATTTTCCTTCAGGGACTGTTCTCATAATCCTAGCGTTTTTTGTTAAAATAGCCAACGCAATTATTATCAAGTCGCGTTTTGGTAATGTTTGTTGAAATGTCGACGAATTATGTAAAATTCACTTAAGTACGTTGAATTTTGGAATTTATGTCATATATCGTTGGGTGCTTTTATAAAGAAGCAGGCTGCCGACGAAAAAAAACCAGAAAATCTGCCTAGACTCATAGAGGAACCATTATGATTTATAATTCGTCGGACAACAATTTTTTAGAAATTTATCTGTACATGAATATCGGCGCCAAGCTGTTTGCGCCGACAGTCTGCTGCTTTATAAAAGCACCCATAGTCATTAATGTTTTAAGTCATATAAAATATGTCTTCTCGTGGCTCGTGGCTAAATAATAACACTTGCAAAAGTCTATCTTCAAGATTAAACTATTCCTATCGAAGTTAATCTGTGAAATGTTCGCAAAGCGCGCAAAGACGTTGGTCCCAATATTTGTATGACCTTCAAGCAGTTGTACCGGGTGTGGGTGATTTTGTATGTACGTTTGTAAACTCACCCACGACACAGGAGAAATTACGAGTGTAGGACAGCAATAAAAAAGGCGCCAAAGCCAACAATAACTGGATCAACTGTTAGTCCAGGTCCTAAATCCAGGCTTGGATGCAGTCGCACCCTCCCACTCTCATGCATATGCACATGCAGGAAAGGCAATGTTGGAAATCACTTAGATGCATCTTGCTACACTGGAAGCTGACCACAGCATAGGTAGTTGAGAAAATACTACATAGAAAATTGTGATGATTGCCCCCAAACGATCCAACAAATCGAGAGCCAAAATTTCACCGTACAATAACTTGAACAATACTATCATATGCGATGTAATTTACGTGGCAAAACGTCTCGATATCCAATTGTTTCTTGTTGGTTGGACCAACGCCAATATGATAGCAGAAACTGCATTAGTTTGTCGTCACAGTATAAAACAATGGTTATTCTTTGATATTTTCATTCAATTGACAGTATTTTTAAGAAAATACGGTCAAAATATGGGACACGACAAGGAAGTCTTAGACAATAGGTGGAAACCACGTTTAAAGCGTCTCGTGTGCTATAATTTTCAACGGTTGATAAACACGTTTTCCATTTTTGCTGTCAATAGCCAATTTCCAGGTTTGCTGTTTCCTTTTTCGTTTGTTGTCTTTTTCCGTTTTTGTGACGTAAAATTAAGGGGACATTAATTGACGTCAATTTGATGGGAAGAAGTTCCTCGGTCGTATACTAAAGGCACTTTTTAGTTTCCCATATAATACACGCCGGAAATACTTCAATTACGCTGCACGACGAAATAATTTAAGAATTCATGTTAAGGCCTCCGGTCTTTAATGCCGGTATCCAAACTGACATTATTATGACACAGTTTTGACTCTTTGACACACTTATGATAAAATCGAGACCATAATTTTGACAAAGCTGACTATAAGCCCATTCGTACACAACGCGACGTAAGTCTCATTGGTATCCAAGCGACTATTGCAATACAAATCCATAGAGTTTTTTGATATTCAGACAAATGTTGGTATTAAATTTAAATTATGTAATGATGCTTGTATCATGAGAGCTGAACTGACGGCTATTGTTGAGGCCTTGTCTTACGTTCAGTCTCTGCCGCACAAAAATGTTGTGATATTGTCTGACTCCAAAAGTGCTCTTCAGCACTTGATTCGCTGTGTATCGGGAGGTCGAGGTATGCCGATAGCGTATGAAGCGTTGAAAATTATTCGCATCTTGCAACAAAAACTTGTAAATATTAAACTTCAGTGGATAACTTCCCACGTAGGTATCCCGGGAAATGAAATTGCTGACAAGCTGGCCTTAGAGGCTATTGAAGACGGCATTGCTATTTCCGGGAAACCTTATTTTACTGAGCTTAATCCTGACATGAAAAAGTTTTGTGTTAAGTTGTGGGAGGACCACTTCAATACTGTAACAGTAACAAAAGGTCTGTGGTACAGAAGTATACAGCACGAACTGCCTCGAGCTCCTTGGTTTGACGAGTCTTACATGCCAAGAGAACTATTGGTTTTAGCATTTAGGGTAAGGTCAGGCCATGTGCCTGCTAATAGTTTCCTACACCTGATGCGTTTAAAGCCATCTCCTTTATGTGATACCTGCATAGATAAAGTTGAGGACTTGTACCACATCTTGTTAGAATGTTGTGTATATGGTGACTTGAGGCCACAGTTGTGTACGATGGTCGGTGGCGATATGTTTAGTGGTGGAATTAATGTTATGCTTGGGAAACCTCTTTCGGAGCAGAGTGTGGCTATTTATAAATTTATTAAGGCTGTTTTTTCGAGGAGAGATACTTTTTAGTTTATATCTTTTATGTTTTTGTGTTTTCTTTTAATGGTTTCAACACTGTTCCGGGCTGTTTCCTAGGTATGGCGTGGGTTCTGCCATTGTACATGTCGCCATCGATTATGTCGGTACCTAGGCTTTGTCATTGGGTTGCTGGGTGCCCGGCATTTTGGCGAGAGGTGATTTTTTTTATATAGATAATTATGTAAATTAGGTAGTGGTTGTGTTTTAAATATTTTTAGTTTATAGATAGTATTTTAGTTTATTTTTTAAATGTATATGTGTTACCTTACGAGGCTGACCTCGTACAAATGTGCTGCAAGCCTCTAAATAAATGATTTAAAAAAAAAAAATCCATAGAGGTTCATACACAGGCATGCGTCAAGGGATACCAAAGTTGTAAAGTATACGGAGACTTGCGTCACCTAGTGTACGAAGGGGCTTAGAAATCGTAAATTTGCTGTTATACAAGGCAAAGTCTGAACCAATGGAGGCGCAAGATCACGTACTTTTAGTGGAAAAAGTTTTTATTCATACCAATAAGAATTTCCATTGGGCGAACGACTTTTCTGTATCAGAAAAGCTCTATAAAACTTTTCCGGCACAACTGAAGTCAATCATGCCTCCCATTGCTATTGATGAGGAATCTCCCCTTTCGGGAATTCCAACAACTTTAATCAAACAGGTCTTCGAACCATTGACTCCTAAAGACAGTGTTACAGTCGTAGATTGGAACGTCCCCAATACAAAATAAAATGAAAGATGTTGTAGGAATCTTTACCGGTTGCACGTAGAATTTAGAAGTCGACACACGTTTCAACATATTTTCTAGGACAAACAAGGGAACTTAAGTTGACGTGCTCAGCAAACCATCTTTTATTTGCAGCTACATGTTTGAGCTCATATCTAAGTGTTCTAAAATTATGTTTAAAATGTATAAAATAGAGTAATGCCACATAAGGTCGTGCTAAACAAAAACATATTTTTTTTTACTTGGTAAAATCATCAAATGAGTCACAACCAGTCCCTCTCGCCCAGGAAAGGACGGGAGGGACTGTCAGACTCGTACTGACTAAAATCACGGGCGTTCCTTCAATAGCCCCTTGCAATATAATTATTCTGATATAGCTATTATCTGCTATTCCATTTAACCATTTTATCGCAATTCATTGATACGGTTAAAGAGGCCTGTTTAGACCCCTGACCTTTATAAAGAACGTACCAATAAGGTCAGTGAATGCTTTTCACTCAAAGTAGCTTTGTACAGACGACAGCACATCCAAATAATGGTACAAGGTATAGGTACAAGAAAGTTTATTTTTGATTGAGAAAAAATTAGTTTTCTTTTTTAATTTATATTTTAACCCTAAAATGCGGGGAGCCCTCAAGGATAACTTTGTTCTAAGATCTTTTTTCTCAGGAATGCATGGAAGTATCAAGCTGAAATTAATATTAAAATACTGAAATCTACAATCCCCTTGGACCAGAGAAAAAATCAAACGTCTAAGTCGACATAATCAAAAGATACGGATGTTTATGCTCAATTTAGCCTCATATTTTGATGCTCGCGATGAAGAGCAAGAACTAACAGTAAAAATAAATGAAAAAATCCCTTTGGTAATTTATAACTAGTTATATCACAGAAAAAAAAAACATTACAAAGTTAATATTTTTACTTCATTTCGTTTTGTAAAACTTTTGTGCATCATCAACGGATTTGAATTTGTTTCTGGCTGAATTAATAACCCATATGACAGTTTATATGCGGATTTTAATTAAAAAAAAAAAACTTTTTTAAAAAAAGTACCGACTTCAAAACAAATACAAAAAAGTTTAAAATAACTTTTCTTTCGGAAGTCGGTGGCAATAGTCAATGACACAACAAAACAAAGCCACCGACTTCCGAAAGAAAAGTTATTTTAAACTTTTTTGTATTTGTTTTGAAGTCGGTACTTTTATTTAAAAAAGTTTTTATTTTACCCTTTTTAGTTTATTTATTACATATTCAACCCAAATTCTTGTAGAATACAAAATTTTCTTACTTATGCACTAATCTTGTAATCCGTCACAACATAAAAAAATCCATATCTCTAAAACTACTGAACCGATTTTGATGAAACTTGCAGTGTACCCTAAGTTGAACAATACCTAGTAAAACAAAAAAAGAATTACTTAAATCGAACTTATAGTTCCGGAGATACAAACATAAAAACATGCATACATACATAGACTTATGAAATTTGGCACATTTGTTCAGACGCTGATATAGACTAACATATATGAAAACTGGGCAGTTCTGATAATATTACATACATACGGGTCGAATTGATAACCTCCTTTTTTTTGAAGTCGGTAATAATTACGATAACTAAAATACGATTATTAATTCCAGTCAGTAAAATGACATTTCCAGTGTTGCAGGTTTGTTTCATTTTGTTTGTATCAGTGACAGTTGCACTTGTCATTTTACTGACTCGAATTAAAAATCTAACTTTAAGTAAATGATTTGGGTGTGTTGATGTGCTGGCGTCTGTACATTGTACATCTTATTTCAACTTACTTAAAATATCCGAAATATTCCAGAGCCACTCAATACCATCAACTAGATAACTAGATTCCACTTCATCTCAGGAGAAAACTAAAAGTATTTTTGAACAAGTAATATCATCTTCAGAAATGGATGAAATCTTATAAGGGAGCCTAATGACATCCATAGGGAATGCTCTAAATGTGACAGTATTAGATCTGGCCAAGTTGCCACTTAGAGGGTACCATGATAAATGTTAGATGTCACAGAATATTTTATTTTTAAGCTATTGCATAGCTTTTATCGCAGGCTCTGAGCGCGGCAGGCGCGAAAAACCTAACGAAAAAACCTGATCACATTTGACAGCACGTCGTTTCAGTTCGGGAGACTTCGGCAATCATAAAGGTACGGACAGACGTGCTCATAAAGGTACGAAGAGGGATTTACTTTTTCTTACTGATTCTAAACGGCCAGCTACAAAAGGAGTTTTCACAATGAAACCTACTTATAAAATTCTCCTACAACAAAGAAGTTCTTTATTACAGTAGTGCACCACAAACATTTTAAATAAATTATATTCTCGTTAAATATATGCGGTAAGCGATTTTTTTCTTTTAAAATAAAATAAAAATGTTATGCAATAGCTTCACCGCGGCAGTCTCCGAGTGCCACATGTATTTTTTTATTTATGTTAGGTTCGCGTTGGATTATTATCTCGCCTGATGTTAAGCAATGGTGTGATCGACGGTGCAGCATGGTTGTCTAGAAGTACCCTATTCATGCTTGACTTAATGATGCAGTCACTGGAGACCATAAGAAAGGGCAGCATATCAAAGCGTTCAACCACTCAAAAAAGTCATCGATTGCAGTCGCTGTGGCCGAAATCAGCATTATTATCAAAGATCATAAGGTTGTGAAGAGCAGTGGTGGCCCAGTGGTATCGGCCTCGACTTACGAGCTGTAGGTCGTGGGTTCGAACCCCGTCAGGTGCATTACTTTGTGTAATTTATTACAACACCACTGCTCTCAAAACGGTGAAGGAAAACATCGTGAGGAAACCGGCATGTCCTAGAACCAAAAATTCGAAGACATGTGACATCTACCAATTCGCACTGGGCCCGCGTGGTAGATTACGGCCCACTCCCTCTCACAGAGAGGAGGCCTGTGTCCCAGCAGTGGGAACATTTATAGGCTGATGATGATAAGGTTGTAGCTATCAGGAAACACAAACTCTGGCAGAGAACTCAACTCGTTAGCTGTGCGCAGGATGAACGTATTTTCGAAACGCTTTGTGCGAAATGGGCTAACGTAGTGTAGGACGCCCTGCGGCAAGATGGGTCGTTGAAGAATATGACTGGCAGCGGATGGATGCGGACTGCCCAGGACCGGGATTGGCGCTCTTTGGGGGAGGCTTACAGTGGACAGCAATAGGCTTATATAATATTGGTGGGATGTTCACCAAGTACTTACCTATGGGAAGAACTACGCAAGAAAATCATCATTTGCCAGCCTTTTTCCAAATATTATGTACGGATTTCAGTGCAAATGGATGCAGCTGAATATCAGTATTTTATATGGAGTGACTTCATATCCGATTTCTAAAACCCAGTAACTGGGTAATACTGCACCACTTAGCAGGACTGGTTTTACAAATAACAGCCGGGACCAACGGCTGTACGTGCTTTCCGAGGCACGGAGGACGCTATGACAGATGGTCACCTATCCACAGACCAACCTCGGCAAGTGCAGCTTCTCCTGGAAGATCGGCCCGTGCGGCTGTAATTATTTAGCCACAAGCTCCACAGATGTAGGTACTGACACCCAAATAAATGATATTAAAAAAATGGTCAACTGCAAGTCCGACTGACGTACGAAGGTTTCCGGAGGTCGGCAAAATGATCACGTGTGTTGTACGAATGCCCCCTTAAATATTATTCTATTCCGTTATTTAGTATTTATTTTTTATTTATTGAATTTTACTACCTAACCACTAAGGCAATCTGAATTGAATATGACTTCGTGTGTGTATTTGTTAAAATGTAGATTCATTTTACAATTTATAATGTTAATTAAATACTTATTAATATAAACTCAACAGCAAACTAGCTTTGCAGTGCCCTGACAGGTATTATGTACTGAAACCAACAATATCAAATGTAAAATACGTGATATGCATGAGAGCAAAATTTATTAATATACAAACCATCTGTTAAAATTTCAACTGTCTAATTGTCACGGTTCTTGAGATACCGCCTAGGGCCAGCCGTTTTACCCTTTGGATGCGGAACCCTAAAAAAGTGTAATACAGGAAATCCTTCCTACTAATCTATATATATAAAAGCGAAAGGTCACTCACTCATAGGACACGAAATCTCGGAAACTACCAGTGCTAGGGGTTTAAAATTTTGCATAGGGGTTCTTTTTAGGATGTAGGCGCTCGCTAAGACGGGATTTTGCGAAATTACACCCCTAAGGGGTTGTTATTGGGGCTGATAGTTTGTATGAAACTTTGTTACTACAAGTACTAGGAGTTTCAAATTTTGCATACGGGTTCTATTTAGGACGTGCATGCTACTTGAGACGGAGTTTTGTGAAATTCGACCCCTAAGGGGTTGTTTATGGTGTTGATAGTTTGTATGAAACTTTGTTTCTACAAGTACTAGGAGTTTCAAATTTTGCATACAGGTTCTATTTAGAACGTGCGCGCTACTTAAGACGGAGTTTTGTGAAATTCGACCCCTAAGGGGTTGTTTTTTATGTTGATATTTTGTATGAAACTCTTATACTACAAGTACTAGGAGTTTCAAATTTTGCATACGGGTTCTATTTAGGGCGTGCATGCTACTTAAGACGGGGTTTTGTGAAATTCGACCCCTAAGGGGTTGTCTTTGGTGTTGATACTTTGTATGAAACTTTGTTACTACAAGTGCTAGGAGTCTCAAATTTTGCACGGGGGTTATTTTTAGGACATAATGCTCACTAACACGGGGTGTTGCGATATTCGAACCCTAAGGGGTTGTTTTTGGTGTTGATTTGTATGAAATTCATTACTACGAGTGCTAGGAGATTCAAATTTAGCATGGGGGTTCTTTTTTGAGATGTAGGTGCTCACTTAGATGGGACTTTGCGAATTTCGACACATAAGGAAGGGCGCTCCCTCACCGCGAGCATTCACCTGTAATGTAACGTTACAGATTCGAACATTCGAAGACAATAGAGCATCAATTTGCGCACTTATATGTTACACTACAGGTGAATGTTCGCGGTGAGGGAGCGCCTTAAGGAGTTGTTTTTGGGGTTGATAGATAGGAGTCTCAAATTTTGCATTCTTTTAATTACGTAGGTGCTCACTAAGTCGAAATTTCACCTCTAAAGGGTTGTTTTTGGGGTTTATAGTTTGTATGAAACTTTGTTACTACAAGTACTAGGAGTTCAAAATGTTGCATGAGGTTTCTTATAATGATGTAGTGCTACTTAAGACGGAAATTTGCGAAATTCGACCCCTAAGGGGTTGTGTTTGGGTTTGATAGTTTGTATGAAACGTTGTTAGGTACTACAAGTACTAGGAGTTTCAAATTTTGAACGAGGATTCTGTTTAGGACCTAGATGCTCACTAAGATGGGATTTAATAAAATTCAACCACTAAAGAATTGTTTTCGGGTTGAGAGACAGAAGTTTCAAATTTTGCTTGGGGTTTCTTTTAAAGACGAAGATGCTCACTTAGACGGGATGTTGCGAAATTCGACCTCTAAGGGGTTATTTTTGGGGTTGATAGATAGGAGTCTCAAATTTTGCATAGGGATTCTTATTAGGACGTAGGTGCTGCCAATGACGGGATTTTCTGAAATTTTATGCCTAAGGGGATGTTTTTGGGGTTGATAGTTTGCATGAAACTTTGTAATTACAAGTGCTGGGAGTCTCAAAATATGGTTAGCGGTTTTTAAGAAGTATATGCTCACTAAGACGGGACTTTGTTCTTGATAGTTAGGAGTCTCAAATTTTGCTTATGGGTCTTCTTTGAGACGTAGGTGCTACCTCGAAACTCAACCCCTGAGGGATTGTTTTTGGGGTTGATGGAATTTTTGTTGGATATTGATTTAGATTTTCCAAAAGTGTCCCATAATTATGGTGGCCGGGAGTAGAAATTCACAGAGGAAGGTTCGAAATACGCGCGGACGAAGTCGCGGGCGAACTGCTAGTAATATTATAAACGTGAAAATTTGTTTGGATGGATGGATGTTTGTTACTCTTTCACGCAAAAACCACAACTGATTTGGAATCAATTTGGTACACAAATAGTTTATCATCATCATCATCATATCAGCTGTAAGACGTCCACTGCTGAACATAGGCCTACCCCTTTAGACTTCCAATAGGACCGGTTGGAAGCCGGCTTGCATCCAGCGTGATCCTGTGGCCTTCATAAGATCGTCTTGTGGGTGGACGTCCTACGCTGCGCTTGCCGGTGCGTGGTCTCCATTCGAGAACCTTAAATAGTTTATAACGTGGATTAACACAGGATAGTTTTAATCACAATTTTGTCTACCAGTGGGATAATGTCAGAGTTGTATCGGGTACAACGACCATTTATATCTAGACTCCTAATCACAGGCGACCGATGTCTGTCAACACATTAGGTAAAAAAGTCTTATAACGTCGTGACACAACAAGGGGACTTACAGGAGTGGTCGTGACTCGACCACTCCTGTAAGTCCCCTTGTCGCACTGACCTTGAGTTTGCCAATCAGAACGCAGTACCCCGTCCCCCTCGCTTACGTCGTACCTCAGCGACTTGGCAGAATAATTTTCGTTAGTCAGATCGTGCATGAGGCGTCTAGAT
Organism: Agrotis exclamationis; assembly: GCA_950005045.1. NCBI lineage: Eukaryota > Metazoa > Arthropoda > Insecta > Lepidoptera > Noctuidae > Agrotis > Agrotis exclamationis. The sequence goes on along the minus strand of OX465429.1, from coordinate 20,155,527 downwards.
ATAAATGGTCGTTGATCGGGTAAAACCACTGGCGACAGCCAGATAAAAATAAATTAGAATACTCATATACCTTTTCTACGAAAGTATTTTAGCACACAAATCCGACTAATATAGCCCGGTGCAGATATCAATAAATATCATTTCAATGTAAATCGAGGCTCGTGTACCAATTGAATTGCTACTATTGCACCACATTCATATTCAGTTTTGGCTCATAGTACTTTCATTTGGTCCCGACTTTTTGACGATGTAAATATTTAAATACGCTGTTTCGGATACCGGATTGGCATATTGTTAATCTGCTTATACGCAGTATTTTTATCTGTTTTGTTTTTTTGTTGGCTGAATATTAAAATACTGAAACATGAATACGGTTATTTAAATTTTTGCAAATTAATACTGCTGGTCATTTTACTTATAGGTCGGATTCTATATGGAGGTGCGGACGGCGAGTAATGGATGACTCGCAGTCTGATCATGGACCATAATTATCGGGTACGACGGGCTGTCAGTAATTTGACACCCCGTAGAGTCGGCATAGAGAGGCAAATGCCTGCGGGGATGACAGAACTACCCAAACGTGAAACGGGAAAAAAAGGTGTTCAATTTTGTCTTGAGCACCTTTACAACAACACTGAATCCTCAAAAAGATATCTTTTAAAACAAGTTTCAAGCAAATAATCAAAAAATACGTTTCTAAAGCCATTGCTTTGTGCAGCTGACAGCCCCCGACTGTCTCCTAACTCCTTTGAGGAAAACTTTAAAGTCGGTACTCTCAACCAAGCATCGAAGTCCGAAACCTCGTACGACCCACCTGTTAGAAAAGTATTACAAGTTTGTAGTCCGCGGGTTTGTTGAATTTGTTTCTTTAGAGAAACTGATTTAAATTTTATATTCATGATTCTATTGAGGTGAAATTGTAATCTTTGTAGGACTTGCATGGAGGAAGACTTACGAAATGTAGGTTGTGGGTTCGGACTTTCGGACCCAGCCAGGTGTATTATTTCGTGTAAATTATTTCATCACCACTGCTCTCAAAACGCTGAAAGAAAGCAGCCGTCCGATCATGGACCATGGCCGGGTCGAAGGGGCATAGTGTTCCACGAGCGATTTATTTCATCACCACTGCTCTCAAAACGCTGAAAGAAAGCAGCCGTCTGATCATGGACCATGGCCGGGTCGAAGGGGCATAGTGTTCCACGAGAGTCTCAAAGAAAATCTGACGGGGCCCCCCTTAGAGGCCCAAAGCCTGCCGGGGTCGCGGGACTGTCTTATCAAGTAACCGTGACCCTGGAACGTGAAAGGCCGTTTAAGGATCACCGTAGGTTTTAGTCGCTCTCGGGACGAGAGGGACTGTCATGGGTGGGAGGACTCATTTGATGATTTTACCACGATAAGAAAAGCAAGAATTTAAAAAACGTTCGAAGTCGAATGTTTCATTTGAGTTTAAGTCGCATTTTCGTTTCTAATATGTAAAGCTTGTTTTATCAGGTGGCTTAGGTTAACAGAGATAAGCTATCTACAAACTTTACATAAAACAAGGTGTAAGCGAACCAAAAAACACAATGCCATGAACCAAGTATTTTGCTTCTATTTGTATGGCAACACTTAGCTTCTGGTAATGGAGAAAGTCAGCCCATGGGTTCCGGGAAGCGTTTTTCTTCTTCTTATCGTGTCGATGACATCTATATATCGCCTTGGCTCAGAATTGGGCCACGAGTTTAGCACTCTCCGAAATGTCAATCAGCTCCTGTAATGAACAGTCGGCAGGGCACTCAGGGAAGCGTTAACAAATCGTTATCTTTTTAGAATATTTCGGTTCAAAAAATATAGTTTCCACGAAGGTTACTTAATCATTGCCAGTCTCTTGGGCACATTACCAGCTGATAGCGTTGAGGGGGAATTTTTTGATGTGTATGTTTTATAACCTTTATCATAAGATTCCAAATTAATCAACCATTCCAGTAACCTGCATACTAATCGTACCTATTTCGGAACTCAAAAACATTAATGCAAGTATCTTCGCTTAATATTATTTGATGCTTGTTTACTTATCGATCCGCGCGTGGTGTACTGCGCTTTAAAATTTTGATACTTTAGGACTTTTGGGGTTTATGATTTTTTTTTTAAATTACTTTTAGTGTTTTTATCAATGATAAGCCTTTTCAATATGACATACTACATTTTTAAAGGTGTCCATAATTGCATTAATAATAATATTTTTGATTTGCGATTTATTAGCGTAATGCAATCAGCATCGTGAGTAGAGCCTTAGATTAAAATATTGCCCATGATTTCGATTTCACTCTGTATATAATATCGAAAATAAAAATCTTATTAATTTTGTCTGACATTAATCTTGAACAGTAGAATCCCGTAGTTTTCATATTTCATGTTGTCCCAGTAGTCGTGTCGGCGCATCCGGCGCCTCGCGGGACCATCGTAAGTCTCGGGTTCTGTACTACGTTGTTGAGGGTTGGGTCCCAATGGAAGCTAGATAGAATACTCTTTATTACATACAAATAATAGCTTTAAGCAAATCACAATGTCTTTTAAATAGGGTGACACAATGGGCGGTCTTATCGCTAAAAGCGATCTTTTCAAGACAATCTAGCCTAGCAACCAAGAGCTTCCTGAAGTAAATGTAAGTATGTGGCGGTCATTTTTATGCCTTGTTTCATACCAGCATCGCAGTGACAAAAGATGGCCGAGCCGTGATTACCTGTGAATAAATGGATGTATAGATATTTAAAATTTCTGAACGAATCTTTCTTACTACTATTGTAAACAGTAATGTTTGTCAGGATGGATGTGTTACTCTGTCACGCAATAATTGCTGATAGAATTGGAACTTACTCGTAGGTACTTTACAAAACGTTTTTTTTTAAATTTTGTTTGCCACTAATATTGTTATATCATGGGTGAATTCGCGGGCAACCGATGGATGCAAGTGGCGAATTGTCGTTCGTCGTGGCGGTCTAAGAGGGAGGCCTATGTTCAGCAGTGGACGTCTTCGGGCTGATGATGATGATGATGATGGGTGAATTTACAAGCATTTAACAAACACTTGTAGATCATACAAATATTTGTTCTGTGCGGGAATCACACCTGGGACATGCAGAGAATTCAGTCGTTAACTACTGCGCTCGTGTACCGTCATTCGTGTTTTTTTTATAGAGAATTAAATGTTAAGTAGAATAAAATGTGCAATTTATTTTACTTATAATAACTTTAGATATCACATGACACAAAATCGAGTCAATTAGGTCTAAATTTTTTAAAGACCAAACTTAGACAGAAATGTGTCCAACATACAATGGAATTTCGGCGTGTTCGGAACACTGAAATCACATTCTATACATATTTCTACCTTAATGAGTATCTAAAATTTTTTCCTTAAAGTTATTACATCCCGGAAAATGAATGGTCCCTAATATAGCCCGAAATTGTTCAGATAACACCTTTCTATTTTTAGTTAAGTCAAAAATAACCTTTATTCATTTAATTGCCTTGATTTGTTATTATACGTAAAATGTAATTGAAAGTGGGTAGATAGGTTAATAAAAATAACTAGAACATGCCGATTTCCTCACGATGTTTTTCTACTCCGTTTTGATAATTCGAAAGTATGTAGATATAATTATAGTACTCGTAGTTGGTTTAAACCAACGATCTCGTGAGTACAACCATACACCACTGTACCACTGGATCACCTCTGTTCTACAAAAATGTAACATGGCGTAATTAAGTAAATTATAATCATGTTCCTGTAGGACAGGCTAGAGAAAAAAAAAAACATAAAAATGAATTATTAAATTGCAATTACAACAACATGTTTTTATGACTAGAAAATCTATCTGCAAGCCATACAAATGCCACACGACACCCAAAAGACGCGTTTCTGTTAGGCAAATACAAATATGACGTTACATTGTTAAGCAAGTTGTTTGAATTGAAAAAAAAAACACAATCTACACTCTCTTCAACTTGAACAAGACTTACAAGTTTGAAATGTAGATCACATAATTTGCAACTTGTATGCAAGTAATTTGTATAATGGAAACGCGACCTAAGAATGAATACTCCTTTTTGATAGACGCTACACTAAAAGTGAGAGCAGTGGTGGCCCAGTGGTATCGGCCTCGACTTACGAGTTGTAGGTCGTAGGTTCGAACCCCGTCAGGCGCATTACTTTGTGTTATTTATTTCAACACCACTGCTCTCAAAACGGTGAAGGAAAACATCGTGAGGAAACCGGCATATCCTAGAACCAAAAATTCGAAGACATAATATGACATCTACCAATCCGCACTGGGCCCGCGTGGTAGATTACAGCCCACTCCCTCTCACAGAGAGGAGGCCTGTGTCCCAGCAGTGGGAACATTTATAGGCTGATGATGATAATGACACTAAAAGTAAACTCGAATAATTTATTCCTGTAATTGATTAATAGGTCACTTACAAACGCGCCCCACCCCATTGTTCCGCTATCTTAATAACAGCATATTAATGATCCACTACAGGGAAATCTCTGCCGTTATCACAACTCATCATAAGTTATCACCACTTCGTAAATCATCACCACATGTTAGCTGGCGATGATCAGATCAGATTGTGATCATCATCATAAGCCTATAATGTTCCCAGTGTTGAGACACAGGCCTCTTCTCTGTGAGAGGGTAGACCATAGTCCATCACGCCGGCCCGGTGTGGGTTGGTAGATGTCACATGTGTTCGAATTTTTGGTTCTAGATCATGCCGGTTTCCTCACGATGTTTTCCTTTACCGTTTTGAGAGCAGTGGAAATGAGATAAATTACACAAAGAAATGATGACCTACAATTCGTAAGTCGGGGCCGATGCCACTGGGCCACCACTGTATTATGGTTGGTGGCCAAATGCCCTGCGTCACCACTCCAGATTGTGAAACTTTTTTTTTGCGTGGTATAATCAGCGCATGAGTCTGGCTCGCCCTGGGTGTCGTGAACGACATACAACAGTACTGTTGCGTTACGCCACCTTCAGGGGTAGAGCAGGGGTCTCAGGCCGTCCACTTAGATGCTGCTACATGCACGCACGTGCCGAGGATGTCGTGAAAATTGGCGGCCACGAAGGCGAGGACGGCCATGAGTCCAGGGTTCAAGACGCGCACCGTGATGTCGCCCAAGGTGACATAGTCCTCCGAGAGGAAGCCGGAAAGGTTACTGGAGCCGCAGTGTATGGCGAACTCGGTACTGTTGATGCGGTATTTGCTACCTACGGTTGTATAGCACTTAAAAAACACAACTGGGTGATAAGTAATTTATCTATATATATAAAAGCGAAAGGTCACTCACTCATAGGACACGAAATCTCAGAAACTACCAGGGCTAGGGGTTTAAAATTTTGCATATGGGTTCTGTTTAGGACGTAGGTACTCGCTAAGAAGGGATTTTGCGATATTACGCCCCTAAGGGGTTGTTTTTGGGGTTGACAGTTTGTATGAAACTTTTTTGCTACAAGTACTAGAAGTTTTAAATTCTGCATGCGGGTTCTTTTTAGGAAATAGGTGTTACTTACGAAAGGGGTTTTTAGAAATTCGACCCCTAAGGGGTTGTTTTTCTACATGGATAGTTTGTATGAAACTTTGTTACTACAAGTAGGTACTAAGAGTTTCAAATGTTACATGAGGGTTCTTTTTAGGACGTAGGTGGTACTCAAGACGGGTAGTGGGAAATTCGACCCCTGAGGGATTGTTTTTAGGGTTGATAGTAAGGAGTCTTAAATTTTGCAAGGGGGTACTATTTAAGAAGTAGGTGCTACCTAAGACGGGATATTGCGAAATTAAATCTCTAACTAAGGGGTTGTTTTCGGTGTTGATAATTTGAGTCTCAAATGTTGCAACTTTGCATGGTCGTTATTTTTAGGACGTAGATGTTCACTAAGACGGGATTTTGCGAAATTCGACCACTTAGGGGTTGTCTTGGGATTGATAGTTAAAGATCTCAAATTTTGCAAGGGGGTTCTTTTTAGAACACAGGTTTTTAGAACTAAGAGAGGGTGTTGCGAAATACGACCCTGAGTTGTTGTTTTTGAGGTTGATAGTTGAATCTTCGGTACTACAAGTGCTAGGGAGTCTCAATTTTGTATGGGGGGTATTTTTAGGATGAAAATGCTCACTAAGACGGGATGTTGCGAAATAACCCCTCTTTGAAGAGTGGTTATAGAGGCGTCACGACGTCCTCACCTTCAGCTTGACACAGGTCTTCACCGGACACGTAAGTTTAGCGAAGTTCCTGAGTCTGATTGAGAGGGATGAAACACCTGGGTGTCACCACTGCGAGAATCGCCCGGATCGCCTGGAGCATACAGTGCAGGACTGACACGCTTGGACAGAGCACCGTCGTGTTCTCACGGAAGCGAAAGGCGGCGTCCTCAGCATTTGTCAAGGCCTTGCTGCTGAGCGGTCGCTTCCTTCTGCGAAGCAGTCATGCTAGCGAAGGAGGAGGCGGGTCGCGTGAGGGAGAGGACAGCGTCCATCTCACGACAATGCCGTGGGAGACGCTCACGGCAACAGACGTCGCGAGGCGATTTCTGGCCACGGTAGGCGCGGGCATGCGGATGGCGTGTAATGGTGACTCGCCGTCCGATCATGGCCCTTGCCCGTGTCGACGGCGCTTCGTGTTCCAGGCGCGCCTCAAAGAGCTGTCAGTAAAATGACGGGGCCCCCTCTTAGAGGGCCAAAGCTTGCCGAGGACGCGGGACTGTCTCATAAGGTAACCGTAACCCTGGAACGTAAAGGGCTATTGAAGTGGATTTTAGTCAGCACACGTCTGACAGTCCCTCCGTCCCGTCATTTGGTGTAAAATCACCAAATGATGGGACAGAGGCACGATAAAAAGGGGTTGTTTTGGGGTAGTTAGGAGTCACAAATTTTGCATAGGTTTGTTCTTTTTAGGATTTCATGTTTTTGGGGTTGATAAAATTTTTGTTGGATATTGATTTTGATTTTCCAAATAGTTTTCAAGAAAGAGGTTGGCCGGGAGTATAAATCCCCAGAGACAAAATTCGAAATACGCGCGGACGAAGTCGCGGGCGAAGTGCTAGTTACTTTGTAAAATAAAACAACACTGTAACGCGTGCAGCTGGAGCCGTGGTAAAAATTGAAGTGCTAGAAAAGAATTGAAGGTGACGCAATGACACATTGAAAATTAGAAACATGATTTTTTTTTTTAAATATTAAATAATAAAAAGAACTTAAAGTAAAGAGGTTGGAGGAACAGAAGAGGTTGGATACCTCTCTGTTACAGTACTATTATCTAGACACGCGGTAGCGTGTCAAGCTAAGTTCTGGCGAGCCCCTCATAACTCAAAAACTATTTCACATAAACTTGTCAAGTCACATCTCAAACGGTTATTTATAATTCTAATATTTACGTCTAAAAATCGTCATTTTTATCACTGACCTATAGATCAAACCCAGTTCCAGATTACCTACAAAGTTGTAATTTGGCCTGCAGATAAGTAAGGATAGGTAAAAGTTACAGGTTTAGAACTTACGAAGGCTGTAATATAATTCGGTTATGAAAACTAGCCAAGTCAGACCTTAGGCCACAATATAAATTATCCTAAGTTATAAGAAGAACTGATATTTTATGTTCTTATAAACAAACAGGAAGTTAATAACCAAGGCATAAAATATCATAATATTGAACTTGGCTCTCATTTTAGATTTATGTTTATTTTTGATAGGATTGATAATACCGGATATAAACTCCCAAGTGAGAATTCTTTACAGTTTTCAAGAATATTTTTTTTTCTTTGGAAACTAAAATCGCGGTTTCCTGAGAATAATTTTAATAACTGTCAATGAGTCTAAGGGGGTTGAGTGTAAGCGTGTCAGCCATAAAGGACACCAGTGTATTTATAACACCCAATAAACAAGCATCACTGCCAAGGCTTTGTTAATAACCGCCGAGTTTACATTCGAAATTGATGTCTCTGTAAACATCGTTACATTTATGTGTTTGTTTGTGTTCTCGAGTGTTTCATTTCATGTGTTAAAGGTTGGCGTCGTGTTGACAAAGGAAACGATCTTAAATGTAAGAAAAGATAGTAACAATTTGTTTTAAAGAAGTTTTACCTAATTATTTTTGAATGTTGCACGCATTAACGCATGCGAATTTCTAAGACTTTCAATCAACACCTGCTTAGCATTATTCCCCAACGATATTGGGGTCGGCTTCCAGTCGAACCAGATGCAGCTGAGTATCAGCACGGTAATACATTACCGTGGTATCAATATTTTACATGGACCGACTGCCTATCGGAACTCCAGAACCCAGTAACTGGGCAATACGATACCCCATGGTAAGACTGGTTGTCAGACTTATGACTTCTTCAAAGATCTACAAATGACAGCCGGGACCAACGGCTTTACGTGCTTTCTGAGGCACGGAGGAAACTCTCTATGACAGATGTTCCCCCATCCACAGACCAAACTCGGCAAGCGTCACTTAGCCCGGAAGATCGGCCTATGCGGCTGTAATTATTTAGCCACAAGTATCAAGTATCATTTCGAACTTTCAATAGAATTAAAAATTCGATCCGCGAGCGGGATTTAACTCTGCGACCTCCGCATTCAGTACATCCTTCGTTCTTACCAACCGAGTCACCGAAGTTCCTGTAAGAGGTTAGGAATGGATTGATTTTTCGACGCTGTAGGCACCCACCCAACATCCACATTTTGCTAGTCATGTAAAATCCCATGTACGTGTATTAAAGGGCGAGTCCGGATTCTAATAACACTTTCACACTTGGGATCGAACTCAGGACTTCATGTTCAGCAGTACTGAAGCTCATTCGATCACTAAATCAAAGAAATCTAAGCACGAAACCCGCACGATATTCCTTTCAATTTCTTTATCACTTACGGACATAAGATTAGAAAAGTTAGTGATACGAGTACAATCTAAACATTGATAATTTTATTTTATTTTATTTGGGTGGCTTACAGCTAACAATACATAAGTAGATAATGAGTTGATCAACGATCAGCCATTTAAAAGCCTCCACAGTTAGCAAAAAATACTAGTGTTGCACACAAAACAAAAACAAAACATGGTCATATTGTAACTTACAGAATATAAAGACACCAGCTCACCAAGCTGTCCCAATCTGTCAACATCCATTAATAGATTTTCAACCTAATGACAAATGCATAGGGCTCAATTTTAATGCACGAACAGGGAACAGGGCCAAAATAAAATATAATATTGACTTCAATACCTGTACAGCATGCATAACCATTATAAAATAAATTATTCATCATCATTATAATAACATGATTTTATAGTGTAACAACTCCCTGTTAGTTATCAGAACTTATGAATTCAAAACTAATAGGGCGTAGTCCATGTTCAACCCCCATAATCTTTAACCCATACCAATGTCCACGTTCAACCCCTAAGGGTTTAACATTTAGCGGTTGAACGTGGACGACGCCGACGGTAGAAGGAAATTGTGGGAGCTGAACATGGACTAAACCACTAATAGGGAGTGGGGTTCACTCAAAAGTTTCGAGTTATTCTTATGGGCCCGTATTTTCGACTAAGAGAATAGACCTACAGAATATACCTGTGTATTTGTGTAAATTGAGCTGTTGTAAACCACAACAATGATTATAATTGCGAAATACCTTACTCCATGCACAATAACTCTCAGCTTTATAAATTCCTCTGCAATAACTTTCAAGTTAGTGCAAGGTATCCTTCGTTTAATAAGAACAAACTTAAGTTAAACCTAGCTGAAACTGAGGTAACGATTGTTGTGGATTCAAGTTTGGAAGCTGCAAGCACGCTTCAAATTTAACTTCGTACAAACTGTGATTCCTGGGAGTTGATGCCATTTTCATTTATGATGTACAATTTGAGGGAAAAGTTATTTAAATACCGATTATGCAAGCTGAAGTGGTCAGCCATATTATTCGTAGAAACGATGACCGTTGCGGTAGATTAGTTCTCGATTGGAGATTGCGAATCGGCAAGCATAAAGTGGAACGCCCTTGTCTGCCGGGGTTGCGGTAGCCGTGACCCTGGAACATAAAGGGCTATTGAAGGAACACCGTAGATTTCTGACAGTACCTTTTGTTCCATCCTGGGCGGAAAGACTCATTTGATGATTTTACTGCCATAAAAAGACTTACTGACTATAAACCGACCCTGTTCCTTTCATTGCGTTCCTGAACCACAGTATCCTGCTTAGACCCGTGAGCCGGTGGTTACTCCCTACATACAAACTTACAAACAAACAAATTGTACTTTTTAATAACATTTGTAAAGGTTAGGAAACATGAGCCGTGAGTGATATTTTGTACTGAATGTCCTCTACTTTCAAAATTCTGTAACTTTACGTTGTCCAATCGTGATTTTTACTTTAATTTTTGATACTTACTCGTACATTAAGAATTAATGATCGAAGTAGTAAACAGGAATTTAAATTATACCAGAACTATAAATCCGAGACAACTAACCGTATAGTTAAGATAACTTAACTAGGGGTACAAGTAGAACATATAATTTAGTATGTGTCTTCGTAGTTTAGTTATAATGACCGTCCCGTGAGTAATGCACCGTATCTTTGAGTCAAAGCTAGCTTGCTGATTATATAACGAGGGCGTAATAGCTTATTTGTGTGCTAGACGATGCCAATAATAATGGAATAGAATGAAATACACTTTATTGTACACTAAAATTACTAAATAAATAATATTTTGAGTCAAGAACAAAGACATCTAAAAAAACTGGCATCCAATAAGATGGTTTTAACCTTCGAAAAGTTGTTTTTTATGGACTTATTTTTATGTAAAAAACCTAACCATTTTTTTAATAAAAATCATCCAAGAGTTAAATTGACACTAAAATTTTAACTGCACCATTTAATTAAAAACTCAGTTAAGTTGACTTGACTTTTTTTTTATTTGGCTATTTTCACCTCATAAAACTTTTATGAGTGCGAATAAATTACTTTTTAAGAATTTTGAGTTTACGGCAACGATTTTAATTGTCAAGTCGTCAGTTTTAACCTTGTATTTGAGAACTCAGTGGATGAACTTTTTAATAGGCTCTTTGAAATTGACACTTTATTGCAGGTCTTACTTTATCGAGATCGTATTGGTAAGTATGTATTTTTACGACGATTTATGAATTTTAAAGCTTCCGTTGTTAAATGTGAAATATTTATTGTGAAATGTTGGTTTTCTATTAAGAATTGATAATCAGATTTATAGATGCCAGTTACTCTCTTACGAAATTAATACTGAATAGATCGACACGCCCGACTACGCAGGATCTGAATTTTGTCAATTTTATTTTTTTTGTTTCATTTTATTTATTTATTTACACTTCTACGTACAAATGTGGTACATAATGCCACAAGGCATTATCTGCCAGTCAACCTTTCATAAAACCTTTCATAAAAGCACTTGGTACCTACTTTTTTGAACTAGCACAATCGTTACTAGCGACGAAGTTGACGTGATTGACTTCTTGAATCTGAAATTGATTATTAAACTTATTCAGGTGTTTTTATATAAAAGCACCTGAATATGTTGTATAATAGATATAAAATCATCAAAATTCAGATCCTGGTTTGTTGATATGGCGTGTCAAGATTTGGTGCATTTTAATATACCTGGATAACTGTTAACCATCTAGAACACTTGTTACTTGGTAAAAAAACCGGTAGGGCAATTATTGAACGCCGTAAAGACGTATGCACAAGCTAGTGGTAATATAGCAACAAACCGATTCAATACGTCAAAAAAGTACATCCAATAATGATCTTTATATCAACAGCTTCCTCCATAAACTTGCAAAGATACAAATACCAGCCAATGCGTAGGGATAATCGACAACCCACTTTACAAATAACCCGTTCAAACTGTGAGATATCACCCCCGGATCCTTTTTATACGGAGATCAGGGTACTTTATGCGCCCCATTAGGGACCATTACGATTTCCTATAGAGATAGATCGACAATAGATATTTGAATATCACCATTATGCCCATATGCGGCGAAGGTACTCGTATATCCAAGTATAATATGATAACATGGGTGTTTTTTTTATAACCCGGAAGATCGGCCTGTGCGCCTGTAATTATTTAGCCACGAACTCCTCAATGTATGCAAGAAAAATCATCCACAGATTCGAAAATTACTCTAGATAACACAAAAAAGCCTTAAAAACTCCAAATTACACAAAAAACGATGTCGGAAGTTATTTATCAAAGGTTCGCCAGATATGATTATCCATGCGACAGCTAACGGTTTTGGGGTCGGTAGAAGAATAGGTAATTTGGGACGACGAAGGTCTAATTAGCTGAAAAAGAGCAGGTTCTATTAAAACGTGTTTTTTGTTTAGGATTATAAATTGGGATTAATGTAAGGTAATTTTCAGTGTTTTTCCTTTGGATGAATGTTCTATTTATGTGTTTATTTTCCCGAAAACGTAGTTTTTGTTAGAGAAATAAAATAAAAAGAAATGTTGATAAATTGTTCAGTGTTCTGAAAATAAGAAAACGTTGATAAACTTTTTAGGGTTTTAGAGATTAAAATACAAAAATGGTTTATTGCTTTGTGGTAGATTACTTTGCTAGTTTCTCAACAAATCAGATCGCCTTTTTTGAACTACCTATTCATTATTAAAACATTCATTACTAAAGTCTTTGTTCGTAATGCTAAACTTTTAACTAGCATATCGGATAATCGGCCAACCTCCTTGCCGGATTACTGCCCTGGGATCTGGAGGCGACTGCCCTCCAGCGCGTCTATGAGTGGCGCGTGGAGGCGCAGCGCCGGGGTGTATCCCCGCTGCCTCGAGAAGTCGAGGCGCGGCGGGAAGAGGTCCGGCGCGATCTCAGGGCAGTTAGTCAGTACGAGTCTGACAGTCCCTCCCACCCAGTCCTTGGTGGGAGGACTCATTTAATGATTTTACCACGTACAAAAAAGCATATCGGATTTCCCTGTTTAATGATCAGTGACACATATATTTTCCCAGTTCTTACAATCCTTCTGTATTTCTAGTTTTTTTTTTTTGAGTTTGCAACCACAACCCAATGAGAAAACAACAAAATACTTGTTATAAATCCATAACATACACCATACACCATACTGCCTATCGTTCAATCGGCATGACGATCGATTTGATCAAACTTCAAATCGGCAGCAGTGATGCCAACTTAGCAACTTTATAGCTAGATCTAGCTATAAACTTACTAAGTTGGCATCACTGCTGCCGATTTGAAGTTTCATCATGCCGATTTGATCCAATCGGAAGTATCAATTCGGCATGATCAAGCCTATCAAAAATTTTAACTGTCATGCCAATTTAATGGATTCCACGCCCACACACGGTCAATTCTAACTGATCCAATCGTCAGCGTCATGCCGATTGGACGATAGGCAGTATGGTGTATGGCTACAGAAATATTTTATATCGTTCGCTCATCCATGTGCCCACGATGCCTTCTATTGCCCTTTGTGTTCTAGGCCTGTGATAACCTCTTAAGGCAGAATAGTCTTATTCAGGGTAGTCAACAAAATCACTGTGAATTAAAAAATTACAGTGGAAAAAAATTGAATAGAATATAAAATTTATCTATCTATCTATATATATAAAAGCAAAAGGTCACTCACTCATAGGACACGAAATCTCGGAAACTACCAGTGCTAGGGGTTTAAAATTTTGCATAGGGGTTCTTTTTAGGACGCAAGTGCTCGCTAAGAAGGGATTTTGCGATATTACGCCCCTAAGGGGTTGTTTTTGGGGTTGACAGTTTGTATGAAACTTTGTTGCAACAAGTACTAGGAGTTTTAAATTTTGCGTGCGGGTTCTTTTTAGGAAGTAGGTGCTACTTACGAAAGGGGTTTTTCGAAATTCGACCCCTAAGGGGTTGTTTTTGGTGTTGATAGTTTGTTTGAAACTTCGTTATTATAAGTGCTGGGAGTCTCAAATTTTTCATAGGGGTTCGTTTTAGAACGTAGATGCTCACTAAGACGGAATATTGTGAAATTCAACCCCTAAGGGGTTGTTTTTGGGGTTGATAAATAAAGGTCTCAATCTTTGCATGGGGGTCCCTTTAAGGACGTAGGAGCTCACTAAGACGGGATGTTGCGAAATTCGACCCCTAAGGGGTTGTTTTTTGTGTTGATAGTCTGTATGAAACTTCGTTACTACGATTGCTAGGAGTCTCAAATTATGCATGGGGGTTTGTTTTAGGACGTAGATGCTACTAAGACGGGATATTGTGAAATTCGACCCCTAAAGGGTTGTTTTTGGGGTTGATAGATAAAGGTCTCAAGCTTTGCATGGGGGTTCCTTTAAGGACGTAGGAGCTCACTAAGACGGGATGTTGCGAAATTCGACCCCTAAGGGGTTATATTTTTGTTTTAATAGTTTGTATGAAACTTCGCACTACAAGTGCTAGGAGTCTGTAATTTAGCATGGGCGTTTTTTTTGGAGATTTTGGTGCTCACTAAGACGGGATGTTGCGAAATTCAATCCCTAAGGGGTTGCTTTTTGTGTTGATAGTCTGTATGAAACTTCGTTACTACGAGTGCTAGGGTCTCAAATTTTGCATGGGTATTCTTTTGGGATGTAGGTGCTCACTAAGATGGGATGTTGAAAATTCAAACACAAAGGGGTTGTTTTTGGGGTTGATAGTTTGTATGTAAGTACATTACTACGAGTGCTAGGAGTTTGAAATTTAACGTGGTGGTTCTTTTTAGGTCTGTTGGTGCTCACTAAGACGAGATGTTGCGAATTTCAACCCCCAAGGGGTTGTTTTTGGGGTTGATATTTAGGAGTCTCAAATTTTGCATAGGGTTATCTTTTTGGGACGTAGGTACTTACCAAAACGGGATTTTGCAAAATTCGATCCCTAAGGGGTTGTTTTTGGAGTTGATAGTTTGTATGAAGTAGTAGGTAAGAGTTTCGAATTTTGCTTTTTAGGACGTAGGTGCTCACTAAGACGGCATTTTGCGAAATTCAATCACCGAGGGATTGTTTTGGAGTTGACAGAATTTTTGATGGATATTGATTGAGATTTTCCAAAAATATCCCATAAAGAGGGTGGCCGGGAGTAAAAATTCAGAGACAAAGTTCGAAATTTGCGCGTACGAAGTCGCGGGCGAAATGCTAGTATTCTATAAAATTTTCCAGGGCAAAATTTTCAATTCACAAGAACTCTCGATTGTAACAAAAAATACTGCACTAATCCAACAGCCCGTGGGAAATAAAATGATATTATGTACTTTTCATTCTGCAAGGTATTTTCGTGGTATTTCTCGTTTCATCCTGACAACACGGGTCATACCCCCGGGTATAGCGTTGGCGTCCCATCGGTCCACCTTTGTGGGCCTTGTAATTAGACGGAAAAATAATGGGCGGTGACTATGAATTTTTTACACGTATCATGTTTTGATGGCAACATTGTTTGTCCTTTTTTGTGGTAAGGGTGGTCATTTGTTTGAGTTATGTCAGTTTAATTATGAGTTTCTGAACGATATTGTTTGTATCGATTAATTATAATAAAACAAGGTGTGTGTTTCAAAGTGATTTTATTATGATTCAACCATAGACAGAGAATTTACTGTGCATAGTCTGTATGAAATTGACCACTCTCTAGAGAGGGAGAGAACGATTAAGTGGTCCATCTGTCTCTTTCTTGTAAGAGGAACCGTCCCTAGGGTCAGATACCAAAATTCTTCAGAATCGGTCCAGCAGTTATTATGTCAAAACGGATCATAATAAGGCTCGATACCGTTGCGACGTGGTTACGATGATCGCATCAGAACCACATCGCAACCGGTACGTGGGTGGTCCACGCGACAAAATGTGGTCCTTTTGAATATGAGCAGTATTTCAATTCAATATTAATAAAAAGTGAATTGGCGTGAAGAGGCACATCTTAGAGAAAGATGGATGGAATGGTGGTTGGTCTTTGGTCAAGAGCGGGACAGAGTAGGTTAGGTGTGAGACGTGTCAAATCAAATCAAATCAAATCAAAAGCATTTATTTCAAGTAGACCAGTTACAAGCACTTTTGAATTGTCAAAGACAAAAAACATAATTAGATACTGCAAAGTTACGGTGCTACAGTCCCAGTCACAAGACATAAAAACTGTGAAAGTACCATAGATGCCCATTCCAAGAAGTAGATCTCTATGGAGAAGGAGGAGTGTACGAATAGAGCCTTTGTCAGTAGCGTGTCAAATAGATATTAAAAACATTCCCGACGTCACTACCACAAAGCATCTGTTAAACGAATGCCTTAATATTATAACACAGTTGGAAATTCAACTCTCAGCAAAGAAACGAGTGTCGAAAGTTCAGCAAAGGGGTTTCATTTGTCACCGATGGTCAATTCACACCGAAAGGCGACGCTTTGTGGACATTTCAATGGAGCGACTCAAAATTTTACTTTATCCCAACGGAGGAAATCACATTTTCACCATCGTCCTGTCGCGGTGTAAACTGATCCTTAGATGTACCGTGGGACCAGACATACGGTACTATTATCCTTGTTTTTCTATAGGCTCCTATTGTCTAAACTCCCGTTAGAAACAATACAAAATACCAGTTTTAATTAAAATGGTCATGCAACGATTGTAAAAGGAGCTTTATCCCACTTCAGGTCACTCCGTGTTTTGTTCGTTTTGAGGCTTACCTCACAATCGATTTTGGACTTTTCGTGTTTGGGAAAAGGGAAATTGTCGGTAAAAGAATAGAAGGTGTTTGACTGTATTAAATCGCAGAATCACAGGACACAAATCAAACAGGGACATTGTCGGTAAAATTGAAGAATAGAAGGTGTTTGACTGAATTAAATCGCAGGAACACAGGACATAAATCAAGCAGGAAGAGCCATATAGTCGATGAAATCATCAACATCATAATCAGCATAATGAATGTTCCCACTGCTGGGACACAGGGCTCTTCTCTGCGAGACGGTATGAGTGGTCTGCGATCCGCCACGCAACCCCGTGCGGGGTGGTAGATTTCATTACGTCTAGCAATGTTTGATCCACGACATGCCGATTTTCACAACAAGTTTTCCTTCACCGTTTTGACAGTAGCAGTGATTAAAGTCGTATCCTCACTTACTTCGGACATGTTTCTCGGCGAGGAGACTCGTCTGTGGAACACCTTGTGGTGCAGGGCAAAGTGAATGACACCAGAGCTCGAGGCAGATCACCAATGCGCTGGACAGACCAGATCAAGGCTGCATTGAATGGTCCCCTACACGAATGTACCAGGAAGGCAGCGGTGCGAGAGGAATGACTTGTGAAGCGAGCCACCACCCCTAATGTAAACGACCACGACCACTCTGCCAAGAGTGTAGCAACTGAGAAGAGAGTGATGTAATAGAAATGCTTAAACAGTCCCACGATTTCAGCAGGCGTGTGGTCCTATTGGGCTCCGTCAATTTACTGTTAAATCCTTGAGGCGAGAGCAGTATACGACTCGCCGTAGACTCCAGTCTGATTCTTGATCAAACGGCTAACTACCCATTAGCCCCTTCGGACACTAGGCGACACAAGTCTCCGATACTTTGGTATCCATTGACGCGTGGCTGTGTAGGTACGAACTTCTATGGATTTGTATTGCGATAGTCACCTGGATACTAAAGTCGTAATCAGAGTCTTGCGTCGCCTAGTGTACAAAGGGGTCTACTCGCCGACATCAAAAGTCGAAACGCGATCAAAAGTGCGGAATATTAAAATCCTCACGTCTAAGTCAAAGGGTCATAATTAATTTTAATAGCTGTTTTGATGAAGTGCATTTCCGCCAGTAAACACTAATGACCACCCACCATCTAAATAAGTGACCTCATTAAACTAAATTTCAGTAATTATGCAAACAAAATTGAACGAGGCGAAATGATAGTATTTTGGTACGAAACATAAGCCTGCATTTTTGATATGCTATTACATAATAATGCACAAGTGAGCTTAGCAAGTAATGGCCTGTAAATTAATTAAATAATACTGGTTCAAATAGATAATATAACGGTTTTTGTTTTGTACTGTAAGGGCAAATTACACTACTGAAATTATACATCCAAAGTGTGTTCAAAAGCTGTCAACGTCAATATTCTGTTAAGATGCTCCCTTATCGAAAGTATTCGCTTGTAATGTAACGTTACATTTTGAGCATTTTTTTTAAACGGTGCTCCACACTAGGATTTTTTCCTGTATCATGGGAAGGTATTTCAATGCGTATCTTGTAATAATACAATGGGTAATACCTAGAAACACTTGTAATAAAGGTGCATTCACACACATCAGTCACGTCACGTCACCGTCACGTCACCGACAACGGAACAGTGACGGTTTGTGCACGTTTTCACAAACACCAGTCACCGTCATGTCATTCGTCAGTCACGTCACCGGTTTGACTGAATCATTGAACAATAACATCAGTCAACACATGATCACACGTGTAGCAATGACGGTAGCACGACGCTGACTGAACTGAGACGTGACGATCCCGGGTGTGTGGGGATAAAAGTATGAAATTTGTAATATAATTATTTGACGTGCCTGACCGGTGACGTCACTGATAGATCACTTGCCGGTGACTGATCGGTGACTGACGTGTGGGAACAAAGTCATACTAGGAGTACAGAAACATTTTTTTTTAAACCGGTCCGGTGACGTGACGTGACGGTGACTGATAGTATGAATGCACCTTAAGGGAAGGTTCATATCTGACTGAAAATACGTCGAGCATCGAATGTTTTTTGACGCACTAACGTATCATATCGGTTGAGTGTGATCGGTCAAGTGTTTTCTATACACTTGTCTGTTTTGGCGTTCCGCGACCGATGATCCGCGACGGATGTTCCGTCAGATATGAACCCATCCTAAATGTGTCCGGCGGGCCTCATACGTTACATTACACGCGAATGTTCGTCAGTCAGGGAGGTAGTATTTTAATGTAATACTCAAAGTCGAATCTGTAATGTTACGTTACACGCGAATGCGGTGACGGTGTCGGAGTACCTACATAATATTTTTTTTTTTGTAACACTAGCCTCACACTAGGAATTTCTCCTGTGTCGTGGGTGCGTTTACTAAGATATTTTGAAAAATATGACATATTTAAGCTTTGATGATTACTTGGCAATCTCACAGCGGTATTGGTAGTGTCGTCAGGCAGCTTCCGGTTTTTTTTTCCTATATTGTCCCACTGCTGGGCAAAGGTCAACCCCATAACCTTCCACTCTTCCCTTTGTGCGGCTTTCTCTGGCCAATCTTCCATGAATGCGGCTAGATCGGCAAGCCAGCGTTTTCTAGGTCTGCCTCGGCAACGACGCCCATCCGGCACCCACTGCGTAACGACTCTGGCCCAGCGGTCCAGCATTCTATACACATGGCCCGCCCAATCCCACTTCAACCTGGCAATCTTAGTGCCCACATCAGCAATTCCAGTTTTGGAAAGTATTGTGATATTTCGAATTCGATCGCTCAGCTTAATACCCAATACGCTCCATCGCTCTTTGGCAAACTTTGAGTTTGGACTTTTGCGACTCGGTCAGGGAACAAGTTTCAGCACCGTAGGTAAGAATGGGAAGAATGCACATGTCGATGAGTTTGCGCTTCTGGGATAGAGGTAGATCACCCTTCATTAGCGACTTCATAGACCAGTAGCTCCAGGCGTTGTCGACTGGGCGGTCAACTTCTCTGTCTTGCCTGTTTTTAAAGGAAACTATCTGGCCCAAATAAATGTACTCATCGACATAGTGGATTTCTTGCCCATCTAATACAACCCTATTTTTTGTGCTATTGGTCATAACTTTTGTTTTCCGGTTTTACTTACATATAAAACAGGAGCTGAATCTCTTCAAAGTTAGAGTGAACTGGCTTCTTCTGGGTAAACTCGCTTCATTGTCGACCATGTCTTTGTCACCCCTGACCTAGACTAAGGTCAAGAGCAAACCCATTGTACATAAAAAACCATTAGTTTGAAGGGTGTTACAATAAAACGCAATGATTTTTATTTAATTTTTTAATTATTTTTTCACCGTTATTATAATAAACCATTCGCATCGCACTCCATACTATTGGTCCGTCCGCAAGTACACAACACACCATATACTTCATCCATTTTACAAATTATTTCGAATTATCTAGAATTATTTACATTTTTACATTGAATAAACAATTTTTAGAAATTTCTTTTAACTAGGTATTGGCATTTAAGATAGATACAGGCGGTTCTTTTTTTAATAGAAACAATAAAAACGAAATCAATTCTACTTTTATCGCAACATTTTGCTTTTTCAGTGTTTTTTTCGACAGTACCCTTGTTTCTAAGAAAATAATATCCCAATTTCAGCTAGGTCTTCCCGCAATTTATTTCCACATTAATATGAAATGTTACTTGGCTGCCATTAATAACGACAAAGGTGTCAGAGAAAAAGTGCTTTGGGAAAGAAATCATAGAAAATATCTTGAGAAAAGATTTCTTGAAGTATCTAATAGTTTCTAAGGAAAGATTAGAATAAGTATAACGTGGCAAAGATGTGTGAAAAACGGCTGTATCTATCTCAAATACCAAAGCGAACTTTCTGAACGCTCATAACCCCTCATCAGTCGCGCCATCGAAATTCGAGGGCAAAAGTTTGACCCTTTATCAGTCGACCCCTCGAAATTCGAGGGCTTGACAAATGCACGCACCGTTCATAGATTTTCGCGGTATTTTTTTGAGAAACAGATGCTTGTCTAGCTCGTACATGCGCAATACGTTGGGGAATAGACAAGGATGGTGATAAAACATTCCAAATGTCACTGAGCCCGTGAAGAAGGCAATAAAACAGATTCTAAATACGCAGTCAGTGCGCGCCGCGCGACCCGACAATACGCGTATTTTGTCGTAGGTTTTATGCGACTAAATCGTTAAATGAAGTGTGTTAAAGTGAATAATAACATGGACCAATAAGTACTTAACTGTTTGTAATAAGTTAATTGGGTAATCAGCATAAATTTCGGCAGAAATACCGTATTTCATCGAACAGTGTTTTACTTTGATCATGCCGCCCGGTCTGTTTGGACCGTTTTTTTTTACGTGTTATTGCCTGATGTGAGTAAACTATTGTTATTATCAATGCTATGTTACCAATAATTAAGTCTGTATTGCATTTAATTTAGGTAATAACGTCAGAAATTTAAATTTCACTTAAAACAAAACACGCGACGCGAACCCTCGAGTTTCGAGGGGCCGACACATAGCGGTTTGGTGACGTCATAACGGCCATTCCAGTACGAATAGACATGGCTTTTGTTGATTTTTTGTGCGTAGTTGTTTTTAACAGACTTAAAAAAAGAGGGTTCTCTTTATAATACTTTTTTACAAATTCAAAGCAAATAATAGTGAGTAATTTTTTTATCAACTTTTTAGTTGAAGTTCAGATGTGACAACGTGCCGCGTCTCGGTATTATGCAGGTCTATGGTAAAATTTTGCGTGTTTTTGTCGTGAAATTGTGTATTTTGCTGATTGATTTCGGAAATGTTTTTGTTAAGCAACATACCCTTGTGTTATGTTTTTCTATTAGTAAATATTGTCATCTTCTGAATTGTGCAATAATATTTCAAATAAGTACGATACTACCTGCTCTGTGACCCAAACAGTGGACGGGTCTATTTTATGACTTTGTTTTAAGTGTTTACAATTTGAGTCATTGTTTATCATCCAAGCAATTCTAACCGGTAACACTCTGTCAGCGATAAGATTATGAACCAGTCTTTGTAATAAGATATGAACGTAAACTTTAGGGCGTCCTCAAGCGCCGAAACTGAAGTGCAAACGAACCCAATTTTTTTGCGGCCGTCTGGGGTCCTTGACTTGTTTGTAATGCTTGTAGAGTGAAAAAAATGTATGGGGTGGTGTGATCTTTTAATGGATTTTGGTAAATTAAGGTTTATTAATAAGAATAAAATAAATACTTTGTGATATAATGTTATTTTTTTTGAATTCTATATACTTTTGTACAATAAACTGGGAAAATTTTGCTCACACTGATTTCAAACTTGAATTAACAATATATTACAATGCAATATTCAACTAAAACATTTTAAATGTGATAGCTTATTTCATAACAATTCCAGCAACATAAATTGCTTACGGCTTCTATGCTAAACAAAGGAGTTACAGATGTTTATATAAGAACGTGCCGATAGCATGACGTCATTCGAAACTCCCGCCAAACCCGCGACACACAACGCAAAGGTCGCCATTTTGTTGCCGACACTCGAGGGGCTACACAATTTATAACTATAATAATTTATTAATTAATTTCGTTATAATTTATGTATAAGAAAAACCTTTGAAATATACTTTTATACATTTTACACTATGTATATACAAGGCTACAATTTTAACCGTAAAATGCTTGTGGAAAATGTGAGCACA
Organism: Agrotis exclamationis; assembly: GCA_950005045.1. Classification (NCBI taxonomy): domain Eukaryota; kingdom Metazoa; phylum Arthropoda; class Insecta; order Lepidoptera; family Noctuidae; genus Agrotis; species Agrotis exclamationis. Next base: position 20,133,073 of record OX465429.1, on the reverse strand, counting down.
CAGAAATTCAATAGGTATTATGTAAATGATCAGGTTTATTGTCTGAATTCAGCACGTTAATAAAAATGGAGTCGATTTAAAACCATACGAACATCTGTCTGAAAAACTGTAAACCTTTTTTGGGGAATTTATATCTGTGGGTGCTTATGGAGATTTATTATAAAGCCTTTGGGGTAATTCCGTTACAAAACTCTGTAGTATTTAACTTGTGATGAGTTAGGCCGTTATTTATCACAAGACACTCGCCCGTTACGGTAATGAAACGGATATCACTTCTCTTTGTCAAAGCAACGCACAAACGTCATAATTTTAGAGTCGAAACAAAGAAATTTATTGTAACTTTTATTTTAAAGAAACGGCTATTCTGTCATGTTTATTGCACTATTGTATGTACCTTCCATTTTAAATTAAGATTTATAAGAAATCTATATCTTTATTGATCACCTATAGTCATTAAAGTAGTTGACCACTAAAAGTGTAAATTGATTGAGTGTAGCTTCATACTGTTTTTTGTTTCATTACCTAATGCAACATTGTACTGCTCAAGACATCTCTCCATTTAAAATGATTTTGTCAAAATATCACCGTCACGACACCCCATTTCTTCGCCTCAACTAACCCTTAACTTTATGGGATGATAACCATCAAACACAACCCCATTACATGTCATTCGCACCTCCCGAAAACATTTATCATATGACGAAGGTGTTGTAAATAAGCCTACCTGCTTATTACTAGAAGGAAGCGGGAGCGAGAGCGGGTAGTACAAGGACACTATATTAACAGGTACGATCTTCAGTATTTTTATATATCTCTATTTCATTTGATGGAGTAGAAAGTGTGTGATTATGATGGTAGGTAATTAACCATTAAGCCTCCTGCAGACACACGCGATTAATCGCACTGCGACAACGAGCCAAGCTAATATCCACTCTAAATACTGCGAATGGACCGCGACATGTCGCCCCGCGCGATTAATCGCGTGTGTCTGCAGGAGGCTTTAGAGGTAAAACTGGAAAAAATCTTATTACCTTAATCTTCAATCAACCAATTACAAAATATAAAAAATAAACAACTTGAGACTTGGCTACATCTTCACCGTCCACGGATTTAAGCAGAGACCATATAATAAGCGATTGATATCGCACGCTTATAACCCGCTTCCGCCTATCACCAAAAATGCTAGCCTTAGAAAAGGTTTCATTCAGTTTCTGTGCGTCTACACTTTCCACCTACAAAAGAAAGCATGGAAGGTTATATTTACGCAATTCATTTAATTAATTACGTAAGCACCAATTAATACCTACTTATAATAAACTGATTAAATAATAATGGTAACAGATTTTATAAATTTAAAGTTGGATGAAGTAAAATAGCACTCCATTCTTTTAATTAAAAGCCTCCTGCAGACACACGCGATTAATCGCGCTGCGACAACGAGCCAAGCTAATTTCCACTCTAAAAATGCGAATGGACCGCGACATGTCGCCCCGCGCGATTAATCGCGTGTGTCTGCAGGAGGCTTAAAGCTTAAAATAAAAATAATTTACGTAATAACGGGTTGACATAGATATTATTGAAGAAACTTATACAGCTGAGTCATTCACCCGATATTTATTTCATTACATTTTCTTCCCAAGTTTTTCACAAATCTTTGGAAGAAAATACTCGCCAAATAAAAAAATACAAATAAATATGCGTGAGAGTTATGTAAATCACGTCGGTTCGCGAACTCGCTGCGAATATAAAACAGGCAAATATTATCCTACAAAACCTAGAAAAAACAAAGTACAAGTTGTTTTACCACAAAAAATACAATTACATCAAGTTTCCACAAACATAAATAATAATTGTTAATAATACATAATCATTTATAGAATTCCTGGGAACGGCTCGTACGAAAATTAAACTTATTAGGCCAAAACTTTTCAGAACTCGAATTAGTTTTGATGATAAAATAAATAAACCTGTATGTGTATTTAGTTGTTACATTTGCTACCTCATAATTATCATAATAAGTCTTAACTTAAAGGTGCTGATAAACATGAGCATTCACTTGTAACAGAACATCGAGCATTCACTGTTTTTAATTTTGTCAAACTGAACAACGAACTGAGCCAAGCATATTTATATTTTTTATTACATATTTTGTATTAATTTTATAAAATTTTAATCGGTATTAAAAAATCACAGTTGTCAGTAATGCATCAAAAATCTGGCCGAACACATAATCTTTATTGTTTGAAATCGCTTAAAAACTCAAGTAGATGCCATCATTTCTAAAGTAATACTAGATGAGCTTAAATTCGCATTCATTTACGTAAACGTCAATTCATCCAGTTTCCAATGATAGTAACTGGAACGGCTACTCTCACACAGTTACTATCCTACTAGTTTGTGGCCACTCGCTTGTCACTTAGACCTATTATGCTAGACAGTGATCCGCTTAAGCCAACTGTCCTGTCGCTGGCGGTTAGCAAGTATATTGTTTGGTAACCGATTTGAACTGGCTATTGACAATTTGACAGAAAAATTCTAATTTAACCGTCTGTTAGATTTTCAAAAAATATTTGACATTTGTTTTTTGCATTTGAATTTTGTAAAATAACATCGTCCAAGTACACAATAAGCGCAAAGTGCTCATAAAATAAAAATTACTGAACCAAACAGACCATTTTGTTATGGGACCAAAATTAAAAGGCAGGTATACTGCATCGAAAAAAAAAATAATCACACAAATCGAACCAGAAACCTTGGAGTAATCGTTGTACTTACATTAAAAATACATCTGCATTAAACCTCCTTTTTGAAGTCGGTTAAAAATGGTACTAAGTTGATAGGAATATGATTTTTATCTGCACACTAAAGGTATTCCTCGTAGCGCTCCCGTTTTGAAACGCTCCCATTTAAGCGCTCCCGTTTTGTTCCTCGAAGCGCTCCCAAAAGGAGCGCTTGGAGGAACGATTAAAAATATTAAAATTTATTTCCTCGAAGCGCTCCCATGTTTAAAAATAGGGAAAAGCATGAAGTAAACGTAATGAATTATATCGATAATTTTTAAAAACTCATGATTGTGTGCATCATCGACATCGAATATTGACCTTTGACCCCGAATAACTTTTGAAGCACACATAGGATCGATGGGGACTTTTAAAACTTTTTTTTTTTAGCGTGGTAAAATCGTCAAATCAGTCCTCCCACCCCGGGCAGGGCGGGAGGGACTGTCAGACTTGTACTGACTAAAATCCACGGTGTCCTTCAATAGCCCTTTATGTTCCGGGATCACGGTAATGAGATAAGTCCCGCGACCTCGGCAGGCTTTGGCCCTCTAGAGAGGGGCCCCATCATTATGATGACGCTCTTTGAGGCGCGCGTGGAACACAACGCGCCGTCGGCAGCGAGTTGCCCTTTACTCGCCGCCCGCATGCCCGCGCCGACGGTGGCCGGAGATCGTCTTGCGATGTCCGTCGCCGTGGGCGTCCACCACCGCGGGTGGGGCGGAGGGAGGTCATTGTCCTCTCCCTCACGCGGCCCGCCTCTTCCTTCGCGAGCATGACTGCTTCGCAGAAGGACGTGACCGCTTCCCACTCCGTCTCGCCCCGAAGCATGGCCTCGACCAATGCCGGGCGCGAGAGGTCTCCGCCTATCGCCGCCGTGAAGACACATCGGCGCTCTGCCCAAGCGGGGCAGTCTTGCACCGTATGCTCTACTGTGTCCTCCGGGCGATCTTCGCAGTGGTGACACCCAGGCGTTTCCTCCTTTCTCCTCAGACACAGGTACATACCTCCCGAAACTTCCGTGTCCGGTGAGGACCTGCGTCATGCAGTAGGTCAGGACGCCGTGACTCCTATCCAGCCACTCCTCAAAGAGGGGTCTTACCGCCGCGATTGCGGCGTGCCCGACCAATATTTAGCTTTCCGGGAATTTTTGTTATTTCAAATGTCTATATTGACCGGACTAGTACATATGTCGGCAGATTATATTCATCTATTTGGAGAACTAAAGGATCTACAATAAAAAAAAAATACCAAACCCGTGCAAAGCGGGGACGGGCCGCTAGTTGTATATTATAACAATGTGTTCTACTTCACATCATCAGCCTATAAATGTTCCCACTGCTGGGACACAGGCCTGCTCTCTGAGAGAGGGAGTGGGCCATAATCCACCACGCGGGCCCAGTGCGGGTTGGTGGATGTCACATGTCTTCGAATTTTTGGTTCTAGGACATGCCGGTTTCCTCACGATGTTTTCCTTCACCGTTTTGAGAGCAGTGGTGATGAAATAAATTACACAAAGTAATGCGCCTGGCTGGATTCGAACCCACGACCTACAACTCGTAAGTCGGGGCCGATACCACTGGGTCACCACTGCTCTATGTGTTCTACTTATTACCTAGTTATTATCGATAATTTCAGTTAGTATAGTCCCATCTCTATCCGAAAGTAAATCATGGGAGCGCTTCGAGGACATAAATTTTAATATTTTTAATCGTTCTTCAAAGCGCTCCTTTTGGGAGCGCTTCGAGGAACAAAACGGGAGCGCTTAGATGGGAGCGTTTCAAAACGGGAGCGCTACGAAGAATACCTCAGAAAGTTTTACAATTTCAGATGGCCGAAAACGGCTACTTTAGCAAAATCATTTCACGGCATTACTATGTGTGGCAAATTTCGTTTTCACAAATTGACAGTTCAGTGGCCTTTTCAAACCCCCAGATGCAAGTTAAGTAAAATACATTATTTTCATAGCAAATTTAAATATTTGCAAAACATTCAACACAAAAAGGCTTAGTGAAAAACCATCTCATCTCAGTGAAGGCTTATTTTCAACGATTCAAATATTGACATTTCGAAGCGCGGTCGCTCTCACTGAGCTCCTGCCACGGAGTAAGTAAATACAGAAGAACCTCGGTAATCCTGCCGTTGTTTAATCCGACATGCGTGTTACAGTAGTACTAATAATTTGTTTCCACGTAATTTAGTTACACTGACGTTATCTAATTTCATTGTTTCGTTCATTAATGTAAGAACAAGTAAACTGCACAATGTCCACTTCAAATATTAATGCAGTATAAATAGATTTAATATGGCAATTTCATTAGTACGGCAATTTGTCCTAATACATTTAAATTGTACTTCTAATAAAAAGTTTCTTGACTACAACATACAGGTTGGTAATACTCTATAGTCTGACAAATTCGTTAATCCGATAACGGTTCGCAGAACGTTTGTCGGATTACCGAAGTTTTACTGTACAAAAAGTTATACGGAATTTGGTATCAAAAAGTTTCCTTCGGGCTTACGTTTCAAGGTCACAGGTGATGCGACTTGCGATAAGCCATGCTCTCTCTAGCATCAGCAGTTTAATTTATCGTTCAACAAAACCATTATTGGGTGTTATAACATTTAAGTAGATGGAATAATGGGATGCAAAGTAACAACTGTATAGAAATTATGAGCCGTTATCAGAGTTACTTACAACGCGGTTGCCTACAACGGTAACATTGGTAATATAGTTGCAACAAGACACAGTCTACAAACACAATATTAAATTTCTTTAAAAATACCTCGGATTGTGATAGACGAGTGTGTAAAATAGACTCACTATTATAAATAATAGGTAACTCTAGAGCAGCTGGCATCTATTCTGAACCTTCTGTATTTCATTACTCTATGTCCGAGTGTGAGTTCAAATGCCCCTCTCTGGATATTTGCACGTTAATATTGAATCTCAATTTGTAACGTCATGTGTTTTTCAATTAAAATGGCTGAAATTTTTCATGCAATAAATCAAATAGTGACCGGAGTTGAAATAAAGTGATTTTGCTTGTTGACTCACGAATTATATATTTATTTATTTAGGGAAAAGTTCAGATACTCGTAACGTAGCGAAAGGTTTGTTTTTCTTTAATTTAAAAATTCTATCGGAACATAAAATAAATTATAGTTAAGAACTAAATCTAGGATTAATTATTTGAATCATCAAAACATGGCAACTGGTATAAAAATTAAAATCTAATTAGTAAAACTTACAGTTATTTTAAACATTTTCTATGAGTTTACTGGTAATAATAGTATGAATACAGTCTTACCAAAAATAACTTAAATAAACTTTAGAAACTTAACTAAAATAATGTAATACCTTTCATAAACATTTTTAACTTTAAAAAACAATCATTTTTTGCATTGTACAGATACATCAATGATTCAATATTAAATTTCTTTTAATGTTTATTCCTTTAGGAAAGTCTGAAGCAACATCATAGTGGTACAGAGGCCAGCAAGTCAACGTACCCCAATCTTTCAAATTTTACCAATCGAACATTAACCTTCCACTATTGTGATAATGTTGAAAATCTATTAAAGAAATTTGACAGATTGAGGTAGGTTGATGTGCTGCTTTTTGAGTTACTAAGTCAAGGTTACTTTTCAATAACCAGTGTAGTTTGCAGAGATGAGTCAAAATCAATAAAATTTTAGTATTTTTTTACTAGATTTAAATCCTGTACACGACTAAAAAGAAATGCATTACAACAGTACAATACAATGTACAACAGTACAATTTAGTTAAATAACCTACATTATTAGCAATTAGTACACACATAAAATGGCGGTACATGCACGCACATAATATGAATGCACGTATCAATGCACATTTTCAACTGAATGCTATTATTTTATTTGATTGAATTTGGATATTGTCATAATACTTGAAACACGCCGTCTGTTTGGTATCTAGATCTTATTTTAAATCCTCTCTGGTCATTGAAAACTTACCTTGTATAAAGGTGCTGTTAGACTAGAGCATTCACTTGTAACAAAACTTCGACCATTCACCGTTTTTAATTTTGTCGAACTGAACAACGAACAGAGCCGAGCATAGAGCCAAATATCGCTAAGAATATCTTTAAGAACTATCTAGCGAACGCTCCAGTCGATGAACGTCTGAATTTTTTTCTTCATGAAGATGTTAGTCTTGACAGTCGGTTCAGCAAAAAGCTTGCCAGAGCGTTCGTTAGAATGCTTGCTAAAATGCTCTTGTTTTTCTGTTATGTAACATTCGCTAGAGTGCTCATTACAAGTAAATGCTCATTACAAGTGAATGCTCAAGTTTATCAGCACCTTAAAGTAATCGCGACTCTTTCATTGATGGCTCCGAAAGCAACTTAAATGGATAGGTTCTAAGATTTTTATCTTTTAACATATTTATAAAAGCAACACAGTATAAAGTCCATTACCAAGTTCATTGCATCAGTTTAAGCTACCGAGGAGAATCGAATTTGGTTTTAAAATGACACCATTCCATTTTATGGCCGCACGAGTTCCAAGTCATGGTAACTTTTTTTATTTTTCTAAACATTTGCGAGGAGTTTTTAACTAACGGTAGGCCGTTTTAAGGAGTTTTAAAACTTCTCTTATTTGAATATTTGATTCGGTTGAATTTTGCAAAGGTTGTAACTCCAGGTTTTGTTTCAAACGTTTTATAAAAACTCGCAGTGACTTGACTTGATTGCCATAGAAACACTATTAGAGTCCGGGCCACCACTCATGGATTTTAGACGCAGCGCTAGTGTCTCATTACATTAAGGGCTGATTTTTCAATAGTCAGATAACTTTTATCTGAGGAATAAAAGAGCGGTTTGACATTTTGACATATTTTCTATAGATAAGCTGTCAAACCGCCATTTTTATTCCTAAGATAAAAGTTATCTGACTATTGAAAAATCAGCCCTAAGATGAATGTAGTACCTCGAATTTTCCGCAAGTCATGAATAGTGGCGCGGACTACGACATATTTGTATCAGATCACTCAGCTCAGATTAATTTAGAAGAACTAGTCCAAAACTACCAACAACTCAAATTGAAAGGGTTTGTTGAAACTGTTTAAGGCAGTCGTAGAGCTCACGCCACAAAAGGTCTACGGAAATTTCGTGGAACTACAGGTGACATAGACACTAGCGTCGCTTCATAAGGTCTGCATTCGTGGAGCGGAATTTACTTCCCGCTTTTTAAGGCGACTAACAGTTGACATTTGTGGCAGTAACCTGAATAATTACGGGTGTGCGACAGTTTTTAATTAATTATATCGACGTATCGTAGAGCAGTGGTGGCCCAGTGGTATCGGCCTCGACTTACGAGTAGTAGGTCTGCTCGTAAGCCAGGCGCATTACTTTGGGTAATTTATTTCATCACCACTGCTCTATACACGGTGAAGGAAAACATCGTGAGGAAACCGGCATGTCCTAGTACCAATAATTCTAAGACATGTGACATCTACCAACCCGCACTAGGCGTGGTGGATTATGGCCCACTCCCTCTCACAGAGAGGAGGCCTGTGTCCCAACAGAGGGAACAATAGGCTGATGATGATATCGACGTATCGTAGGTACATTGGTTAAGGACCAATCTAACACTTTAAATCTTTGAGCTAGCTAATGTCTTCACTGCTATAACAAACATAACATTTATTTTTATATCTTTTTGATGACCCAAACGATCGGAATTACAGTCAACGGGAAACTGAGCCATTATAGTACCGGGAAACTATTGAGGGAACGATAATAGGAACATTAAAGTCATTATGGTCGAAAATAGCATGATTTTAGAAGCATTTATGTTAAAATAGACCTTTATGCTCATTATTCGTTTAGCACTTAATTAGGCAATTATCGGGATTCCACTTATTAATCACGACGACTAAAGATTACTGTTAGAAAAGGTTTATTTTTGGATCTGTGAATGATGAAGAAAAATAATTATAATATTTGAGAGAGAATTTTGCTAAGCTTAATTTGACTGTTAACAGGAAAACTGTTTACATGGGATCAGATGAAATCGATAAACTAATTATAAACTGAAAACAAACCCTAACCCGAAATCATAGAATATTTTAATACCAAATTCGGAATTCCTTCTAAACATATCTTTATACAAAGTTTTCGTACATGATAATAACTTTATTCTACACTTGGGTCGCATTTTCACCAGCGTTCATCAAAAAAGGTTCTTTCACTTCACTTGCGACCTTCTTTCTTGGTTTCGGAGGTGGTTTAGGAGCAGTCCTGGACCTTCCTAAGGTCCCACTAACCACATTCACTGAGTAACCGGATCTAAAGTCACGATTCCTTAACAAACCCTCATGTTCCGCCAGGGTTACTTTTAACGGCCTCTGTTCCGACTTGATTATCTGGTTCACAGACATGGCTTGAAGAGTCAGGAGTTGGTTATGGATATTTGGAGAACTTAAGCTGTTCCTGGGAATCGTAGCATGAGGGGTTCCTGGAGCAGGAGATGGCGCAGGCTCCTCGTCATCAACATACGAAGGCATCTTCCCTATAGGACCCAAATCTATCTCGCTTTTGTTCAAACTGTAATAGTTTCCTCCGTGGTTGAAGAACCTCATATTAAAGGTATCATAGTAAGGGATGACACCATTCAGGGTAGAGAAGACTTGTGGACGAATACTATTATCAGGAACCATTCTTGGTCTTCTGGGCAACGTGACGTATCCTTTGGAACTGATGAGAGGGATGGAACCTTGGAAGTTTTGACCTTGAAACCTGCTGTAAATGGCAGGATTGATAGGTGTGACACCATAAACTGGTGATTTGATGGGACTCTCTGTGCCTTGCGAAGGTCTTCCTGCAGGAGACACTTGGGTCCCTCTGGGAGGGAACGCGAGGAGGTCTGGTGGGTATGCCTGGTGTTCTTGGGCTAGGCGGTCGATGAGCAAGGCTTCGTGAGATATCTTTGGAAGTTCCACTTCTTGCTGCCGGCTGTTGTCTTCGGTTGATGCTGTGAACAAAAGAAAAGATTAGTTTGAAGTACAAAATAATTATGTAAATGGTTATATTCGTAATGAGGGTGGGTTTATTTGGAGTCAAACTTCTTTAGAATCTTTCAATAAAACCGTTCCATCTAAGAAAAAATGTCTATAGTGGAAATAAGAGTAGTCGGTACTAATTAACGCTTTTAGTATTCTACTAGCTAGCCTGTTAGTGTCCAACTGGATAAAGGCCTCCCATTTCCATTTCTTTTTCTCTTCTTCTTCTTCATCTTTGTCCCAAATTGGTTTCTAGAGATTCCGCGAAAATCTGGCTATCTAATTTTGGCAGTTGTAATATTATCCTGAAACGTTGCTCCTTAAGTCAAGTCTCTGGGTTTTAAAAACAATACATCAACTGCCCTACAATTTGCCTAAAAAACAACCTACATTTTCGCTTCACCGAAATCAGGAAGAAAATAACACTGACAGTGCTTAAAACAAATATTTTTGCGGAAGCCCTCACCGTTATTACCATAACCGTATAATCTCAAAAACAAGCCAGGGCTCTTGACATCTGAGTGGTCCCGACTTTTCCCGAATAAAAATTCCCAATTTTCCAACAATTTGTCTCCACAAAGTTGGGTGATCATTAAATTTCATTATCTATTGTGGAGGTACTGTGACTCAATGAAGACACCAAAAACAGCTCTTGCAATGTTTTTGTATAATTTTAGGAGTCTGAACGTCTAACAAGGAATCCTTATACTTATGATCACACGTCGCGTCGCGGCGAATTTGATCGGAATCTACTTAGATTGATTTAATAATTTGAAGGATTGACAATATTCGTAACCCAAAAACGAATGTGGACCGAGAATAGATTAGTTTTGAACAAGTGTAAAATAGGGGGAAAATCAAGAACTAAAATTAGATTGTTTTTGGAAATAGATGAAGACCGTTAGGCTGCGTTTCCACTGAGGCGGAGCGGAGCGGAGCGGAGTGCGATTCACCAATCACATTGCTTGAGTGGAGAAGAGTGAGATAGGAGAGAGTGGATTTCAAGCCTTGTGATTGGTGAATCGCACTCCGCACCGCTCCGCTCCGCCTCAGTGGAAACGCAGCCTTATGGCCATCCTTTATTTGAAGTGTAGATTCTAAATTAAATCTGTATTTAATAAACATTAATTTTGGTGTACTTACAATAACATTATATTCCTTTCTTTGATATTTATAGAACAGAAATGTAAACAAAGATAGAAAATATCGTTTGAAAATTTTCAAATCTGTTTGAGTATGTTTGTCTTGAATTCTTTATCAAGTTGTGTAGACCTGAGGGATTTGTTTATAGTACGGATACAAAGAAACAGAAAAGAAGAAAGTACATCAATGCTCTTTCATTATTGTGTTTGCATTTTTTATTGTAAACAGTAATGGGAACGTAAGTTGATTAGGAGGTATAAGAAATAATGCAAACGATAATTATTTTTAATTTGAAGCAAAGAAGATCTTTTTGTTTTCTTTTTTGGTACTAGCACTGTGAACAGTGAGTTTTGTTTAACGAAGTAAAATAAATAAGTAAAAGATCCTGAAAAAGTATTTCTTTTTTGCTCTCGTCTCATACATAATAGTAGTTTCATAAATTTTATTATTTTTTGTCGTTATTCTTTCTATTAAATTTTTACGCTCTAATTTTCCTAACTCTTCATTTATGTAAGCCCAATTACTGTTGTTATTTATTTAATTTCATTACTAATATACAGTACTTATTTTATGAGTAAATATTTTAAATTTGATATTATTTTTATTACAAAATTTTTAGGGTTCCTCAAAAGTAAAAACGAATCCTTTACAGGATCACTTTGTTGTCCATCTGTTGAAACCCTTTTTCTCAGGAACGCGTAGAGCTATCAAATGGGAATGAATTTCAAATACTCAAGTCTGCAATCCTTTGAAGCAGAAAAAAAAACAAAATTCTAAGTCAACGCAATTAATAGATAAAGCTGTTTAATTTATGCCGCAAATATTAACGCTCGCAATGTGATCATCAGAATCTGTAGGATACTTCTAATTGACCGAAAATCATAATTATTGGCAAGAACTGAGAACTTACAGTAGAAATAAAGGAAAAAAATCGAAAAACAGTAACACGGTACTGGTAAAGTTATATTTATAGTACATTTCAAACAAAGTGTATACATAAGCCCCCAAACTATAATTTGTCAGTACGCAAATCCGACTCTCAGTTTACCTGTTTTTAACCCCCGACGGAAAAAGAGGTGTGTTATAAGTTTGACGTGTCTGTCTGTCTGTTTGTCTGTCTGTGTGTCTGTCTGTCTGTGGCACTATAGAGCCCGAACGGATGAAGCGATTTCAATTTAGATTTTTTGTTTATTTTGTTGAAATTGAGCTACCAAAAACAACCTTAATCTGAAACTTTAGCCTCCAGCTAGAATAAATTACTTTTATGAATTTATTCTTACCGATAATTTTTCACCGCCTAAGGCAAACAACGGTTTACTTACGTACCAAATAACATTACCCATTACTGTTGAAGTAAAATAACTTTGATTTTACAAAACACAGATCAAAGTGAAACGAGAAGAGAATTCGTCCGAATTTCTGTATCAAAAGTTTACACCGAATAATTTTATCAGTTCAAGCTTTAACTTGTTTACTGAGGATCATAGAGCACGGAAAGGCCTCGCCGCAAGAGTCATTATTACCTTGAGGTGATGCTAATAAACTTGAACATTCACTTGTAACAGAATGAATGAAGAGCCGAGCAAAGAGCCAAACTTCGCTACGAACATTTTCACAATTTTTCTAGCGAACGCTCTAGTCGATGATAGTCAACAATTCTTTCTTCATGATGATGTTTAACAATCGGTTCGACAAAAAGCTCGTTAGAATGCTCGCTAAATTAAAGTTTTCCTGCAAGAATGCACATTACATGAAGTGAAAGCTCAAGTTTATCAGCACCTTAAGAGCGCATATTCTGAAAGTTGGCAACGTCGCACATAGTTGTCAAATATTAACAAGTTTGAATTAATTTAGCAATGTTACTGGAATAAGAAATATGGCTCTGTAGTGCACTAGAAAATTGATAAGGGAATGCAATAAATAATATCGTAACACCGAATATATAGTTTTAGATGTAAAAAAAGTATTTAGAAACTTGTCAAATGCATTTTTTTACACCTGAAACGGTTACAACATCAACATCAGTGTTTTAATTGCATTCCTATATCTATTTTTAGTGCACTACAGAGCAATATTTCTTATTTACATACAGTAAATTTGCCAAATTAATTAAAACTTGTAAATATTTGACAGCCATTTGCGACGTTGCCATCTTTCTGTTTATGCGGCCTTAAGGTAGTTTTATTTCTTATTTTTTTAAATACAATCTTCGTCGCAATGTGGTTACCCTCCCTTGTAAGCACCTCCGTCGTTACTTGGGTAACCATTTGATTAAGCCTACCTCACCTAGTATGAAGGTTTTCGTTGGTCACTTAAAGATTTAGAGCCTTTGAAGAAATAGAGCTTATTGGCGTCAATAAAAGGTTGAAGTAGGCCATTCAATTTCCTATTTTATTTCTCTTTATAAATGTTAAGTATAATACATTAAGTCTGTTAATCAGTAATTCCTGAGATTTGCGCGTTCAACTAAACACACAAACAAACTCTTCAGCTTTATAATGTTATATAGTACAGATACAGATGAGACACTTCTCTATCGGCGTTGAGACAGATTTTTATATTACTGCCTTCTCTACACTATTTCATGCTCTATATTAAGAATGGAGGTAAATTAACGGAATAATAAACAAAAGGATTAACCAACGGACCTTGGTGGGCAATCTGTATTGCTCAAGTATATAATTGTTATCAGGGGCGTACGGGTGGGGGGTGCAATTTGTACCCTTTTTAATCTACGGGTTGATCTGATATCACGGGGAGAGTTACAGTTAATTGTGTGTAAATGGTTGTTGTAATGGATTCGGTATTGGTACTAGGGTTATTTTGTTTTTAGCATGTATATTATTTAGCTATTTTATTTTAAAAAATATATAAGTCCCGAAGACAGATAAATAATCAGAAAATATTAGACCCGTATTTTATTTATCTTTTGTTACGGTAACCAAAATTGACGAAGATACAAATGCTTCTAAAAATCACAAAACGTCACTCGGTCAGTATAATTTTACAGGCGTTATGACGTCACAAGCCCCCAATCCCGAATTTCGAAATGTATTATCTTTGTCTATATTCATTGATAAAAAAAAAAAAAACAAAATACTTGTTTATTTTTTTTAATACTCCATCTGACGGGCTAAACAGATTTTCAATTTATTTATGCAGTAAACTACCCTATTGTCATTTTAAAAAAAATGCTGCTAATCGAACCGCCCCATGGGGCCTTGAACGTAAGGCCCCACGCCAGCCAAGGCAGTGAAAACAAAGTGATCATACGCTAAGGGTTCACGTGGGGCATAAGGCTGGCCGCATACACACGTTTTCCGTATTCGTTTTCCTAATGTGGAATTCCGATTCAAAATTCCGTGAGATTAACGCAAACGTTAGGTTATTTGTTTTAGCGCAGCTGAGTTTCGAAACACAAGTTTTTTTTTCCATTTAGAAGTCTTGTATGTGCCTTGAAGAACACTTTGTATGAAATGTTTACAGTCAGGAAAACGAATACGGAATCCGTATACAACATTATTTTTAGTATATGCGAAACCTGAATATAGTTTGTTCAGAATCAGTAACTGATTCGATTCCAATAATTTGTACACCATGTTTTTTTTTTTCAAATTTATTTTAATTAAATTTTATTGCCAGTTAATTACAATACAATCACCGTACGGTTAGGTACCTTTTGCCAAACTATTATCACGAGTGTATAACACAGAAGACGCGGTTTACGCGGGTGTACCGCGAAATGAGCATGTTTTTGAACGGACAACCAGGTAATATACAAGCTTATAACTTGTGATTTTTCATGATACGGTTTTAAAATTTTGTACATAGATTCTTTACACAAAAATACTAGACAGGTGTATCGCATAAATCACGGTTTCGCATAAACAAAAAATAATGTTGTATGTGTGGCCAGCGTCTTTCTATTTCGGCTTCGGGCGTCGCTAGGGGAAAAAAGTAACAAAAAAGATCTGAATGATACTTATTATTATTATGGGACGAATTTAAAACAGAGGTTCAGGAGCGCGGACTGGCTCAAGGCTCAGTCTCGTTGAATACTACAAAATAAACTGCTGAGTGACACACGTAATATTCCATTTTGTGCGTCTGCTATTTAGCTTAAACCTTCTTATACAAAAAATATATATTGAAAGAGTCAGCATTTTCAGTACACGTAAACGTTTGAAGCCTCCTTCTAAGTAAACAGTGCCTCACACCCTCACAGTGCCTGACACCTTACAGAGGTATTTTAAAACAATTCTGTATTTTATCAACGGCGTACCTGAAGTATTTACTGAATAATTTTTTTTAAAAAAACGCCTCTATTGTACGAACGAAGAAGTATTTTTTTTCATCATATTAACGTCAAAGTTCCACTATATATCACAAAAACTTGAAAAGTCATAAAACCAAACTTCTAACATAATTTCGATTATTAATTCCTAATTCCAACTAAAACTTAATTCGAATTTTGTATCGTGGCTCAGATATAAATAATATAATTATAGGATTTTGTTACAGTACGTTTAAATTTTAAACTAAGTTTTAATAACTTCAAAAGTCAGACGTTTAAGATTAAAAGTTTTAAATACAATTCAAACACTTCCTGAAAGTTTTGTTGGTGTAATCTGTCGTGAAAATGGACATCACAACTGGCTTTTTGAGGGTGATTAATTAGAGGGTCAATGATGCCGAGGAAAATGTCGTAAGAAAAGTTTTTAGAATAAATATGGACTGCTTCTAAAGGAACTGTGTTTAGGTTAAAAGGAATGAATGGAAGAATCTATTTTTTTTTTAATTTTGCGCCTGGTGAGTATAAATCTCGACTAAATGATCAGGCATATTAGTTTTTCTACTCTTTAAGTATTCAATTTAGAAGTATAAAGGTTTCGAGGTGCCGCTAGAACTTCGTTGAAAAAAATGCCTAACTTGGTTCAACGCTACTTCTCAGTCAGGTCTGCGTTTCTGTATTTAGGTATAATTTAAGAAGTATTGGACAAGTAGGTATTCAGTATGCTTGCTTAACTTTCCAAAAAATAGCATAATTATAGCTCTCGGGTATCTACACTTAGAATTAGCCGTGAGTTTCCAGTTGTAGAGAAATCTATTTATTTTTACGTTTCCCTCTTTACCTCTAACAAACTCAGTCGGGAGCACCTGGCACATATTACATTTTTCTTAGACATCAGCACGACTTCACCTACATTCAATTTCCAGTTTGCTAAGCGTTTTGCTGACGTGTTAGGGTCAGTTCACAATAAGACGCTATCGCTGCGACTACTTTTTTAAACAGAAACACAAGTATACAATGTTAAAAACGAACAGGGTGCACTAGCGACGACAATAAGAGTGAAACTGTGATGACGCCATTTTGTGTCGCCATATACGCCTTTCTAACAATTGTATACTCTAAAATAAACGATAATGACATGAATTGCGATAACAAACATTATTAAAAAAAATAGCAGAATATAAAAGTCGTTAGTCCTGACTCATTTGAAAAAAAAATAAAACTTAGTGCTAATTCACTTAGACCTCTATTTAAGGTCTAAGTGAATAAGCACTAAGTTTTATTTTTTTGATACTCGTAAATGTAATTTTGAAGCGACTGCTTACCAATCGGAACGGAGGTGATTGTTACATCTTTATTACTGTATACAATCTATCCAAATAAACCTTTAAGCCTCGAGCATTCACACACGATTAATCGTGACTTGTCGCGGTCCATTCGCAGTACATTTAGAGTGGAAATTAGCTTGGCTCGTTGTCGCAGCGCGATTAATCGCGTGTGTCTGTTTGAGCCATTATATAGGGTGTTAAAAAATCAACTGCAGGAATTTCGTGTGCGTACTCGGTATCAAAAACCAAGTACATTCCAAAAATAATTTTTTGTTTTCGAGAATTTTTTTTTCAAAAAAAATTTTTTTTTTCAATTTTTTTTTACAAAATTATTAAATTTTTTTTCAAGCATATTTCTATTGGCCTATTAATATGGCCAATAAAATAAGTTATTTGTAACTATTTCGATAAATTGCCAGTCCAAAGTCTGCAAAATGTGATGGGAAAGTTGGAATCAGCTGTGAACGCTACACACGGGTGAACGACCTCAAAGAGCAATCAAATTCATTAAAATGACCAAAAAAAAATGCTTGAAAACAAAATTTTTTTTTGAAAAAAAATGCTCGAAAAAAAAAATTTTTCTTTGGAATGTACTTGGTTTTTGATACCGAGTACGCACACGAAATTCCTGCAGTTGATTTTTTAACACCTTGTATATAGTACTCTTATTTTCACGTCAAAAAATCCTACATGACGCCACAATTTGACATCATCACGGTTTCGTTCTACTCGTGGTCGCATACACACATCAAAAAAGTTTGCGATCACTTAGAAAAACAGTTTTTTTTTGTTACGGTAAATTACATTATGATTTGTTTATTTCAAACAGGGTATTCTAAAACAAACAACAATGCTAGTGATCACAAACTTTTTTTGATATGTGTAGAATGTTTTTAAGCTATTGCATAGCTTTTATCGCGGGCTTTGAGCGCGGCGCAGCGCGGCGACCGAATCAAAAATTTCCAAAAACCTAACGAAAAAAGCTAAGAAAAAAACCTGACCCCACGCATCGTCTAACATCGTTTCAGTTCGAGAGACTTCGGCAATCATAAAAATATTCGTCATAAAAACAATTTACTTTTTATTACTGATTCTAAACCGTAAGCTACAAAAGGAGTTTTTACAATGAAACGTACTTATAAAATTCTCCTACAACAAAGAAGTTCTTTATTACAGGTAGTGCACCACAAACATTTTAAATAAATTACATTCTCGTTAAATATACGCGGTAGGCGATTTTATTCTTTTAAAATAAAATAAAATATATGCAATAGCTTCACCGCGGCAGTCTCCGAGTGCCACATGGTTTTTTTTTCTGGCGTGGTAAAATCAAATGAGTCCTCCCCACCTAGGACAGGGCAGGAGGGACTGTCAGATTTGTACTGACTAAAATCCACGGTGTCCTTCAATAGCCCTTTACGTTCCGGGGTCACGGTATTCGTTAGTCCCGCGACTAATTTGTAGAATGTTATGTTTAAAATAGCACCGTCGCATTACGTGTCGGTGTGAGCTGTGCCTAAACGCCCAATGTTGTTAGTGCCCAGCTACGTTGTAGCACGTTTGTCCAGGTGGGCACTTCACTTGTAAGTAATTTGTAGAGGACATAGTGGACATGTAGTGAATACCATTGTTTGGTTATCTTGGGGGACAGGTCGCTTTGTACGTGTGGTTGTCAAAAGTTTGGTGCAGTATTTTATTTATTTGCTAGCTATTGCCGGCATTCGCCTGCTAACATCTCGAGAATTACGAGTATTCCACGGGAAGATAAAATTAGGATAATGTTAGGTTATAAACTATCAAGATGGCGAATAATTGGTGACTCGCCGTCAAATCACGGACCATGCCCGTGTCGGCACACGGTGTGTCGTATTCAATGATATTATAAGTAAAAAGGTGTAGATACGTTATAAGCGCTCAGCAAGTGACGCGCTCGAATGTAGCTAATTGGCAAACCTTGACCTCAGTGCAACGTTGCCGGCGTCAACAGACGCACGTCACGAAGTACATAGTTAAAGTGACCCAAAACCACCGAGAATGCCGTCGTGTGTTATGAGATATTGCACAAATTATACAAGCAAAACTCCTAAAAGTTAAGGAATCACATATCATTCGTAAATATACTATTTATCTTAATATTTTCACAAATCAAACTTTAGGTACGTTTCTAAACTACGGCGTCAAAAAAGAAAGAGTGCAATAGAGATAGATGTCATTATTACCGATCATCGCGTAAAATTATATTTGTCTCTTTTTCACTTGCGATACTTGACTCATGCCATCCTACTTTAGCGACTAATCGTGATGTAGTGTGCTATTGCAATATTTAGTTATTCATGTGTGCGTTAGTGTGCCGTTTTTGAAGATAGAATGTCGTGTAGGTAACGTATCTATTCATTTATAATATCATTGGTCGTGTTCCACACGCGGCCAGTGGCGTGCCTAGAGTTTCAAAATAAGGCAAGCCCAATAAAATTTCAACCGATTTTTATATACAAATACACTGATCTATTAAATTTTCGTTTATGCGATTTACTATTCTGAGAAATACATAGATTAGGCGTCGGTTTTAATGAAGAAATTAACTGTTTTTTCTGAGAAAAGTTTAAAGATTTTACCTTATCTTCGCCAATCAAAACTTGAACGCATTTTAAATCCTCACAAGGTACAATTACCTCCATTGTTGTAGGTAAGTCACCAAAACAATTGTATCACTGAGATAATCTAATAAAACTCTTAAAAAACTTTAACACCAAAACTTTTCCCCATCAAGCAAATGAGACTGAAGTTAGTTGCACAAATACCGGCACGGTTCTTGAGCGCTCGGCGTAAGAGTGGGGATCGCTTTGCGCATTGTACACTTATCGACAAATGAAATGCACAATAAAACAAATAAAACGCACAAAACAACGAATCCCGAGTGGCGGCTATGACGCGATGCGCTACGGCACGCTACGCGGGCTAATCACTACACTTTCCCCGCCCCCTTCCTCACTTCATCTACCAAAGGGACCTAATAACTCACTTCTGCGCAGGTGAAGGTTAGCGCTCAAGATCCATGCCGGTAACTTGTACGCAGAGTTGCAGTGTTGTCATTTAGGCAAAAAAAAGTCGCCAGGTATATGAAAATTCTAGATAGATGTCGCAATTTTTTTTTATTTTTAAGATATTTTATTGTATTGTACAGTTCCTCAATTTTTAATATTACCCGAACAATGTTAAATTACCCACAAAAATATTATTTTCTGTGTTCATTGTTCAAAGTGTAAACATGTTTTTGAGATAAATTACGATTATTACATTGCTTGAATATTTAATTTCGTTATTTTAAAAAGTCGCTAGTTTTTATTGTTGCTAAATCTTAAAAAAAGTTTCCAAACACGTTAAAAATTTCCAAGATCTCACAACGTCGCTATAAAACAGCAACACTGCGTTGGCAAGGCGACACAAGAGGCATAAGGACCTGTATCCATTGCCGTTAATAAATTAAAAAAAAAGGCGACACAAGGTCACGCATACGCGTCCTTAAACAAGACTAGGCTGTATGGCTTTGTTCCTTTGCCTGCCTTTTGGCGAATTTTATAAACAACAACAGCATACGCGTCCAACTTCAGACGCATCAAGCCTGGCTTAAATGTTCCATACTGATCGATTTGTAGACGCACAAGGTTCTAACTCGTTATACGGCACATCGCTTTAGGTGCGAAAGAGACAGAGATAGTATTTGAAAGCCCGGTATAAGCCGGTACGTGTAAGCGAGATAGCTATATGTAGACGATGGCGACGCGATGTGTAGTAGTGTGCGTGACAGTGCGTGTGGCATAGGTACTAGGTAGATATTTTGTGTTATTTTGATAAGAATTAAGCGCGCGAACTTTTAAATAGTTCGGGTTTGATATTGAATCTCTATCGAGCATTTTAATTAAGGCATGCCGGGCTTTTGGGCTTATATGAAGGTACCGCCACTGCACGCGGCGTCGACAGAGCACAGCGGTCGTTGCAGAGAAAAGAAAATAAATATAAGGAAAAGTTGACTCACCTAATACAGATTCGTTGTCTAGTAAAGTCCTATTCAGTTCCGACATCTCTGTAGCTTCACTCGTAAAAGATTGTGGCGTCTCGTACTTTCTCGGCGGCTTCGACACCGGATTCACCTCTATCTTTGTCCCCTTCTCAGTTTCCGAAGCCTCTGACGCCTCTATCAATACGTCGCCATTAGAAGAACGGGCATCGTTCTTAATCAGTCTTTTAATTTCATTGTTTTGAGTTGTAAAGTAACATACCACTAGCGCAGCCCCGAAAATTATAACAATGGCTGTTAGACAGCCAACTAAAATTGCGAAGGAATCCGTATCCATACCAGCTATAGTACCCACTCCTCCGTATCTTGAAAGTACTAGGGTTAGAGTCTTCTCATCACGTCCTCCTGGATTCTCAGCAACGCAAGTATAGTTACCTCTATCACTATACCGTGCGTATATTATAGTCAGATTCACCCATCGAATCAAATCCATTGTATTCTCAGCTACGGTATATCTAATCTCCCCAAAAGCCTTCATCTCTATAGTTTTACCGTTAAATCGCCAGCCAACTTCAGGTGGCGGATTCCCTACTACTTTGCAAGTCAGAGTCACGTTTTCATCGTAACTTTTGACCGTTGCTTCAGGCACCGGCTCGAGTATTGTCGGCCGGCACGCGAAGTTAGACGAGTCTAATTCATTCCAAAGTTTGTCTTGTACAGATGTTGGCTCGGCGCACGACGTGGGTGGGGTGTATAGGTTGTGACTGATCACCCAATCACGAAACGTCTGAAGGTTGCAGTCACACCGCCATGGATTGTTGTGTAAATCTAACCCTGATAAGTTTCTCAACCCCATCAAAGTTTCCGGCTTCATATGACTCAAATTATTGCCATTAAACCGCAATATTTTCAATTGTGGCAAGTTGACAAATGCTTTAGTCCCTATACGGTGTATCCTATTGTTGCTCGCTTCTACTTTCTGAAGAAACTTCAAATTGCGAAATATACCGTCCTCCAACTTATCGATAAAGTTGTTGCTTAAGTTTATTAATCTCAGTTTCTCTGTGCCTTTGAAAGTATCGGGGTGCAGTGATCGGATTCTGTTCTTCGACAAATCTAGTTCGATCATGATAGCGAGAGTAACGAACGCAGTTTTGTGGACTGCTTCAATGTTGCACTCTTTGAGGAATAGTTTTTTGAGGTTACTGAGTCCTACTTTTTTGAATGCTTCTTGATGTAGTTGTTGTAGATTATTGTTGGAGAGGTCTAGTATTTGGATGTCGTTGCTCAGATTCGCTGGGACTATTTTCAGGCTAGAGTTCGAGCATATCGCGGCTTTATTCCCGGACTGCCATCTGCAGTCGCAAGGCCTCTGGCACTCCGTCGTGAAGTCTGCTACCGTTGTGGTAAGCAGAGCGAGTGGTATACACGCGATTCTCATCCATGTTGTCCATTGTTTATGGTCCATTTTGCTGTGATGTTGGTCATTTCTTCGTGCCGTAGCATACCTGGAGCGGGCTCGTCCGCCGACGCATTTGTTTCTGAAACAAACGGAAAATTGAATTTAAGTAAAAGCTTTCAATATTTATTCGGGCAATTCAATTTGTTTGAACAATGACCTTTGCAGTTGTTAAAGGGAAATTTATAACGTGATCAACTACTTGGTTAAATCTTTGTAAAGTGAACGGGTAAATTTTGTATTGAAATTCTCGATTTTAATACTATTTAGTGTTTTAAACCAATTTCCACAGACACTGACATGAAAGCCTGAAATTTAATTTAAATTTTATTTCGGTGTTAAAATGTTGAATATCCGCAATCCGCAAGTTTTTCACCTATAGTTTGATTATTAATTCGAGTCAGTAAAATGACAAGTGCAACTGTCACTGATACATACAAAATGAAACAAACCTGAACACTGGAAATGTCATTTTACTGACTCGAATTAATAATCGTATTTTAGTGGCTGACCGATCAATTGCTGTCGCTGGTTCGATCCCCGCATGTTACAAATAATTGCAAGATCTACTGAAATTAATATTAAATACTCAAATCTACGATCCACGAAATATACGTCAATAATTTCGATCATTTTCAACTACGGAACCATTAGGTAATTATTGTGCGTGGTCCAACACACAACTTGCCAGTTTCTTTTTTCTTATTGAAAAATTAAACCTTTTAAAATCAGTCTTATTAATCGATGCGAAAAATACACGCAAAAAGAAACCTAAGTGACAAAGTTGAAAATTAATTCCATAAAAAATCCAATAATGTAGTTTATCCTGGAACTGCCGCATACTAAAGACTGACCCATTTTTATGAGTTTACTTTCATAAACTGTTATAACAAAATTTCTTACTTCTTATACAGTATGTCGTGGGTAAAGGAATAAAAGTACCTACTTGAAGTTAGTTAAATATTCTTTGATAAGGAGAGGAAAAGCTTTATAAATCCGTAATCGCACCATTTGCAATTTACTTTAAAAAAATAGACGAATCAGTTCACTTTGCTCCATAAACTCAAACATTAAAATTACCTTTTCAGCAGTAAGTGCTATTTCAGTCATCAGTAGTTCAAATTAGTTTTTCAGTTGTAAATCAATTCTGAAACTAACTTTATAAAATTCACGCAGCCGGGCTGAGGCCGCGAAGCAAACGTAATGACGGTGTGTCACGCAGAGAGGCGGAAGATCCGCTCGTCGGCGCGGAGAGGCGGGAAGGGGTACGTGGGCCTGAAAGTCTTACCATTTGGTCTCTTTCTTTTGGAGTTCGGATAAGCAGCCACTCCAAGTAAAATGTTCGGCTTCCCATCCTTAAGGATGCAGCTGAATAGGAGTTGGTAAATGGTTGTTTAGACTTAAACCAACTACATATATGTTAGGGCCGGCTGTTTGTTAGAACTTTTCAAGAATTACCTTGAATTCAACAGAGAATGCCTATTCCTACCCACAGGACCTATGTGCATAATCTTGAAGTTAATTAACCGTCAAACTTAAACCTATACTGAGCTAATAATTATGTTCGTAGCTTTGCTTCGACTTCGACCTTGTTTTTGATAAACTTCTCTGGTCCGGCTTTCTTTATTCTAATTTCGCGTGGGTCGGTTGTGGATTGTAACAGGCACATTACTTTGTATTACTGACTTCATAAACAGATTGTAATTCGGTAAGTGTGCCTAAGAACTTCACAACCTGGTCCCACCGCCCTTCTTTTATTTACCATAGGACATTAAGACGTAAGTTACCATCGCTAACTATTTGCTATATCACCAACTAGTGGCCCGTCCCAGCTTCGCACGGGTATATTAAGAACCGCTCGTCTGATTTTGTGCAAACTTCATATAAAGCATCTACTAAATAGTTCGAAAAAAGCCTAAACATTTGATTTGAATAGGTGAGCCCGTTCTTGAGTTATAACATTACTACGAAAAGTGGCATTGATTTTTATATATTAGATTCACACTAAGCGTTTCGAAATGTCTTTTGCTGTGCGCACCTGTGTCGCGTACAATCTCTTCAAAGTTACAGTGAACAGACTTCTTCTAGGTAACCTCACTTCATCGTTGGTCGCAGGACTAACGAATTACCGTGACCTCGGAACGTAAAGGGCTATTGAAGGACACCGTGGATTTTAGTCAGTACAAGTCTGACAGTCCCTCGATCCCTGCCCTGGGTGGGAGGACTCATTTGGACACAGAAGGCGCGGGTTGATGCGCCCCGCCGCGAAGTGAGCACGTTTTTGAACGGACAACCAGGTAACATACGAGTAACAAGCTTATAACTTTATGATTTTTCATGATACAGTTTTGAAATTTTGTACATAGATTCTTTACACAAAAATACTAGACAGGTGTATCGGGTTTCGCATAAACAAAAAATAATGTTGTATAGTTTAATGTCTTTGATTTTCAAGAACAACAAAAAAGGTTCCTAAAATAAATATGATTCACTTCTCTCACAGTTTTGCCTAAACCTTATTCGTACAAGTAAAAAGTAGCGCCATAAATAATAATCCATACGAACTACGCTCAACTGCATTGCTTAAATTGACGACGTGATCTTGTAAGAGTGCATGATTTTTTATCGGAATTAAGAATGTTGTAAAGAAAACGTTTTAAGTTCAACTGTTACTATTGTTTTAAAAATTCCTCTTACATTTTTATACTCTTTTTATTTCACACTTTATATCCAAAATGACTTGCACTATGTCTATAATACACCGTGTTCTTCACGTTATCCATAAACTTTAGCAAATACTTCTATGGCTTTTACAAATCAAATCCAACAAAGGAAGTAGTACTTAAAAAGGCTTCGTTACAAAGATATTTGTAATTTCATTTAATGAAATTTAATTGAGCTATGCAGTGAGAAAGTATCTTAATTTGAAATCTATCAAATACTATTTGCATTTCATTTGTTTCAGCCCGCCAAATGTTATGAATGACGTTGCCAATTCGGATAAAGAGGCATGCATATCGGGTTATTTACGTCTAGGTATTTAGTTTGTATGAAAATTAACAAAAAATAAGAATTTATTAATGTGTCCATAATGAAAAATGCTTACTTCCGTGGTTTGAACATCTGGTCGAAGTTTATGTATATCGTCCGGAACAAGGTGTATATTATACTATTTGTTACAAACTAAAAATGACGTTCGTACAAGGTTACGTCGTTACACGCCGTCGATTGAGTTGCTTCGGCCCGGAACGACAGCTGTGGGCCAATTGTGGGCTAACAAACTGGTGCCATTTTCGTTGTTCGGTGAGGCCTGTCCTTACAAGTCAATGAGGTGGACAATTTACATTTTGACTAAAATGGTTCCGCGTTCAATTTGCACGTCACTTGAAACAAAATGTACAAGTTCAAACTATCTACTTGCAACTTGTTTGCACTTTTGTTCAAGTTGCAACTTGTACAGAAGTAACTTGTATAATGGAAACGAGCCGTAAAGCAACTAAGCCTAAACTTGTTTGCCTAATCTAAGAAAAAGAAAAACAGTGGGTGTTTAATTAATATTAATTAATCAGAGGTAAGAAGGCGTTTTTCTTACGTGAGATTGTATAATGATGTTATTCTGATTTTAAGTTTATAAAGTGGGTAGAGACAGAACTAGGGATGTTTTGTTTAGTAGATTATTCTTCAGTAGGTATATGAAATTGGATGTAGGCGGCAACCTACAAAACTAGTGATTCGATTCTGTTAATTAGTTTATAATGGCAGATTTACATTGAGTCAGTAACTGGCGTCAGTCCACTGATATGTAGTCTGTGGTCCACTGACGAGTCAGTGCTGACCTGGCACTGCCTTAATGTAAATTGATTTCTTGTAATACTGACCTCGTCTAAATAGCATGAGTCAGTTTTCGGCGCCAGCACTGACGTCAGTTACTGACTCAATGTAAATCTGCCATAAAGGCTGGCCGTACACACCCGTTTTCGGTATTCGTTTTCTGAAAGTGGTATACCTATTCAAAATTCCGTTAGACTAGCGCAGACGGTCGCGGGACTTATCTCATTACCGTGACCCCGGACTCAAAGGGCTATTGAAGGACACCGTGGATTTTAGTCAGTACAAGTCTGACAGTCCCTCCCGCCCTGCCCGGGGTGGGAGGACTCATTTAATGATTTTACCACGATAAAAAAAAAAGACTAGCGCAGACAATACAATATTCCAGATGGAAAAAAACGAATTTTTGTTAGATTTATTCTACGCTACAAGGGATGGAACGATAAGACTTACAAGTTGTATTTATCGATCCCAACCAGGCGCATTACATTGTGCAATTAATTTCATCATCATTGCTCCCAAAACGGTGTAGGAAAACGTCTTGAAATTACCATGTGTTAGAACCAAAAATTCGAAAACATAATGTGACGTCTACCAACCTGTACTGGGCCTGTAAACTAGGAAACGTGTGTCACAACAGTGGGAATATTATAAGCAAATTAAGATACATACATCAGTTTACGTTTAAAGGAATTTTAAAATTATTTGAATGAATGAGTTAAAATCAAATACGTTCATTTTACATTTTCAATATTTTGAAGCATATTCCAATCATAAAGTGGTATTATTCGTTCTCAATTCTAGGTCAAATTATGTGGAAATGTAATTTAGACAGTTACCTAATTAACACGACTGATAGTTTAATTGCGGTGCTATTCAGTCTATGATTGTTTAAAGAGACCATATTTGAAATTGTATTTCAGTAATTTGTTAGAATTAAATTAAATACTTAGGCGTTTTAACGTTCACACAAGGGTGATTGTATTGTGGAGGTATTCAACATTGGGCACCCGCTGTAATAACACCTGAGAGATAATGATACCTTAACCATTCCATATTTTTTTGTTTTTGTCGATTCAAAAGTGCCTGTAACTGGCCTACTTGAAATAAATGCCTTAATTTTGAATCAGTTTTAGTAGATATTCCGGGTCTGGGCGTTTGTGTATGTGATTTTTTATGTTTGTAAACGCACCCACGATATAGGAAAAAACCTAGTGTGGGGCAATATTTTTGTAAAAAAGAAAATAATGGATAACTGTTACGTCAGAATCCAGCATTTACTTGTCAAAAGATGTAAAACGCAATAATGTCGATTGACATACTGTCAGCATCATGTATCTTGGGGTCAAATTCCAAGCACGAACTAAAAATGAATGATGTTATGATTAGACAAATAGTGGGGCAAAGTTAAAAAAAAAACTAGTGAATAAGGGAACGAGTACTGATGTTAAAATCACGAAATCCTCATTTAACATTCAATCCTGTCAAGTATCTAAAATTGTAAGGCGACCAAGCGGAAATCTGTAATATTACGCGCCGTTCTTCGTTTATAACTTTGAAAACGATTATGAAGCTGAAACTTTACCGGGCCAAAACGAGACTGTCTTAAAGGCAAAGTTTTTTCAGGCAAAATCCCTGAAACATGAAAGCTCTTATGGATTGAAGTGGTAAAGTTGTAATAAGTTTGTATCAACACGGGATGTTAAGGACGCGTTACATTTTTACGCGTGGATTCGTTTTTGATCGGCTGGAAGTTGAAGTTTGAACGGCTTTTATTGTTTTTTTTTTCCTTTATTTTGACGTTGGATTAATATTACTGAGCAAGGACGGTATGTGAGATGGTTGTTACGTAAAAAAATGAATCCACACAGAGACGAACGGATGGACTTTTAACACGTTGTTGGCTACTTACATAAATTAACCACACGCGGTTGAGCAGTGGTAGCCCAGCGGTATCAAATTCGAAGTCAGGTGACATCTACCAACCCGCACTGGGCCCGCGTGGTGGATTATGGCCCACTCCCTCTCACAGAGAGGAGGCCTGTATCCCAAAAGTGGGAACATTGAAGGCTGATGATGAATCACACGCGTCGAAGTCAATCATAATTTATTGTACGACTTCCACTTTAACTTAAACATCGACTTATGTATCTACCACTATGGGTGTAGTGGAAGGGTCTGTCAGACTCTAACTGACTAAGAATCAACATTTTCTTAGGTTTCCCTATCCATTTGCTTAATATTTTAAGACATATTACAACATGGCATACTTTATCCTAATATAATGTTTACGCATAAAATTATTTACGCATAACTCTTTTAACCATTATTTCAGGAGTCATAATGACCTACCCTAGACCTACGAATGTTTACGCAATATGACGCATATTAAAGCAAAGTACCTATGTGTAGGCATACTGTAGACGGAGCCTTGGCAAGGTTTGTCCCAGTTAAGTCCTCCATACCACCTGTCAAGGTGGCTAGACGGAGCCTCACTTCGTTATTTTTTTTTAATAAAACTACAACCAGAAAAATTCAGCTACACACAAAACATTTTAAAACCAATGTACGAACCTCAAAAAAAGTCATCACACTTAAAAAAGTGACGGCATACTTACAAATGTCAGTAGGGTGTCCATAAAAGATATATGGCAAATTTTAGGGCCAATATCGCACAAAGCAAAGAAGAAATTACGGCCATCTTTGCCACAGGGTGGGAAAGGAGGGGTATCAGATGACACGCACGATCGTAATGGCCAAACAGCTATGGTGGCCACGATTTTTTATGGTAATTTACGGCTTTTTTTTTGTAATAGCTGTTATGTGGTTGGGATCTTTTTATAATACTTATGAGGAGAGTCAGTGAAGTTTTTTTTTTAAATTGGTAAATGTGTAGCAATTACTAGTATGTTTTCAGAGGTAAGCTAGGACTATTTCGTATGACTGTGCAATAAAGTGACGACGGCGGTCAATCAACGTCACTAAACAAACAGATATTAATATTTTTGATTTCATTATTTTGATATAGGTACGTCTTTTTAATTACTTATTAAACCGACTTCATTCGGTATTTTTGTTTAAAAGTATAACTTTATTTAGGTATTCATAGATTATTATTGAGAGCAGTGGTGGCCCAGAGGTATCGGCCTCAGCTTACGAGTTGTAGGTCGTGGGTTCGAATCCCGTCAGGCGCATTACTTTGTGTAATTTATTTCAACACCACTGCTCTCAAAACGGTGAAGGAAAACGTCGTGAGGAAACCGGCATGTCCTAGAACCAAAATATCGAAGACATGTGACATCTACCAATCCGCACTGGGCCCGCGTGGTAGATTACGGCCCACTCCCTCTCATTCAATACAACAAAAACAACCTCTACTATGGGATATATCCTTCAACCTGCCCAAACGATGGGGTTATTACGGCAGCCGGCGTGGCATAAATTCCACGTGAGATATGAGAACAGTAATGTAAGTTTTATCACCAACAACCACAGATTTGTCATGACGCCTGATGCTTGTACAAGATTTCTTTTTTAGGAAGATTGAAGTCGGAAAATGATGAGAAACATCAGAGACTTTTCCAAGCGTGTGTATAAGGCCAAATCCGGAACAGTAACGTATTACTTATAGTTCCGGATTTGGAACGATTCTTGAAGCAATCTAGAGCACGATTTTGAGGAATACCATAACTGCATTTTTGATTAATTGATATTTCGAGCTAAGAATGAAACCGGTAGACATTAAAAAAATATCTATGAGGTATGCAAATTTTGCATTGCTTAAATGTACCTAAGTAATTTTTTTAAGAAATTCATAGCAATGGCCAACTTTTTTTTTTTTAAGGAAAAAACACGTTAATTAGGTAATTAATGTTAAGAAATAAATTTAGCGTGAAATTTTTTTAAACTAATTCACTTTCACATTTATAATATTAGTTAGAATTCTGCTACACAAATATTACATTATGCTTAGCGCCATTATGAAATAACATAGTGTGTTCATAAAATAATACACAAACATATTTTGCCATAACCTTAGTCAGAACTACCCTAAATGGCCTCAAAATTATCGTCAGCATAACTGGCCCAGCCTTAAGACGTGACAAATAGGCAGGCCGACTTATCTATTCAGCTCAGACATAGTAGGTATACTTAGGACTTTGAAATTAGGACGGGCCTCGATTTGCTTACACAAAGTAATTAATGTTTTACGTGGGATACTTCAAAAATATTAATTCAGGCTATGGGAGTTGGTAGTTAACAGCTTTAGAGAGGTTGTTATTAGTAAGTCTAAAATGGTTTTTTTACGTGGTAAAATCAACAAATGTGCGGCCCCGGGCGGGACGGGAGGGACTGTCAGACTCGTACTGACTAAAATCCACGGTGATCTTTTAATAGCCCTTCACGTTCCAGGGTTACGGTGACCTGATAAGATAGTCCCGCGACCCCGGCTGACTTTGGCCCCGTCAGATTGCTGATTGCTTTTTGAGGCAGGGGTGGGACATAACGCACCGTCGACTCCGGGCATGGTCCAAGATCAGAAGGCTAGTCACCCATGATTCAACCAACTAAATGATCATGATGAATGAAATGATGTGTAAAAACCAACTAAATGATCTGGCCCATAAATTTTTCCTCTTTTCAAATATTCAGATTCATATGTATGGCAATGGGCAGGCCATATTGCTCGCAGAGCAGATGGCCGATGGGGTCGAAAAAGAAGAGTGGAGACCACGGACTAGCAAGCGCAGCGTAGGACGTCCACCAACAAGATGGACAGACGACCTTATAAAGGTCGCCGGAAGACGCTGGATGCAGGTCGCTTCCAACCGGTATATGTGGAGATCTAAAGGGGAGGCCTATGTTCAGCAGTGGACGTCCTATGGCTGAGATGATGATGAAATGTATAAAGGTTTCGAAATGTCTCAAGGACTTTTTTTTTGACCAAGAACATCGCATTTTTAAATACGTCTGTCTTCCATTGATACCAGTTTTTCTCAGCTAGCTCTGCATTTCTGTGTTTAAGGACAGTTGAAGAACTATTTGGTGAAGTTTACAGCGTGGCTCAAGCACTTTCGAAAAGAAGCAGGTAGCTTTCAGCCATAACTTTTTTCTATTTCTTTCTGTACGTGATGTTGTGGGTGTAGAATGGGGTGTGAAGAATATAAAGTAAGGTTAAATACGTAAAATTAATAAGTATGTGAACACTACGTCTACGTGTAGCGAAACCTATTTAAACTTTTTAAGAAAATCCCATTCATGTTAGTACCTACCTAAGTTCTGTGAAAGTCCGGCCACCGTGGGCGCGGGCATGCGGGCGGCGAGTAATGGGCGACTCGCTGTCCGACCTTGGAACATGCCCGGGTCGACGGCGCGTTGTGTTCCACGGGCGCCTCAAAGAGTGTCGTCATGATCACGGGGCCCCCCTCTAGAGGGCCAAAGCCTGCCGGGGTCGCGGGACTTATCTCATTGCCGTGACCCCGGAACACAAAGGGCTATTGAAGGACACCGTGGATTTTAGTCAGTACGAGTCTGACAGTCCCTCCCGCCCTGCCCTGGGTGTGGGAGGACTCATTTGATGATTTTACCACACAAAAAAAAAGTTCTGTGAAAGTAATACGTTTTTAAAAATGTTATGTCATCCATTTACATATATCATTTAGGAAGAAAAGAGAAAGTTACTTCCGATCTTTTCAACCTCTGAGCCGTCGTTAACTAAATCAATGACAGGGACCAATTGTTGAACTACCCACTAAAATAAAGAACTTTATTACCCCATCACTTACAGTAATAACCGATTTTCCTCTTTTTCACAAAATGGTCGGTCTTCAGAGCCTCCTTATTAATGTTCCTGCTTATCTGAGGTCAGTTCGACCTCAAATACTGACAAAGACGAAATTGCGTATTTATCCAATAATATATTAGATAAATCCTGTGTGATACCACATAATAGATAGGACACAGAAGCTTAATTTAATAGCTTCGGTCACTAGCAATATTACAATTGATTTGGTGCAGCCATAATATTCGTAAAAAAGTTTATAAAGGCCTCGCTACACGTAGACATAAACACTTGAACACTTGTCTAAAAAAAAACTATAAACTTCAAAACGGCATTTGACGTTGATATAAGGGTCGTTATGGAATTATACAATTATTTTAGATAAGTGTTCAAGAGATGTTTTACTATTATTAGGGATTTAAAACGGGATATTCACAATGTTTATTTGTTTTCAGTTTCCGGCATAGCATCATGGCGCTTGCAACAGTGCTAAAATATCGGTGACTTAAAACAAATAATAAATATGGTAAATATCCTGTTTTAAATCCTAATAATCGTGTTTGACCATATCAGTTTAAATACTTATATCCTAAGTACTAGCTCGTGGCTCTGGTTTCGACTGCTCACTCCCTCCTCCATATTGCCTATCACTCAGGACGAAATATGTTTTCAACTGGTGAAAGATTTTTTGAAATCGGTCCAGTAGTTTCGGAGCCTATAGGTATACAAACTAATACTAATAAAAACTATTTTTTTATATTTTATTTGCCTACCCTCGTCCGTGTGTCACTGCGTGGTGCCAATTGAAAACCAGCGCTGGGTGTCTTCCGCCCAGCATATGCTGAGTTAGTAAACCTTTTGGTGTGGACATGCTCAGCAAAATACTTATTGTATTTTTAATTTAATTTTTGTTATTTCTGTGTGTGTGTCCAATATCGAATAAATGTTTCTTTCTATTTATATTCTGATCAAATCTTTCCTCTTTATAATATTAGTGTAGATTATGTTCATAACAACGTGAAACTTTAATAAATATAGATTAAAATCACATTTTGCTAAGAGTGTCCGTTTTTGGGTATTGTTTCAAGTTGACCTACTGTACATCCCTTTTCTGTGGTGAAACAGTGAAGCAATCTCTCTTATATCTTAATGTTATTATTAATCTGTGTTGGGCTATCTTTTCCGGCAATATACTTAATATTTTTTTATGATACATTGCGTAATATCTGCTGTGGTCGCTGTGACACTTTTTATGTGTGATAAACTGATATAATATTATGATGGTGAAGACATCTCATTTATGGGAGAGGATAGTAACTTATGGGGGTTTGTTTGTTGCGTATTATTTGACATGACTGACATATTATGCTAGGCACGTGTTGCTATAACAACGGCAGAGATAACAAATTAAAGAGGTTGATAAGTGCATGCTACGGAACACAGTAATGCGACTTGCCGCATGTTTCAAACGCTCGTACCTATATCTAGCGACAATACGTGCGTTTGCGTCACAATGTCTGTTTTCTTTTTCTTTCTTAGAGTTAAAAAAACAGCAAGTAAGTTCTCCCGCCCTGGGGCGCGGAAGGGACTGTAACACTTAATTCACCCTGTTCCTTGAAATGCTCTTTGCGTTCCAAAGTTTGAAATCGTTAAAGGGTAAAAAAAGTGTCGAATTAAAATCTTCTCCTTTATTTTGCGTTGGCTAAAAATATTAAACTTTTTAGTTTACTACAGAATATTTTCTATTATTTTGTAAAGAGTATAACTAAAAATTTCAAGACATGTAACATCCACAAGTAAGGCCAAGGCCAGCGTGGTAGATTACGACCCAATGCTTCTCGTACAGACGAACCTATCCAATCCAATTCTTAATCCTATCTACCAACACATCAACCTATCTCAATCTGTCAATTTTTTCTAATAGATTTTCAACCTTATCACAATACCTACCGAAAGGTTAATTTTCGATTGGTAAAATTTGACAGATTCGGGTAGGTTGACCTGCTGGCGTCTGAACAAAAGGGGGCTGATCATGAAATGGTGCTTAATTATTTTTTTTTTTATACGAAGGTCTATGCATCACTTTGTGAATAAATCATACAATTGCCTGAATATAATTATTTCTAGTTTTATTTTTAGACATCTCACCAAAACATTATCTAAAAATATATGATAGACGTTGACAGAAAACTCAATGAAACGTAAAAAAATGTTATTGTAGGCCTAAAAATACTCGTCTCCTCTTTCACCATATTCATTAAAAAGAGCTCGGAGGCGTTTCTTTTATCAACGTTACAACGTTCACGACTTTGGTATAAGCGGTGAGCGGTACGGTGGGCGGCACGAAAAATAAAGTAAGTAGATATTAATTACTTTGTAGTAAGCGAATTCGCCACTGGCGGGGCGCCTCGTCGTCACCCTCCCGGCTAACTGTCCTAACTAGCAATTGATGTTTTTCCAGGGCAACCGTTTTTCGGTCGGGCGTTACAGTCAAATTACTGTAGTTGCGTTAGTTGTAGCTTTATCAATGAATTAAAAAGTCTTTTATATAGCTCTTGGCTTATTCTTTAAGTTAGTAGTCGCCCTAAAGCCGTAAGGTATTTATTTATTTATTTATATTAATTTGAAGCAGATACGTCTCTCTGTGAGAACTTTGTTTCACAACTTGTGTCTGTTACGACGCGGTTATTTGGTATAAAATATAAATAAAAGTCTATTAATATGATATTTATTTATTAAAAGTAATAATAAATTTTGCTTGTAAGCTTAAAAAGTTACAAGTTAAGTAGGAGTTACAAAAAAAAAATGTTTTAACATTTTTGGCAATTTAGCTGAGTCACTACATAGTATAAAGCAAAGTCGCTTCCCGATTCCTGTCCCCCTGTATGCTTAGATCTGTCCCGCGACCCAGGCAGGCTTTGGCCCTCTAGAGGGGGGCCCCGTCATAATGCTGACAATCTTTGAGGCGCGCGTGGAACACAACGGGCCGTCGATCCGGGCATGGTCCATGGTCGGACAGCGAGTCGCCCATTACTCGCCGCCCGCATGCCCGCGCCTACGGTGGCCGCAGATCGTCTGCCGACGTCCATAGCCGTGGGCGTCTACCACTACGGCTAGGGTGGAGGGAAGATGCTGTCCTCTCCCTCACGCAGCCCGCCTCTTCCTTAGCGAGCATGATTGCTTTGCAGAAGGAGGCGACCGCTTCCCACTCCGTCTCGCCCCGCAGCATGGCCTCGACCAATGCCGGGCGCGAGAGATTTCCGCCTATCGCCGCCGTGAGGACACGGCGGTGATCTGCCCAAGCGGGACAGTCTTGAACCGTATGCCTCACCATGTTCTCCGGGTGATCCTCGCAGTGGTGAGACCCAGGCGTTTCTTCCCTCCTTATCAGACACAGGTACCTCCTGAAACTTCCGTGTCCGGTGAGGACCTGCTTCATGCAGTAGGTCACGCCGTGATGCCTACCCAGCCACTCCTCAAAGAGGAGTCTTACCGCCGCGATTGCGGCGTGCCCGGATCTCAAATGCGGCAGTCGTTCCCTCCATACTGCCCTGAGATTGCGCCGGAGCTCTTCCTCCGAATTCACCCCGGCGCTGCGCCTCCATGCTGGGGGCTCCGTGCTGGAGGGCAGTCGCCTCCAGATCCCAGGGCAGCAATCCGGCAAGGAGGTTGACCGATTCGCCGGCGATCGTGCGGTATCCTCGGATCATCCGGATAGCCATAATATGGGTCATATTCTGGCATGTGACCAGCTTTAGTGGTCGCATCCGGATGCTCAGGGCCAACACGGGGGCCCCGCAGAGGCCCATGGACCGCACAACACCGGCGTACAGCCTCCGGCAGGAGACGTTTAACCCGCTGAGATTGGGCAGGAGTCATCTGAGAGCGGCTGTTGCCCGGTTCAGCTTTGGGGCTAAGCTCTGGAAATGCTCCCTGAAGTTCCACCGGCTGTCGAGGACGAGTTCCAGGTACTTCATCGTCCTCCCGAAGCGATGCGAACCCCTCCCATTGTTATGTGGGACTCCGACCTTGGCGCGTTCAGCATGGCAACACATGGTCTCTATTTTGTGCAGCGCCACGTCGAGCCCCAACTGCCATATCCTATCAACGACCGTCGCAACCACTTGCGTCAACAGGTCGGCCGCCGCCTGGTGCCACTCTCTCTCCGCCAGGGTGAGCGGCGTAATATGTTACGCCGACGCCGTCAGGGAGGTCGCCGAGTAAAAGTTGTTTAGTCTGATGGGCATTTCCTGTTGACTTACAAAAATGAAAGGTCTGGAACGTCTCGAATCGTCTCGCGCATCCCGTTGTTGTCCCGTCTCCGGGCTCCTAGAATTCGATATCAGACGTTTCAGAACTTTGACTTTGACGACCCCGTTGTCGCTGGCATGAGCAACAGGATCCGCGTACGAAGTCGCGGGCAAAAGCTAGTATTAAATATGTTTAAAACTATAAGAACCCTTAATGACATGAATTGAAAGTTAACCTTATTTCAAATAAATTGTATTTTTTTTTACTAGCTTCTGCCCGCGACCTCGTACGCGGATCCTGTTGCTTATGCCAGCGACAACGGGGTCGTCAAAATCGAAGATCTGAAACTGGTCTGATGTCTAATACCAAGAGCCCGGGTAATAAAATCGGCCAGTAGAGTCAGATTTTTAATGATATACCATCGTCATCGAAAATCAGTCCCAAAGTCGCCTTCACCGCGTGGAGGTACTCTCAGCTTATGTTATTTTATAATAATACAGTGAAATTAGCGGTAGTTTTGATTTCCACATCAGACGTTTCTGATCTTCGATTTTTATAAGTCAACAGGAAATGCCCATCAGACCGAGCAACTTTTGCTAAGACGTTATTCCTATAAGTGTTATGGTGTACCGGGGCTCTTGGAGTTCCACAACAGGTGTTCCAGATCTTCGATTTTTATAAGTTAACAGAGAGTGCACATCAGATTGAACAACTTTTGCTGAAACGTCATTCCTACATATGTTATAGTGTAGCTGGGCGCTTGGAATTCCACAACAGATGTTCCAAATCTTCAATTTTATACGTCAACAGGGAGTGCTCATCAGGTTGAACAACTCTTGCTAAGACGTCATTCCTTTATATGTTATAATGTAGCTGGGCTCTTGGTGTTCCACATCAGGTGTTCCAGATCTTCAATTTTTATACGTCGACAGAGAGTGCTCATCAGGCTGAATAACTCTTACTAAGACATCATACCTATAATTAATGTTTTAGTTTAGCTGGGCTCTTGGAGTTCCACATCAGTTGTTCCAGATCTTCAATTTTTATACGTCAACAAAGAGTGCTCATCAGGCTGAACAACTCTTGCTAAGATGTCATTCCTTTATATGTTATAGTTAAGCTGGGCTCTTGTAGTTCCACATCAGGTGTTCCAAATCTTCAATTTTTATACGTTGACAGAGAGTGCTCATCAGGCTGAATAACTCTTGCTACGACGATATTCCTATAAATGTTATAGTTTAGCTGGGCTCTTAGAGTTCCACATCAGGTGTTCCAGATTTTCAATTTTTACTTATACGTCAACAGAGAGTGCTCATCAGGCTGAACAACTCTTGCTAAGACGTCATTCCTTTATACGTTATAGTTTAGCTGGGCTCTTGGAGTTCCACATCAGGTGTTCCAGATCTTCAATTTTTATACGTCAACAGGGAGTGCTCATCAGGCTGAACAACTCTTGCTAAGACGTCATTCCTTTATTGCTATAATGTAGCTGGGCTCTTGGTGTTCCACATCAGGTGTTCCAGATCTTCAATTTTTATACGTCAACAGAGAGTGCTCATCAGGCTGAACAACTCTTGCTAAGACGTCATTCCTTTATATGTTATAGTTAAGCTGGGCTCTTATAGTTCCACATCAGGTATTATCATCGGGTATATCAATAATTTTGAATGGGGACGAAAAATAAAAGTCTCGCTAACTGTAGTATGTTCATACGACGGGTAGAGAGAATAATTTTTCCCTCCTTTTGCACTTACGCAAAACCAAATACGTGATTATCTCCTAAACGGTAAACGACACAGATACGACGATTAAAGAGAACTTATTCGAAATATAGCTATGAACACGTAGGTAATGTCAGTGCAGATACGTCAGTTTGTGAGATACGACAGTTAGCGGGGAGGGCGACGTCGTGTCGTGTTACAAACATTTTTATACATTGGATCTTACGCACTCACGCTAAGTCACCGCTCATAGCGGCAAGTTCCTGAACAGGCTGTAATAGAAGATCCCAAAACGCTGTCTTATCTATACTTCTATACTAATATTATAAAGAGGTAAAATTTGTTTGTATGTAGGCGGTAATCTCCGGAAGTAATGAATCGATTTTCAAAATTGTTTCACTGGTAGAAAGCTACATTATTCGTGAGTGTTATAGGCTATAAATTATAAAGATATCATGCATATTTTACTGCCCAACGAAGTGGGCACGGGTCTGCTAGTATATAATATATCTACCTAGAATCCAATATTATTCCGTAAACTGAATAAAGTGATGACATAATACATGTGTTCAGAGTAAAACCGGTTTTATGCGTCTCACATACGGTGAGGGTTCTGTCGTTACTAACTTGTAGAATAGACAGATTAGAGCACCTAAAAGCCTTGTAATTATTTCAGAAATAGTGGTAGATGACAGACTTAAACTCACACGTTTGTGTTTAAGAAACCTTTTATAAAAATACATTTAAATATTTTGTTCCATGCAAAAATCAAACCAGGCGGCACAGAGCACAGCACACCCAGTCGCTCGGCCACTGTATCAGTTGTGTCGTCAAATAGATTATAATTAGAAAAGAAATATTTCTGAAAGTTACTTCTAATTTTAACCCAGTCGGGTCAAATGAAAAAAAATCACGACAAATGCCATTGGGATATTTATTTTACCTACAGAACTCTGAAAGGACAGCTCAATTTCCCCGAAAAACAATTTCACGACCTACAAGCAGATGAGAGATAAAAAAAAATGTTTATCGTCGTAAAAATGGAATCACTAAAATGGGGTAGTTTTTCAGTGTAATAAAATTTTAACAGTGGTTTTTAGATATCTTTGTAATATTTTTTGACTTTTTTTTTCGTGGTATAATCATTAAATGAGTCCTCCCACCCCGGGCAGGGCGGGAGGGGCTGTCAGACTTGTACTGACTAAAATCCACGGTTTCCTTCGATAGCCCTCTATGTTCCGGGGTCACGGTAATGAGATAAGTCCCGCGACCCCGGCAGGCTTTGGCCCTCTAGAGAGGGGGCCCCGTCATTATGCTGACGCTCTTTGAGGCGCGCGTGGAACACAACGCGCCGTCGACCCGGGCATGGTCTATGGCCGGGCGAGTTGCCCTTTACTCGCCGCCCGCATTCCCGCGCCTACGGTGGCCGGAGATCGTCTTGCGACGTCCGTCGCCGTGGGTGTCCACCACCGCGGGTGGGGCGGAGGGAGGACATTGTCCTCTCCCTCACGCGGCCCGCCTGCTCCTTCGAATATATTTTGACTTGAACAAAGTTTACGGCAAGAAGTGCTATCTATGAACGGAGATCTTTGTCAACTGTGTTTTCTATGGACCGAGATATCTACCAACAATGTCTTCTATCAATAAAGTTTTCGGCGAAACGTGCTGTCTAGGAATAAAGATTTCTATTAACTGTGATTTCTACATGTAGTAGTATCGTTCAAGCCTGTTTCTGTTTTACGTTCCACACTCGGATTTAAGATAACACACCGGATCAACTCGGGATGGATGAAATGGCGACAGGTCACCGGAACAACTTGCGACCCACGGATGCCCCTCAAGTTAAAGGGGAAAATATACAAATCCGTGATTAGACCTGTCGTATTGTATGGATCGGAATGCAGGGCTGTGAAAAAGATGGATGAGAAACGATTGCATGTAGCGGAGATGAGGATATTGAGATGGATGTGTGGAGTGACAAGAATGGATAAAGTAAGGAATGAGTTTATAAGGGGAAGTTTGAAAGTGGCGCCTGTTACAGAAAAAATGAAAGGGAATCGTCTATCTTGGTATGGACATGTGATGAGGAGGGATGACACCCATGTGACTAAGAAAGTGATGAGTATGAATGTTGATGGATGGAGAGGACGAGGAAGGCCAAAGAAAAGATGGATGGATTGTCTAAGGAATGATATGAAAGAAAAAGGAGTAAATGATACTGTGACGTCTGATAGGGGAGAATGGAAGAAGAAAACGTGTTGCGCCGACCCCAAATAGAATGGGATAAGGGCAGAAAGAAGAAGAAGAAGACTCGGATTTAAGACATACTGGTTTCTTTATTTGTTCTTGCCTTCAACGTTTTAAGGGCAATAGCACTAAAAAACGCGACTTCTTTTCAAATCTCCCGAAAAGCTTTCATGTTAAAATTACTAAGCAATACCGCGTTTCCGCCTTAATAAGGTCAGTTATTGATTAACCCGACCTCCACACAAATGGTGCCTCATACGTGAACTGTAGCAATTAAGAACCGCTTCCTAAATAAATAAACGAAACGTTTTATGTCAGATCGTGAGCTTTGGCTTTTAAAACCGTTCCATTCGTTTCTTTTTAACCGACTTCAAAAATAAGGAGGTTCTTAATTCGGATGTTTTAAAGAAGTTTGCTCTTGATTCCAGTCTAGGTCAGAGGTGACAAAGACAAAAAACTTGAATTCATAACTGATAAAGCATTTTAAAGATACTGATAATAATTTAAGGTATTCAATATTAAATGAAAATTTATGCGATAATTTTCGAAGGCAATCCCGTAGTAATATTTAACATACAAATACATTTTTTACTTTCTGCAGCAACGAAACTTTAATCATTATTATTTTTTAAATTTAATTTTCAGTCAAAAGTGATTGAATGTATGTATGTAATTTAAATACACTGGCATGTAATTACGGGGCCATAAAAAAGTGATACAAAAAAAAAACTGTCTTTCCAGCATGTTAATGCAGAATGTGAAATGGCGTGCTATTGGAGAGGCCAATGTCCAGCATTGGACTGCCATAGGTGGATGATGACAGTATATAAAGCTACTTGGTACTACAGTAAACAGTTTTTCCTACTGCATAAAAAGTAATCAAAAATATTGTGAAACATAAGAGTGCTACTTTCTACCAACAACACATGATAAACATAAGGAATCGGTCCTCCCATAATCGTTATTTACACGCGAACTTTTTTATTATTTTTTCTTTATTTATAAGTTCCTGTTTTGGTAAAGTGTTGTGTTAGGGTCGAGAGTATCTTATGTTACGTTATGTTATGTTATGTAGTGTTTACATAATTTTGTGTATGTAGGCCGGGTGAGGTTTTCAGGTCACGTCGCGTGAGAACGTATGTATGTAGATTTGTTTAGCTTGCATTGGGAAGTAGTAAATAAAATAAATAAAGAAAGAGCGTGAGTAAAATCCATGGGTGTTAATGAATCACTAATATAAGTTTTTGTATTACTATCCTCGACGCACAGCATAAGAGCTTTTTTATTGTTATAAAATTATCAAATTAGTCCTTTCTTCTAGGGCGGGACAGGAGGAACTATCAGACTTGTACTGACTAAAATGATCATGACCACGATGATCCTTCAATAGCCCTTTACGTTCTAGTCAGACTGTCCCACGACCTTGGTCCCTGACTGGGCGATGGGACTCATTTGATGATTTTACCACTATAAAAAGAGCTGTATTTTACCTAGGCCTGCTAGGTTAAATGTTGCTATACAACGTAGCAACGCCGTGCCGCCAGTCTCTTGGGTACATTACCGGCTAATAGTGTTGAAGAGAAAGTTTAAAGGTACTATTTATTAGTTTAGTTTCCATTACTTTTATGTAAACAAAATAACACCTCTTCAATATGTCTAAACTTGTTCAACATACTAGGTCACATTCAGAGGTCGTGTCTCGTGAGCCAAAGTAGCTCACTAAAGATATCTTATAAACAAAACTCGAAAATATTCTTAAACGTTTAATCATTTACTCACAAAAATAATTAGGCACGAAGATTCTCAACTTCACAAAGCTGGATTACTCATAAAGATACAGAATTATAATTTCATATGTTTTCTTGAAACAATTAGTCATTTCAACTTGACAAATTCTTCGAGGGATGAGCGTTATATGCTCGTGTGCTTTCTGTAATATAATTTGGGATTCCAAGGTCACATTCGCGACGTTGTTTCGAACTCCTAATGTGGTTTTGAGACTTGTGGAACGAGCTTCACATATTTGGCATTGAGAAGTAATTTAACTCACATTCCTTTGCTGTATTATTTTGAGTAAATTTTATGATGTATGGGCATTGATATAGAAGACTTTGGTAGAAGGTTTATTTCGTCCGAAAAAATACCCTATCCAGGCTTATATACTAAAATTAGAAGTAACATATTTACAAAAAGGACTAAATTAAAACTAAAAGCAAAAACAGGGCGTCAAAGTTCATCCACATCGCTGTCAATGGGGAAAATGCCCAGAACGCTGACAGCATTTCCACGTCGGGTGACAATGCTGATCCTTTGACCAGCCTAGTGTTTCAACCCCAAACGACTCAAAAACAAAGCTACTAGTTAAGCCATAGTATTTGCATCATTTGAGGTGTTCGGCCACCAGCACAGTACGCAGTACCAGGAAGACGGGATGGCAGTAGTTCGTAGTCTACTGCAAACAGTAACACTAAAAGACAATTATGACGGAACGTAACGGCTATTGAAGGACACCGTGGATTTTAGTTAGTACGAGTCTCAAAGTCAGTCCTGCCGTGAGAAAAAAAAGGACATAAAATACGCAGATGATGTGATATCAAAGTAATTTTAGTAAATATTTTA
This sequence comes from Agrotis exclamationis, assembly GCA_950005045.1. Classification (NCBI taxonomy): domain Eukaryota; kingdom Metazoa; phylum Arthropoda; class Insecta; order Lepidoptera; family Noctuidae; genus Agrotis; species Agrotis exclamationis. Next base: position 20,090,567 of record OX465429.1, on the reverse strand, counting down.
TCGCTTCACGTACCAACCTAACAATTTCGACACAAAATTTACGAACTAAACGGAAAATAGATCGAAGCACCTACTAAAGCCTCGAAAAAGGCAAAAAACTAACAAGTCATAGGTTCAAGGTTCCCTACATGAGGTACAAACTATCACTTTTTACGACCTCGTAAATATTAACTATTTTATCAAGGGAGTGTCGTGGCACAGTTATGGTGTACTGGCACGAGACGGTGTGTGGGTTCTAGTACCAGTTATTTTTAGGTATTTTAAGGTTGAATTTTCATTTTTTTAGACTTTGAGACACACGGCAATATCTGGGTCAGCGGACCATGGATTTTGCGTCGAACCGGTGAGTGCAATTTATCTGCCCAGCCCGGCGATGTATTTTTACCTTTATCTGGCTTACACGTTGGAAATAAATTATTTTATTTTAATGTTTTGATTTTACAAGACCAAGCTAAGGCCACGTACGCTTGTCCGGAGACGGCGATGTAGACCGGGACATAACACACCGGATCAACTCGGGATGGATGAAATGGCGACAGGTCACCAGAACAACTTGCGACCCACGGATGCCCCTCAAGTTAAAGGGGATAATATACAAATCCGTGATTAGACCTGTCGTATTGTATGGATCGGAATGCTGGGCTGTGAAAAAGATGGATGAGAAACGATTGCATGTAGCGGAGATGAGGATGTTGAGATGGATGTGTGGAGTGACAAGAATGGATAAAGTAAGGAATGAGTTTATAAGGGGAAGTTTGAAAGTGGCGCCTGTTACAGAAAAAATTAAAGGGAATCGTCTATCTTGGTATGGACATGTGATGAGGAGGGATGACACCCATGTGACTAAGAAAGTGATGAGTATGAATGTTGATGGATGGAGAGGAAGAGGAAGGCCAAAGAAAAGATGGATGGATTGTCTAAGGAAAGATATGAAAGAAAAAGGAGTAAATTATACTGTGACGTCTGATAAGGGAGAATGGAAGAAGAAAACGTGTTGCGCCGACCCCAAGTAGAATGGGATAAGGGCAGGAAAAAGAAGAAGAAGCTAAGGCCACGCACATTCGGGTCGATGCGATGGCGCATTGTGTTCCACGCGCGCCTCAATGAGTTTCAGCACAATGACGGGGCCCTCCTTTAGAGGGCCAAAGCCAGCCGGGGTCGAGAGACTAACGAATCACCGTGACCCTGGAATGAAAAGGGCTATTGAAGGACACGGTAGATTTTAGTCAGTACGACTCTGACAGTCCCTTCCACTCCACACAGGGCGAGAGGCCTCAAATGACGAATTTAAAAACTAAAAAAAAAACTGGTTCAAAGTAATAAGGAGATGGTATACGGAAGATTATACAGAGAACTGTGAATAATTAATCTATAATTTAAAATATGCGAGTAGTACCACGGGCAATAAACGGAAATTTTTAATTACATAGTTGCGTTTGACATTTAGGACATGTCAAACATCCATTCTATCATGTAGCAAGTACCATTTCTATTCAGGCATATCCTTTAAATATTAATATTTATAAATGTAAATATAGCATAAAGCTCAAAATATCACAAAAAAAAAAACATAACACTGGGATCGAATTGGTAACAGTTCAATTATTCGCCATCCATCAATGTCAGGCCATATTTTTCATCACTTACTGAAACATGGGAATTTGAGTGCTGCCTACCCACTTATATGGGTATACAAACGTCATAGCTTTGTGCTAGAGTGACATATTGGTCTGACGTTGTCCAAGACGACAAGATTTATTGACATTTTAAAAAGTCTATGCCTCTGAGATTAAGAAATAAGTTTTCTTAAAGTCAAATGAAACAAAGTAAAGAAAAAAAATAATAAAAACTCAAACAGTTGGCTGACCGAGCTCTGCTCGTTTCAAAAAAGAGAAAAACCCAATAAAAATAAACATCACCGGTGGGAATCGAACCATTGGGGTGAACCGTGGGGTCCTGGGTTCAATACCCGGGTCGGGCAAATTGCTATTGAATTTTTCTATTATTAGAATTTTTCTAGAGGTATTTTTCTTGTATACAATTACAGACAATAACTATCGCAAATTCCTTCTGCGTGAGCCTTTACGTCCTAAAAATAATCCTCATGCAAAATTTGGAACTGATGATGTTTTTGAGATTTCGTGATCATACACAATTAAATTATAGAGTATAAATCCCTTACAGTGAGGCAGCTGTTTGTATTGCGCACAAGCATGCGTAAACACGCTACACTTCCACTCCCTGAATCACAGCTCCACCTCAAAGAGAAGAACAACCATTGCTCGCCCCAAACTACATGTTAACACAACATTCGCAGAACGTCATTATCCATTTTTATACGGTAGAGAACCGTATAGAAAATTGTACACAAAACTTAACATTCACACATTAAACTCACAAATGCAAACACAAAATCAAAGAATATTTAATATCGCTCGTTTATGACGAAACACAATTCGAGTAGGTATTAGATTAATATATTTTTCTAGTGATTGATTGTTAAGAAGTTAATCGGAGCTACCGAAGGTGGTCGGATTAGAGAGACACTGACTGGTGTGTGTTTACTCTCTCGGAGCATCGCAACTATGGTTAATATAACAGAGCAGCTGCCATCTGATGACAGATCAGAATTGGCGGTAGTGCGGTTGTGTTACCACGTCCACGACGAACTGCTATATTCTGGCTTAATCCTGGAGTTATGATTGATGATGAAGGTCGACTATGAGATGACCATTTCTGATTTAAAGGCTAATCTGCGCCCAAAGTATCAATTTTATTTGTCTCATTCATTTACACCCATTTTTCACTCACTCACTCACATACCTAATTAATTTTCTGCAATACTGTATGTTATGGGCAAATAAATTGACATGACAGGCCTGTTGGTCTAGTGGTTAGTGACCCAGACTGCTATGCCGGAGGTCGTGGGTTCGATTCCCACCCAGGACAAATGTTTGTGTGATGAGCACGATCATTTGTTCTGTGTCTGGGTGTAATTTATCTATAATATGTATGTATTTAGAAATATATAAGTATGTTAATCGGTTGTCTAGTACCATAACACAAGCTCTGCTTAGCTTGGGACTAGACGGCGTTGTGTGATAGTTGTGTAATAATAATTAAAAAAAAAACTGTTTACGGACAGTAGCGACAATGTATCGGAAAACTCCTAAAACAGTGTTGCCAACATCCATCAACTTCATTTAAATAATAGTATTCTGATATTGGCAACACTAATTCCTCCGTTTCTCACTAAATTCTGTGACATTTCGCGCCAAGGATCCTGAGCCGGATTATGAAAATAGTTTTGTGGAAATTCGGTGTGATATATTGAAAATTTGTATTATTATCGGATTCTATTCAAGAGTTAGGTCGTCTGTCTTTGATACGTATGTGTTGAATTAAGGACAAAACACTAAACCGTTGTTTCTGAAATCTTGATTAATGTCTCTGTCAAACCCTAGTTATCAGTTGTCCTTTCTATCTATGCTCGTATAATACGTGAAGCAAAAACTTTGTACCCCTTTACACGAAAATTGGTATCCTCATCAGCCTATAAATGTTCCCAGAGCTGGGACACAGGCCTCTCTGTGATAGGGAGGGGGCCATCATCCACCATGAGGGCCCAGTGTGGGTTAGTACGAAAATTGGTGTGCTATTTTTTAGATGGGTTTGCTCTTGACTGTAGTCCAAGGTCAGAGGTGACAAACACAAAGCCCAAGATGAAGTGAGCTCACCCAGAAGAAGCCTGCAGTTCACTCTAACTTTGAATTGATTCGGGTAGCATGCATTTGGGAACACCGACGCAGGAAGGAAGTTCCACTCTTTTGCTGTGCGTTTGGAAACGAGCAACTGGAATTATTGAGTCAGTTTTTGACCAGAAGCATTCAAATAAAGAGCTTTTCGGGAGACTACAGTTCGTATGGGCAGCATTTGGTAAGCTCGAACATATTTTTCGGTCCAAACAGACACTCTGATGCCTAAAAACTCGAAGACTTTTTAACCAATGTGTCTCGCCAAAGATAACTAACGATGCTGAGACATAAGAGGCTAATAAAGAAGATTGTGCACCGAATACTAGTTACCCAAAGGGCCACAGAGCGAAAGATGCTCGTCATTACCATACTACACCGAACATGTACCACCGAAATCCGTCGTCGAACGACAGTCTTAGTGTCTAAACACACTATACCGAAGTTACGCTACCGAAGTTCGGCACAATTACGCCTGCAATGCTATTTGAATTACTGACGACACACTATGCCGAAATTACGTCGCCAGCGTAACTTCGGTCGGGCGTAAGTTCAGCGGCAACTTATTCTGTGACCACACATTATACGCGACCGAAGTTCGGTTCGATTACCGACGAAGATCCGAGGGCGGGGAGCAGCAGGGAGCAGCGCCGAATTTCTGCCGCGTAAGTTCGGCACATATGGTGTGTCATATCAGCCAAATACGTAGGAACGTGAAATCAGCCGCCGAACTTCGGTCGCGTAACTTCGGCATAGTGTGTTTAGACACTTAGACATCTGGAAATACGCCTCAATTGGAGTTAGGTACGTGGATCGAACATCTAGCTAGACGTGGAGATGGCAGATGGAATGAGGTTTTCACCGGACGGTGGTCAAGGTTTGGGTAAAGAAATCAGAGTTGTTGTAAAGCGGGTTCGGTTGACGGTACGATATCGTCAGAATGGGGGCAAACAGATGAACAAGAGATGCACAGAACCCAGAAGTATGGCACAAAAAACCGGCCAAGTGCGAGTTGGACTCGCCCATGAAGGGTTCCGTAGCAGCAAGCATAGATTAGAGATATAATTATATTGAGATTAGTAAGTAATATACACAAACAATAAAAATAACTTTGTTTTTCATAGTATTTGTATGAATGGCACAGTTACATTTGCGGTTTTTGAAAATGTACTATATCTCAAAAACTGCTAACTGTATCTCATCCAAACCAATTTTCGTTGGTAGTTTTGGTTAAGGTCTACATTATATAGTTTTTTTTAGTTTTATCATTCTCTTATTTTAGAAGTTACGGGGGGGGGGGGGGGGGGCACACTTTTTACCACTTTGGAAGTGTCTCTCGCGCAAACTGTTCAGTTTAGAAAAAAATGATGTTAGTAACCTCAATATCATTTTTAAAGACCTATTCATAGATACCCCACACGTATGGGTTTGGTGAAATTTTTTTTTTTGAGTTTCAATTCTAAGTATGGGGGGCACCCCCAAAATTTGTTTTGTTTTGATTTTTGTGTGAAAATCCTAATGCGGTTCACATAATACATCTTTCTACCAAGTTTCAACAGGATAGCTCTTATACTTTCGACAAAAAGTGGCTGTGACATACACGGACAGACAGACAGACATGACGAATCTATAAGGGTTCCGTTTTTGCCATTTGGCTACGGAACCCTAAAAAGGGGAGGGATCACTAAAATAGATTTAAATAGTTTGATACCACTAAATTCAAGATGGGTTAGACTTCAAATGCTGAAATGTAGATTAATTTGATAATCATGTTTATTATGTGCGTCTGCGTCGATTTCGGTGACAATCCTATCGTACTACCGGTTATGTGTTAATCCAGCTTTTAAATAATTTAAATCATAGGGTGATGAATTCATCTTAATCTGTTCAGTAGTTTAACGTGTAAGAATAACAAACCACTATTTGGGGATCTAAAAACGCCATTTTAGCAATGTTCCTCGTAGAATATCGATAAAATTGTATCAAATATCAACTTCGATGCTTGAGCAATAGAATAGAATATTCCATTTGACGAATTTTAGCATAATACATATTGTAATGCTGCTAAAGTGGCTTTTTGAGACCCGTTGTTGTTGCGTCGTGGATCCATCCAATCATCCATCCATCAGTACAAACTTCCGGATTTTTTTAAAGCTTTCGGTATTTCGTATACTTACCAAATAATATTATGATCTGCAATCCAGTTTCAAAGGTAAACTCGTTTTCGTCATATCTGAAACAATGAGAAAATCGCATATTAATATACTGCTTTTAGAAGTACAGGATCAAATAAATGGCGATAAGAAGGGGGAATATTTATGATATTTCATGATCTTATAGGTTTAATTTAATATAAGCATTAATATCTAAAAGATTTTAAAGTTTTTTTTTTAATTTTATATCTTGGATAATAAAATTGTAGAAGGTTCCTGGGTTACAAGCACAGCCTATTGCAGGTATTCTTCGCTACTGGTACACTGTAAATGCTTAAGAAAATAACATTCAGTATTGTTCAAACGAATTAAGCAAGATGACTGAATAAATATTAATAATCAGTCAGTTTTTTTTTATTCCATAGCCTGCACCTTCCTTTCCTTCCTTCCACTGCTGGGCGACTGCCAATTCCTTCCAGGAACTCTTTTCCTGGGCCGCTGCGAATAAGCCCTCATGGTAAGCGTCTAGCTAGGTCGTCTCGCCACCTTATTTCTCCGTCAGTTAGATTAAACAATTTCTGATCCGCATAATATTTTCTTTACTTACGTAAAACAACACAGAAGAAGAAAGGACGACGTAAAAAGGGGCACGAACTGGAGGAGGCCTACGTCAAAGGACAACCTGACTTAAAAACTGGCTAAATTAAGTTAGTTGAGGATAAATTTAAAATGTAGGTATTGTAAAAGTCAGTGAATAAAGGCTATTTTATTTTATATTTATGTATTATGCAACAAGAGGCGTAAAATATTCTCGTAATTAAAAATTCGTCACAAAAGATTAAAAAGGCAATAAACTTTGAAATCCACTTCGGCTACAAGACTTAAATGAATAAAGGGTACTCAAGCATTCTGAGACATAAAGTATCTTTGTCTACCTACATTAAGAGGCCTTATCTAAAACTTTCAACAATGAAATACAGACGAATATGTATCTATGTATTAAAAGCTATTATCACTTTTAAGAGCTCTTGTAAGGTTATGTAATACATGGGTTTTAAGATATTTTATTACTCTAATGTTGTGATAAAACATCATTATAGTTATCATGTCATGCATTTTTTTTTTTGAGACTAGCAATTCTACCGTGACTTCATCTACAAGGATTTCGTATATTCCCCTGTTTATTTTTAATTACACCTTTTGGGATGCAATTTCCAAAAACTTGATAAACATGTGGCACTATATCCGATTGCTATTGCCCCAATGATAGATCCTTCGGGTTATAAGGAAATTCAAAAGGTTGCAAGGAAAAATATTAGACAGGAAGACATTCAGCCTGGGAATATGAAGGTGTGGACTGATCCGTTTGGACGTAAGAAACCAGAAAGTGATTAAGGATATTAAGGATATAATGTTTTATAAATTGGGGTGAAAATTTTACATTCGATACAAATAAGTAGGATGAAATTTAGATGAAAGTTCATTTTTTTTTCACCGCCCGACCATGGACCATGCCCGGGCTGACCGCGCGTTGTGTTCCACGTGCGCCTCAAAGACCGTCAGCAAGATGACGGGGCCCCTCTAGAAGGCCAAAGCCTGCCGGGGTCGCGGGACTTATACCATTACCGTGACCCTGGAACGTAAAGGGCGGAACGCAATGAAGCAGAACGGTAATGAAGGATACCGTGGATTTTAGTCAGTACATGTCTGACAGTAAGGGTGGGAGGACTCATTTGATGATTTTACCACGCTAAAAAAAACCCCAACACTAAGGGGTAAATTATTATGTTAACTACGGCAACACAGCCCATTTGCGACACTGGTCCAATACAGACGTGAATTTAACATATCCAGCGTTATAATTTATACGTCTTGGCACCAACACACTAGTACATCAGCACAATTTTTTGGGTTGGTAAAATCATCAAATGCCCTGGGTGGAGCGGAAGATCTGTCAGTAAGATTAAAAATCCACCGTGTCCCTTCAATTGTGTTTTACATTTCAGGGCCACGGTGTCCTTTGAAAACGGTCCTGCAACCCCAGAAGGTTTTTGGCCTCATGCAGCCCCGTCAATGTGCTGACAGCTTCTCGAGTTGCGCGTGGAACACGATGCGCTACCAGGCCCAAGTCGACGGTTTGATCGGTCGGCGAGCTACATTTCTTGCCGTCTGCAAGTCAGCACTTACGGTGACCAGCAATCGCTCTGCGCCATCCGACATCCTGGACATCACATACGGCAGCTGGAGCGTGTGGTGGAGGAAGTCCTCTCACTCATGCCAGCAAAGGACGAGAGGGACTCATCCTTTGCGAGCATTACTGCTTTGCAGAAGGACGTCATTGCTTCCCGTTCCTCTTCATTACGTAACATGACGTGAACCAGTGCTAGATCCGAGAGGACGTCGCTACCGCCACCAATTGCCACCACTATTTAATCGCTGTACGGTAGGTGACAAGAAAATTTAATCCAGGTTAGGAACAATTGTGGGGTTACAACGTTCCAGCCAAAAAGGCGTACAATACAGACTAAAGCGGCTGAAGGCTGTTAAAAATTCAACAATAGATAGTGGTGGCCTTTGTCGCAGTTACACAAAGCGAAAATTGTGAGCGTTGTTCGGATGTAGAGGCGCTGGATGGCGCAACGGGAATAGACGTTCTGTTTTTTTTTAAGTTACAAATACAATACAAAAAACACTCATGTGACAAAGAGAGTGATGGTATGAATGTTGATGGATTGAGAGGAAGAAAAAGATGGTTCTGTAACGGAGTCGCGGGACTGTCTCATCAGGTAACCATGACCCTGGAACGTAAAGATTAAACTGGGGAATTAATGGCGCTAGTATAGCTTGTTCCAAGCATCGTCATTGGCTCAAATCTTATAGGTACTTCAAAATAGTACTACCTCATTGGTCGGATTAGGACTTACCTATGGTGGCGCCATCTACAATTAGCTTTGACCGGCCTTCCCCATTGATGATTTAAAAAACGCGTACATTCAAGGAAACAAGAAGTGATTGTCAATCGTTACAGGTTGCTCATTAATTCTTGATTCTCCTCTCTCACTCACTGATGTAACGCTGTAATTTAAACTGTTGCATTACAGGCAAATATTAGTAGAGGGAGCGCCGACATGGGTAATTAGCCACACGAAATTGAACTGAACCTCTGCGTGCTTTTTCATTATTAATGCTTTAAAGCTGTCAACACAAAGCCACATCCAGTTCAAAAATAAATATCTGTGCTTGTAAAACTGCGGGGCTGTTTCATTTTAGTAGTCATTGTAATTTCGCGTCGACACGGCACGATGGCCGGGATTCCGCCAACTTTCGCTTTGACAAGCATTCTGATGGCTTCCTGCTAAATTATATCTTTTATTGCTGCTGGTTGTGGCTTATGGGTTCAACTGTCATTTTTAACCAACGTTTTGTTGAGGAGTTTCTAGTCCGCAGGCTATTTATTTCTAGGTTTATTGTGGCGGTTTGTGGCGGTTCTGGGAACTGGTTTGATGTATGGAGTCACACTCACTTTCCATTACTGATGAAAACTTTAATGGTCTAGTGGGCGTGCTACCGCCGAGTATGCGATGCTACATTTGAGTCCCAGATTGGGCTGTGAGATTGGGCTATTATTAAGCTTTTCCATAAGGAATTTATTTAATAAATAAATTTTAAACCGGTACCTATCAGTTGCGTCCACGCGTGCAGCCTCGCGAGGAAACTGACAAACGGGGCTGCTTGCTCTGTGCGAACCGTCTATTGTTTTTCGACCGAGGCAAGAAGCAATATATACGCGAGCAAAACAAAAGCCGACACTGGATGGCTCGGGCGTTCGGTCACTCGGCCGCGACAGCGCGCTCGCTTGCCTTGGCCGAGACACTTCCACACTAACCGAGCTGCTTCGGGCGGAAAATGCCTCGCGAGGCTGCTCGCTGTGAGTGGACGCACCTATCCAATAATACATGTGACTAATATAAAATAAATGCACTAAATAAACTAAATACCTGCACGTACTTGGTAAGTCTTTGATCATCGAAATTAGGCTTTGCTAAGCACTCAATAAGTTTATTTCGAAGAAGGCATTATAAATACCAACTTCGTCTTAAGTCTAAAATATACTAATTTCGATCTATCGATCTCCTTATGTAAGGTTCTAAGGTTCAGGAACTTGTTTGGTACTAACATCAAAGTAAAGCAAAACACATTAACTCAACAAAGAAAAATATAGGAAGTACTTATTTTATACAGCTGTAGATTTCATAAGCGTCACCTACAGGTGATTGTGATGCCTTTCTATTTTAATATAAACCTCTTACTACTACAGCTACTCTTACTACTCAACTTTTTAAAACTATTTCTCTTACTCGAAACTCCAGCTTACGTGGTATAAGCAGCCTTCAAAATATAAAGCTAGAGGCAAAATGTGGCGAGTGATATTTTCATTGGTATATGATATATTTCGCTAAGAAGTTGCTCGATCTCCTACATATTATTACGTTCAACCTTGTAAAGCTTCGTTTTATGAAAAGGTATATCTTGTGAGGTTTTTCTAGAAAGATTCTATACGAACGGTAGCATACTCGTAATCTCTAGCTTAGAAAAACTAAAATCTGTAGTATAGTTCTATTAGTTGTATGATAAGTCGCAAGTTTCTATTGATTTTATCAAGTTACATTCAATTGTCCGCTACACTTTTATTATCAAAATGTACGAGGCTTAAAAACCAAAACTGTCAACTTTTACCAAAACATTTCTATGCATAATTTCGACATTGTAGTACTAACTGAGACCTGGCTGAACAGCGGTGTCTATGATTCTGAATTGTTTGATGATAGATACATAGTCTACAGGCGGGATCGTGAGTCAAGTATATATAAAAAGCGTAAAGACGGAGGTGGTGTCCTAATAGCTGTCTCTAGAAACTTAAACTCATGTCGACTACCCCAGTTTGAAGGCGAGTTTGAAGATCTATGTATAAGTGTTGATATTGGTCCAAACAAAAATAATAAACTGTACATTATCGGAGTATACCTTCCGCCACCAATCCATCGTGATACACTGGAGCTGTTTACTAAAAACATTCAGAAGCTACTCAATAAAAACGAACAAACATTGATGTTAGGAGACTTTAACCTTACTAATATAACATGGCTCTCAAATAACGACAATATTAATTTGTACCCTGAACCAAGAAATACGGACTTAAATGCGATCTTCTCTGAATTCTTGACCATAAATAGTCTTAATCAATACAACAGTATTGTAAACAACAAATCAAAAATACTAGATTTAATTATATCTAACACCTACATTAAGGATGTTTCCCGTTGTGCCTATAGTTTATCAATAGAAGACCCTTTGCATCCGCCGCTTGAATTTAACGTCCCAGTACAGACGGAACGTTTTTTAAAACCAAATAATGTGAAAAAACCAAACTTTCATCGAGCAGATTATGATATAATTCTACGTCACTTGTTTGCTATTGAATGGGAAAGTGAGTTTAAGGACTGTTCTTCTGTTAACGATATGGTAGACATTCTCTATACTAATTTAAGACAAATTATCGCAGAATGTATCCCCATGAAACAAATCGCACATAATAAATATCCACCCTGGTACTCATCCGATCTTAAACGACTTCTTAGAGAGAAATATAAATACCACATTCGTTTTAAGAAGTACAAAAATCCTCTAGATTGGGAGTTATTTGTAAGATTACGGGCCGAATGCAATGTTTTAAGCTCAACATGCTACAAAAAATATATATCTAATATGGAAAACAGTATTTCAAGCAACCCTAGAATATTCTGGTCATTTATTAAAAATAAAAGAAAAGGCAGTGGCACATATCCGGTACAAATGTCTCATAAAAATAAAATCGCATCAAGCGGAAGGGATATCTGTAACATGTTTGGAGATCACTTTGCAAGCACATTTAGTGCCCCAGCAGCTAATACAGGTTGTTCGAGTACCGTCCATTCCCTCACGTCTACGACACTGTGCAATTTACAATTCGACAGCAATGAAATATACCGCGAATTAATAAATTTAGACGAAACCAAGGGCGCGGGTTGTGACGGTATTCCACCCTTATTTATAAAAAGATGTGCTAAAGCTCTAGTATTACCGCTGCGAATTGTCTTCAATAGGTCCTTACTTGATGGTATCTTTCCAAATACCTGGAAAGAAGCTCTTGTAATACCCATATTTAAATCCGGTGAAAAGCATTTGGTGTCTAACTATAGACCAATATCAATACTAGTTACATTTGGAAAGATATTTGAGAAACTTGTAACCAAACATCTGATGTGGTTCCTTAAACATCACATCTCTGAATACCAGCATGGTTTTGTTAGATCTAGATCCACTAATACTAATTTATTATGCTTTACATCGGCTGTATCGAAATGTCTTGATAACCGTATTCCAGTAGATGCCATCTATACTGATTTTAGTAAGGCATTCGATAAAGTGGATCACTGTCTTCTTATTAATAAATTGGCTAATATGGGCGTGGGTGGAACATTGATAGGGTGGTTAAAATCTTACGTAGAAAACAGATCTTCCAAAGTGGTGGTTAACGGCTATTTCTCCGACAGTTATCTGGCTACTTCCGGAATTCCGCAAGGATCACATTTGGGTCCGATACTTTTTAACGTCTTTATTAACGACGTCACTGAATGCTTCAAACACTCTTGCTTCTATCTATTTGCTGATGACCTAAAGATAATGAAGCCTATTCGGTGTAACTTAGACTCAGTAAAGCTCCAGGATGATATTAACAGACTCACAAAATGGTGCAAAGATAACAATATGGTCTTAAATGTTGGTAAGTGTCATTACATTCAATTCACTCGCAATAAAACTGCTTTAGTCAATAAATATTTCATTGAGGGAGATGAAGTAATGAAACTCACGAATATTCGCGACCTTGGAGTTCAACTTGACCCAGCGCTAAAGTTCGACTTGCACATCCTAAATAATGTCAAAAGATCTTTCAAGATGTTGGGATTTGTACTGCGAAACAGCAGAGATTTTAAAAGACCATCTACCAAGCTAAAGCTATTTAACTCTCTAGTTCGTCCTTTATTGGAATATTGTTCAGTGGTTTGGAACCCTCATTATGAGGTTTATACCAAACGGATAGAAAGTGTGCAAAAGAGATTTCTTTATCATTTGTGCTATGGAGACCACTTGGCTAAAGAACTGACCAGCTACACTGAAAGGTTACAACACTATAATATGGAAACACTAGCCAGTCGTAGAAAGAAGCTGGATTTCATTTTCCTTCACAAATTATTGAGCGGTTCGATAGACTGCAATGAACTTTTGGGCTCATTAACGTTCAGAATTCCAACTCGGCTTCCTAGGCACAACACGTTTGAACTTTTTTATATACTTGGCTCAAAAACAAATCTAGGTCATTACGCCGCTTTATCAAGAATTTGTAGACAATACAATATCCTGTCTAAAACCACAAACTTAGATGTGACTCAGTCTTTGTACACATTTAAGAAATGTCTTAAAGAAATTTCATAATTAAAGTTACAGTTAATGTTTAATATTATTACTACAAAATTATATTTATTCCTATTATTGTTTCGGTTCGCACTTCTGTTTAGATTGTCAAAATTTAGTATTATATTTAATTTTTTGTTACTTTGTTGTTAATCTAGAGCATGCTGTGGTCTCCTGTAAGTGAAGGAGTACACCATCTAAATACTTTGTGTTGTTCTTTGTCAACGATCTGTGTATATCTTTTGTTGGAGATCCTAAATAAATAAATAAATAAATAAATAAATACTCGTAATTTGATCATATTGTTAAAAAGGAGTATTTATCTTACTTACTACGTACTTTTTGTAATATCATAGCAGTTAACTGTAATTTAATCTAAGTACCGTTTCTTATGAAATAAATTACTATAACTATCACATTAACTATTACAATGTACTTTTTGAAGGCTCTGGATATCTACTCTCTTAGTCCGTTAACTTTTGAGTGAACCCTTTTGACAACTGTTTAATCATGTTGTCACCAACTCTAGCTCATCACAAATTAGTCTCATGCCCTTAAGTGATAAAGAGTAGGAATCGCCCGAAACTTTGGCTGAAGGTACGGGTTTCGTGCTTTCTCGAGCGAGTTACGCAACTGGCCGTCCGCAAGACCACACCTCATAAAAAATAATTGCACGTATTTTCTTCTTTTGTAATGTAAACCAAAATTAACGAAGATACAACACTTTTAAAATTGCCAATGCGTCACAAGGAAGTACAGTTTTTGCTTGCTTCACGAGCCCCCACTCTCGAATTTTGCTGCGTTATATCTTTGTAAATATATACCTACATTGATGTAACAAGTATGTCTAAATACGTGTCCATTATTTTTCAAAACTCTTACTGATTGACTAATTAGATTTGTAGGGGAACAGTGTATAAGACGGGGACGCGAGGTATAATGGGGGCATACATTCTTTAGACATACTTAACACAACACTAACGTAGCGCAAGCGCCATCAGGACGCCATTTGCAAGCGGCCATTAACAAATGGAGTCCTGTTGGCGCTAGCGCTACGTTAGTATTGTGTTAAGTTTGCCATCATACCTCACGTCCCCGTCTTATACACTGTTCCCCTAATTTATTGGTGCTGTCAACATGCCTATTGTTCATATTATACTCGTATTAACAGTATACCAAGCTACATGTTTACTAAAACCACCAATACCTTTCCAAAATACCGATAAAACCCTCTCTTTAGAAACACAAACCTGTAAAGACGATTCCCTGTTACCTTAATCTGTGCTTACCCCAGAACAAGCCAGTCTTAAGGCTCGCTTAGTTCGGTTCCCCCATTTAATGGGGCGTTAGAGAACGTAATCCGGGCTTACAGTAATAACTGCTAACTGATATAAATTGAGTCGAGGCTTTTTGAGGATTTACAGTTAAACAGAGTTTAATTTATATTGTGGAGTTGGATGTTTTAGTTGGAAGAGCTGATGTTTTTTTTTTTTGAGGTAATACTCAATCTTAGTACAAATCCTGTTCCTTTAATTTGAACCGCTGATTCTGATTGACATCTTAAAGACTCGGATAGCCTAATTCAGTCGTTTGGATGAATGCATGTTTGTTACTCTTTACCTAAAATCCACTGAACGAATTTGGATGAAATTTGGTACCTACACAGATAGTTAACCTAGATTAACACATAAGTTCTAAAACACACTGCGAGGCTAGTGCGGTGGCGGCGGCGGGCGCGATAATATTGAACGTATGAAATCGCTGCTCGTGGCCACACTGAAGTGACTAAGGCGGGGGCCTAGCGCGATGGCTACAAGCGATTTTGCGAGCCTAGGCGTTGCTAGGCAACAACAGATAAAACGAGTGGGTGGCAGGTGTAACAAACCATTTCGGTCTTATAGTCAGCGCCATCTAGTGATCAGGACATGCACTAAAATGCTACCTAAGGAGGTACATATTTGTAAATATTTAAATTATTTTTACTTTACTTGAATAGAATTCTGTGGAATGGTTGATAATTTGTTTGATACAATCAAACAAACAACAAAACATTAAACAACCTATTAAACATTTTAAAATGAATTTCTTTAAACAAGATTTATAGAAACTACTTTGTACCACCGGTTTGCTACACCTGAAGTCGCCGCTACAAAAATAAACGCTTGATCGGCAGTGTGGACACAGATCGCGCCCGCCGCCGCGCCCGCCACCGCGCCCGCTGCCGCGATAATTATATGTAGGACATTTTCGAGTTGTAGCGGGCGTATCACGCACTGAACTTTCCGAAGTACCTTACCAATAAGGTCAAATTAATTAAATTATTACTTCAGCAATTACGAAAATGTCTATTTAACATTGACATTTTATCCCAAAAAACAGATTATAAATTAATAATCCCCTTATTATGTTAGGACGTCGCTAAAAGGCATCTTAATTCAATACAAAATGCTTTTAATTTCGGGCTTTCAAAACCTGCTAAGTGTTTCGGGTAACATTATCGGTAATGTGTTATTCAAAGACCCGTTATGGTACCGGCCCGTTTTTGGTACGGACCCGTTTATGGTACGACCCGTTATTTTTCGACGCCATTTTATTTAACGGGCTGTGCCTTTATGGTGGGGATTTGTTTAATCACATGTCTGGAGCGAGGATATGAATGCTTCCATTAATTTGACTGGCAATGCTAATATCAAATATGAAAGATTATAAATATCTTAGTAGGAATTTCTGAATACGATGGGCACCGTTTTATAGCAGAGATTTTTTATTTATTTATGCCTCCAAGCTGGCGCACATCAACCTACTGAATCTGTCAAACTTCAATAGATTTTCAACCTTATCACAATGGTGGAAGGTTAATGTTTAATTGGTTAAATTTAACAGATTCGGGTAGGTTGAATTGCTCACGTCTGTACAAATTGTCCTTACTATTATAATAAATAGACTGCTTTGTAAGTCCCGTGGTGGCAACCGTGTTTGCTGAATATAAGGTATCGGTTTCGATTCCCGGGTTTGGAAAAGTGTTACTGGGTTTATCTATTACGAATTTCTCATTTGTAGCCACGGAGTTTAGATTCGTGCCAGGTTGATGCGATTTGTCTCTCCAATGGGGAGTTTTGTTTATCGTGGTAACATTATCAAATGAGTCCTCCCACCCAGGGCGGGACGGGAGGGACTGTCAGTACTGACTAAAATCCACGGTGATCCTTCAATAGCCCTTTACGTTTCAGGGTCACGGTTAACTGATGAGACAGTCCGCGACTGTCGCCAATGAGTGTACTAGTAGGTAATAACCTCTCAGGGATGTTATCTTAAAACAGAAAGAACACAAAATAAACAACTTTATCTATTAAGAAGCAGCAACAAAATTACGACACTTCCACTAACAGTACAACAGATTGTTCTCTTAGATTACAAAAGAAAAAAAAAAAGAAAAAATACAACTAAATACCGCACATTACACCAACTTCTCACAGCGTTAAGACAAAAAGAAATATAGCGCTCATTACGAAAATGTCCTCAGAAAAACTAGGCCGAAACTTAGTTCTAAAAAATCACAAACGATTTCGCACTTTCAAATCCGGGATAAAACCTGTCCTACGCGTGTATGACCTGGCGACCTTCATCCTTACTTATCCCGGATAAATAATGGGTTGACCCGGATGCCGCTTGCGCACCTATGAATAAATAGAACCCCATGATATATTACTTAATGCGCCGTCAAACTGGCTTTGATAGTTTTAAATAGGGGACCCGACAAGGATGTGTGGTGGGTGGATAAGAAAAGAGGATAGAATGTTTGAGAAAGTGTAAAGTATCGTGAACAGGTGGCCTAAATTCGTAAATTGTTTTTTTTTTTATGTTTGACCCACACTAGGAATTATTCGTGTATTGTTGGTGCGTTTACAAACGTATAAACTACTTGCAGATCACACAAATATTTGATGGAACTCGCGACTCTCTCAGCTTCAGTGAATTATAATGCTTGCCATAAAAATAAGTAGGTAATAATGGATGGAGATGAAATTCTCAAAAGATTTTGAGAGTTGTAAATACCTACCGAATTATTTCAGTTTCTCAGCTAAATAAATAGTCAACGTTTAATTTGACTACCAGCCTTATTGACGTCCGAACATAATACGGGAAAAAATTGAGCAGATATTAAAAAAAAAAAACTTTTTTTTTCAGCCCTTATTATAATGCCCTGCACAGCTCCAACATTTGTACTAGTTACCCACGCACCCACATCACGAAAAAAAATTCTCAAGATGAGCAAAGATAAAAAAAAATGTGTCGTGGATAC